>OX578134.1:97522930-98722930 GCA_951213105.1 Amaurobius ferox
ATGACGTCACCACGTTACATCTTTCCATTTCCGAAACTATTCTAATAAATTTAAATGAACACAATTCAGTGATGAATGGCTCGTAACTCCTACTTTGATCTGAAAGCAAATCACCTTAACCGTATTTCGAGCAATGAAACAAATGGCGCAGTTTATGTTCAAGCAATTCCCATGTATCAAGATTTATGTTTAAATTGCTTCGAAGGAATGTAGGATCCCATCCGAGGTTCTTGTTTTCAATAACATGAATATATTTCATGAGTTTGAATGAAAAGTGGTATTTTGATGAGACACTTGGGGAAATTTATGACAGGTAAAAGTTAATTATAGGCCGGAGCCTGTAATTTAATTTATCCATCAAAAGTTTCAATTCAAAATTTCATAAAAGTTCTTCTATAGAGCGAAGGGTGCTTTCATATTGGGAAAAAATATGCAGCCTCACACAAAAGATGTATAAAGTGCTATAAGACTCGGAAAATACGTAATAAGTATAATAAGTGTAATACGCATAATATAAGTTAAGTATACCAGGTAAATTTATATAATTTTTGTTCAAAACAATAATTTATTTCATACAGAAAAATATATGTTAAAATTGCCACATAAAATAAAATTAAATCTATTCGTCGGTTTCGGAATGGAAACGAGCTTCATTCGTCAAGATAAGAAAAACAGAGTATAAGAGCAAAAACGGATAACTGGCATTTTTTTTTTATCTTGAAGAAGTAAGGTCGTTTTGCTGCGAAATGCGGTATATACCGTTAATTTGTCTTATATTTCTTTGTTTTATGCTTTTTAAGTTCTTGCATTGAGGCGACTTCAAACCACATGTGGGGAAATTAGACAAAACGAATTTCAGTTTAGAGAGAGGGCACATGTCAGTAGTGACATATTTTGCTCTTTAGCAAAATCTTTGAATTAAGATCCCGTCATCTAGCAAAATCTTTGATTACAAGGCTTTTATTCGCTCTCAAAGATTTTGCTAGATGACGGTTTAATCCGAAAATCTGTTTGGTCTAATTTCACCCCATGCCCCCCCCCCCCCGTTTACGGTATATATTTCTTCAATAATTATGAAACATTGACATTAAAAAAATAGGGGCTTTATTTCCAATGAACCTAAATGGATCCAGCATAAGGTACATAATTTATTCTGTATATTAATTCAGTAAATATAACAATTTAAACACAACAAATACTTTTTAGTCTTCGTATATAGTTTTTACGATATTTTTATATTAACGGTAATTAAATTCATCTGAGTCAAATACAACATTACACCGCGGAATTGAGCAGTTAGTAACTTACAATGTATTTTTAATCAAGCAAAATTATGTTTTAATTTCTCTATTTGAGACTTAATCTGAGAAGTTTCTTCTTGCTTTGAATAACATTGGTTTACAAAGAAGCTTTATAATATATTCTGTGAGAGACAGAAATAGTAGTTCTTCCGGCACAGCGCAACATTATAGCCATGATAAAAAATATCAATTCACAAGATTTATGCTGACTTATGGATTCTACACTATATTACTTCCTTCCAAGCAAACGTGGGTAGGGATACATAGGTATGTGTGAGAACGCAGACTGATTAGATATCATTTCTGAACTGTACATAGGTGGATAGATAAGACCAATATTGCGTTGCAGTGAGTTTCAATAGTTATGTTTCAATTATCGTCGAGTTAAGCTGTCCCTCATGTGTCTAGTGACTTCTATGGTAACAGTTTCGTGATATTCTGTGCTTACCATAGATTTTTTGTTGGAACAATGGGGCGAGCAGTTCAGGTAGAGATTGTAATAACAGAATTTAATTTTGTGAAAGTTCTGTATAATATCATATCCAGAGAAATACATTTTACAAAAGATAGAAGCCGGAGTTTTGATCTTAGGGAAAACGCATGGCCAAACATTATATGTTACAGTAACTGTGGGAAACGAAAAGAAACATAAAGAATACTTAAAGTTAGGCTTTTATCTTAATTATCATTAACATATCTAATATCTTAACATGGCCGTAAATTGCTCGTATAGTGGTACTTATTTATCATTGTAGTACATTGCTTTGTTGTGCCGCTATTAACCCTCCAATTGCTTATCTGTCGCGTGAGTTCTGTAAAGGAATATTAATTTAGTACTAAATGGATTACACCACTTTAAAAATAAAATATTTATTAACAGCATAAAATACTTATTAAATTCATTACACAATTAATTATGTTATTTCGGCGGCGGGAACATGCGAAACCACTTAAATTGACTAAAATATGTTTAGACCTAGATATCTTTTTGAGGAACACATACCTTCAAGTCTGTCTTGAACTTTGACACTCCACTTATGTCACTTTTCTGGTAGGTCGGACGGTCTGGGTAACAACTCCACTTATGTCATTCTCGTAGTTATTTCTGTATTAGCCAAGTCATATCGTTCTAGTCATAATATCGAACTCGTATTCTAAGTATCGTCGTTTTATCATAATGTCGCATCAGTATCTATGTCTGAGAACAAGTGTCGTTCTTAAGTCACAGGTTGTGGCCCTTTTTTTCTCGGAGATGTTACTCCGCCTTTTCTCTGATTTGCAGCATTCAGGTAACGCAACAAGCACCTTTTCCATTGGTTAATCTTTTATCCAATATCGTTATTTCCATTTTCGTTAGGGCCCGCTCAGCCCCCTCTGTCTTGACATTCCTGGTTTATGGTTTTATCTTACCTCTGGGTTCACATGCTGTAAAACCTGGCGTCATCCAGACTGGAAGTATTGTTTGCCGTGTCAGACACAATAAATATTGTAAATAAAACTGTCTCACCAAAACAAATGTGAGATCTATTTCTAGTCTCACAATAATAAGTCAAAAGATACATCCTGAATCCAAAACATTAATATTGGCTTATGAAATTTACACTATATGATCATGCTTAATCATGCATTGCCTGACAAAACAGTTTATTTCTTTAAAGTATTTCAATTGGCATCGTATGGAGTGCCATTCAAATATTACCTTCAATCCACGATTCGTAATATTGTTAGATATCAATGAAACTCTTCATTGAGTTATCAATTTCCTTTCGTAACGTGTTTGTAATGACTTAGACGTATATTTATATCGAACAATGTGTATCAGCAGCAAATAATGATTATTGTCTACAAACAGTTTCAAGGGAATTCAATAGTTGTGTCGGAATACGGGAAAGTGAATCATGGTTAAGTTTGGATTACACAGAGATCAATGAGTTTGTCTAAATAGTGTATAGAAACCAATAGTCATAAAGTGACTGAGGCAATATTTAAACAGAAAAATAAGCATAATGTAGAACATTTGAAATATTAATCTACATGAAATAATAAGACATAAATTATCTGCTATACAATTTCGTTTGTTCAGAAAGTAAGTGATTAATGAATTGGACGATATGGATATTTGTCAAAAATTTATTAATTTAATTTTTTTATATAATTTATGTATATTTATTATATTATTCTGATAATCTAGGTTTGAGCCCTTTTCTGCGTATGCCGATTCCTGCTAATGCCCGAGTGATGCTTTTTCTTAGAATTATGATATAATGCCCATAAGGGTAAAATAGAATTTTGAGTTGTAAAAGAAAAGGAGGAATGGATTGAAATTAAATGATTTTGATTTCAATTTAGAGCAATATTTTGAAAGTTTTATAGTTTAAGGATAGCACGGAAGAAAGACAAATTAATTTCTATCAATTCAGCACCTTTGAGGGTATAAAATAAAATTCTGAAATTGTATCTATTTTGACGTTTTGTTTAGGACATTAAATCAGACATTGCATTAAAAGAACCGCAAAGAATGTTATTGCTTTGTGTAAAATAGCTTCGTGGATAGCTTTGTGGTTGCTAATTGTTAAATTCATTCTGTAGTGAAATATATTAGATGTATTTTTGAAAATATAGTATAGTTTGTTTCTCAACGTAAATACACTTACCCTGAACTTCCGTTTCATTTAGCTATATGCGATATCTGCCCCTATGCTTGCTTGCCTTATTAGAAGAATAACCTTTACATGTTAAAATTCCAAGAAATAGAACGTAATATTAATAAATAAAAGCATAATTTTGTTGATTGATGTACAATGTTAAGCTTTGTAGATTAATGTTAGTATATTTGATATGAAACTATGCTTCGATATTTCAAGGTTCAAACCCCTTCCTAATAAATTCTATTTTGAAATTTTGCACATCTGCAAATTAAGAGTTTTTCTCTATGCAGGACATGTGAATGTGATGTTGAGTTCACCTTCACTGCTCTGTCGCAGATAAAAAAGAAATCAGGCAGACGATTTCTTAATATTAAGAATACGAAAGTAGGTGGCTTGATAATTGGTAGACAATTTGTCTGGACTAAAAACAACTCTTTCCCAAAGTAGATTAAATTTACGATTTTCTAACTTTTTTAAATTTTGTTATAATCTTTATATTTGTTATTATATTGATTATACGTATTACGTTAAATAATTGCAAACTTTTGATGAAAACTGGCAGAGGTAGCATTTAATTTTTTTTCAATTTTACATTTTTTTCATCTGTGGTTTCATATATCTCAGCCCTTGTCGATTCGGAAAACATACAATTTTCACTGGCGCTTATTAACAAGGGCGGCAATACTAAAAGCTGGGTTATTTTCTTTTTATGTTACTTTCCCTATATACATAGTATAATGTATAGTTATGATGGAGTCGAAAATTCATATATGAGTTTTTGATGGAAAAACACATTTCAAGCGTCCGAGTCAAGGATTTTTGAGGTGATGTTCGTGTGTGTGTGTGTGTATGTATGTGTGTATATATGTGTGTGTGTATGTGTGTGCTCGTGAGTCTGGAGACGATATCTCATGCACGAATGGAGCGTTTCGAAGGAAATTTTGGTACAAAAATTACAATAAGTGAATAATGGAAACTGACTGATTTTAAACTCAATCGAATATTAAGAAGACCCCCACCCCCAATTTTCGAATGAAATTTTGAAAAATAAAAACCTTCAATACTGTTAAGCAAATAATAATTTCTTACGTAATTTTTCATTTGAAAACGGATGGTATAAATGTTAGAACTCTAGCATAAACAGCTCTCGAGATATTGTACATTTTTCAGATGAAATTACCAAAAAATCACATTAAATAAAAAAAAGGTATTAACTATTGTAAAATATGTCCACTTTTGATACGTAATAGTATGCGATACATTTGTTAACATCATTCTCATGAATCTAGTTCGTTTCATTCATGAGAAAAGAGATTTTGTATTTTGACTCCTAACAATTCACTAACAGTCATTTATACTTCTATATAAGAAATGCCCTTATCACTGTCTGTTTGTAACGCCTTTATTTAGAATGCAACGACAGAGCTAAGGTAGTAACACGTCCTACGTTTGCTGTAGGGCTGCTATTTTTAAGGCCATTTTCATTAGGACCATTAATGTAAGGACGCTTTTTTTAAGGTGGATGGTCAGAGTTTCTGAGCCATGGACCCACTTCTCCTCGTAAGGAACACATTAATGTAGCGAGCAGTACGCTGTGAATTTTTCGTTCAATTTCGGGCGAATTGTAAACTAGACTCTGGTGACGGGGTTGGACTAGCCAAATTATGGTCTTAGCTAAAACCTGTCGACCACTGGAGTCTTGACTTTGCAGGTAATGTTCGGACCCTACCTGGTGAATGAGTCCACCGATCTTCTCACCCTTGCTGGAGATTTGACCCGAGTCTCTCTCAGGGGGGTTCAGAACAAACCCCTTTGTTTTTTCCTAGGAGGAAAATGAAATGGAACTTTATGAAAATCTAGGGCGTATTACGACTACGTTGTACAATTGGCATGGTTGCACATGAAAAAAAAACGGAGCGCGGGAATGATTTTAGTTCGCAACAGACGATTTGTAAACTGAGTGGCTTTTTTGTATCTGTATTGTTTACGTAGCGAACGCTTATGTCGATCCCTGTAACGCCTGGTAATTTGTTCTAGTACAGAATAAGACAGATTGAAGGGATTTCAAGTAGCAGTAATGATGCATTACGAAGCAATTTTACCGTTCATTTATTTCCTATCCAGTAACATATCTTGAGACGTAGATATATATCTTCCAAAAATGACGTAACAAGCGCAAATCAATCATTTAAAAGCACAAAAATGCATTAAATCTTTATATCTATAAAAAGTTTGCAAATATGGAACATTTCAACTTTATGATGGATGTCCTTACAGAAATTTATTGAGTGAAACTGCAATAGTAAAAATAATACTTTTTAGCTATTTGACTCCCCCTCGCCATTTCATTTATGTAAGTTTTTATAAAAGAAGTAATTTTCTGAGAAGAAAATTACTAAATAAATTTCTATGAGAAGGATGGATTGAAAATCAATGCATTGATTTATTATTACTTAGTTTCTAACTATCAACAGTTGAAGATTATGACAAGTAACTGAAAATTGAATTCTAAAGATTTACGAGATCAAATTTTAGTAGTTCCCCTTTTTCAAACTTTACAAGAAAAATTTTGAAAAATCGATATTGTGGGTCCAAATGATTACAATTATAACGTGTTATCTTTCACTTTAAAGAACTTCAAAAATCTTTCGATTGATACCATACTTGATAATATATCCGCCGGAAGGTGGGGGGGGGGGGCGTGGAGGACTAATGACGCCCCGAACAAAAAAAATTGCATCGCGGTTATCTTTCACAGCAATGGTTGAAATAATTAATTCTCGTGATCATTGGGACATACATGAACCCTTATATGCATGATTATGATAATTTTTGCCTAATACTGTCCTGTTAAAAAATATGAAATTTCAAATACATTTAGAAATTTTGTTATAATTTAAAACAATTCGATCTAGTTCGAGAGTTTTTGATAACAAAGCCGGATGTAAAGTTTCGTGAAAATTCATTAATATTTACGGTCGCTGTTGTCTACACAGGAAATCGACTACAGCCATCAGACAGACAGACATTTGGACATCAGTCCAGAAATAGTCAAAACATGTTCACAAAACATATATTGGCATCAAAATCTTGAATTCGAAAATTTTCATGAGAACAATAGTTTCTCTATACTCGATTACATAGTGGGAGAAAGTAAAAATTGATGTTCAAAATTTTGTTAATTAACTTACAATCTATGGAATTGTTTCTATCATATAATCTAAGGAATTGTTATAGTTGAACACCATATCTATTACCAGAAATTAATTGACAATATGGTTGTAAGTGTTATTATCAGCCGTTCTCTACGAGGTAATGTAAGTTTTGTGTTTACCTCCATAAGTACTGCGATATCTCTCGAAATGAATACGTAATTTCGATCAAATTAATAGAGAACTACAATTGGCTTTATCGGTGTTTACTGAAATTAAATCGTTATAAATCTGTAACTGTTTATTTACAAAATATAAATTTTTCAAGTTGTAGCAAAATTGAAGAGTTGCATACAAAAAAATTTTATTATAATTTTATTAATACCTCTACCAAAAGTATATATTAATTAATTACACATTTTCCGTATTGTAATACGAAATATTCACGTACTGTATGTTTTCGGTAATGTGCTTTCCCGTATTATGAACATGACCATTAGAATTACGAGTTTCGTGTGGCAGTAAAAATGCAAATTAGTATGCAAATTCGTATTTTTATCACCACTTCAGAACATAAGAGTGTGGTATGTATGGACAATAACGGCTGTTTTTGACAAATATTTGAATTTTTTTCACATTTAGGAAGAGTTTATTCTGTAAGTAACAATGCAAATGGGTCATATCACTATACGTTTTCTCAAAAGAATCTGAAAATTCCTATCCTTCCATTCCTACTCGTATTCTTATAATGGCAGTGAGACATAATGTAGCTTACATGTATAAGTATGGTTAGGTGAACAATTGTGTTCTTTCAGGTACGATTGGCTGAAAATTCGAATTCTAGTTTTTGACGAATTTATACGTTTTAAACATGTCTGAACTCGATTCGTACCCTTTAGAAATGATGTGTGTGTATGAGCGTCATGCGTGAGTATGTCAATACGATACCTCAAGAACGAATGGAGTGAGTTGAGTGAAATGTTGTACAAAAACACAAAAGATAAACATCTGTATCATGGAATATTTAGCTTTTAATATGCAATATTATGCGACAAATAAATTCATATAGTTTTCGTAGATTTAGCTACTTCAATTCATTAGGAAAGAAATTCATTTTAGTAGTGTTTTGTTTAGACACGAATGAATTTGTTAAATTTCCCTTATTTCATTGATTTTAATATTAACTAACATTTTGTGATATTAATTGTGTGTTAATCATAACTTAACGCGGATATTAAGATAAGTATTAATTTTAATAATAATAATATTAATTATAATAATTTTAAATTATATTATTTATATTAATTTTAATTGTAATATGATTTTTAAAAATATTTATGATAAGCATTAATTATGTTACTTTTAATTATAATAATGATATTTTTATAATTTTTATGATAAGTATTAATTTCAATTTAGTTCCAACAACAGTATGGTTTCGAGGGCGCGGTAGCCCAGTGGTTAGCGCGCAGGAATTACACTCGGTAGGCCCGGGTTCGATACCCACCACTGCCAAAACTGCCGCCGTGTTCACGCGGAGTACGATCACGTTAAACATGTGGGTCCTCCGAGAGGTTGGTGGTAGGGGAAGGAGGGTACCGTCCCTGTGGATGCCTCCCCCCACTGGGTTCCGTTCTAAATTGGGCGACACTTCCCGGCAGTCCAAAAGAGTTACCTTACACCTTTCTGGTTGGTCGGACGGTCTGGGTCTCAACAACAAATGGTGCGATTTTTGAACGTCGATTGAAATGAGGGCAAACGTATTATGCTTTTCTGCTGAATTCTTCAAAAGATGATATCTGCAGTGTATATAGTCCTTTGGTGACAATTTTTTGACGATTTTTCAATTTGTTAAAATCGTGTTATTTGAAAAAGGAATTCCGGTGGTTTTGTTGAAAACGTAGCATTAAAATAAAATTGATTTAACCGATTTGAAAGAAAATAATATATAAGTGTCAAAAGTGGTTATTTATTCAATATAGGCATTTCGAACTTCGGAATTCTTTCTCGAGCATGGGTAAGCTCAGTGTGTAGAGCTGGTAGAAATATGTACATTTTGTATACTATATCTTAGATGACATACAGAAGAAGTTGTGCAATCTTTGTGTTTGCGAAATCTGTAGAGGGAAATATAAGCGTCGTACGGCCATGAAATACGGCTCACAGGTAGTTCAGAACCCGAATAATTGCACTTCGGTGTTATTATTTTTAAAATGTTTAATAACTTATTTAGTTATTGTACGTTTTAGCCAGATGACAACGATTTTGGGCGATATTCCCACAAATCGATTCCATAGCGAGCTAAAATATTATCAGAGATTCCATCTTGCCGCCATTGAGAGATCGAATAATTTTTCTTTTAAACAAACTTTGAAAGGCAGTCCAATAATTAATAGATATATTTTCGTGAATTAAAAAAAATATATGTACTTTTCGTGCGTTTTAAATCTCTCCAATTTTTATAATACGATATAAAATAATTAACGTGCTACCTGGCGTTTACAATGAACCAAAGTAAAAAAAAATATTACCTAAATTAAAAGTTTCCCCCCCTCGATTAACTATACATATTTCAACCGAACGAACTATTAGAATTTCTGATTCATAAGAACATTTCTTCATTTCCGAGTGGATTATATCCAGAGTTTATCTGCCTACTGAAGCTACTCCATCGGACGGCAAAATTGTCTTGTTTATTCGCGTGTGCCCATCATGAATGTGTATGTTGATGTGTGATCGGGATTTCGAGATGTTATTTGTAGAGTTGTAAAGTTGGCGGAAAGAACACGCAGGCATTTTCTGATAAAAACAACAAGTTAATCATAAAATAAACACCAATTAATGAAATTTAAAATTAATAAATCACGCCACGTTCCAACTCGTGCTTCTCATATTCAAAACCTGCTTGTCAGCTCCCCCTGCAGTCTGTAATCTGCGCGGTTGCTATTTAAAATCTTCTTTCCCCAGAGAAAACGCTGCTTGAAAAATAAGAAGTCGAGAATAGAAATTGTTAATCCTTACAGAATGAAAATGATTTAGTTCAAAATAGGCGGTTTAAGTATGGTGTTATTTTTATCAATAATATTCATTTATTTGCGGAAGATATCATTTGGAGATTTTATTTGCATCTGTGGTGCACAAACAAATTAAGTACTTATTTAAATATTTAACAAGAAAGATCAATCATGCTTAAAGCATTGATTATGAAACACTTTCCAACTTCAATGCAATTTTATTTAAAAAAGTCGAAAATGCAATACATTCCTCGGTAATATTTTAAAACTTATCACAATACTACATTGATTTATTATATTTGAAAACTTAAACCTTCATAGAAAAAAATGAACTTCATTCAAATGACGGCATTGAAATATAAATTGCGTGGTTTAAATATCTCTAAAATGCAATACATTCCACGGTAATATTTTTAAATCTATCATAATACTACGATAATTTATTATATTTGAAAACTTCATCGAAAACAACTGAAATTAATTCAAATGACGTCATAGAAAAAATAACACGCCTGGATCTCTCTATAAAAGTAGGATTTCATTCATAACTTTCTCCATTTCATTCATCACAATACCATAATAATTTATTTTATTTAAAAATTAAGACCATGGAGCTACAATTCATAAACTTTATGCTTAAAACTTCTTTGAAAAAAATCGTCCTTCTGTTTATAAAATCAAATAATATTTCATTCATATCAGCCATGCAGACTCCATGGACTGAATTATTTTGTGTTAAAGAAATACAGTAATTCTAATACAACTCATTCTACATATTTTGCTGTTTACATTTTACATAGGTGAAAAATAGGCTTAGTTGTAGAAATAATCAAATTTGAATGAGAATTTAAACTCAAATATATTGCTATTGTGTTGTTTTAGTATGTAGATGCACAGAATTTAAGCAGAAATAAAGTAGTTTTAGGATGGATACAACACTCAATATGAATTAAAAAGAACTTTAAAAAATCACGAATTTGAAACAAGATGGATGCCATATATCATTTTGAAGTGGGTCATGTGATCGTTTCATATCATGGTCACGTGATCGTTTCATATAAGATGTGTAATTATTATTTTAATTTTTATTTAAAAAACTACTGAATATATTTAGCTGAATTTTTTTTTATATATTTTATGAAACAATTTGACTATTACCTAAAATTTTCGAAGCAATTTGTGAATTTTAAATCCGCTTAAAAAATGTTAGAGAAATTAGGTCCCATAGGGCTCAATGTATTTCATTTTTTCAACCCGGGTTCAATCCAAAACTAATTGTGTGATATTATTTATTTATATTCCCATAGGTCCTACAGACCGTCTGAACAACATACTAAAATTTCATTTTGATTAAGTCATTTTTACGGCAGTTATCGTGCTAACGGACAGACAGACAGACAGACAGACAGACAGAATGAACAAAGTCATAAACACTTTTCAACTTTGTTGTAAAGTGTTAAAAAAGTAAAATGCAAAACGCATTTAAGTTTAACATTCCAAACATGGCCGTTGATCGTAATTCGCATAACATTGCATTGTGCCATATTAACCCACCATTTAAATCTTTAGAACGATTTCCTGGAATAGAATATATTTATATATACTATACACAATTAACTGCACACATTTTAACTTTAAATTCACATTATTTATTAAGAACATTCTATTCATTATTAAATTAATTACAACTATTATCACATATAATTAAGGAGGAGATTGGGTATGGGAGACCAGGTAAACTGTTATGACCTTTTATAATATTTTTGTACCTCTGTATTTTGCCTTTGTACATTGACACACATCCTATTGCCTTTCATCATAGGAACTAGCAAAACCTGCTATTGCATATTGCCTTTTCGGCAGCCTTTGCCTCCATTTTATGACGGCAAGCTACTGCGTGTGCATAACTTCATGAATATTTCAATGACCGTCTTAACTGTTTTATCATTTCTATGCATCTCTCAAATTTTAATTTAATTCCCAACTCTTATTCACTACTCTTTTCTCGTTATTGTAGTCCTTCTTACTGTGGTACCCTTTTACTGTTACTCATCCCTCTCTTACTCTGTCTTTTTCATCTCTCTAGTTATGTATAGCACCTTCTACCGGGTGCCACCTCTTTTTGCCTGAGGCTTGATACGTCTCTTCGACGACCATATATATGTATGTATGTGTGTGTGTATGTATGTATGTGTGTATGTGTGTGTATGTATGTATGTGTGTATGTGTGTATGTATATATGTATGTATGTGTGTATGTGTGTATGTATGTATGTATGTATGTGTGTATGTATGTATGTATGTATGTATGTGTGTATGCATGTGTGTGTGTATGTATGTGTGTATGTCTGTATATGAGTGTATATATGTATGTATGTGTGTATATATGAATTTAAGATCCATGTAAGGATTGCTTTTGACTGTCTCCTTTATTCAATCTTCTAGCATATCAGGACTAAAATTTTAAATCTATAGGTTTATTAATTGCTGTTGAAGATAAAAAACACTATATCCAAAAACGACTGTTTGTTATAATTCTACCCTTAATTTATTCTTTAATGTTTTCCTTTCAACATATAGTCTCATTTTTACTTTCTTTGGTCTACTAGTAACTTTCATCCTTTTACCTTTTGGATATTTGGAAAACACTTTTCTATTTCATTGTTTAGGCAGAAAAAAGATGTGAGTTTGGTTCATACTTACTTATTATTTTGATTTTAATATATCTGGTGAATTTGACGAAAATGTAAACGAGCAAATTCTTCGGTGTTCATTTTATTCTACACACACATGAATTTTTCTTGCAAATAAATTTTACTGTCCTAATAGTTTTGTTTAGAAAATATTTTGGCATCTGAATGAATACGAACTTTACAATGAATTCTGTATGCGCAGTGTAAATACTGGGGAAGCACGTGAAGCAAATTCTATTTTCAAAATAAATAAATTTAAAAATTGACGTTAGCGACTCAGAATTCAAGAATTGTAGAATGATTTGATCGGAATAGAATCTGAAATCAGGAAATACAATTCAAAATTTCAAAAGCTAAATTTGAAGCGAATTTGAAATTTCCCTTTCCCATTGCAGTCACGTTGTACATTTTTTTGAAAATCATATTTTCGAAAGGGTAGTTTTGCACATCCTATTCATAAAAGACGCAAAAGGAATTTCAAACCACAGTTTTTTCGTTAACGAACACTAATGGTCTGTTGTAAAATTATTTATAAGGGCTACGATCGTTGTTATTTGAAATCAAAAAGTTCGAAAACATGCGATGGGAATTCGAAATCATTTTCTGATGTTTTGAGATCCTTCCAGGTAATTTCAATATAATTTATTTATTTAAACCGTAAAATATTCTTCAATATTTTATTAACATCATGGAATCCAATTATGTCATATTTTATCTGGAAATAGGGTCTTAGGTGGTAATCGGACTGGAGGTCCGTGGATTAAATCATTATATTAAATGAGTTTTCGCGTTTGGTAAGTTCTACCACTTATCTATGGATTATTAGTTCTATTTTAAACAAACGAATGTTAAAAGCGCTGCCAGTCAATCCAGATATAAACTTTAAAAATGGAAAAATTTCAATTTAAGTCAAAATGATTATCCGAAAACTATAAGAGTTTTCTTTTTAAAACAATACATATTAAGTTAGAAACTGGATATCATATTGAACATTTTTGTTGCTTACTATTTATATTTATCTTTTATAGTTTAGAAGATATTTTGAACGAAAGTAAGCAAAGTGAAGCAAAATTGGTTTGAAAAACAGCTAAAAATAATAAAATTATTGTTGTGTATTCATAAACGATTCCATGCTTATAACATAACAAATACAAATTGTTTATTTTTTTTATTTATGTAGGTTAGCGTCAAATGTCTTTATATTTTTTGTAGCGCTCCGATTTTAGCCTGCTTCCTTGACTGTAGACGCTACTTAAGTAAATATGCTCAATTTTGAAGTGCAATATCGTCCTTAATGTATTTAAAACAATACATAAAATCAAATAAGAATATCATACTATCGGGTCTCTAACAAATATTTTAGGTGCAAAAGAGCTCGCTCCTTTGGAGTATTCAAATGCAAAGAAACATTTTCCTTCTCGTCACATTTTATGTCACAATAAAAGCAAAACGAAAAAGATTTTATTCCGTGAATTTCCTTCTATTTTGTATTTGGTATTGACACTAAAGTGAATATATTTGCAAGAGATACAAAAGAATTCCCCAAAGTTTTATGTTTAGAATAAAATGAAACAAGACCTGGGTTGTAAAATATATTCTGCGCTGTAAAGCAATGTCTCAAGAAACTTTATATTTGGATTTAAATTAAGCATGATTTTCAAGTTGGAAACAACGTTAAAGTCAAATATCGTTTGGCGTAGAATTAAATTTAGCCAGCTAAGAAAATCAATGACACATATACAGTGTTCTAGCTACTTTCCCTGTAATACATGGTAATGTATAGGAAAAGTATTGAAATCGTTTCGAAAATCGCAACTTGTGTCGAAAATCGCAACTAGATGTACACGTTTCGGGACCTATAGAAAACGAAAAACCAATTTTAGCGTGACATCTATGTGTGTGTGTATATGTACGTGTCTGTTTGTGCCATCTGTGTATCCACTCTAGCTTAAAAACTAATTGACCAAATTTCACAAAATTTAGTAGAACAGTCACTTGTGAGTTACCCTGTGCTGATGAGATTTTGATGTGATTCGAGAAAACAGAACCAGATTTTTTTTTTTTTTTGCAAAATGGTCCGCAAAACCGTCACAATTTAAAATGAAAGATTACATATGCTCAAGTGTATCAATTAATACGTAATTTTTGACGATAAAAATAATAAGATCAATTCCGTTATCCTAGGCTTAGCCATTTTCGATATATTTTGGCTTTTTTGGCTTTTTACTATGCCACCTTTGAAAATGAGTCCAGTTACCAAATAAAAACGAAATTTCTATTAAAAGTGCAAATTTAGTGTCATTTCAAGAAGTATTTAGCGTGTTATTTTGTGCAATAAAGTGTGTTATTTTGTACAAATTCATAAATCATTAAAGAAATAAAAAGAACATAAATTTACGTCTGTAAGGAAAGACATGTATTGTCCACATTAGCCTTTTTCATTTATAAAAATGGTCTTCTGCTGTACGAATGGTAAGTAACGGAAAAAGATGGACGTATTCTGTATTATACGTAGTGATAATGGTGATACTTTCACTACAAAATGCCTGTTTTTTAATTAACTTCAGAATATCTCTGAAGCTATTCAGTTATGAATACGCATATTAAGATTCATTGTTATCAAATAAGTCACTGATTTTTAATAAAATAGACATGATTAAAGTTTCAATTTCTAATATGAAAATTAATTGAGTAGTTTAATTAATACTTTGTTATCAATGTAATATATTCTAATTTATGTTTCTAAAATCACTATAGGAACAAAATCTCTCAGCATGATTGAAGAAAGAACATCAAATAGAATACATAATTATAAGACTTACAAGCTTTATTTTTCTTTTTATTTTAAGATTTAATATTTCTGATAAGAAAATAATATCAGTTTTTTCTCATTTAAACCACTTTTTATTTAAAAGTATTTATTTTAAAATGTTTATTTTATATAATTTACTGCACTTGTAATACATAGCGTATGTATAGCAAAAGTATTGAAATGGAAGAATATATATATAGATATTTAACAGTCAATGACACTCATCTTGTGTTATAGCTTCATTCATAAGGATAGTCTTCTATTATACAAATAATAAGCAATGGAAAAGTATAAACGTATACCGTATTATGCGTAGTAATGTTTTTACTTTGCCTACATAGATAGTATATATAGGCTGTTCATGTATAGAAAAGTATTGTAGAGGGGTCGAAATATCGAATCCGAGTTTTCGATGGAAGAGCAAGCTTCAAGTATACCTGAACTCGAATCAAACGTGCGTGTGTGAGTGTGAGGGTGCATAATCTCATAAACGAGTGGAGTGATTCGAATGTAATTTAGTATGATTATTACAAGCGGTGAATACTGGGATTCTATTGATTTTCATCGTGCTCGAATATTAGGAAGACTCCCTAAATTTTCGAATGGGTTTTTGAAAAATACTCAAATTATCAGGACATTCAATAATGTTCAATAAATAATCATTGAATACGTAGTTTTTCAATAGAAATCTAATGACACTAACTTTAGAATGCTAACTTGAACCCTTCTTGCGACATTGCACGTTTTTCAAATAAATTTCTCTATAAAATTACAAAAAGTTAAAAAATATTATCATCAAATATGCTTGGCGATAAATTTGGGGATCTTGGCGATTAATTTGACAAATTATCGTCAGCATGGCAACTTTTTGCAAATGGTGTCAAATTGACAAAAATGTCGTTAATTGGCTAAAATGGCGACAAATTCATGAAAATGACACCAAATTGGTGAATTAATTATTAAAACATTTTTAATAAAAGCAATATATTGTTTTGCTGATGCTAATACATATTTCTAGTTGACATGTTAGATTTGTCCAAAATATGAGTGAATTTTGTACTTCGAAATAGTTGTACATGTTGTCATCCAGAAAAGTGCTGAATGCCAATGCATAATTCAATGTGCAAACAATATGGTGTGGAACTTATAAATCATTTTTTTCCAGAGAAAGAAGTAAAGTGATTGTATAATGTATGGAAAGTAATTTTCTTCCTGTGAGACCAGAAATAGATCAAACACTAGTATTGTGAGACAGCTTTATGTCAGTAATTTAGTGTGTCTGAAACATCAATAATACCTCCAGTCTCAATGACGCCACGGTTTGCAGCATGCTGGCCCAAAGGTCAGACAACCATAAATTTTGGGGTGTCAAGACAGAGAGGGGTCGAACGAATCTAAGAATAAGGTGAAGCAACGCCATTGGATAAAAGGTTGACCAATTGAGAAGATGCTTGTAGCGTCAGCTGAATGCGGCCAATAGGAGCAAAAGAGGAGTGTCGAAGACCCAGACCACATGACTAACCCGAAGGCATATAGCAGCTTAATATGTGGCCGGGAGAGCTAAAGAGGAGTGCAGTCCTGAAGCAAAAGAGCCACAACCTAAGAGAGAACGAAACGATAAGAGGACACTTGGTGAAATACAGACTTACAGAACGACGACGATACGACATTAAGAGGCACGACACTTAGAAAGATATAACTACGATAATGACATAGGCACGAGTGTTCGAGCCAGCAGTACAATATGATCGGCGAATTACAAGTGGGTGATTTACACGTCGAGTTGATTTCAATAATATGATCGGCGAAGTACGTGCTGGTGACCAAGCCAAGACAGCCTTGAAGGTATGTGTTACTCAAATATGATACAGGTCTTAAAGACATTTTAACAAATGGTCTCACATTGTCTCTCTCCGACGCGAACAAGATAAATAATTGCTGTAATTAAGTAAATAAGTATTTTATGTTGTTAATAAATAAGTTATTGTTAAAGTTAAAATGGTGCAATCAATTTAGTATTACATTAATGTATATTCTTTTACAGAACTCGCGCGAAAGATAAATAATTGAAGGGTTATCAGCGGCAAACAACGTAATGTACAATTTAATAATGAGTTTCACTATGTACGAGTTTACGACCATGTATAATAAGTAAAATTTAACAATTTAGCAATATTATATTAAATAATATTATATATATTTTATTTGCGCCCCACACTTCCCACATCCAATTTTGTTTCTTCTGCTGTATAAAATCTTTTGATTAGGATTCCATTACGTACAACGGCGTCCAAAGAGCGGTTTTACTTTTGTAATGCGTTCAGCAGGTAGGGCCCCACTTAGCCTAACTGGGGCCTTGAGCAAACATTCCTCCGAGGGCCCCATCCACTTTTTGACATATTGTTTAAAATGAACTGGAATATTTCAAAATTGTCAAACACATAATTGCTTTCTAGAAAAAGGCATAAAAATAAAATTCTTGCATATTTTAATGGAATTTAATTTACTGGCAAAAAATTACTGGAATTTAAATTACTTTCTCGTCATAGTCAAAAATTCAACATATTCCAGATCTTAAATTAGTGTGGCCTGCATATCGCCTAAACTAATATTTTCGCTGAGCAATTATATTTCGATAGCATTTTTTTTTTTCAGGAAACATTAGTTAATTTTTAAATGTTGCAATTGTTTATTTTGGGACCCCTCTAATGTGAGAGCCAGGGGCAGCTACCCTCATGCCCTTGCGTTAGTCAGTCCCTGTCAGCAAGGAATTGTCAGCATGGAATAGAAGAAATCTACAATAGCTGCAAGAAACTGGTTGGATAGTTAGAGTATTATCTTATTGTTATTGTACATATAGGTAATACCATGTTGCCGAGCGCATGAAACCATGGATTCTGTCTGCAATGGGAGTGTATTCAAAATATTTTAAGACTCCCTCCTCTAGTGGATTCTCTGACTATGCCTTCAAGAATGGCTTTCCAAGTAAGAGTGACCTTAATTCATAAAGTAATATTCAGACGATGGACTCTGACGTGAGGTAAAACAATTTTTTAACATACGCTTAACACATACGCTTGCGATCGGACTAATAAAGATAAATAATGTTTCGACAAAGGTAACTAATGTTTCGATAAAGATAAATAATGTTTCGACAAAGACAAATAATGTTTCGACAAGGATAAATAATGTTTCGACAAAAATAAAAATATGTCGATAAAGATAAATAATGTTTCGATAAAGATAAATAATGTTTCGACAAAGTCAAATAATGTTTCGACAAGGATAAATAATGTTTCGACAAAAATAAAAATGTTCCGATAAAGATAAAAAATGTTTCGATAAAGATAAATAATGTTTCGACAAAGATGAATAATGTTTCGATAAAGATAAATAATTTTTCGATATTTGAAAGACCAATAATACAAATCAATGCTTATAAGTAAATCGGGGCTTATGATGTTTTCTTCACAATTTGGAAAGTGCATGGATATTTTAAACTAGCCTTCCCGGTCAGACGAAACACCAGATATCGATTGCATTGGGAGTATATCCGCAATATAGTAGAGCTAAAAAAAGCCAAATGTATCCAGTTTCCGCATCAAAAGGTCAATTAATGTTAGAATCGAACTGTTGAAAACTTAACATTAGTTGTATTCTAGGCTACCTATGTAACCATAATAAATATTAAATAAATAAATTTATGAAGGAATCTTTATATGGAGGCAAATGATGTTCACGGTTTATTTTAGAGGAACTAGTAATGGTTTTTATTCTGTTCAGCAAACTTATTTTCTACAATTATACAAATTTTCAGAAAAACTGGAGCTGGCATTTCCAGAACCAGAAATGGAAATACTTTTTTTTTGTATCGCCTTTTAGAGATGTTTTAATAAAATTGCATTTCAGTTGGAAAGTGTTTCATAATAAATGAATGCTTTGTGCATGATTGATCTTTCTTGTTTATTTTTATTTCACTAATAACTATTAAGATTTTTATTTAAAATATATGATATATTCTATTATAAAAATGGCAATTTATGACTTAAAAACTCTTAAAGCATCTATGCTTTTATTTCATATCAAATTCATTTTGGCCCAATTTTTTCTATTAAAGTTTGCAAAAAATGTTAAAGTACTTATACGAACAGTGCTTCAACTTGCACTGGGTTTAAGAAGCATGAAAAGTATATCACTCTCAACGCATTAGCTTTATGTTAAATTTAGCTCAAACTGCTGCTCAATTAGTACACTAAAATAACTTCGTTTGAGGCAGCACAAGACACGATGTATTAATTTTGTGTTTTATACAGCTTATAATAAAGTTATTTTAGTGTATTAGCTTTATAGCTATACTTCATTGGTTGAAGCACATGGATTTGTCTATTCTTCGTATAAATTGTATTTTTACTTCATTACCAGATTTCGATTTTTAACAATTCTACCGATATGATATGCAGAAGTTTATTTGGTAGCAAATTCAACACATGCAAACTAGCTTTTTTAAATTAATATAATAACTCCCATCTTCAAAGATACCTACACAACAATCTACATATTCATCTGAATACGGAAATTCCAAAGCGACATTACACTCACTATGTTTCATTCTCCAATTTTATTTTTTCAAATTTATTCGACGGCGAGAAACGTTTAAGTTTCTCCGTATTTTGATTTTCTTCTCAGGTGCACTTGTAACGATAGCAGGATAGCAGCTCTTTTCTATGGGTTTTTGGTATTATTTTACCTAAGTTGTGCTTTGGGAAACGGAAAAGTTTATAAGTAAAGTGCAAGTTAAGCAATCTATGACGTGACTTATCTAATAATCATTTATAAGACAGTCTAATTATATACAAAATCAGCAGTTGGTTCAAGCAGCTTCAGAAAATATAATATATTTTTAATTATTTTTTTTTATGTGGAAAACATGTGCTTTTAATGTGCTGAATAATTTAATGTTTGCAAAAGGTTTTCTAGCAGTAGTTTCTAAATTTCTATTCTATACTAAACTTTAAAGTCATACATTAGCAAACATAATTGTATTTAAGCTTATTAAAAGTAATAAATGGTTCAGTCGTATTCATTACTTTGTGTTACGTTCAAGACTTTCATACATTCGAATATAAAATCTAAAATCAAAAGTATGTGATATTGTTACGACCTCCATAATCTAGCAATTTTGAAAGTTAAATGTATGAGGCTCATTATTTTGTAACTATTTAATCCTTAGAATAACACTTAAATAGTATATTTTTAACTTTAATATGTTCATAATTACTTACATTTTAGCCGTGAAAATACAAATTTTTTTCACACTGCAGCAATTTTTTCACTGGTTTGTTTAAATTAAAAAATCAGAAAAAACACACAACATTCGATATATTGACCAAATCTAAAGCTAAAGTAATATTACTTAAATATTTATAACCAATATACCATTCATAATATGTACCATTCATGCCACTTCTTTTCTACATATTTTAGGTACAATGCATTGTTTCTTCTGTTTCTATTTCTCTTGTTGTTGTTGAGACCCAGACCGTCCGACCTACCAGAAAGGTGTAAGGTAACTGTTTGGACGGCCGGGAAGTGCCACCCAATTTAGACCGGAACCCAGTGGGGGAGGCATCCACAGGTACCGTACCCTCCTTCCCCTACCACCAACCTCTCGGAAGGACTTACGGACCCACATGTTTAACGTGATCGTACTCCGCATGAACACGGCGGCAGTTCTGGCAGCGGCGAGAATCGCGCGCTAACCACTGGGCTGCCGCGCCCGAAAAGAGCCAACAACACGCGGTGTTCCCAGGTGGTCACCCACCCAAGTACTAACCGCGCCCGATGCTGCCTGACTTCGGTGATCTAACGAGAACCGGTGTTTTCAGCACGGTACGGTCGTTGGCCTTCTATTTCGCTTGTGAAACTTTTAGTGCCTATCACACGAACTTCGCCATGCGGATTTCTTTTTGTGTTCTTATAAACTGACGAAAATTTATTAGTCTTTTCTGTGGGAGTATCACAAGACGTGACTCTTTAATAGAGGAGTAATAAAATACATTACCAGTGTTAAATTTCAGAACAACAAATTGGCAAATGAAGCTTGCTGATTTTGTCATGAGTTTGTGATCAGATTAAGATATTAGTCACATAATACAAGTGCACGCATTTGTCGATTTGAAGTATATGTATTAAAAATCTGCACACCTGTAAACAAGTGTACTTTCTCAATAAATACAATACTCTTTGTAGCAAGATTAAGAAAAACTTGAGAGACGTCTGAAAGCACAAATAATTCAATGATCCAGCATTATTGTATTACATTTGCTTTTATACATTGATCAAGTTTGTCTTACATGTGCGTTTTGTTTAAATGTTAAAACTTTCTTTTAACGAATGGTATAAAATAGGATTTTAAATGTCATGTGACCTCTTATGGCGGCCCAATATTTTAGTAAATGTGTATTGAACTTTTTGTGTGTTTTACTTTTTAACATTATGTATACTTTTTGTATAGAGTTCTAATTTAGTTGATTACGCTTTATTGATCATTAACAGAAATTAAAAAGGGCGCATCGCCTGCGGTGGGAAAGAGACTGGAATTAGTAATTTCATTTTATTAATGAAACATAAAGGTATTCAGAAAAAATATATAAAATATTCATATATCTTTTAAAATATTCATATATCCTCTAAAATGTTACTCAATAATATGTCTTTGACATGTTAAAACGACAAATACTCTCTGTATGGAATCAAATTTGATTTCGGAGAGAGAATATATGCTTCCTTCCATATATATTCCTTATATGCTTTTTCATAAATATTTGACAATATAAAAATAGGTTTCTTGTAATTTCAAATAGAAGAACCTCTTTAAGCATCAAAAAGGTTCTGGTAAATTATATTATATTTTAAACTTTGAAAGAAAAAAATGTTGGATTAAAGACACTTTACTTTTATTTGTTGTCTGAATAATTATACAAAAAGTATCAAGGATATCACACAATCAGTAGTTACGTCCGATTTAGCAAATGTATCCATCAATCATTATTACTTTCCCCATATGTACAATGTATAAGGAAGGTAAAGAAGGGGTCGAAAATTCGAATTCGAGTTTTACACTGACGAGCACGTTTCAGGCATCCCTTAACTGGAACCGAACGTTTTTGAGATGGTGTCGGTGTGTGTGTGTTCGTGAGTTTATGAATGTGATATCTAGGAACAAATGGAGTGTTTCGGATGAAATTTCGCACCCACATTACAATCAGTGAATACTGGAACCCTATTGATTTTAACTGCAATCGAATATTCGGAAGATCCTCCAATTTTCGAATGAAATTTTGACAAAAATCATTAAAACGTAATAACTTTCAACAATGTTACGTAAATCATCATGTTTTATGAAATTTTTCATTAGAAAACGAGTGGCATACACTTAAGAGCGCTAGCATGAACGGTTTTCAAGATACTACAAATTTTTTAAATAAATTTATAAAAAAAAGTCTGCACGAAATTTAAAAAGTATTTTTTTGAATATGTTCATTGTAAGGAATACAGTATTTCTCGAGCTTATTTTTTCGAACCATTGCCTAACGTCGTCGGAGGTCATACACCCTGGGATCACATGTACTGCAGTTTTGGAAAACAGAACGATAAATCTTTGTCATCAGAGGCTGATTTCCAAGAAATGCATCCCTTCCAGCCGTCATCAATGCAGGGAAGAGATAGATAATCCCGGATGGGGACGCCAGGGTGGTCTGCTGGGGTGGATGTTGACATCCAGGGCATGAGACAGATCCCTAACAGCAATTTTTTTCACAGTGACGTAAGATTTACGTCACACTGTGACTTTGGGACGTCACAGGACGTCGCAGTACGTCTCGGCAATGTCATATTGAGGTCACAGCGAAGTCATTTTGGTCATTTGCATGGTCGTTTGTGGCGTCGCATATTAACTTGTTTGTGACGTCACATTGTAGTTGCCATTGTAATGTCGTCATATTGTTACGTGTTAATTAAATTGTGGAAACGTCACAGAATATAGGCACAATGAAGTTACTAATACGTAACGTCGCATAGATGTCACAAATATGATGTCACATTGTGACCCAGGTGTCACGTGACTACAATGTCACTGTCACACATGTGACATGACAATGTCACTGTGACACATGTGACATGTGTGAATGCTGTGAGGGATTCCACAGGGCTTGATACCAGGTGGTCCGGTGATAGAGTCAAAAAATATATACGAAAGTGACGCGCTTTTTCGAGAGATGCGAGACAATTTTCGTAGAGACAGGTCGCATTTTTGGTTTTCCAGTCGCATATGCCTTGCCCTCACCGGAATGTTATTCTGTAACCTTTGATATTCCTCGTCATGCTATAATAAAAGCTTATTTTTCTATATCAACGATGCCTGTTATCCAGACTTGGAGAAAATCATTATTATTATCGTCTTGTCACTGATTCGAACTCACGACTTTTGAAGGGAACGGATACTTGCTTTTAGGTCCGCACATTTTACTTTATGTGCTCTGACCGGACTAACGCTACTGAATCAACAATCATGCAGAGGTCTAAATGAAAGCCGGAACGGAAAAACGAATTTATCACATTCATTTTTCATATATAATATCATATGTGATACATTTGTTAACACCATTCTTGTGGATCTAGTTTGTTTCATTCATGAGAGAAGATACTTTGGGTAATAGTTTTGTATTTTAACTACTAACAATTCATCAATAGTTATTTAGATATAAGAAAAGCTCTTCTCCCCGTTTGTCTGCAACGTCTGGGGTTAAATTTGACGAATTTGACGACTAATTTAGTCAAATATCGCCAACTTGACAATATTTGGCCCCAGATTGACGACATTACCTTCAAAATTGCATACATGAAACTGAATGAATGACAATGACGCCAGATTGATGAACTAATTATTAAAATGTTTTAATGTATGGACTATATTGCTTAGTACTGGTAATATTGATAATTACCAATTTAGAGGTGTGCAAAATATAAGTCAATTAGGTACTTCAACATAGTTTTTACATGTTGTCATCTCAATAACGCGCCAAATGTACGATTTAACATTAAAGACATTGTGCCGTGGGTCTTATACATAATTTTTTCACTGTGAAAGAAGTAAATTTATTGAATTATATAAGGAAAGCTATGTGCCGCCTACAAATATCTGTCTTTTGTTTTGGAATTTTGGTTAAGTTGTGGCAATTAACAAAAAATGAGAAACTTAAACGGCAAATTTCGCATAATATTTAAATCAGTAATTATTTCATGTATTACTGATGAATTACTAGCATGACCATAAAAAGATTATATCTTATTTCAACAGTTATAAACAAAAGAGAGAAAAATCACTCTTTAAATCTGATGACATTGTAGTTTTGCTTTTAGCCATCTCCAAATTGTATTTGTAGTTTGATCAATACAGAACTAAATAGAATAAGGAGAAAACTGGAACATGGAAATACTGGAAGAAAAACTTGATAAAATAGTTGTGTTTTGCATAAATTTGATATTTGTTTTATCACAGTTTCTGAGAAACATAAAATGTTTGTGTTGAATACAAATCTTCCTCAGAAGGGAAAGAATTCTTGAAGACTAGCTGGCAAAGATTTTTTTCTCTATTCTGAACTAAGGACTATAATTGAAAGGAAAACATATATTCATATTGAGAACTAACTCAATAGTTTTTAAACATCTGATGTTGGAAGCACATGAGTTTCCTTAAAGACTCAGATTTACATATTTTCTCCTTCTCAGCTTTATAATGAATTAAATTGAGTTTCATTGCACAAAATAATAGCAATACTTATTTCAAATGACATCGAATTTACAATTTTTATTTTCACTTGGCGACTGGATTGTATTTCAAGATGCGTCGTTGCAACAAATAAGTTACTTACCAAATTTTGTGAAAATTTGTCAAATAGTTTCTGAGATTTGTAATAATCATAGAGACGTTAATAATTGTGTTTGCTCTTGTCCTTACACGAAAACATTTCATTTGACCAAGCCTTCTTCTAAAAACCAAGATATTTAGATTTCTGATATATGTAAAAATAAAATTTATGAAACAAAATTTGAAATTGTATTTTAATTGCTAAGAACATTTCTAATAGTATCATTTAATGTGATTACTGATAGTATTCGCTTATCTGACAGTGTCACTGATAGTTTATGAGTTGCTTATGCTTTTAATATTATTTGATCAGTCTTACTTAGAGCTAATAACTTCACTGCTATTTTAGTATATATATATATCTAGGATTTTATTTTATTTCTTTCTATTTTCAATCTTTTATTATTTTACCTTTAAATTTTAATCTTATTTTGTCTTTCTTTTATCCGTTTGTAAATTCCTCTTTCCTAATTTGTTTGCGTTTCTTCTGGCTTCAATTAATTTTTTTTTGCACTAAAAATTTAATTTGCAATATTAGAGTCTGGGTAGTTTATTATTTTATGTCCATGTGTATAGTCTATGTTTGTGTATGTGCGTTGTCTTTCTCTATGTGTATTATCCTTGTGTATTGTACATGCATTTATTAGTGTTATGTGATTTTCCTGGCCGTTCGTTGTAACTGCTTAACACCCTTTGGGTGAGCAGTCTCCTAAGGTAACTTCCTTTTTAGGACACGCCCGGTAAGAGCGCGAAAAAGAATAAGGCCGTGTTTTTAAATAATAACATTAATTTATTCACAATATTTAAATCTATGTACAAATAACATAATACACAAAATGCTCCTCTTAACATGAATGTATTGATTATCCATTCTAATAACAATTCAAAATAAACAATGGTAAGGTGTCTCATAGACTAATTGGAACAGATGATAAGCTATCATGAAAACACCTGACTTTTACTAGTAAATAATTTATTTGGAGTTAACAAGTAGATATTTAATTGGCGTTAATTAGTAGTTATTTAATTGGAGAGGGAGAGAGAGATAAAAGATACAAATCAGGCACAGGCCCTTAATTGTGTAACTCACCAACATTACTGGCAGTTGAGCAGCATCTCTCTTTTCAGAGGACCATGATCGGGAGCCGACTTTTCTCACTCACAAAACCAGTTCCTTCTCTTCGCTCCCTTTTCAAATTTCTGCAAACTTTCTCTCTCCAAGATTTTAAAACACGCCCCTGAGGCGCATACAACTACCTCATTGGATTCAGGGTCTTAACCCCTTGACCCCAAAGCATTGCCATTGGCTTTAGGCCTTCCAGAAACAAAAAGCCCCTTCTCAAGCCCCTGCGAAAGTGATATGCTTTCGACCACTAATTCAAACCGGCCGAAAACCCTATGATCCGTCCGTAAAACGGACAAACGTTAAATCTTTCGGTGCAAATACGATATCTAAAGAAACCTCCGATATCCTGTCTTCTATCGTTCGAGAGCAGCTGGCCAAACGAAAAGGCCGACCCCCAAAATAAATACATAAACTCTAGATCGCATCCCCGAAAATATTGGATCAAGGGTTTACCATGCGACAATATACCTCCATTTCCCCATTAAAAAAATTCAAAAATTCAAAAATTAAAATTTCAAAATTTCAAAAATTAAAATTTTAAAAAATTTTACCATCAAAAACATTAAGCAAATTAAAATATGCTGGGGCGCAATACGCCTTCCCAAAATTACCTCCACTTCCCCATTAAAACATCAAAAATCCAAAAATTTTAAAATTAAAAAAAAATTAAAATAAAAAAAAAAATCAATTTTACAATCAACACCATAAAGAAAATCAAAATGTGCTGGAGCGTAATCTGCTTTCCTTCCAGCCACACAGAAACAACCTCTGAAAACAGAAATTTCCTCCTGTATAATAAAACACATAGTAAAACATCATATTGCACAGAACAACAAAAAACAAACAATTGCCAATATAAACACAATAAAATAAAATAAAAATATAAAACAAATTGGTGAATTCAGGACAACAAATCAGAGAGTCTGTTGTTTGTGTTGCACTAGGCTGTAAAAGTCACTCAAACTAATTTACTTTTCTCACTGATCATGATTTTTTAGTTCTCCAAAAGTTTTTTTTTTTTTTTTTTTGCAAATTGTCCACCAAAAAGCAAAAACAATGGGATCTGGCATCCCTGAATACTGTTCACTATGAGGTGTATCTTGCTGTCCACGTCTTCATTTGAAATTTATCATAGCAGTTTTATACATTCATTGTATATGACAAGTGTTTATGGGATATTATCGATTTGCAAGTTTATCACAACAGTAGTTGTTTAAAAGGTATTGATGAGAAGAGTCTTTGTTGTACCTCTCCGTAAACAGCAAGTCCAATATGAAACACCAAGTCCGCTGTCTGACAGTATAAAATGACTGGAATCTGGAACCGTTTGCACTGTAAACTAATAAACACAAAGTTTGATGTGTGCCAGCAATAAAAATAACTGGAATCTGGAACCGCTTGCACTGTAAACAAATAACTGGAACGTGGAAATGTATGCCTTGAAAAAAGTAGAGCAGAAAACCATCTGTACTGTAGAAATGACAGGAACGTGTAATTGCCTGTTCTGTATACAATGCCTGGCACTTGTACATTGCTTATAACGAAAGGAATGTTTGTGGCTAGAAATGTTTATACGCACTGTACTTGGCATTAACTGAAAAAGGCTGATGTAAAATGCTCTATAATCGCAAGGATTGCTACCCATTGTGTAGCACTTTTCCACATGTTTTTGACCATTGTGTATTGTGACAGTATTGAAAATTCGCTACTGAAGAGAATTGTAGTCACCCCGTACACAGTTCTTTCGCGTTGTTTCGTGCACTTATGCATACCGTACGTAGAAGAAAAACACCGGTGGAATCTTCTGCACCCCGTCCGTAGAGGAAAACCAACATAGAAATTGGCTCAGTGCTGATCTGTTTCGACATATTACAATGCCGTATTCTGTCACCGAAAATTGTTTATAGAGTTGGCATGGCATGTGCCAGCATCCGGTCACCTGCTGACCCGAGATGAAAACTGCTCAAATGTTAATGTCATATAGCCCCTTCGGTGCGCATCACCTTGGAGTTTTCGTGCTGTGCTATTTAGCAAACTGCTTCAACACTATTATGAAGATTCTACATATAAACATACAAAAATTATACCGACTTGCCTTTGTGACAGCAAAGTTACCACCAAGAGACCCAGCCAATATGCACTTTATTCTTCTCTCCCTCCGAGAACAAAACATTTTAAAATAAATTGCAAAATTTCCTAACTGCATAAACATGCAAGTAAAAAATGTACAAAATTTTACTTTCTTACATATAAAACTTTACTCCTTTACATATAAAAAACTTAACTGCCAAGGGCAACTTTACGTTAAATAACATGTTTCATATACCATGAAATCCAAAACACAAAACAATAAAATATCACACAAAAATTTTCATAATTAAAAAATATCATCTAAACTAAAAATTTTCTATCCAAAGAAAAAAAATGAAAACCATCTAACATATTGAAATACCTCATTAATTGCAAGTTACAGAAAATTATACATTTCCTGCCTTAAATGAATGTTTCAAACCCATTCGGAAATTTTACATGTACCTATGTCTAACCCGTCGCTTAATACTTGACTTTATCTCATATTTACAGTGTCTTACTGCATAAAAAAAACTCTTTTTTGTTTTTCTATTTATTCTCTAGTTTATATGAAAAAACCAAAATATCTTTTAAACGTGTACCTTTCAGAAAATAAAACCACACCTTGCAAAATTTTCCAGAAATACGAAAAACTAAACCCTACTTACTTTCGAAGGGAAAATTTACCCTAAGTGCTAATATTTTGTTTCATTAAGCAAAATCATCTTATTCACTTATTTCCACACTTCCTTTATTTTCTTTACAAAAGGGTTTTAACACACTTTTTATTAATTCTTTCACAACTTTATGCATTACGCCTTATTTTCCTTAAATTAGCCTTATGCTACACCTTAAACTATAAAATTTCCCTTTTTATAAAAATGAAATACCATTCACCTTCATTTTATCTTATCAATTTCATATATCATGAAAATACCACTATAATTCTAACTACACTATATCCTAGCATATTATTTACTGCAAAATACATATTTAACCATGACAATTTATGTAGGTAAAGAGATAACACCCTAACAATAAAACCAAAACACAAGAGAAAACACCATATATTTTTCTTTTCTCTCTTTTTTTTTCGAAACACTACTTAAAGAAATGCTAAATTAGTGATATTATTATCCAACTGCATTCTCCCACAACTACATTTTATAACTCTTTATCTTCCAATGCTATGTTAGCGTTCAACATACCCGAAGGAAAAAAAAATATCAAATCTCACCTTTCTTTCCTAAACTACCCATAGAAACTAAAAAAAAAAAATCTCCATGCGTTCAGGAAATATGCTGGAAACCGTCACATAGCCTACTACGTGTAACGATTTAAGAAAGTTATTGTATCCTTAAATTGATTCCCCTTTGAGCCCTGTCGTTATCTAACAAACATATCAATTTCTATTCCGAATTATTTATTCAATTATGTGTGTTTAAACAAAAGTAAAATATAAGTGAATGTAGGAAAGTACCCTTTACAGACGATAAAAATTATTGAATAAAAGTTAAGAGAAACAAAAAAAAAATAGAAATACTTGTTATTTATTTATTTATTTATTCATTTTAAAATAAATCCTTTCAACGTTATGTGTCATCAGAAGGGACCCTTTGTTGATCACTCAAACAGTCTGATCCAAATCCCCAATGTATAGAAATATACTCTCTAAATCCCAAACATCACACAAATCTGCCCGCAGAAAAATATGTGCCTAAGGTCAAATTATATATCCTACCAACCATTGTTAAAAGGCTTATATATTTATTTATTTATTAAACTTAAAAATTTACTATTTTTGTTGTTTGTTCTTTGTCTGTTAACTCTGTCACTTTATTATAATTCCCTTGTAAACAAAAGTTTCCTTAGTAATTAAAATTTTGTTTCCATTTCGGTTACAAATTGAATTAATATAATGTCTATTTATTTTCAATATTTATTATAATTTTTTTTATAATTACCTTTTAGCGAAACATAATATACTTATTATTTTATGTATTTTAATTCCCAATAACCTAACTAACACTCTCCAGCTGCAACATCAAAGCAATGCCATTCTATTACCCACTGGTAACTTAAGCTTACTCTGCCCAAAAGACCGGAATCTTTCTACATATATATGTGTCATTCACACCTCTTTGAAATTTATGATCTCCTCGATTATCCACCTCCTCCAATATCCCCTACAATATATCTGTTAAAAACCACTCCTCCTTTCTTTGTAAACATTCTGTGGGTTTTGCGTTTTCTCTCTAAAAATGACTCACTTTTTGGAGTGTTGAAGAAACCCCCATCGCGACGTATCAAATTTCAACCTTGTGGTCAAAGAGAGGAATGTTGCCCCCTCTGAAAAAACTTGTGTTGAAACGATGATGGGAAAGTTATAACTAGAAACTGTGGCATGTACGAAAATTTTGGAGATCCTTGTGCTTGCCATAAAATTAGAACCGTCAAAGTTAACTGAGATAAAAATTGAAAAAAAATTCTGCTGCCTTTAAAAATTCGATTATCTAAACAACTCACATTCTAAATTTTATTTTCAGAACCATTTGTAAAATTTTTGTAAACTCGTACCCAGAACATATAAAAAGTTTATTATTATCTCACTTTACTTCTAATTTCAGCAAAAAAATGTTTGTTCTAAAACTAAAAAATCACTCAAATGTGTATTAATTAAATAACCTTCGCGACCAAAAATATAAAATGTCAAAAATGAAAATTTGTCCCAAAAATACTTTACCAACAAAATATACATAATCAAAAACATACACAAAATTTAAGAAATATACAAACAGATTAATACCAACAAAAATTTTCAAACCATACCGTGGACTAAAAGTGTTTGCCTCACAAAATCAAAACCGATATACATTTCCCCTTGATATACACAAAAAACCATTATCCAAACACAGTTATTGAATATATTCTCATGGGAAAATGAAACCGCTTTTTATCTCTACTTAAATTTGGAATAAACATTCTATCTAAATTTTTTCAAATAGACTCAAGAAACGATTTTTTTTGTGCTTAAAATAGCATCTATCTAATTTCGCTTCCAAAAATTTTCTTGATGTTACCATTTTCCCCCAAAATTTCTTAAATTCCAAAAAATTTCTTAAAAATTCCCCATTCACATGTAAAATGCAATCAATGACATACATAAAAACCAAAAAATATATATATACAACTAACAAATTTCATTTCTTTGTATTTTCTCAATAATCTATTAAAACACATATTTTCATGGCAAATGAAACAGTTTCTACCATTATCGATGGCTTAATTTCTTCTAAATTTTTCTTTAGCTTAAAAATGTCTTCTAAATTTTTCATATCAAAATTTATTTATTACTAGGGTAAAGAAAAATGTTCATTGCAGATATTAACATTTCCTATTTGCTTTATTAATTCATTTTTACCATCTTTCCAAAAAAAATTTTCCTTGGTTAATGAACCAAACATAATGCATATCCTGGTCGTTGGCGCCAATTTATTTTGTCCTAAGGTAACTTCCTTTTTAGGACACGCCCGGTAAGAGCGCGAAAAAGAATAAGGCCGTGTTTTTAAATAATAACATCAATTTATTTACAATATTTAAATCTATGTACAAATAACATAATACACAAAATGCTCTTCTTAACATGAATGTATTGATCATCCATTCTAATAACACTTCAAAATAAACAATGGTAAGGAGTCTCATAGACTAATTGGAACAGATGGTAAGCTATCATGAAAACACCTGACTTTTACTAGTAAATAATTTATTTGGAGTTAACAAGTAGATATTTAATTGGCGTTAATTAGTAGTTATTTAATTGGAGATGGAGAGAGAGATAAAAGATACAAATCAGGCACAGGCCCTTAAATGTGTAACTCACCAACATTACTGGCAGTTGAGCAGCATCTCTCTTTTCAGAGGACCATGATCGGGAGCCGACTTTTCTCACTCACAAAACCAGTTCCTTCTCTTCGCTCCCTTTTCAAATTTCTGCAAACTCTCTCTCTCCAAGATTTTAAAACACGCCCCTGAGGCGCATACGACTACCTCATTGGATTCAGGGTCTTAACCCCTTGACCCCAAAGCATTGCCATTGGCTTTAGCCCTTCCAGAAACAAAAAGCCCCTTCTCAAGCCCCTGCGAAACTGATATGCTTTCGGCCACTAATTCAAACCGGCGGAAAAACCCTATGATCCGTCCAAAAACGGACAAACGTTAAACCTTTCGGTGCAAATACGATATCTAAAGAAAACTCCGACATCCTGTCTTCTATCCTTCGAGAGCAGCTGGCCAAACGAAAAGACCGACCCCCAAAATAAATACGTAAACTCTAGATCGCATCCCCGAAAATATTGATCATGGGTTTACCATGCGACAAGCAGGACGGTCTGGATAATAAAAATAGTTTCTGCTCTAGAGTGGATACATAGCACAGATACAGGCAAACATACACACACAGAAGTCACGGTAAAAGTGGGGGATTGTTGTTCTAGAATTCCAGAAACTTGCCGCAGAAATTTCAGAAACTTAGATCCGTAAAAACACGAGTTTCTATTTCGATCCCATTCCAATACTTAGCCTATACCTTTCCATATATTCTAGGGGAAGTAAAAGCTTAATAAAGTATTAAGATATTGTCACATGTTAAGATTATTTTAAAATTGTCCGCCAAACGTCTTATATAAAATATAATGCTTCTATGCTTTTATATTTAATACTTTCTTATATTATAGTAGACTTATTTTCTTATATTATTTTTTTACTTTCTTATATTGAAGTAGATAGAAAGAATATAATATATGCTTTTCCACAAAAGTTTTCGATGTCGAGATTTTGATAGTAATGCACGTTGAGATTTGAATTCACCTTAATGCCATATGGGGTAATTCCCGTCTGTATCAGTTTCTCTCTGTATTGGCTGTGAATGTAGAATGTGGACACCATAATTCACACAGAAATTGCAAATGTCCGAGACACAATTATAGTTATCTAATTTTCATTCGCCATATTTTTACTTTCCTTATATACATAGTATACATAGTATAATATACATAGTATAATGTATAAGGAAAGTATTGTGACGGGGACGAAAATTCGAATTCCAGTTTTCGACGGGAGACCACGTTTCAAGCATCCCTGATCATGAATCGAACATTTTGGGATGATGTATATGTGTGTGTGTGTCAGTAAGTCTGTGAAGACGGTATCTCACGAACGAATGGAGCGATTCGAATGAAATTTGGTACAAAAATTTCAATCTAGGAATACCGGAAGCCTATTGTTTTTAAACAAAATCGAATGTTCAGACCCCCCCCCCTAAATTTTCGAATGAAATTTTAAAAAAATCATCCAAAAATCGAAACCTTTAAAAAAGTTACGCAAAAATGCATTTCTTACGAAATTTAATTATTTTTTATGTAATTTAATTCTTATGTAATTTTCTAAAGTATTGTACCAAGGTCGAAAATTCGAATTCGAGTTTTTGACAGAAGAGAGCACGTTTCAGACATCTCTGAACACGAATCAGACTTTTTTGAGGTGATATCTGTGTGTGTGTGTGTGTGTGAAAGTAAGTGTGTGTGTATGTGAAATTATGCGTATGTGTGTGTGTGAAAGTGTATATATATGTGTGTGTGTGTGTGTCAGTGAGTTTGTGGAGACTATATCTCACGAACGAATCAAGTGATCCGAACAAAATGTGGTACAAAAATCACAATCAGTGAATACAGGAAGCCTATTGTTTCTACACGCAAACGAATGGTCAGAAACTTTCTCCTAAATTTGGAAATGAAATGTTATAAAAATTATTAAAAAATTAAAACATTCAATAAAGCTACGTAAATAATCATTTCTTATGTTATTTTTCATTAGAAAACAATTGGCATAAACTTTATCGCTATCATGAACCGTACTCGAGACAGTGTACATTTTTTCAAATAAATTGACAAAAATCACATAAAATTAAAAAAAATATATTAACTATTGTGAAATCTGTTCATTTTTCATATGTAATATTATACGATGGATTTATTAACATCATTCTCATACATCTTACTCGTTCCATTCACGAGAGAAGACATTTTGGGTAATAGCTTTGTAATTTGAAGCCATTATTCGTTATATACCATAAGACTATTCTATTTCTCCATAAACAATGCTTGGTGAAATTTTGGCGGCGAATTTGGCGGAATATCGCCAACTTGACCAGTTTCTTAAATGCTGCCAAATTGAAGAAAATATCGCCAAATTGATAAAAATGTCACCAAATTGATAAAAATGACGCTGAATCACTGAAAATGAAGACTAATTAATGAAAATCCAATATCTGGGAAAGAATAAGAAGAATCTACTATAAGCGAAAATACTTTGAGTAATAATTTTGTATTTGGACGCCATTAGTCGTTTTTCTGCTGTCATAAGGTAAAATTGTCCTTATCAAAAATTACCAGTATAGGACTTACCTATGATGCCGCCACTAAGGGTGGAGCATGTAAGCTCCCGGTTCTCAAGCTCGAGATACGAACACACAAAACATAAAGAAATACACATGCTTAATTGCTCAATTTATTTTAATATTTTACTTAATAGATATCCATTGTAATCTTGAGTAATTATACTATAATTAAATCAATTATTAAAAGACACATAATACTGACAATATTACATTAATATATATATTTACACACATAATAACTTTGACTTAAATTTCTTAAAAACAGTTTCCTTTAAACAATCGATAAAGAATAGTTCTTATAGTTCAATATTTACGAACTCGTTCATGTGATCTACTCATACGAACTGGTAGTTAATTATTTTAATAATCGTTAAAGGTGTGCCTTCCGTGCTAATAGTGACAATTGAAAGTTGGTTACCTTTACTCTTTGTGTTACGTGCATATTCGTGCTATTTCAATGATGTAGGAAAACCGTTGCACATCTAACTGCACACGCTACCATTTTTTGCTCACATTCTATAGACACTTTTCACACAACCAAGAAACATGATGCTGACTCGTTCGAAAGTTTTAAGTCGACTGAAGTTTTTTGAATATGGCTTTGGGGCGCTTTTTTCCTTCCCCCATTCATTCCCTACCACATCTACCATTCGCTGTTGCTGCAGACGGGGATGACCACTGTTTATATATGCATTTGTTGTGATTGGCTCCCTCTGCAGCATTTAGATAGTTCATTATTTAGGTTGGCATTTGTAATTGGGGTGGAAACATGTAATACAAATATTGTGTTACATCTGCTATAAGAATAATCTATTTCTCCGGCCATAGTGCTTGACGAAATTTTAGCGGCGGATTTGACGGAATGTCTCCAAATTGATAAAATATCGCCAAATTGATAAAAATATTGCCAAATTTATAAGAATAACGCCAAATTGATAAAAATGACGCAAAATTACTGAAAATGACAACCAATTGATGAAAATTCTATATTATTCTGGAAATTCTATTCTATTCTGGAAATAATATAGGACTCCAATATAAGACTGGACGAGAAAAGACATTTTGGGATTGCATTCGCCAGAATTCTGTAAAGCTTGGCAGAATACTGGCGATGAATTTTGGCGACTTTTTTAAATGTTGCCATATTGACGAAACTGTTGCCAAATTGATAAAAATGCTATCATATTGATAAAAATGACGCCAAATAGCATGCAATAATTTGCAAATTTTTAATTCCATATTACGGGCATACCTTTTCTTATATAAGAAATGTTCGTCTAAATATCGCCAACTTGGCGATATTTGGCCCTACATTGAGGAAAATATTATTAAAATTGCGAAAATGATGCCAAGTTAATGAAAATAATGAAATAATTGATAAATTTAATATTAAAATATTTAAATATGTGGAATATATTGCTTATTGAGGATGCTATCAATATTGATAACTGTCAATTTAGAGTTGCGTGAAATATAAGTTAATTCGGTACGAAATAGTTTTAGATGTTGTCATCCGGATGTACAATTTACCGCACTAAATATACAATTTAAAGTTACAAACACTGTGCCGTGGATCTTTTCATCATTTTTTCACCTTTAAAGAAGTAAATTCATTGAATTATATAAAGGAAAGTCCTGAGCTACCAACATCAAATTTTTATTAAGGAAGAATAAATTTATAATCATGTATGCAACATGTCATGTAAGCAGTATGTTTGGCCATTGTATGTTAGTGCCTTGCAAATTATTCATTATTAAATAAATAAATAAAATAACATTTAAAATGTAGTTAATATAACATGGGTTATCAATATAACATTTTATGTCTGAATATTTTTTATTATTTGCTTTTAGTTTTTGTTTGAGAAATGCAGATAAAATATTTCTAGAATTTCGTTTCCTGAATGAATCAATCGTACTAAATTTCACTTGAATCGCTAAAATTGTGAGATATCATGAATCAGTACTCACACGATCTCACTCGATATACCTCAAATACCAAATTCGTGCTTATGAATGCCTAGGCATGTAAATACATCAGAAACAAAAAGTGACCTTTTGTGATCTCGGCAGAATTCTTTTATATGTAGGTGTAATGTGAGATTATTTCATTAGAAATGAGCTGGTTTTATATTATCAAATTATCCTTTAAATACTTCCCTTGATCAGGGTGTGATAGTAAATCACACCATTAACTCTGCAAAGATATTTGCCTCCAGCCATTCTGTAACGCAAATCATAATTTCAACAACATTAATCATTAATTTCTAAAATCCTTAAAAAATCAAGTTTATTATTGTGTTTTCATTGTTTAATAAGCTCAGGTCTTCTATTAATAAAAATTTTATTGAAATTCTTATTAGTTGAGGCATTTACAGTATTTCTTGCTAGCCTTTCTTATATTGGTAAAAATTAGTATACTTTAAAATTTCGTATTAAAGAACATGAAACTAGTAGGTCAAAAACAGGAATTTAATAAGTGTTTAATTGATAAACATAGCTTTAATTTTGACTAATGTTGAAAGCTTTTATTCATCAATTATCAGACAAGAATCTTGGCTTTCCATATCCAGAAAAATACTAGTTATTTAGATAATGATTTGTTCATTTGGTGAAGTGCCCCGTAATTTTTTCCCTTTTCCTAATATTTATTATATTTCTTACCCTTTAGGACTCTTATATGTCATTTTGACTTATTTATCGTCTTTTTGGGACTCATTCATTCTTGTTCGGACTTGAATGGTCTTATTAGGATATTTCTGTTGTATTTTGGCGTGCATCAATCTTCTCAGTTACTTCTTGTTTCAGATTGGCTAAACTCCGATTTCCTATTAGTAAACAATGCGTTTTGCAGCTTTAAAACACTTCAAAAGAGAAAACCGCAAACAATGTAATTAAGTCCACATTGATAAAATAGTGCAGCATATAGCTATTTCGCAGATACGCTGGTTTCCCTCTTTAATGCAAGATAGACCGACAAACCCGAAGTCAAGAAAGATGATATGGGGATATAAACAACAACACAGAGTGATATATACCCAAGTTATGGATTAATAGTTCACCTGAGATAGCCATTCAGAAAGCAGAATGAATAAAATCTCAGCCAATTAGAAGTTGGAAATTAATATATAGGATTGGATTGCTCTATAACACAGCAGAATCGTTTAAAAAAGACTAGACAAGAAAAAATGAGATTACAAAAAGTATGAGTATAAACAAGCCTGTATATATTATTAGGAAATAATGTCCAAGGAAGGATATATACCATAGATCTCTATTATTCCATCCACGGTATTGAGCAATTGCAACTATATAATTTTTATATAATTTAAGTGCACCTTACATTATATCGAAATAAGTATTACGTACTAAATAACTTCAAAAACGATGTCATTTTTAGTAACACGTAACGTGGTTTATATGAATAACATGCCTTGGGTAGCACATGACATAACACCAACTTGTCAAACGTGACGTGGGGTACAAATGAGTCTATAAAAACAATTATAATCTCTTTATAAGTCTTGACCAAAATAGCTTTTGAATGGCTTTAACACTTACAGAGCATCTAAGCATCTCAAGGTAACTTCTGCCTCTTTAAATCTATAAGTTTCAACATAACTACGAAGCGATATCTTTCTATCAGACAGAAAATAATAAACTTCAAAATTGCATGTTGTTTAATCAACTTCAGGATATCTTTGAAACTACTTAATAGTGGATAACAATAAGCATATTAAATTTCATTGTTCTCAATAAAATCACGTATTTCTTTAATACATGATTAAAGTTTCAATTTCAATTACGAAAATTAATTGAATAGTTTAATTAATACTTTGTTATTAATGTAATATATTCTATTTCTACGTTTCTAAAATTATTATAGGAGTAAAATATCTCAGCATGATTAAAGCAATAATAGCAAATAGAATATTATAAGACGTGATGTTTTATTTTATTTTTATTTTCATTAATTTTTAATATTTCATATAAGAAAGTAATATAATTTTGCCTTCATTTCAACTACTTTTTATTTAAAAGTATTTACTTTAAAATGTTTATTTTATACAATTTATTTTACTTTTAATACATAGTATATGTATAGCAAAAGTATAAAAATGTACGTATCTATATGGCAATAATCTAACATGTTTTTGTTTTTAAGATCCTCCAGAAGCCCTCTAGTAACCCAGAAGACTGGAAATTTGCACTATTACAGAATCGACCACGGGATAAAATCTAACGGATGCGAATTCTTCATTTCACCCTCGGGGGCAGACAAAATAAGGATTTTTCAAAAAATCCTTTACAGACCTTTTAGAATTTCCCTGATGACCTAAAGGGCTGATTATTTTCACACTTATAGTATCTAAAATATGAAGCACAAGGTCAAATGGGAAGTGTTGTTTTATACGAATACTTGCTAAATAAAATACTTGTTTTTTACGAAATGTTTCATGACAAAAAGAATACGACCAACTCCATAACTCTAGGATTAACAGTTCTCATTCTAACAGTTCTAGGACTAACCGTTCTTATTCTAACCGTTTTAGGACTAACCGTTCTGTATATTATTGTGTTCTCAATTTTGCAACGTCGTCTCTTAAAAATATGTCCGGTCTCCAAACGAAAATTAGAATTGAATTAAAACTGCAAATTCACTGTAATTTCAAATAATTATGCGTATTATTTTGCGCAATAATATTCAATTTAATGAATTTTGAAAGAAATAAAGTAAAAATGAATTTGCTTGTGGAGGGAAAATCATATGTTGCCCAAATCATATTTTTTATGTCACTAAACGATATGTATCCATTTTTAAAAGAAATGTCATATTTGGAATACTCTAAAATCTAGAAATATTGGAGAATGCCAATTATTTCTCTTAGCATCAATGTTATATATTTCCTGCCGTAATGCTATTGCATTCTTGTAGCTGCACTTAGATTTCAGCTTATTAGCAGAAATATCGGATATAAACCAACTTGATCGAAGAGTTCTGCATCAAGAAGAAATACTCGTATTACCTAGTTTTGTAAAAATATATTGTTACGAAAAAATTATGAATATATCATTTCTTATAAGATTCATACAGGTACTATTACAGAATAGAAAGCAGTTATTGTAAATGCAAATGAAATAATGTGCTAAGAAGTATTCTACATCAATTAGCAAAAATTAAAAATGAAGGATTTTTTTCTATAACTTTGAATTGTATATGTCCTGGACAATGATGTATGAGTTTGCTAGCAATGCGTAATTAGAAAATGACGCTTAAAGAAGACATCCTAGTTACAGTACTCATTGTATTACTTTCTGTGCATACAATGTATAGGGAAAGTATTGTAATGGGGTCAAAAATTAGAATTAGAGTTTTCGGTGAAAGAGAACGTTTTATAAACATCCCTGAACTCTAATAAAACTATTTTAAGGTAATGATTGTGTGTGTAAGTTAATGTGTTTTCAGTATATGTGTGCATGTGTGTATTTGTGAGTCTGTGGAAGTGATATCACACGATGAATGAAGCATTTTGGACGTAATTTGGTACTATTATTAGAATCAGTGAATACTGAAACCGTATTTATTTAAAGGCACACTGGTCGATATGTGCCGCAGTCCTTGCTTCTGATCAGATCGCCCATCCCATAAGTTTTCTCTCTTGTATTAGTCTCCTCCAAATTACCTTGGGTCGACCCCAAGATCTTTTTACCTCAGGCGCCCAAGTAAGTGCGACAGTTGGCATTCTTAAGACATGTCTAATCCATTTTCATCTAATTTTTTTTATTTCCACCTCTATTGCTTTCCACCTCTATTGCTCTCTTCTCCTGTAGAGTTCGGTGTTAGTAATAACATAAAGCCAAAATACTCCCAAAAATTTCCTCAGACGTTTAGTCTGCCATGCATTCAACTTGTTGCATTAGCCCTTTGTTTATTTACATGTTTCGGCTCCATACAATAAAACGCTCTTCACTAAGGAACTAAAAATGTTGATTTTGGTTTTTAAATTAATGTAGATGGTTATTGACTTAATATTTATTAACAAATTTTCATACACAGTTTTCAATAACATAGTCCCTCTTTTATGTTTTGAAGATGATATCTCTTTTCATTCATGATGCACAGCTATTCTTTACATCACCGAATTCTTTGAAAATATGAGCATTAGCCCCATCATGCTATAACCACGTAATCTACGGAATTCCAAAGCACTATGACTAAATATCGTAATATGTGAGGTCAGATCTTTCCCTTATTGCTTTACTAATATAGGGAAAATATGTAAACAAAATTACCCTTTTCCCTGATAGATCTACAGATTTGGTAAGAAGAAAACGATATTTCATTACTTTGATGTTTCAACATCAATAACGGAGCTTTCTGAATGTAGCAAATAGAGGCCGGTGTTTTTAAATCGTCTAAAATATTAATTATTTTTAAACATTTTGAAAGAAAAATGGGTTGTACTTGGCATTTCAAAGCAAAAGAGAAATGGAATAATAATTAATGCAAAAAAATCGTGTTAATGAAGCCATTTGCGGCGTACGGGATATATTATGTATTTCCTTAAAAGTAAAATGTTGAAATAAATGTTTTTGTTCAAATACGAACGACTTGAAGTTATGTTCTAATTTCACTCTTTTGTTAATTTATAAGTAAATGAATGAGATTAGTTCATAATGTTATAAGAATATTTTAATATATACAAAATATTCTGTAAAGTATATCTTTAAAGAAATTTCTTTATCTATGTAGTAAAGCATTTTTAATGTACTTTTGCTTAAGGCCTGTATATGCAGTGAGAAATTAAAAAAAATACATAGTAAAGCTCCAATTAATGCCATAACGAGAATGTTTAATTATAATGTACACATTTAAACTTTTTTATGTACTTAAACTAGACTAAGCAAAGAATAATTGGGCTTTTATGATATTTTATGTTTTTTAGTAAAGTGTTGAATGAAATTATGTTAAAAAGTTGAAATGCTTAATATGAAATGTTCAAATCAAATAATTATATCGAAGAGCATAAATGTTCTGTATGAAATCTAAGTTAGAATTGTTTTCGTACCATTTGTAGTTTTGTGGAGTTAAATTTTTGGTTTAAAATTCTCCTTTGTCATGATTTACATTTTCGTGTTCTTTAAAAAGAGAGAGGTATAAAAATAAACGAGAAAAAAACACACCATTATTGAAAATCTTAGTATTTTCTTTAAAATATATAAAAGATGAATAAAAGATATTTAGAAAGCTCAAAGCCTAAAATACAAATATCGTATATGAACATATAGCGAAGTATTATTCACATTCACAAAAATGTTTCTTGTTGCCGTGGCAAAGTACTTCAATTTCTTCAATAGTACTTGAATAGCTAGCTGTACGATACCCTCCCTCCCTTGTTCGTCAAAAGTACTTCAATATCTTCAATACTACATGAATAGCTGTTCGAACCCCCCTCCCCCTTGTTAGTCAAAAATACTTAACTTTCTTCAATACTACTTGAGTAGCTAGCTGTACGATACCCTCCCCCCTCTTGTTCGTCAAACATACTTCAATGTCTTCAATACTACTTGAATAGTTATACGACACCCCCCCCCCCTTGTTCGTCAAAAGTACTTCAATTTCTTCAATACTACTTGAATAGCTAGCTGTACTATACCCTCCCTCCCTCCCTTGTTCGTCGAAAGTACTTCAATATCTTCAATACTACTTGAATAGCTGTTATATCACCCACTTGTTAGTCAAAAGTACTTCAATTTCTTCAATACTACTTGAATAGCTGGATGTACGATACCCTACCCCTACTGCCGTTAACCTCAGGGTTGGCTGTGTGGTCTGGGCCTTCAACACTCCTTCAACCCTCCCCCCTCTTGTTTTTCAAACATACTTCAATATCTTCAATACTACTTGAATAACCGTACGACCCCCCCCCCCCCCTTGTTCGTCAAAAGTACTTCAATTTCTTCAGTACTACTTGAATAGCTAAACAAGGCTTCTTTGTCAAGGCTACTACAATGTCTTCATTAGCTGTACGAGCCTTCTTCGATAGTGCTTCCCCAAATGAACTCTAAAAGACTACTATTGCTCAAATGTATCAATTAAATGCTTCTTTCATACTTAATTTTTGACGGTGGAAAGAATAAGACCAACCCAATTTCTCTTAGACTAGTTGTTGTCTATAAATATTTTAGTTTACTCGCATTTTGCTACGTCGCCTTTGAAAATACGCCCAGTTACCAAATGAAAACGAAAATTGGATTAAAATGCAAACTTAGTGCAATTTCAAACAATTATGCGTACTATTTCGTACAATTGAACTAAATTTAATGAATTACTAAATAAATAAAGAGAAAACGAGTTTAAGTCTGTATGGAAAGTCATGTGCTGTCAACATCAGAATTTTTTCGCTCTTTGCAGCTCTCTCATCTTGGTTTCATATGCAGTCATACTATAACGGTTAAGAAACGCATCTGAAACATATGGAATTGAAGCATATATAAATGCAGATTACATATACATACTTGAAAAAAATACAAAAAAATCTGATGTGGGCAGCATGTGACTTTCCTTATATAATGCAATGGATTTACTAGATTTACAATGATAAAATAATGCATAAGATCTACGGCGCTGTGAATTGTACATTGAATTGTACTCGTTGAATTGTACATTGGGCGAGTTTCAGGATGACAACATGCAAAATTATTTCAAAATACTCAATTAACTTATACTTCGCGCAACTCTAAACTATCATTAATATTGATAGCATCCTCAATAAGCGATATAGTCCATATATTAAAATACTTTAATAATTACTTCATCATCTAATAGTCATTTTCATTGATTTAGAGTCATTTTTATCAATTTAGCGACATTTTCGTTAATTTGGCAACATTTAAAAAGTCGCCAGTTATTCTTGCAACAGATAACTGACTACTGGCGTCCAAATACAAAAGTATTTCATAAAATATATTTTTTCATGAATGGAACTAGCTAGATCCACGAGAATGATGTCACCCCATTTATCGCATGATATTACTTATGAAAAGTGAACATATTTCAACAATAGGTAATATTATTTTTTCATTTTATATGATTTTTTGATAATTTTTTTGAAAAAGGTACAATATCTCGAGAACGGTTCATGCTAGCGTTCTAAAATTTATTTTAATCGTTTTTTAATAAAAATATTACATAAGAAATGACTATTTTCGTAACTTTATTAAATGTTTTGATTTTTTGAAGATTTTTGCAAAATTTCACTTGAAAATTTAGGAGGGTTCTGAACATTCGATTGCGTATAAAAACAATAGGCTTCCAGTATTCAAGGATTGTAATTTTTGTACCAAATTTCGTCCAAATCGGTCCATTCGTTCGTCAGTTATCGTCTCCAATGGCTCACTGACACAAAAACACACACACACATACTTTCACACACACACATATAATTTCATACACACACACACATACTTTCACACACACACACACACATACACACGCAGACATCATCTCAAAAACGTCTGATTCATGTTCAAGAATGCTTGAAACGTGCTCTCCAGTCGAAAATTAGAATTCGAATTTTCGACCCCGTCACAATACTTTCCTTATACATTATATGTATATAAGGAAAGTAATATTGCTATTGAAACTAATGGACTGCCGTAACAAAGTACCTGACAATCGTTAGTAAGATATCATAAATCAATTTCTGTAGAGATATTAACCACTTTGGGAGACAAAATGAGTTTGCTTATTGAGGTTTTATGAATAGTTGCTCTTTTTACTTTCTCATACGGCGTATTGAGAAAGTATCGTTTTCCCGAAAATTTCGATTTCGATATTTCGTTGCCAATATGTGTTTTCAGACCTTCAGAACACGTTTTGACTATTTTTGAAATGATGTCTGTCTGTCTGTCTCTCAGATGTCTGTGGCTGATTTCTTGTGTACATAATAGCAGCTACGAATATTAATGGATTTTTACGAAACTTTATATCCGGCTTTGTTATAAAAACCATAGAATTAGATAGAATATTTTTAAATTCAAGCGAAATCTTTAAATTTTACTCTACATTTTAGATTTTTTAACGTGGCAGCGTAGGACATTATTTGTGTCTCAATGATCGCGAGATTTAATACTTTCAATCATTACTGTTAAAAATAGCCACAAAACAAATTTTGTTTGTTCCTGACGCCATTAGCACTTCTTGGGGGGGGGGGGGTATCCCCGGTGGGAGGCATAGTGTCAAGTATGGTATTAATCGAAAGATTTTTCAAGCACTTTAAAGTGAATGGTAACACGTTTTAGTTGTATTAATTTGAACCCACGATACCGATCTTTCAAATTTTTTGTTGTAAAATTTGATAAAAATGAATTCTGTTACGTGAAAGTCGAGTTGACACTCCAGTTAATTTTATTCTCAAAACTGGTAAATTCCTTTGCATTTTTATTTTATTGTGATATTTTGAAACAATGATTGATATTTATCTGCAGGAAATTATAAATTGAATATAAAATTATCCATGTAGCTATTGTCTAATATTGCTTTACTTTTGTATAAGAATATACATACTGAACCTGCAAGTTATCTTACTGTCATTGCGGGTATTATTTTTACTATAGTTAAAAACGTAAAAATGCGTGAAGCCAGTTCATGGATGTTAGTATTGGTAATTAGAGTGCGATACTAGAGAAAACAAATAAATGCGATTGCCATTTTTTCTAATCCAATATTAAACTAGTCCATCCACAATTAGAGAAAATTAAAGAAACACATTCAATTTTAATAGATGTACATAAGAAAAGCCAATAACCCTGTCTATCTGTCATGCTTGGCGGCTAATTGGGAAACTTGGCGACAAATGTAGCGATCTTATGAATAGACATGATGATCTTGGGACACATTTTGAGCAATTTCGAAAGTTTTGCGCCTTTGAGGAAATTTTACAAAAATGGCAATAAGAGAATATCTCTGAAAATAAAAATTAATTTCGTTACAGGTGAAGGACAGCCCAGTGGTTTGAGCGCGGGGATTGCACTCGGACGACCCGAGTTCGGTTCCCGACTTTGTCTAAACTGTATCCGTGTTCACGCTAAGTACGGGCACGTTAAATAAATGAGTCCGTTAGTCCTTCCGAGAGGTTAATGGTAGGGGAAGGAGGGTACGATTCTTTTGGATGCCGCACCACTGGGTTCCGATCTAAAGTGGGTGGCACTTCCTGGTCTCCCAAACAGATACCTTTCACTTTCGGGTAAGTTGGACGGTCTGGGTCGAAGACGAAGAATTAATTTCTTTGATAATCACTGTTGCTTTGCGTGAATTATTAATAGTATATTCTTGATTTAAAATATAGCTGGTTTCTTTGTTCGCAGAAAAGATACGTTTTATTAGGGGGATGTTAAGTAATTTATTTTAGGAGATCATATAGTAATTACGTTTTATCAAAAAGTCGTATAGCAATCAAGAATATTGATCGATATAGGTGTGTCGTTCGTTCGTATCAAGCAAATTTAGAGATCCGAGCTGTTTAAGCGGAAGAACAGGATGGAATCTGCTACATAAATTTATCCCGTCATATGATGGGTTTAACATCTCGCAAGCATATATTTACCTTGATATATTTTTAGTTCTAAACAACTTCTAAACATACGTTTAGTAATATAAAATCATAATGAATACATTTTCGTCATGTTAGTTTCATAGTTATTTCTTATCATTAGTAACCTTTTTTGATTGATGAGGGTGGAAATGAATGTGAGGGGCGGAAAATCAGAAACTGAACAAAACCCCGAAGACTTAACTGCTCAAGCCTGGCTCTTTGGAGTAGTTAAGAATTAGCGTGAGCCCAAGGGGTGGGGCTGGGCGTGTCCTTCCATTATGATGTAAGTGAGCGAAAATTCAACCTCTAATTCGTAAGCATTAAGACAATGATTGCATTAATAGAGTGCGTGGAAAGTATGTTTTCATAAATCTGGCATAAATGCAACGGTGTTTAGCTGTCAGAATATACGAAGTCACCATTATACTGATTCGAAGTTAATACGCTTATATATGAATTTGAATATTTATACAGGGTGTCAGGAAAAGTTATGGACCAGTCCCAAAACTATTGTATTATACGGAAAGCATTGGAATCGTGTCGAAAATCAGAATTCTAGTTTTCGATGGTTCTACACGTTTTGGAAGCTCTAGAATATGAAAAACTATTTTAACACGTTGTCTCTGTGTATGTGTCTATAAACATAAACACCTTATGTATGTGTACGTTTAAAAGTGATACCTAAACTTTTAAGGGAATTTGGGACACAAAAAAATCTATAAAAAGATACCTTTTTGTTTTCTTTGTTAAAAATTACTATAGAATTTTTGGAATTAAATTATGCAAACCAAATGTTTACCTATGATTTCATCAGCTGATATGACAATTTTATGTTGCACTGTCTAGGTTGATGAAAGGTGGGCACCTAAAAATTTAAGCTTATTTTTCCCTAAATATTTTTTTTCAATATTTGTCAACTTTAGATAATTATATCTATATATAAAGTTTTGTACAGTGTTCCTATGGTATATTTTCAATAAATTGCTTTATAAATTTTTGAGTTTGAGTAAAATTTTGATAAATGTTCGCCTTATAACGATAATCGCTTTTAAAAAAGATTTTGTTTTTGCTTTTAAATTTATTAATATATATGAGTTACTTTCTGTAAACTGGAGTTTTACATGTCCCAGATTTTTTAATAAAAGTTTGCATGACGTGCGACTGAGTTTGGACACTGATCAGTTTTACTATATTGTAGTTCATATTTGTCACCCATTAGCTAAAGAAACGATTTATATTTTTAATATTTCAAAATTTAGTTTTTTTTATTCAATGTCATTCCCTTGTGTGTCCCAACAGACAAATAATAAAATCACAACTTTATTTACAAGCCTTCACTTTCTAGTTTTTTTTTTAATTTCATGTTCTATATTAAATTAGACAATTTAAAATACAAGCAATAATAAAAAATTCGATATGCATTAGAGCAATATTTTAAATAACTTTTTTTATAACTGTCCTCTAGCTTTTTTGTCATTCACCGTTTCGTCTTTAAATTTTAACACCTCTTTCTGTACATACTAGATGACGGATAATTAACGTATTATTCTTTTTTAAAACTGGATTATCTTTTTAGAAAATAAAACAAATAAGAAGTTAGTTCTAAATATAAGATTGTAATTAAAGCAAAACAATTTATTTATTTTTTTAGTGATACAGACATACTAAAAAACAATGTCTTATATTAAGTGTCATTTCCCTGTCATGCTGTATTTACATGTCTTGAAAATAAAAATTTGCATTTTCTATAAAAATTCTCCAAAACGATCACAGCTACTGTATTTTTTTTTAGAACTTAAAAAAAGAATAAAATTACAATTTGTTCAAGAATTATTTATATGTAAGGTGATCTTTCTACAGACTTATATTTTAGGGGGAAAATTCACCAGAAGAAGCTTATGAATAAAAAAATATTTTTTACTGTCCTCGACGGTTTTGGCAAATACAGTTGAAACGCTCTAAGAAAATATTATTCTTATACTATGTATATGTCATTAGCATCTGGTGTGCCTTGTTTAACAAATTTCTGTAACATGACCAATAAGACTTTAGTGTTCTTATATATAGATTGAAACGATTTTTACCTACCAACTGACTAAAATATACTCTATCTTCTGTAAAGGCGAAATTGAATATGGTTTTTACCCATAGTCTGTTATTCCAATATTATGGACAAAAAGCTGAAAATAATAATTTTCTCTTAATAAATTCAATTACTAAGTTAAATCAGTTTAACTTAGCTGTCAATAACTTAAGCGGTCAGAACCTCAGAGAACTGAATTAAACAGTTAGTATAAAGATTCAGTAAGAGTTAGAAATAAATATTTGAGAAAAGTTATCATATCGTTTCTTTGTAACTTAAGTTAAAATTATTTTAAATTAGTAATATTCTGTGGGGGTTAGAACAAGTTCTAGTGCAATATAAAATATGTAAAGTGGTTAAAATTAGCTTATCAAAAATAGGCCCCCCTTGTATTTTCTAAATCAGATAAAGTTTTGAAAATAATTTTTATAAATTTTGATATAGCTATATACATGAAAGCATATATGACTGACTGATTAATCAAAATTCTTAACCAATCATTCCTACAAATTCGAAATACCACATGACCATTATTTCAAATTAATGATGCAATTAAAAGACGTATCTTTTCAAATGTTAAAGCCCTGTAACAAATCTCCAATATAATTTCATAAGAAATTTAAAATCTGAACACTACGGAACAAAGCCAAATGGATAGTATCTTAATAGTTATTTAGCACGCTTTCCATCGTTGAGCCTATAAATTCCAATCCATTTATTTCTAGAAATACATACTCGCAATAAATTACAGTATGGTTTCCTTGTAACGTTTGTTTTACGACATTTTAAAGCCTGGTTTTAACAACTATAAGGAATTTAAGAGGTAAGTATATAAAGCATCAGTTCGAATGAGTAACAACAATTTAAATGAAAAGAGAAGGAGATAGAGAATTTAAAGGGGGAGGAGTAGAAAAGGCAAAGAGGAGGAAGAGAGAAAGAAGAAAGCAAGAAGAAGAAGGAAGAATGGGAAGACTAGTGGAAGATAAAGACGAGAGGAAAACGATTTAGCATGATAGCGATACGAAGTGTGTGCTGAATTTTAAAATGTTCATAAATCGAAGCAATATACATTTTTACTTATCAATATACATAACTGCATTGAGTTGTCAAATTCATGTTAAACTGATATATTTGTAATAAAATAAAAACTGTATACTTTATTATTGTAATCACGTAATTTGCTAGTCTAGTTTTTTAAATTATCAAAGCAGATCTCGGGCTACAGTAGAGTTTTAACCCTAAATTAAGAATTGGATTCTTATTAAGAATAATACACAGAGAAGCCATTAAATGAGCTGTTTCTCCATACTGTTTTCTCCCATACTATTTACTGTTTTAACCATAAATTCTCTGAGCTATTATTTAAGTACCACTATTTTAATTACAATTTAAAACATTTATAAAATAAATGTTATAAATAACTTACATATCAGAGTTTTAAATATTTGTTATAGATTCTGAAATGTCAGAGTTTTTAAGAAAGCATTCATACAACTACATCATTTAGTAAAATAATTGGGGTATTAACAAGTTTTGAAAGTAAAAATACTTTCATCTTCAGGATAAAGCAGTAGCGTAATCTCATTTATCCAAGCAAATTTTGAATTTTAGCTACCGGACTTGCCTGAATAAGTGAATCATTACCCTGAAATCGCCAAGTTGCTGATATTTTATCCAAATTTGTCGCCAAGTTCATCAAATAGCCCTCTAAGTGTGACAGGCAGAGATATTGGTTTTTCTTATGTACATTATTGTCCTACAATAACTATATACATGCTTAATTTTTGTTCATGTCCATGAACGCAAGATAATGAGATGCACTACGGGTCAAAAACTTTTGTTGACATCAATATTCCGATTAAAGATAACATAAAAGAATAACTTTAACGTACAAATTGTTCTGATGATTAAGTGAATGTCATGGAAGAAAACAAAATGGTGTCAGGAATAACGAAAAAATATGAAGTCTCTATCGATTTCCATTTAACAGATCTATGACACGGTCATAAATTCCAGATTATCTGAAGCCATCATTTGTACATTGTTTCTTTCTAATAGTTACGATGTTTTTAGACAATTCTAATTTCGTATTTGGTTCGATTTTGACAAAATTCGAAAAAATTGGAATGCTTCATATATTTTCAAAGAATCAGAGAAACCTGAAAATAATAAATAAACTTAAGCATACAAAGTGGTTGTGTTTTATGTAATATATTTCTGGAAAAGATGAAATGTACAGAAAATATACTCATCAAACGATAAATAAATTTTACAAAAACTATAAATTCGATGAAGTGAATGACTCCGCAAGGATTCAAATTTTTATGTTGTTAATGAACAGTTCAACATAAAAAAATTGCACTGTGGATCTCGACCACCATTTTTTGTTGTGAAAGAAATAAGGTTTTTGAATTATGTAGTGAAAGTCATGTGCTGCTTACATACGAATTTTTATTTCAATGGACATAAAAATAATATCAATAAAAGAGAAAAACAGATTGAAGTCTGAGGGCAAAACCATGTGCTGAGCTCTTCAGATATTTTTCTATACTGGTAGAAAAAATAAAAATTGAAGAAAAAGTTTTCGTAACTATTGTAAAAGTAAGGAACTACTCTTTTTCTGATAGAAACATCGCTGACTACATAGCTGTTATTGTAAGAGAGCCAAAAGATTGCATGTTGGTATAAAATCGATACATAGTAGTGGAATCGATTTCTTTTATGTTTAGGTTCTGAACATCTTCCGATAAATTCAAGCAAAGTGGTACATTTTAAGAAAATTTGACAGTAATTGCAGGGGAAACGAGACAGGTAAAAAATCCACGAGAAATAAAATTTAAAACTTTTGAAGCATAAAATAACAATTGAATCATCAAATTAAACTTTTATGGAGGAGTTCTTAACTGATATAGTAGGATATAGTAGTAAAAAATGTAGTAAAAGGATATTATCTCGATAAAGAATCAATATTGGCTTTATATGGGATCGCGATTTGTCGTTATTGGACAATGTATTGCAAAATATATTCATCCAATTGTTTTGCAGGGAAGAGAATACGACAATCAATAGAGTTGTTATATTTTACCTATTAAAATGAACCAACTAAGTTTCATAAAAAGTTCATGTTACTTTCGAAATATACAAGACTTTTAGTTGGAAAAATTGCACAGTAAAATTAAAATACACAATAAAGGATGTTCCTGAAGAAGTCTATTGAAAACTAAACATAGTTTCAAGTGAGTAGCTTCACATTTGATTGAAGATGCTTATGAACTATCCAATATTTTTATACGGCAAAATATCAGAGGACGGCGCAAGATTACTTTTAGGATAAATAACGTTAGAACAAATGGAGGAAAAAAATATAGATAAAATCGAACGAGTAAGCGGCTTCATAGCCAAGGTTAAAGATAAAGTCAATTCACATTATGCAAAGCTACGATCGAGAAACAGACACAATGAAAAAGGCTTTCTTAGAAGAAACGGGGTATTTAGAAACCGTGGTTTTGCGAAAGACAGATTTATGATAGCCATTAGATTTGTGGGAGATGAGAAAGTCGAGAAAAGGCAAAACACCATTAGATTCATGTTCAGCAGTAAAATGAATAGAAGGGTTAAAGTCATGAACAGTTTTCAGAAGACCATGAAGGCCGCTTAAACTGTGGTTCCAAATAATAAAAACATCATCCACATAACGGCACCACACAATCGGTTTAAGAGGTGAAAAAAGCAAAATTGCATTCTTGAATTCCTGCAACACAGCTTCAGCAAAAATAACAGACAAATGGTTACACATATGCGGTTTGCAAAAATATTTCCGCAGGGAAACTGAAATGATAGGTCTGCGCGACAATGCTCAGCGCATAAGTGATTGCGCTGTTGGAGGAATAGGATATTTATTATATTGGAGTTTTTTGACAATAATACTAAAAGCAGTGTGTACAGGGGTGGTAGGGAAAAGCAAAACTGCATCAACGCTGTGAAGGATACAACTAGGTATGAAGTTGGTACTAATGAGACAATTAATAAACATTTCAGTAGAATTAGTAGAAGAACAGTGATTACTAAAACTTTTTAGCGTTATGAATGGTGTCATATTTAAAAACACATTTTACTCATAAAAATGTATCCTTTGTTGTTCATATTTTATCTATTCAACTATTCGAATATTTGAGATCTGGTTTGTTTTTTAGTTCGGTATTCGAATTCGAGAAAACCGTTTTCACCCTATTTCTACTTAAAAATGATTTATATTCTCTGAATCCTTAAAACGTGCAGATTTATCAAAATACAAGAACCGGATTTTTGATTTCATCTGAATACTCTCTCTTTCTCTCTCTCCATAATATATCAAGTAATATATTAGTCCTCCTAGAAAAAGTAGAAGAATAATTTCAATTCTACATATTTCTGATTATAGTGAATTACCCTTTGACTTATTCTTGTCATATGATTGCAACAGAATATAAAATTATCTTCAGTAATCATTCTGGGAACTCGATGTGATCGTCACGACATGATAAACACTAGTATCGATGGTAATCCATCGATCACGTGACTAATGGATATTTCCGGTTATCCCCAGACGTGGTTCCATCCGATTGAAGCAAAGAGTGACTGATGAAAAACGGATCCCTAAGGTACAGGATCACCCGTAAGACAAATTACCATGTTGAATGAGGATTGTATTGGAATCTCAGCTTTTTATGCTGAGGTTATTTTGAGTATATTTCAGTAGATAATGGCGTGAGTAGAAACATGAATTTTTACATTATTAAATCCAATGCTACCAAAGACAGTTTCTATTATTTATCAAAATTTAATATGCTTAAATTTTTACTTTCTTAGTTTCATATTTATTTGATTATAATAGATTCGGCGATATAGTATCCGATAATAGATAATTAAATATCTTGTACGTATATTTATGTAGTGTGTCTGTTTGTAAATGTATAACAATGTTTTAAGGAAGAAGTCGCTTTACTTTTCTCATGTAATGTTAACTTTCTCTACATACAGTGCATGTAGAGAGAAAGTAGTGTGATTCGGTTGTGATATAAGAAATACAACATTTCAAAATAGGAACATACAGTTTCAAATGTGTGGTATGCTGTATGCAAAATTGTGTTCAAATTTCTGATATCAACAAGAAACAGTGGTGGCATCAATTCGTTGCCAGTTGTGACATTATATCACTTGAATATTTATGGTTTTTATAAGAGTTAGGTTAAGCCAATCCCCGGTAATACTTTCAAGCAGATTCAAATTCAAGTTCAAATTTAATACTTCAACAAATAGGGCAGTACGGGCGAGCACAATAGACAGAAAAACACCACATAAACACAGAACACAAAATTTTGTATCAATGCGGCCTAGGGACTAGCAGATCCATTCAGGTCGCTAAGATAAACTACTATAATAGGAAACACGTGATATTGTGTACATACCTTAAGGGCTAACCAGAGTTGGTGTGTGGGGACTCGTGTAACTCCTTCCTCTACAACAATGTGGGTAGAGTTAATCACGCCCCTCAAAAAAATCAAAAGGCAGAGATGAGACGTTGTGCAGAGAAGGAGATGATCGCTGAAAATCATCGAAATTACTTATAAATATAAATTAGTGTACATGATGGCCCAAAAGTGCTTTGATGAAGAGTGCTACTAACAACAATCCAGAGAAACCGCAATACCGCTGAATGGTAATTTGAATGGTATTTTAGCACAAATGTGTTGGTAAATTACCATTCAGAGCTTAGTGGTAATGTGGCTCCAAATGACTTTAAGCACCATTCTTTCGAACTCAATATTATGATGACGTACTTAAGGAGTTGAGCAAAATTAATAATTTTGCAGTTTGGCATCACATCTCTAAATACCCTGAAGTTTATGTTTATAAGCTGTAAATTAATAAAATACAATTATGAAGTATATCAAATAAATATGCTAAATTAATATGAGTAATATATGATCTCCACGGGAGATCATATATTACTCATATTAATTTAGCATATTTATTTGATATACTACATATATCATAGACATATATATATATATATATATATATATATATATATATATATATATATATATATATGTCTTGAACAAATTCAGCGATTGGCTGAAATTTAGCTGCTTTTCAATCAATAAATATCAGTAGCTCACAAGGCCAGTGGAGGAACCCCACTTTTTAAAATTATTTCTTTATAAAATAGAACACAGTTTTGAAAACATAATTCATAAACATTTTTATAACAGGAATAACCAGTGTGTATTTAATTTTTTATTTGAAAGCGACAGTTACAGTTCATAGAAAGTTGATAAGCACTGTTCTTATACAGATGTTTTTGTTTAAATTAGAAAGAAATCATAGAGAAATTACAGTTACTAATATAAAATGGGTGGATTATTTGCAAGTAATGTTAATAGTAAATGTGTGGACATATCTGTTTAGGAGTTATTTTTAGACATTGTAGAACTATTAGAAATTTTATTTTTACACAGGGGGAGCATTATATTTCAGATAATATACAGCATGGGTTTACAGTATATTAATATAGAATATATATGTCGGAAAAATGATAGTAATATGCAGTATACAGTATCTCGTGAAATAATCAAGCGAATTTTGTGAAATTTGGCAACATTTTAAAAAGTCGTCAAATTGCCGATATTTTGTCAATATGTCGGCACACCAAGCATTGCAGACGGACAGATAGACAAATAAATAAATTTTGGCTAATTGTTGGGAGTCAAAATAAAAAATTAATACGAAATACGAAAAGTATCTTCTCGCGTGAATTGATTGAACTAGATCTACGAGAAATAAGTAATCGAATTTGATGCATAATATTGCATATGGAATTGGACAAATTTTTTACGATACGAAATCCTACAATTTCATGCTAGCATTTTAAAGTTTATGCCATTCATAAATAATTACATAAAATGAGTGCTTATGTAACAATATAGAATATTCCAATTTTTTAATGATTTTTTTCAAAAATTCATTCGAAAATTAGGGGTCTCTCAAACATTCAATTGCGTTTAATATGAATGGGGTTCTAGTATTCACTGATTGTAATATTCGTACTCAATTGCATTCTAAATGTTTCATTCGTGGGTAAGATATCAAATCAATAGACTCAGGGACACACACACACACACACACACACACACACACACACACACACACACACACACACACACACATATATATATATATATATATATATATATATATACATACACACACAGACATCACATCAAAAACGTTAGATTCAAGTTCCAGGAAGCTTGAAATATGTTCTATCGTCGAATACTCGAAATCGAAATTTCGACTTCATCACAATACTTTCTTTATACATTGTACTATGTATGTAGGGAAAGTAAAATTGATACGGAAAAATTGATTGTATTTTTATGTGGCACACTTACTTGTATGTATTTTCATATATTTCACTAATAATAAATTTTAGAAGAAAATATTAGTTATATTTTCCTTTTTAGCGAATATTGTTGTAAATAAATTCTCTCAGTAACTTTCTTTCTAACATCATAGATAAAAAAAAGAACATTATTATTTATATAAATTTCTTAAACTTATTTATTTATAATTTTTTTTTCTTTGCATACAAACCACAACTAGGGTTTTCAAAACATGGTTTTGAATATATTTCTATTTAAAAATTATTAGTATTTCATGTTCTAGATACATTCAACTTTACTATGAAATTCTGTAATGGCTTTTTCATTGTTCCAAATTTGAAATACGTGAGAGAATTGGCTTGAAAACTCTGAGTGCGGGGAAAATCACTTTTAAATTATCGGGGGATTCCAGTAATCAGTTCATTTAAATTCAGTAAAAGTTTATTTTGTTCTTCATTTGGCAATAGCTTAAATTGTAGGAATCAGAGATAAGCTTAATTGAGCAGTTAATGGAATTTCAAGTCTTATTGTTTTGAGTTTTCTTTGGATACACTCATTTAAATTCTAAATAATGCACCCACGCAGCAGTTTTAATTCTTAAGATATGACTAAATAAAAATATTTCCGTTTTAGCATGATATAATCCTTGTGTGGGGGCAGTAAAAGAAATTTCTGTGTTGATAAAACGCTATGAAAGAAATTGAAAGGAAACTATGCAATAAATATATTTGAACTCTCTGAATAAAATGGGTAATTTTGGGATAGGAACGTCACATTTTTTTTTGGTTTTATTTCTAGTAATGGATAATACTACGGGCGAAATATTTGTATTATGAAATAATATTAATGTTTATTTATTTATTTGTAACAATATTTTATTTTTACAATTACTTATTATATACTTCTTTTCTTAATACTTTCCATGTAGAAAAGCAAATATACAGAAATGAAATGGGGTTACCAGAGTATTTGGCGACTTTAGTGGCAAATCAGGCTCTATATTTAGCGGCGATTTTTATAGGTGATTACCCTATCAAAATGGCTACGACTAAAACGGGCTACATGTGTTTTAAAGAAGAGTTAAAATCCTTCAACAGAGCCTAGATCTAAAAGACATCTAGTCTTGCTGCGATTGTCGCAAACCATTTCAAAATTTCATCACTTTTTTGGAAGGAGGATTTTCTGTTTTAATTGTCGAGGATATTTTTTACAATGAAGTGGTGTTTTGCGCCAGATTAGACGTTATATGGTCTAAAGTATTTTATAATAGATAAACGGATGAGAAAATGACGAACATCTAGAACTTCTTAGATAACTTGAAAACCGAAAAAAATATATCGGAAAGGGGGAGTTACAAGTGATTTTTTTCATAAAATATGAAATTTGTTTGAAAACTATGGATGGAGCTATATATAATTTCTTTAAATAGTGCGTGAGAAATTGCATCAAAATAGTATCCCTTAGATTTACTTCAATTCTATTTAAAAAGCCCCAGAAGCTTGAACAACGTGTTTATTTTGAGAAGTTCTTTTGTGGCAAGCTCTGTCCGATATTTTATATTTAGAAGATGTGACAGTTTGAAGTATTTCTAAAAGGAAGTACATAAAATTTGCCATCCACTTTAAAATGTTTCGATATTTTGTCATACTCAATATTTCAGTTTAACTTTTCATTCCATACACTGTAAAATATTTGCAAGCATGTTACTGAAAGTTTCAGGGGAATCAGCTGTCCATAATGGGGAATAAGGTTCTTGATAGTTATGATAATCTATATAAATAAAATTGAAAATCTGTCTGTCTATCTGTCTGTATGTCTGTATGTATGTATGTTTGTCTCATTATCACGGGAGAGTGGCTGAACCGAATTTCATGAAATTTTAGGAGTGGCCTTGGAATAGCACTACTTAAAATTTAGTCCATGTTTCGAGTTTTTAGGACCAAGGGTTGTCTAGATATTAATTAAAAACGCACAATTAAATCTTCCATAGACATAGCATTATGCAGACGATATTTTCCCCCTTAAGTTTATTTCAAGAAAATTATATCATGCCGCTTAGCAACGGATATTAATCCAATGTGTTTATGCGGCAGATAATTTTTATTAAATCTTATCCGATTTAAATAATAAAAAAATGTATATAAAATAAATGTTACCGAAATTGCATTTTTGACTAGATTATATAAATTACGGTATTCAGGTAAAAATATTACTGGGAGTATTGGTATTTAAAATTTATTACATCAACTGTTTTATTTTGGCAAAAATGGTTGAAACTCATATTGTAGTAAGGATAATCTTTTATTAATGCACGGATATATATTTTAAGCTACGAGAATATAAGTAGTACGGCTATATCTTTCCATGCAATTTCATTTTGGCATATATAGAAATCAATTACGGCCCTCAAAATTGCGGGGATAATTGATATTTTACCTTTATTACGTCATCTATTTTATTTTGGCAAAGATTTTTGAAATTCATATATTGTAGTACTGGTACTTTTCTACTAATACACGGGTATATCTTCCACAGTTCTGGAATATAAGTTGTATGGGCATATCTTCCCATACACTTTTAGCTCTTTTATTTTGGCATATATTGATTCAATGTCATATATTTTGTAAATTTATTTACAAACGGGACCAGGCTGCTTTATACTTCAGATCTGCCTTTAAAGATAATTTTTATAAATGTGAAAATAGATTCTTAAATTTCTTTTTAGGAGCAATAATTTAAGTATTTTAATATAATGTGTTGAATAACTATGTCATTTTGAATGGTATACGTTTACGCTCATGATTGTGAATTTTATGCTTCTTTCATATTTTCTAATCTACGAGAATATAAGAAGTAAGGGCGTATCTTTTCATACAATTTTAGCTCTTTTATTTTGGCATATATTGATTTAATTTAATATTTTTTGTAAATTTGTTTAAGAACAAGACCAGGGTATTTCTAGTGCTGGCGGAAAAAAACACATAAGCCAAAAACGAGGATATTGAAATATCGAATAAAGAAAATTTTGATGCTTTCAGGAGAAATTTTTTTAATTTTATTTTTTTGTTTTCAGAATACAAATTTAATTTTTATTGAGTTCATTATGCATTTACGAGCTGAATGAATAATAAATATTCTTAATTTATATTTTTTATACCACTGCTATCCCTACAAAAATTTAATAAGTGTTTAAAGCTTTTCTTTTTTTAATATCTTAGAAGCCTAACTGACTTGTATGCTTCTACCACAAAAAAGATCATAACTTTCTTAAATAAAATACGTTATAAAAAAAATTGAAATTTTTGACTTATGTGCTTTGTCCCGCCATCTCTAGATTATATTCTTCAGATCTGTGTGTGAAGATAATTTTGTATAGCAAAAACAGAGATTCTTAAGCATTAATTTAAATATTTAAATATAATGCTTTAAGTCACAATGTTATTTAAAATATTATAGGATTGTGCACATGATTGGGAATTTTAAGTTTTTTATATTATATATTCCGTATGAAGAATGGGTATACTGCTAGTCTATATAAATAAAATTGAAAATTTGTCTGTCTGTCTGTATGTATGTATGTTTGTCTCAACATCACGGGAGAACGGCTGAACCTAATTTTTTGAAATTTTGTGGGTAGCCTTGGAGTAACCCCACATAAAATGTAGTCTAAGTTTCGATATTTTAGGACCAGGGGTTGTCTAGATATTAATTAAAAACATCCAGTTAAACCTTCCATAGACATAACATTGTGCAGACGTTATTCCCCCCCCCCTAAGTTTATTTGAAGAAAATGATATCATGACGCTTAGCAACGGATTTTAATCCAGTGTGTTTATGCGGCAGACGATTTTTATTAAATCTTTTGAGATTTAAATAATAAAGAAATGTATATACATAAATTTTATGGAAATTGCATTTTTGACTACTGAATTATATCTATTACGGCTTTCAGAATTAAAAATGAATGGGATTATTGATATTTTCAATTTATTACGTCATCTGTTTCATTTTGGCAAAAACGGTGGAAACTCATATATTGCAGTACGGGTATTTTTCTATAAGTAAATGGGTAAATCTTCTAAACTACGAGAATATAAGCTAAAATTGCATCTTCCGATGCAATTTTAGCACTTTCATTTTGGCATATATTGATTTTATTTTATATTTTTTGTAAATTTGCTTACAAGCGGTACCAGGATGTTTTATTCTTCCGATGTGTCTGTGAGGATAAATTTGGTATAGCGAAAATAGTGATTCTTAAACTTCGTTTTAGAAGCATTAATTTAAATATTTTAATAAAATGTTTTTGAATAAATAGCATAGGAATTTACACATAAATGTGAATTTTATGTTCCTTTATATTATATGTTCCGTACGAAGAACGGTTATTTTCTACTAATACACTGGTATATTTTCTAATCTATGAAAAAGTAAGTAGTGCGTGTATATCTTCCCATACAATTTTGGCTTTTCATTTTGATATTGGCAGTTATTAAGGCCTTCGGGTTTAGAGATTATGGGATTATTGATATTTTTAATTTATTACGTTATCTGTTTTATTTTGGCAAATATTTTTGAAATTCATATAGTGTAGTACGGGTAGTCTTCTCTTAATATACGAGTATATCTTCTAATCTATGAGAATATAACTAGTAGGGGTATATAATCTTAGCGCATTCATTTTGGCATATATTGGAATGAATTACGGCCTTCAGCTTTAAATATTACGGGGATTGATGATATTTTCAATTTATTATGTTATGTGTTATTTTGTGGCAAACATTTGTGAAACTCATATATTGTAGACGGGTAATCTTTGACTACTATACGGGTATGTCTTTTAATATTTGAGTAGTATTTATATTCGAGTACTATAAAGTAGTACGGGTATATCTTCCCATATAATTTTGGAGCTTTTAGTTTATTGATTTAATTTAATATTTTTTGCAAATTTGTTTACAAGTGGGACCAGGATATTTCATTCTTCAGGTCTTTCTGTGAAGATAATTTTGTATAGCGAGTACAGAGGTTTTTAAACTTCTCTTTAGGAGCATTAATTTAAATATTTTAATAGAATGCTTTGAACCACAAAGTCAATTAAAATATTATAAGAATTTGAACATGATTGTGAATTTTAAGTTAATTAAGAATTTTTTTTATATTATATATTTCGTACGGAGAAAGGGTATACTGCTAGTATATATATATATAACAAGAAAGATCAATCATGCATAAAGCATTGATAATGAAACACTTTCCAACTGAAATGCAATTTTATTTAAACATCTCTAAAATGCGATTCATTCAGAGCTGATACATTTTAAATTTTCACAGTTATACAATACTTTATTATATTTGAAAACGTAAAACTTCATCGAAAAAAATGAATTTTATTCAAATGACGTCATCGAAATATAAATCGTCAGCGTTCTCTATGTAAAAGTAGAGAATATTTCATTCATACACTTTTATTCCAGACTCCAGTGTTAAATAAATTTGTGTGAAAAAAATTCAGCAATTTTTATATAACTCATCTTAAAATCGCTTTTTTACATTCTGCATCCATTAAAATGAGGCTTCGTTGTTGAAATCATCAAAGTTTGATGATCATTTAAACTCAAAAATATGATAATTGCGTTAGCATAGAATGTAGATCCACAGAAAATACGCAAAAATAAGCGGTTTTAGGACTGATGCAACACTAAATATAAATTTAAAAGAACTTCAAAAATCACTATTTTAACACTGGGAAAAAATATGGATGCCATATTTTATTTTAAAGTTGGTCACGTGATCTCTTCATATAATATGGGCGTGATTATTATTTTAATTTTTATTTAAAAATCTACCAAATATATTTTGCTGAAATGTTTTTTATATATTTTATGGAATAATTTGAATATTTCCTAAAATTTTCAAGTTATTTGTGAATTTTTATTTTGCTTAAAAAATGTTTGAACAATTGGGTTCCACAGGATTCGATGTATTTTATTTATTCAAACTGGGTTTAATCCAAAAATAATTGGGTGATAATATTCATTTATATTCCCATATATCCCACAGACCGTCTCAACAACATACTAAAATTTCATTTTGATAAAGACATTTTTAAGGCAGTTATCGTGCGAAAAGCTAGACAGACAGACAGAAAGAATGAGCAAAGTCATAAACACTTTTCAACTATGTTGTAAAGTGTTAAAAATGCAAAATTAAAGTTTCGGCAGACGATAATTAGCTGAATATTTCAACGGATAATTAGCTGGAATTTTCATGAATGGCTGTAATTGCGGCTTTTCTGATAGTTTGCCGAAATTATCTACAAAGTAGCCGAAAAATATGAGCAAAATTTGCAGAATATTTCACAGTGTATGTAATTTTCAAATGTATTATAGGAAGTAAACCTTTTGGAACTTATAAGGGTCAAAGTGGTAATAGCATTTTCGAATTTTATAGTTTACTTAATTATACAGTCGGGTCCAAGTTATTAGGTAAAATCTGTCTGGGACGAATTTAATATACCAAGGAACTTTTGATCTCAATTTTAATGGCTTCGTATAGTTTTTGAATATATTAAAATACAAGCTATAAATATTTAATAAGCGGTTTAAATTATTATAAAGGAAATATAAACACTTCCCTTTGAATTTGAATATATTAATAAAGAGATACAGTAGTTTATTTATTATTCTCTTTCTCGTTATTAGGTTAATCTCTAATGAAGGTGAAATTATAAATTGAGCTTATTCGATAAAATCTCATTTCGACTCATCAAACATTTCTATACCGATAGAAATGTTTGAAGTGTAAATACTGTAGTTATTTTACAGCCAATTATTTTATAGTTTAGATCTCATTGGGAGTTTCATTTTTAGTTTAATTTTACAATTACACAAGACGATAACAACTTATTACGCATATCATGAAGTAGATCCAACAAAAGAATTCAACTTAAATCTCTTAATCATGAGAGCAACATTTTATCGCAGGACTTACCCGAAAGAACTTCGCATTATCCTCCACAAAATTTCAGGCGAGATTCTTCGTTCTCAACAAATTCACCGTTTTCCCTCTCTACAATACGGAGTATAGTATATAAGAGATAATATTATAATGGGGAAATAAATCGTGAATACTTCAGAAGTGACACGTGTGAATAAACCCAATTGCTGTAAGTTCGTTATAGCGAAAACACGGTTGTGCTGGTTACATATGAAGAAGTATAATTTAAACAGGAATATAACTAAAAAACCGATTGTAGAATAGTTTATGAAGGGGAATGACTAAACGATTGTTCGAAGTATAGTTTACTTTGAAATTTAAGGAAACGACTAAGTGTATTATATAGTTCATAGAGGAAATTCACTTCACCAGACTCATTGTAGCATTGTTTTCACAGTAAAATGAATAGGATCTATTGGGGTACAGTTTATATAGGAAATTGACTAAACGACTGATTGTCGTATAGTTTATGCAGGAAAATGACTAGATGGTTGATTGTATTAAAGTTTGCACAGGATAAGTTTAATGTGATGCATATAAACATATTAAAATACATTTATTGACACAAATCAACAAATGCATAAAAATCATAGGAGTGACTGATCTTCTGCCAATTTTAAATAATAAATCTTTAAAGAATTAAAAGTAAGAATATTATAAAAATAATTATACGTCGTAACTGCAGTAATTTATTGTCTTGAAAAATTCATAATAAATCAGAAATCTATCAGAAATCCAAAATTTTCTAAAGTGCATCATGTATTAACAAGAAAGATCAATCATGCATAAAACATTGATTATGAAACACTTTCCATGCAATTTTTTATAAACACCTGTAAAATGCGATACATTTTTCGGTAATATTTTTAAAATTATCACAGTACTACATTAATTTATTATATTTGAAAACTTAAAACTTCATCGAAAAAAATGAACTTCATTCAAATGACGGCATTGGAATATAAATTGCCTGGTTTAAACATCTCTAAAATACGATACATTCCTCAGTAATATTTTTAAAATTATCATAATACTACAATAATTTATTATATTTGAAAACTTCATCGAAAACAAATGAACTTTATTCAAATGACGTCATCGAAATATAAATCAACTGGATCTCTCTATAAAAGCAGCATTTCATTCATAAACGGTTTTCCATTCTTTTCATTCATCACAATACTATAATAATTTATTTTATTTAAAAACTTAAAACCATTGAGGTACAAGTAATTTAACTCTATGCTTAAAACTTCAAGAAATCGTCTGCATCTATGCGTAAAATCAATGATTGTTCATTTATATCAGCTATATTGCAGACTTCATGAGCTAAATAATTTTGCGTTAAAGAAATGCAGCAATTCTCATGCAACTCATTCTACATCTTTTGGTATTTCTTTCTATATAAGTGAAAATTAGGCTTCGTTGTAGAAATAATCATTTAAACTCAGAGTTCTTTCAGTATGTAGATCCAAAGAATTTAAGCAAAAATAAAGCGGTTTTGGAACGGATATAACACTAAATAGGAAAATAATTTTAAAAATCAACATTTCTGACACAAGGTGGATGCCATATTTTATTTTGATGTGGGTCACGTGATCTCTTCATATAATGGTCATGTAATCTCTTCATATAAAAGATGTAATTATTATTTTAATTTTTATTTAAAAAACTGCTGAATATATTTTGCTAAATTTTTTTATATAATTGATGGGATAGATTGAATTTTTTCTAAAACTTTCGAAGCAATTTGTGAAATTTAAATTCACTTAAAAAATGAGGTCCCATAGGGTTCAATGTATTTCATTTTTTCAACCCAGGTTCAATCCAAATCTAATCGGATGATATTATTCATTTATATTCCCGTAGGTCCCACAGACCGTTTGAACAACATACTAAAATTTCATTTTGATAAAGTAGTTTTTACGGCAGTTATCGTGTTAACGGATAGACAGACAGATAGAGAGACATAATGAACAAAGTCATAAACACTTTTCAACTATGGTATAAAGTGTTAAAAACAAGAAAAAACAATCCTGCATAAAGCATTGATTATGTGAAACACTTTCCAACTCTAATTTTATTTAAACATCATTAGAATAACATTCAGTGGTAATATTTTTAAAATTATCACAATACTGAAATAATTAATTATATTTGAAAATTTAAAACTTCGTCGAAAAACACGAACTTGATTCAAATAACGTCATCGAAATATAAATCGCCTGGCTCTCTGTGTAAAAGCAGTAAATATTTCATTCAGGAATTTTTATTTCATTCATCACAGTACTACAATAATTTATTCTACTTAAAAACTTAAAACCATGGAGGTAAAAGTAATTTAACTCTATGCATAAAACTTCATCGAAGAAGTCTGCCATTAAATCGTCTGCTTCTCTATGTAAAATCAATAAATGTTTCATTCATATCCTTTATATTGCAGACTCCTTAACAAAATAATTTTGCGTTAAAAAATTTCAGCCATTCTTATACAACTCATCGTACAGTCTAATCTGTTTACATTTTCCATAAGTGAAAATTAGGTTTTATTGTAGAAATAATCAAAGTTGAATGATCATTTAAACTCAAATATATTGTAATTCTTATGTTTTAGAATACAGACGCTCAGAAATTAAGCAAAAATAAAGCAGTTTTAGGACGGATACGGCACTAAATATAAATTAAAAAGAATTTTAAAAATCACGATTTTGAAGCAAGATTTATGCCATATTTAATTTTGAAGTGGGTCACGTGATCTTTTCATATAATGGTCATGTGATCTTTTCATATAAAGGATGTAATTATTATTTCAATTTTTATTTAAAAAAATGCTGAATATATTTTGCTGAAATTTTATTTATATATTTTATGGGATAATTTGATAAAAAATATTTGATAAAGAATAGTGACAACTTCAAATCTACTTTTATGAAACTTCGTCTGAATATTTCAGATAATGACACAAAAAATAATATTTAAATATTGATTTCTTCACAAAAGCATTGTTTTGAATTCTTTGAATTACAAGTTTCTGTTGATTCGATTTCAAGGACTTTTCTTTTCTTACGTTTTATTTGAAAAGCAGAGAACAGTTGATAAAAAATTTGTCATAACTCCAAATCTACTTTTATGAAACTTCGTATGAATATTTTAACTAATGACATAAGAATAAGAATATTTAAAATATTGATTTCTTCACAAAAGCATTGTTTTGAATATTTAAAGGGATACTTAAAAGCTTCAAATGAGCATAGTGAGAGCTACGCATTCACAATGAAGCTATTGATTATTCTGCAGTTTGTATGCAAAATTTCAATCAACCCTGAGAGCGGAAAAGCTACTAGACGTGAGGAATATCGTAGCGGAGTGTAATTTACAGTATTACTTCCCTTATATACATAGTAAAATGTATATTGTATAGGGTAAGTATTGTGACGGGGATGAAAATTCGAAATCGAGTTTTCGATGAAAGAGTATGTTTCAGGCATCCCTGAACTCGAATCGGACGTTTTTTGAGAAAATACAGGGACATACGTTGTCCAGATACATACATTGTACACAGACATTTTCTTACATTTTCTGCAGTGATAAATTACTCTGTCTCATTTATCTTGATGAAAGTGGATTTGAAACCAGTTGATACCTTTAAATATGCCGTTCATGCTGAAATGAAGTGTTTAATTTTTCAATATATTGAATGTTTTTGCGTAATTCGTTGAATTGTTATTTTTAATTTCTCATACTATACGATATAGTATGAAAAACGTATTGTTTTCACAAAAATTTTCGATTTCGACCACTATATTTAGTGTGATATACATGTGTATGTTAAAAGGTCATAGTCAGTTTAAGAATTTTTGTATGCCTGGACTCACATTTCCAGTCTTCTCCTTAAATAATATAATTGTTGTAATCAAATTATGATTATGAGGTGCTTAATAAATATGTATTTTAAACTTAAAATGGGTAACGCTAATTGTGTAGTTTTATGTAATATGTTTTATTCCAGGAACTTAAGATTATATGGTGGGTTTTAATGCGCACAATGCAATGTTTACGACTTACGATCAACGGCCATGTTTAATATGTTTCTTAAATGTTAAGTTTTTTTTTGTGCACCACACTTAGTATTTTTCTTCACAGATTTTGACAAAATTTGATATAATCATGCATAAAATGGATTGTTTATTGATCAGTGATCACGAAACTTAATAGTATCAATCATTGCAGTGACAAAATGGCTGCAATAAAATTTTTGTGTATGTGACGCCATTAGCCTCCTCCTGGGTGCATGTTTCCCCGGTGGTGGTGGTGGTGGTGGGGGGGGGGGCATTGTCAAGTTTGGTATCAATCGAAATATTTTTTCAAATCCTTTAAAAGTAAAGATAATACAATAATTGTGATCACTTGAACCAGCGGTGCATATTTTTAAAACTTTCTCTTGTATAATTTGCAAAAACGAAAAAATAGATTCTGTTATGAGAAAAAAGATGCTGGTATGAGAAAAATGGATTCTAGTTTGAGACAAGTAGATTTTGATATGGGAAAAATACATTCTGGTATGAGTAAACCGAATTGAGCCACACACCAGTTAATTTTATATCCATACATATTATTTTATTATTTATATATATTTTTATATCTACATTGTTTGCTAAATCAGTCTGTTTATATAATTTAAATTTAATATATTTATTGGGATATAATTTCTTTTTTGTCAGTAGTTTTCTATTTTATGAGATGGCAGTACGCTATTAACGTGGTTCAAGTTTTTGAAATGAAAATTAATTTCGAGTTTTTTTATGATGCAGACCACTAATAATGCTTGAAATTGTTACCTTTAATTCAATTCTGAAAATTTCACTTTTGCTAAATTATCTAATTAATAAAATATCTTATACATATATTTATGCATTTACAAATTTAGTTATTACCATGGTCCATACATATATCCATACATATTATTTTATTATCTATATATATTTTTATATCTACATAGTTTGTTAAATCAGTCTGTTTATATAATCTAAATTTAATATATTTTTTGGGATATAATTTCTTTTTTGTCAGTAGTTTTCTATTTTATGAGATGGCAGTACGCTATTAACGTGGTTCAAGTTTTTGAAATGAAAATTAATTTCGAGTTTTTTTATGATGCAGACCACTAATAATGCTTGAAATTGTTACCTTTAATTCAATTCTGAAAATTTCACTTTTACTAAATTATCTAATTAATAAAATATCTTATACATATATTTATGCATTTACAAATTTAGTTATTACCATGGTGTTTCTATTTTCATTTTCCTTTCACTACGCATAAAATACTACGCGTAATTATAAAAAGTTAAGCACAAAATGGTTTTTGGCATTATGTTTATATGATCAACGCTGTGTAATCTTTGCTTATGTTGTGAGGGTGAGTATTGGAAAAAAATTAATGTGATACAAACTCAGAAATATTTTAGATAGAATTATGTTCCCAATTAAGCTTGAAAAACTCGCCAAACTTAAGTAAATCGTGTGACCTGTCTTTGACTTCTAAGTGGTCAGTATAGACAGACAAGTTATATATTTTAATTCTGCGGATAGTCGGGTAAAATTTACATTAAAACATTTCCTGGATGCAGTTTCATTTGAAAATTTTTTATCTATATAAAATTGCATATTTCCAGTGATATTGGGCTAGCCATAAAAATATTTCTTATGAAGCTTATTAAACCAATAAAAATATGTAAATTCGTTTACCAACTTTAGAGTTATAAGCATTGATGACAAGCAGATGTATTGAAACTGGTTTTTAATTCTCGTTATTCTGTTATTCGGTGTAGTAGGATAACGTTTACATCAAAATACTCACTAGATTGAGCCTCATTCCCTGAAAGAAAATTGGGGGAGACTCCAGTCCGATGGATTTGAAATGGATTTGCTGGAATTATGTTTTATAAAATATAGCTCAACTTTTGCAATAACGGAAACATGAAATAACTCGATCCAAAATCTGATTATATACACATAGCGCTTTTAAAGAGCTACAAATCCTTGCTTATTGTGTAGAGCTATCATATTTAATTTTTAAGATATAAGCATTACAATCGTCAAAAACGCAAAATAGTTATACTCCAACTTGACAAAATGATTACTCGAAAACTATATGATCTTTAAAAAAAATGTATAAATTTTGGAACAGAATTTTCTGATACATATTTTTATCGCCTACTATTTATATCTATAATTTAATGTTTCGAAGTCATTTCGAGTGAAAATATGAAGCATGAAATAAAGAATCACAGATGTTCTTGACATCAAAAATCCAAAAATCCCTCTAACTCCACCGTGCGATTCAAAAGATATTTAAGTTAAACTGTGTACTGAAAGTTTTCTTTTATATATTAAATATACATACAAGGCTTCGTCCATTTCACTAGTACCGTTAGGATAAACTCAGCCAAGATCTTTAAGAAATACTGTAAATTACACATTGCCACAATATTCTGTACGTTCACAAACTTTTTAAAGTTGAGTTAAACTTGGCATGCGAACGACAGGGCAATCAATAACTTCATAGTTAATGCACAACTAGCACAAGAACGTCTTTCAGAGTATTTAAGTATCCGTTTAAATATTTAAAATTATTTTTCCGTGAGAAAATACGTATTTTAAATAATATCGGTCTTATCATAATCATAAATATACGTTGTTAGCGTGTCTTCATGGGAACTATTAAAAACCTTTTTATTGGAAAATTTTTTAATATCATCTCAAGTATATATTCTAAGTATAAAGTTTTTTTTGTATTCATAAAACTAGCCTATAGAAGGGGATCTTAGATCGTGCTTGTGTTGCAGGTAACAGGGTTCATTAATATAAAGTTGTGACGTTCACACGGTATCCAATCAAACATCGTTAAGCTTTTAACGTTATTAGGAGATGATTTGTTGGCTTTTGAAATACAGATCAAAATACAAAATATGTTTTTTCTTTTCAACTTTTTGAAATATAATTTCTTTGATTATATATAATGATGCAAAATCTAACTTTACTAAAAGTAGCGATTTCAATTATTTATTGCTGTTTTGGTCTTCAAATATCTAAATAAATGTTTTAAGCTAAAATGTGCAATTATTTATTTTGAATTTTGCATTATTGTTTAATACATTTATTTTTCAAGTGAAATGCACAGAGTCTAAAATCTTCGTATGCCCTAAACACTGTGCCTACTTGGCCTATTGATAAAGTGGCTCTGTCCGTAGACGGTATATTGGAAGTACCGTCGCCGGATTAAAGAACAATATTTTTTTCAACATTTTTCATTATGCAGATCAGTTATGTTTATTCTTAAGACATTTTCTTCAGTTATTACTATGTGCTGTGAGTATTTTGAGAAAAATATGTTAATCAAAAATAACCACAAACTTCCTAAAATTTACATATTAAAGACTACCTAAAATATTAAAAACAAAATATATAAAACTTTACATTTGATGGATGTTTTATTGATATTTTAAATTGAAGTCTACACTGAAGCTTACAACTGTATATTGAAGGTTGAATTAGTGAAGATGTTTATACAAAAAATATCTTCTAAACCATATTACCTTTAGCAATACAACTTTTCGCAGGCAATAAGACTGAGTCTAAGGAATGTTTTATGTAAGTTTTATCCCTCTTTACATGCTTGCGTAATAAGTATATTAAAAAAAATATGTTTTTGTATGTCATGACATACAAACCCAAAATACTGGGAAACTTACTTTTCAACCAGTTAAGATAAATTGGCAATTGGTTTATGGTTAACATTTTGTTGGATTATTTAAAGCATTAAATATATTTTGAGTCAGTACCACGAACTTATCCAAATAGAATACTAAAGATGTTTAAAACTCTACTTTTAGTGCATTTCAAGACACAATTTTAATTACTTAAACTAGTAAATTTTCATAACTTTTCATAACATTTGATTTCGTGACAATTTTATTGTTTGGCATTAATTTCAATCTATAAATAAAAGCGAAACTCTTGTTCACACACACAAAAGTGACAGTTTAAGTTAAAATACATCGTAAAACAGCAATGACAATATCTAGATGGATTGCGCATAGTAATAATTTCGGTATGTGTGCAGGTAAATCAACATGTGCTAACGTGTATAAAATTATTTGTAAATTTAATAACTGGTACTGAAATGTGTAACTCGACATTCTTCTCGAAATAAATAAGCATACAAAGCGTTGTCTCTACAAAACTCATCTATTATGGCTGCACTGAAACGGAATATTTTAAGAATAATATTTGAAAATTATACACATCGCTAATATTTCAATAGTTTATATTATATAAAATAATGATTTTTTACTTCGCCCTCCTTGATTGTTAAGTTTTGTACAGAGAACTGTGCCGATTGAGGCTTAATGGAAGTTATATCTTTGGGCTGTCATTTTCAAACAAGGAAGTTATATCTTTGGGCTGTCATTTTCAAACAAATTTAGGTGCTTATAGGGAAACAAAATTGTGTGCAATAGGTAAAAATATGATGTGTATGGTTGTTTTAAATTTTAAATGAATATATTAACCAGCTGTACTTACGCAGAGCATCTGTGCATTTTAATGGTTTGTGTCTATTGGCGACGCTCTACTCAATCTTATACTTTTACATATATCAATGTACACTGACTTCCTAAAGTTAAACACGCAACGCAAATTTTCATTTTTCGAAGACGTATTTGAATTTGAGTGGTTGAAAATCGCTGCGGATGTAGATGGCAGTATGCAAATATCGTATGTTACAGCCAATCACGATTGACTGTCCGGATATATGCTAATTAGGCAGTCTTTGAAGACACCAATATTCTGAAGGGTTTGAGGAGGTGCATTTAAATGCTGATTCGAAGTGTTTATAACTTTTGTAGGATAATTTTTGACGATATCGTGTTTCTATGGCATAAAGAAGACGAATGACAATCCAACGCTGGTATGCTGTCGGACGCATTGAAGCAGGACAGTTAATCAAAGATGTCGCTATATTTTTTGACGTTGATCATTCGATAATTTTTCAATTATGAAAACAATTTCACACAAGTCAAACAGTTGTCATGAGACCTGCGCCCGGTCATCCAAGGGTTACCACCACATCTGCTGATCGGTATATTGCAATAGTAGTCAAGTGGCATCGAAGAGCGACCTTCAAAACTGTTAGATCCATGGTTGCAGCGGCACTTGGTAAGACAGTATCTGCTAGGACTGTGCGCTGAAGGCTCCATGTGAAGGGACTGTACGCCCGAATACCACGTTTTTGTGTTCCACTAACCGTCCAAGCCAGCGGGCAAGATTAAAATGGTGTCGTCAACATGTCAATTGGACTGACTCAGACTGGTGCAACGTCCTGTACACGGGCGAGTCCAGATTTCTCCTGGAATCAGATGATAAGCGTGTAACGGTCTGAAGAGAACGAGGCACACGCAATCAGGTCAAGAACATCATCGAACATCACGCATTCAGAAGTGATAGCGTCAGGGTGTGGCCTTTAATTTCAATGGGATATCGCACAGCGATACACATCTTTAAAGGCGGTTCTGTGACTGCTCCACGGTATCGGGATGAAGTTCTAGATCCCATTGCGAGACTCCACGCTTTAGCAGTTGGTCCTGATTTCCTCCTTATGGACGATAATGCCCCTCCATATCGACCACACATTTTCGACGAATAACTGTAAAGTGAGGGCATTTCTCGTATGTAATGGCCGGCGTATTACCCCGACCTTAATACCATTGAAAACCTTTGGATGTCCTCGAGTGTGTTGTCTCTGCACGTTTACCTCCTCCAGCTAGTCTCAGAGAGTTGGAAATTGCCCTATTGGAGGAATGACCATTGCTCGCATCTGCGATGGTTGATCACCTCATTGAAAGCATGGAAAATCGTTGTAAAGTTTGTGTGAAGATCCGGGGTGGTCACATACCATATTAATGTATGTTTTGTTTGGTTTGTTTGCCTTTAAACATCATTATGTTAATGATCCATATGTGACGTCATCATATAACTTACGAAAAGTAAATATTTGTATCATCTTTGTACATAATTCTTTTTTTCTTTAATGCATAAACGCATTTGCTACCTTCGTGTGCAATTTTGAGTTAATCAAAGCTTTACTTTTCCATTTTTGTTGATTATACCATCCGTGCTTAACTTTTGGAAGCCAGTGTATTATAGTCCGTCTCGCAATTATTGTCAAAATGCAGGTCTCTTGCACTCCTAATATCTCCAAATACATTTCTCTCTCTGTATATATATATGTATATGTATTTATATATGTATATATACGTATATATATATATATATATATATACATATATATATATAATATAAATATATATATATATATATATATATATATATATATATATATATATATATATATTTATTTATTTATCGTTATTAAATACGAAAACATAATATTAAGAAAAGAGATCAATGTTTACTGCAATTCCAATCTATAGTGAGCAAAGCAGCAACAAATAAAAATGGAAAATATCAAAGAAACAGACATACCGACAACTTGTGTTGACATCATTTCCAATGTCACATTCGAGTGTTCTTTTTCTTTGAACATTATACCGGTTATATTCACTTTAAATATTTTGCTATGCCAATTTTATGCATAACACTGCAAATTAAATGTATTTCGCAATATAAAAATAATGAGAAAAATATAAATTATTTTTTTAAATACTAACAAAATTCAAATACATATGTTTCGTAAAGTTCATGCATAACTTGTGTAGGTTAATATATTACGGTTAATTAGAGTTAAGACGCTATAAAAATATTATAGCCGTAGTAATTTCATTACAAATTCAATATTTTTATATTTAATTTATATAGTTAAACGAGTGTTGAATTTTTCAGAATTAATTTCAAAATTCTAGTGTTGAAGTCTTCTTTATTTACATACATCACACAGTGTCGATTTACAAAATCAACACTGAAGAATGACACATTTAGTCTAGAAAATTGCACAGAGAAATGTTTAGTTACAGTTATAATAAAATGGAAATTACAGTTATAATAAAATGTAAGCGAGAAACAAATATTTGAAGATATTATTAAATAAGCAAGAATATAGTAGTAACTCTCTGAGAAGTAATAATCTACGATATAAACATACGAATTCAGTTGTAGAAGATGATATAAATATATGAAAATTTATTAAAATATACTTATGCTTTCTTTCGGAAATATAGAAATAATATATATAATTTTAGTAAAAAGTGTCTTTTAATACTTTTCCAAGCACTTAATCTGATGATTAGTCTTCTGATATTTTGCTTAAAATTTATAGCTCTAGTCAAGGGTCTGCTAGGCCTAATGACAAAAATTTTTACCGATTATCTTGTATGAAAAACGTGTTTTTGAGTAGAAATCTTCGAGAAATTACACATATTTTTGATTAATTGCGTTGCGTGTATTACAGTTATATGACATGTTAATGGTCAGCTTTTTTAGGAATCATAATTATTATTTAAATATAGATTCCTTTTCTTGTGTTGACATCATTTCCAATGTCACATTCGTGTTTTCTTTTTCTTTGAACATCTAAGTTTAGAATTGGTGAAAGGATAATGTTTCAGTATTCAATTAAACTTGCATGCATTCAAGTTATTTATTGCGCTTTAGAAACACCTATATAACGTTATTATGGAAGGAATTAAAAATGTATGGCAAATGGAACTAAAATGTATTTCAAAAGAAAATGGTAATTACTGTTGGTAATTACTGGAATGGTAATTACTGGAAATTGATATACGCATTGGAAACTGATACATACATTGAAAATTTATATAAATATAAATACGAACTAAACTTTGTATTTTACAGTTAGCTGAAAAACACAGATCCAATAACAGTTGTTTAAATGTGTACATAAAAAAGTAGAGCACAGGAGAAAAAACGAAAAACTAATAATACCGATCAGAAGAGGATGTTGGCATCATTGAGTCCAGAAGGACACACATAATCTCTTTTAAGAATATAGACGTCCCAGAGAGACAAGAGGATATTGGGCAATCATGAGAGTACTAACAACGATGTCCATAACGGGCATGTCCTCCATTTATAGGCATATAAGTTCATCTACGCATCATGTAGTGTTAATGTACATCATTCTGCGATGGTTGAAAAGACGGGACTACAAGACATCAGAGACATCACAGTGCACCCAACATAGGACGTACCGTCTGAATGGAGTCAATCCCTTGAATCCTAGATGCCCATTTAAAAGCGTTTAGAGACGAATTTCGCTTCTTTTTTGGAGGCATATTCTTGTATGGAAAAATTATGTTCATCGCTTTAATTCGAATACCCGAATGGCACGAGGACATCCCGCCCCAGATACTTGCTAACAAGTCATGTTTTATGACAGATAATATGCCTCAGTGTTGACACAAGGTACATCCGCACAGCGCCTACATCAATAATTTTAGAAGGTCATAAATGCAGTTTAGGCATTTTTGACTTACCTGGTCTCACATGTCTAATCTCCTCTGTACATAATAATGGATAATTGTTGTAATTAATTTGATATTTAACCAAATGTTGTTAATAAAGAATGTTATTTTTAAAGTTAAAAAATGCTGCAATTAATTGAGTAGCATTATGTTAATAAATATTCTATTCCAGGACTCCCACTAAAGATAATATGGTGGGTTTAATTAGCGGCACGACGCAATGTGTTTCACGACTTTACGATATTTCGGCCATGTTAAGAGTTTAATTTAATATATGCCTTGCATATTATATGATGGGTTAAAACGGCATTTCTTGTTACAACGCAATGGGATTAAATAATTTTAATAAATGTTCATGTTAAAGTTGTCGTGACGGCATTCGTCACTCCTTTGTAAATTGCATAACTTCTGTACCTTTTTAAACTTTTATTTAATTAATCTGTATTCTGGAACCCTCAGGTCATTGTATATTTTATGATCGTAATATATCTGATTCTGTGCAGAACTGTGGCCATTTTTATTTCGTTATATAATTCTCGCACACTCGGGGAACGACGCCTGTTAGTCTGGCTTGCTGGCGGAGACAGATGTCTTCTTGTTGTCACGCGGCAGATACGCGTGCCTTTGGAATCGTCCGTTGTGGGGCGGAACTGTGGATGATTTTGAATTGGAAGTAATTTTCGATTGGAGGAAAGGAGAAGTTGTGAGCCCATGTGATTTTCTATTGGACGGCTCCTGGATCCATCTGGAATGTATATAAGCTGTGTGAATTGTAACTCGGGGCTCTCTCCCTGGAAACATCTTCGAACTCACGTCGACGCGGGACTTAGCCCTCAGGCGGAGTTACCGTGTTGTGAGGGTCGGGAGAGATGCCACCTCGCCACTGCTGTTACCATCGCCACTGCTGTTACCATCGCCACTGCTGTTACCGTCGCCACTGACGAGACCTGCTGATGCCTTGCCCTCGCCGACCGTCGACCGCCGTGTAAACGTTAGAGATGATGCCTCATCTTGCTTGGTCGAGTACCGGGACCAGAGAAAGCAAATACGAAGCTGTTCCTTCGGCTGACCTGATCCGGCACCTTGCCGGAAACTGCGGTTCTGCCGTTCCTGCTGGAGCGGGGCAATGTTTGCCCCGAGGGAAATTATCAGTGGATGCCTGTGCTCTATCTGCCATGAGTCCTTCCAAGAATTTCTTGAGGTAAGACTTTAACACTTAGACTGCCGTTGGGCTGTAGACTGGACTTGTGCATCGACCACTGCAGAACTTTTTATCCTTAGGATCTTCTGCCAGCATTATTTATATATATTTTACCTACAGTCTCCTTCTTCATAATGAAGCTTTATCTAAGCTATAATAATTTAAATTGATTTATACTGTCTTGAAATACAGTTAATACTTAAGCCTTTAACGTTCCCCGGGTGTGTGCATTTTCTCTGACCATACCTTTATTTTGCAAATTGGAATATGTGAAATTACTTGATTTATTGAATTATTATTAAAGTTCCGGCCAAGAGCCGATGATTTTTAGTTGAAGTGTGGTCCAGTGGTTTGGTTGCTGAACATGAATCAGCATTTGTATTTTCTGTGATAACTCCTTAACATTTGGCATTTAAATAAACTTAGAAGTTAAACGAATTTTTGTGTTCTTATTTGTGTAGAATTTGTATTGTATTTAAGTGTTTTCAGCTTCTGGTGAATCTTGAAGGTAAAGGTAATTCTTTGGTATTTTTGGAATTTGTTGGGTTTCTCCGCAGGTCATCAATTGGAATTCTTCCAATTGACGAGAGGAGTGTTTCGAACCTGGGTATATTTTTGTAAAATTGGAGAGTTAGACTCTCGGTCTGCCGTGTCTGGCCGGTATCCGTGGTGACTTTAGAAGCCCACGGAACCCGTTATGACAATTGGTGCCTTTGACCTTCCCTCTCGAGCACCTGTGTTTTTAAAATTTAGTTGTATGGAGTTTTGAAATTTTTGGTGAAACTGGACTGTGGTATGGTTTGGGTTTTGGTTTTGAGAGTTGCACACTTTTGTATTGAAAATTTGTATACATTATTTATGAAATTATTGTAAAAAAGTATTTATACAAAAAAATAATTTAAATGTGTGAAATCTTAGTGAAAAGTGGCATGGTGTAAAATGAAAAATGCTTGGTGTACGATGAAAATGGTTAAGAATACAGTTTTGAAAAATTGTTTAGAATCTGAAAAATTGTTATGATAATTGAAAATTACTAACTATAATAATATATAAAGCTGGTAAAATTGAAAATTTAATTGAAGAATTATTTTAAAAATTGAATTTAAATGGTATAAAATTCTAAAGTGAGAAATGGTTTCGATTTGAAATTTTGTGGAATTCTTCTATTTTTGATCTGAATTTTTGAAAGTATTAATGTGTGGGATTTTTGAAATCTTGCTGTAATTTTATCTTCGAGCTCTGTTGAGCAATTTTCCCAATAAAAAAAAAAAAAAAAGAAAAGAAAAAAATTGGGTTGGCAGTTTTCGAAACTCCGTGTGTTTAGTTTTGGTTTGGAATGTGAGATTGAAAATTTGGGCCGAGAATGGAGGCCGTCTTCTGAAATTTCATTCGAAAAGTAAAATAAAATAAAATCTGTGTAAATGGAAATATAAATTTTAACTTAAATCTGAATCGAAAGTACACCTGCATTGATATGACAATCCTTAATTATGACTACCAGATTACGACTACATGATTGTGACTTGTGTTATTGAAAATAATATCAGAAATAGAATGATTTGAGTATATTAGTGTTGAAAAATATTGTGATGTGGAAAAAATAAAGTATTTTGTTGTTGGTATGTGCAGAGTGATACATAGCCAGATTTGAAAAAAAAATGGTGCAAAAGTTGCACGGAAATAAAATGAGAAATTCCATATCTATTTATTTTGTTATGACTTGTTCAGGGATGTATAATAAAGTGACATAAAGTAAGAATACATGTTAAGTAGCTGACAGTAAAAATGTTTTAAGAAATATTCTAGACCTTGAAAAAAGTTGTGAAAAATTAAGAATTAAGAAATTGATTAATTAAAACTTGATATTAATTAAATTGAAAATTAAAGTTAATATATAAGAAAGTTAAATGTAAATATTTGTTTTAAAAGAACTTTCGTTTTGAATTTTGAGAATTCTTTTCGTTTCGGTTTCGAATTTTTGTTTGAGTTTATGTGAGGAGATTCGCTGCAAGAAAAAAAAAAAAAAGTTTATTTCGACGAGCTCATTGAGCCCTTTTCCCAAATAAAAAAAAAATAAGAATGAAAATTTGGGGTTTGCAGAGTCCGAGTCTCATGGAATGTTAGATGGTTAAAAATGGATTTGAAATTTTGAACCAGAGATGGGGGTTGTTCTTGAGATTTGATCGAAAAATTTTGTAAATTGATTATAAATGCTTAAATTAAATATTTGAATTTTAAATAATACTAAGATATTAAATACTGAAATATTAAATAGTTAAATGATTTGATTTTACACCCTGTGTTTTATAACAACTAATTATGACATATAAGATTTGACAAATATAATGAGTTCAAAAATAAAAATAATTACGTGAGAAAATAAAAATAATTCCGTGGGGAAAAAGTTTTGTTGTTGTGTAGCCAAGAGAGCACACAAATGTTTTGAGTTCTGTATGACAGACAGACTCGAGTTGTTGGACCAAATTGTAAATTTGAGCTTTGATGAACAAAAAAAAAATATATATATATGATAATATTAAATAAAGGTCCCTTTTTGATCACGTAAATTATTGAGTAAAATAAATGAGCTGTGAATTGTTTATGATAAATAAAGAAAAGAGTACATTTTATTACGGTAAGTGAAAAATATTGTATTATATATTATGGTAAACTGAAATAGAATAGAAATAATTGATTTACATATATGAGATATTATATTGACATATATTTGATGATGATATTTACAAATGAAATATTAAATAAGTACATAAAAATATATAAAGTGAAAAATTGTGTATTATCAAAATGAAATATATGTACTGTGTCATTTCAATAATTCGGGGATGAGCCAGGAAATTTTTTGGAAAAGGGGTAAATTTATTGAAAATGTTGACTTAAAATTTGTGAGATGAAATTTTGACTTGAATAAATTGAATTATTTGTGGAACTTTTGAGAAAAAAAAAAAGAGAAATGAAAAATCTGTTTCCACAGTTTTATATCGAGAATAAATAATAATTTTATGAAAAATGATATTTTTGAAAAGTCAACTTGTGAGAATGTGTTTGTGTGGGACTGAGAGCCATGTTTGTATATTTATTTTCCCTGAGTGCTTGTGAGTGATTGAAATTGATTTTGTTTGCCTCAGGATGATTAAATGAAATGAATGATTCTCCACTGGTTGTTTCTGCCTCCTTGCTAAAATTTTGCATCCAAACATTTTGCTAAATATCTACTTTCGTGTCTTGACCTTCCTAAGTTCTGTTGTGATTGCGGAAGTCGACCCGTTTTTCACTCGTATGTTCTGTTGTGTTTTGTTGTGTAATCGGATTTGCGACCCGTTTTACACTGGTTTGTATTCAGTGTTTGTTGCTCGAAATTGCCTCGCAAACAATTTTGAGGAGTGTGGAATGTCTTGGGTTGGAATTGACTTTGTTTGTTTGGAATGTTGCTTAATATTAAGAACTGTTTGTTGTTTCGTGGGTTGATCCCTCTTTGCACTCATCTGTGTTAATTTCGGTAGCAAATGAAAAGTCTTGCTCAAAAAGAAAAAGTAAAAAATTTTTGTTTCGGGAAGAACTGTTGGTCAGAATATTTGCTCAATTCCGTATTGTGTCCAACGAGTTTTTGTTGAAAAGTTTGAAAATTCTGTCAGAATGAGTTGCTCGCAGGTGAGGTATTGAAAAATGAAGTGTTGAAAATTTGAAAATATAATGTCGAAATATTAAATGAAAATTGTGGAGAAATGTTTTAAAAATAAGAGAAATGAAATGATTTAATTTGAAAATATTGTGAGAAAAGTCGAAAAGTGACTTATTTATTAACGTTGATATTGAATTTAAAGTTTGAAATGTATTTTCGGCCTCAGATTTCCCTTGTTTCCCCTTGGTATTGAATGAAAAAAAAATATATATTGTTCAGAAATTAATTACATAAAGAAATTGAAAGTTCCATTCCTGGGCTCTGGGTTTTCGATTGAGTTAAAAGAGCTGTGTTTACTTCAGCCGATAATGAGCTGACGCCGAATGTATAAACGAAGTGTTCTTTCCCTCCCTCCCGTTCTAGACATTCCTGCATGGTGCAGAGCGTTAGTGAAATGTTTTGTTTTGATGACGTATAAGAAACATTTGACCTACTTTCGATAGGTTTTGGTTTGAAATGTAGAAGTAGAATTTTTTTGTTTGTGTGATTGATTTGAAGTGAATGCTTTTAACATCGAAAAATATATTAACTGAATTAGAATTTGAATAATAAAAGATAATTGCATTATAAAATAACTGAATGTGGAAATATTTTAAAAACTTAGAATAATTTTGCGACTCCGGTTGGTAATATGAAATATTTAGAGAAATATTTAGAAAAAAATTATAATAAAATAATTGAATGGAGTCTGGTTTTGTGGAATTTGAATTAGAGTAGAGGAACTCTAAATTTATTTACAAATACTGAATTGATATATGGAAAGTGAATCCACAAATAATTTTATACGAATTGAAATATTCTAAGGTTATATAATGATTTATTTACTGGAAATGTGGAACAGGATAGAGTAAAGAAACTCTAAGTTAATTACGTTAATAAGAAACAGTGAGAATGTGTTCCACAATTTTGAATTAAAATGAAATAAGAACAATTTAAAAGTTTATTTACTTTGTGTGGAAATCTAGTCTGAGTCAGTGAACTCAGATTTATTTTGAGAAATGTTGAATTTTTAAATTGGATTCCACAAATTAATTTACTTGATAATAATTTTGAATTTTACTTTACATATTTACTTTCTGAAATCCATACTTAAAAATATTTTGATTTGAATTTAAGAATTTTAATTTGAAAACTTAATGATTAACTATAAAAATAAACTTTGGATTTCATTTAATTGTGGAGTTACGCATTTGAATTTTTTTTTTTTGCACTTAAGAAATTAATATTGAGAATTGGTGCAAAGGTGAAAGAACATTGAGAAAAAGATTTTTTCTTTGAATAATTGAATTTCGTCCTTGACTTCAAATAACTTGATTACATCTTTGACAGGCAACTTAAACTCAATTTTAAGAGAAATTTATTGAATTTAAGAATAATTTAGTGAAATTAAATGGAAATTAGTGAATTTTGAGATGACACTTATTTATTTACAAATGTTTGAAATTTTGAAAAAATTGATACTTTAATGATTTGTTATTTACGAATAATTTAAGAATTTGGTAATATTTAGATATTGATAATAATTAGAAATTATAAATTGATTTAAGAAAATTTGAAATTTTGATCTGTGGTCTTGATGTTTTGATTGGGGAGTGGCGAAAAATTTGTATTGAAATTTTAAGATATTTTTACTTGGTGGCAAAGCTTAGTGAACCTCATGAGAAAAAGAAAAGATAATAATACACAAGAAATGATTATTACAAAAAAATGTGTGGATTGAAGTTCAATTTGATTTTCGTGCCCGTGCCTGTAGAGCACTGATGAAATTGAGGCACTTGTTATTTACGAAACAAAATATTTTAATTCGGTGTGAACCGGTGGTGACAGAAAAATTTTTGGCTTTTTCTCCGTGACTCGGTTGGTTCTCGAAAAGCGAGACCAAAATTAAATTGCATATTGTTGTGTTGTATATAGATTAAATTTAATATGAAAACTGTATTTTTTTTTACATGTGTAGTAGGAATGTGGAATTGGTCATCCTTCTTTAGGCCTTTTTCGGAACTTTTGCCCTGCAGGTATTGAGTGTTACCCGCATTCTGTTCTTGTAGGTGTGGTGGTGGTGTTGACGGGCACACTGCCTTTCTTCTAAATTTCTTTAAAATTGCTGACACCAGTACTAGGAGCTGGTTTGTCTGTTGCTTCGGGGATGTTCCAAATTCCATTGAGTGGTATAAGAGAATGTTTTTTTTTGGAGTGAGAAGTGTATATAAATGTGTTTTGTGGAGTAAGACCTCCCCTTACTGCCACATTTGTCTCTTGTTTTATTCTTGTTATATGTTCATATATATCCTTTTGCTGTTATTGGGAGAAAGAATCTCTTGATAATTATTTACATATTTAATCGCATATATTCCAGTGCATATACATATATTATATTTTCATATTTAACCTTTTGATGTTGAGGAAAATTTCTTGACATATGTATTCAGTGTATAATTGTGTGTTTTTTTTTGCGAGTCACAGGACTTTGGAGAAAATGATATTTTGAATATTGAAAAAAAAAAAATAAAAAAAAAAATAATCATGGTATATTGAGTTCGGTTCTGTCACCCGGTCACCTTTGTTGATTGCTTGCCACAGTTGTCCACAGTTATTTACATTTGATATTTGAAAAAAAGAAAAGAAATAAATTTAATTTCGAGTTTAAAAATTCTGGAATAGGTGGATGTGTTTTTCGACCACTGATCCCCCCTTTTCTACCACATGATCTGGTTGAATAACTGAAACAAAATAATAATGTTGTATTTATGAAATGATTATTTGGAAAGAGTGTCCTTAATTGATAAAAGAATGATTTGAATATCAAATGAGATTTATAATAGTAATAATGATTTTGAAAATGTTGGAAATATTATTGAAATATTGTGGAATTGTAAAGAAAATTATAAAATGAAAATTAATTAATAATTTAAATATTAGAATTGAAAATTGTATAATATTGGAAAGGTATTATGGTAAGAATACCTGTGTCATGAATGTTGCCTGCTCGCTGCCTCTTTGTAAGAGGAATGAAGATCTTTTGTGTCAAATGGACACCTTGTTGTCAAGTGACTGATGTTCGCCACTGGACCAGGTTAGTATAAAATTTATTTGTCTTGGTATGGTCACTTAATTAAATCTGTTTTAATATTTATATTGTTATTTTAAAAATAGTTATTTATAAAGTCTTCTGTGTCTATTTAGACAAGCCTTGAGCCACATACTTGCTGCTGTATATATATTTGAAGAAAAACTTTCTGTGGTCATAAAATTTTATTGCAATATAAAGAAAATGAAACTTAATATTATAATTGAAAAATGTTCTGCTGACCACTTGTAAAAATAATTGCTGGAATTTAATTATTTAAAGAATGTGAAATAATTTGAAAATTTAAAAGCAGAAAATTGAAAATAGTTTATTAATTGAGAATTTTATTTGAAAAAAAAATTATTTTAACTTTTGTGCTGACTTGAGGGTTAATTTTGTAAATATTTAATTGAAATCTTGAATTTAATTGGAAACTTTGAATTTAATTGAAAATTAGAATTTTATTGAAATTTTAATGTAATCATTTAATATTTTTGGAAATTCACTTAATGTGAACTTTTGTGAAGGGCTTGTATTCATTAGGATTTTGACTCATTTGCAGTCACTTTTAGGTTACTTTTGGCCCTGGTTCTTCGACATGCGCCCATGTGGGATGGTGTTCGTGTCAAGAACCCTTGATGTAGTTTGATCGGCTGCATCTTTTCAAATTTTTGTTGAAATTTTTTCTTGAAGGCGTGCGACTTCAAGGAGCCTGATGCCTACTTGCTCCTGCTGGTGTGGATGAAAAAAATCCTCCCTTGTCGAATTTTTTTTCTCCGGAGAGAGGGGGAGTTGTCGTGACGGCATTCGTCACTCCTTTGTAAATTGCATAACTTCTGTACCTTTTTAAACTTTTATTTAATTAATCTGTATTTTGGAACCCTCAGGTCATTGTATATTTTATTATCGTAATATATCTGATTCTGTGCAGAACTGTGGCCATTTTTATTTCGTTATATAATTCTCGCACACTCGGGGAACGACGCCTGTTAGTCTGGCTTGCTGGCGGAGACAGATGTCTTCTTGTTGTCACGCGGCAGATACGCGTGCCTTTGGAATCGTCCGTTGTGGGGCGGAACTGTGGATGATTTTGAATTGGTAGTAATTTTCGATTGGAGGAAAGGAGAAGTTGTGAGCCCATGTGTTTTTCTATTGGACGGCTCCTGAATCCATCTGGAATGTATATAAGCTGTGTGAATTGTAACTCGGGGCTCTCTCCCTGGAAACATCTTCGAACTCACGTCGACGCGGGACTTAGCCCTCAGGCGGAGTTACCGTGTTGTGAGGGTCGGGAGAGATGCCACCTCGCCACTGCTGTTACCATCACCACTGCTGTTACCGTCGCCACTGCCGAGACCTGCTGATGCCTTGCCCTCGCCGACCGTCGACCGCCGTGTAAACGTTAGAGATGATGCCTCATCTTGCTTGGTCGAGTACCGGGACCAGAGAAAGCAAATATGAAGCTGTTCCTTCGGCTGACCTGATCCGGCACTTTGCCGGAAACTGCGGTTCTGCCGTTCCTGCTGGAGCGGGGCAATGTTTGCCCCGAGGGAAATTATCAGTGGATGCCTGTGCTCTATCTGCCATGAGTCCTTCCAAGAATTTCTTGAGGTAAGACTTTAACACTTAGACTGCCGTTGGGCTGTAGACTGGACTTGTGCATCGACCACTGCAGAACTTTTTATCTTTAGGATCTTCTGCCAGCATTATTTATATATTTTACCTACAGTCTCCTTCTTCATAATGAAGCTTTATCTAAGCTATAATAATTTAAATTGATTTATACTGTCTTGAAATACAGTTAATACTTAAGCCTTTAACGTTCCCCGGGTGTGTGCATTCTCTCTGACCATACCTTTATTTTGCAAATTGGAATATGTGAAATTACTTGATTTATTGAATTATTATTAAAGTTCCGGCAAAGAGCCGATGATTTTTAGTTGAAGTGTGGTCCAGTGGTTTGGTTGCTGAACATGAATAAGCATTTGTATTTTCTGTGATAACTCCTTAACATTTGGCATTTAAATAAACTTAGAAGTTAAACGAATTTTTGTGTTCTTATTTGTGTAGAATTTGTATTGTATTTAAGTGTTTTCAGCTTCTGGTGAATCTTGAAGGTAAAGGTAATTCTTTGGTATTTTTGGAATTTGTTGGGTTTCTCCGCAGGTCATCAATTGGAATTCTTCCAATTGACGAGAGGAGTGTTTCGAACCTGGGTATATTTTTGTAAAATTGGAGAGTTAGACTCTCGGTCTGCCGTGTCTGGCCGGTATCCGTGGTGACTTTAGAAGCCCACGGAACCCGTTATGACAAAGTTAAAAATAAGCTTTTCATTTTACTAATTATTTAAGTTTTGTGCACCACACCAGTATTATAATATCGAACCTCATCCGACGAGATTTTTTTCAACAATGCCTATTTGGGACATATACCCTCCTTTTGTGAGACAGGCTTTCAGACTTCTCTTCAAACAAGTATGTCTGGGAGATGCTTGAAAAGCAGTTGCAGACATCATGAAATGTGAGCGCACTACCTCAACAATTACTGAACATAAAGCAGAATCTGCCACAGGACAACATTTGACTGTTATTTGACACTATGTCACCCCAATTGCATCGCCGTCAGAAAAATATTAACAATTATTAGCAAGTATTAACAATTATTAGCAAAACATTATTAACATGTGAACGTTATATTCTATTACTTTATTATGAAACGTCCTTTTACAATAAAATGCAATTTTTTTTTGTAAAAGGACTTATCGTTTTTTTACTACTTTCCAAAATAGTAGTAACGTGTTTATGACTTTGTTCATTCCGTCTGTCTGCTCGTCTGTCCGTCCGCACGATAATGGCCGTAAAAATGGCTTTTAAGAAATGAAATTTTAGTACGTTGTTGAAACGATCTGTGGGACAGATGGAAATAAAAATGAATGATATCACTCTATTAGTTTCATATATAATCCGGGTTGAAAAAATGAAATACATTGAACCCTATAGGACATAATTTTTCAAATATTTTTTAAGCGGAGTTAAATTGCACAAATTGCTTCGAAAATTTTAGGAAATATTCAAATTATCGCGTAAAATGTGTAAACAAATTTAAGAAAAATATATTAGTTAGTTTTTAAAATAAAAATTGAATAATAATTACACCTATATTATATGAAGAGATCACGTTACTTATTTCAAAATAAAATATCACATCCATTTTCCTCCCGTGTAAAAATCGCAATGTTTGAAAATCTTTTAAATTTACATTTAGTGTTGCACTCTTCATAAACCTGCTTTATTTTTGCATATTATCTCTGTGTCTAATTTCTGTGCCAACGCAATTACAATATTTTAAATGATCATTAAACTTTGATGATTCATACAGAGCCTAATTTCTATAGCATGTAGAATGTAAACAAATTAAGCGATTATAAGATAAGTTGTTATTGTTGAGACCCTCACCGTCCGACCTACCAGAAAGGTGTAAGGTAACTGTTTGGATGGCCGGGAAGTTCCACCCAATATAAGAATAATTGTGAAAGAATTGTTGAATCTTTTTCACGCAAAATTATTGAGCCCTGGAATCTGGAACATAAGTGATATGAATGAAATTTTCATTGATTTCACAAAGAGAAGCAGACGATTTATAGCATTGACTTTTTTGAAGTTTTAAGTTTCCAAGTATAATAAATTATTGTAGTACTGAGATAATTTAAAAAATATCAGTGGTGAATATATTGTATTTTAGAGCTGTTTAAATAAAATGCCACTTCAGTTGGAAAGTGTTTCATAATCAATGCTTCATGCATGATTGATCTTTTTTGTTTTCCTTACGTATGACATGCAAGGAGCTTTATAGCAATAGTACAGTTATTTTGAAGTTTTGTTTTGCACAGTGAACCATTATTTAAATATGACATTCAAATGGTGGTATCACATTGTGAAGCACTATTCGATTATCACATGATGTGTTTGTTCTGTTGCGCACAGTAATCATATATGCATTGAGATCTGCATAAACTTTTGTACAATTTCTTCAACTATCTCAACTTTATTTTAAATTATTTTATATTTTCTTCACGTATTCAAATTAAAGTAAAGAAATACAGAGAAATGCATATTGTGAAAGCAAATAAAGTGAAAATATTATTTTGTTGTAACTCTGACAACTAAAAATAATATTAATAATAAAATAAATAAATGCGTTTTCTTATTATATACCGTATTTGAATCAGATGAATAATTCAAAAATAGCTATGTATAAAGACTTGGCTTAAAATTTTCCAAAAATTTATAAAAGCTTTAAACATACAGAATTTCTAAAGCACAGAGGTTTAAAATATGAAGCATCAATAAAGGCAACCCATATTGGTTCAGTATCGACTATAAGTAGGCTCCTCCAGGCGATAAATGAATTTGCTCTTATTGTACTAATATTAGGTAAATGTGTTTTAGCTCGTGTGAATTATGAATAGAATAACCGATAGAAACCAATCTTGATAGTAAATGTTATCCTTTATGTGATAAAAAATTTAACCATCATGTGTCCCTTGAGGATGTAACATGAATTTATGATGCGTTACACGTGTGTGCTGTGTATGAAAGAAGAATTAAAAATAATATAAGAAGAATGAATGAAAGAAGCAGAATAATATAAGAAGACTTGTGGAAGAATTATTGAATCTTTTTCATGCAAAATTATTGAGCCCTGGAATCTGAAACATAAGTGATATGAATGAAATATTCATTGATTTCACAAAGAGAAGCAGACGATTTATAGCATTGACTTTTTTGAAGTTTTAAGTTTTCAAGTATTATAAATTATTGCAGTACTGTGATAATTTAAAAAATATCAGTGGTGAATATATTGTATTTTAGAGCTGTTTAAATAAAATGTCACTTCAGTTGGAAAGTGTTTCATAATCATATGAGCTCCGCATGGAAACCCAGATAATCTTTTAGAAAAGTAGTACATATATGTGAATTTTAATTAAACTATTACGACAAAAAAAGGTTTTTTGTGTAATTAGGATAATAAACAGAACCAAAATGCATCTGCTGTAAGTAATCGTGAACGATTAGTACATAATTTTACTATACAAAGAACTAAACTCAAATAAAATACTAATTTTCTCTAGACAAAAATAAAATAGAATATGCATTAAGTTTTGATAGTATAGAACATTATCCGCTCTTAGCAACCTCTAAGAACGAAGTGCATCACGTTCTTAGCAGTTCGCTTTAGTGTTTACTAAGGGCGCATACAGTTTTTTTGGCCGGAAGAAGGGGGTTTATAAAGGCCTCGAAACATGCATCGTCACCTAATTGACATATCTGTTTTTTTTCGAAGAAGTTAAGTTATTTAATTAAATTTTAAAATAATAAATTGTGAGCGAAAGATCATAAAAAGAGGATGTAACATGTTGTTACTTTAATTTTGATATTGATTACGTTGCAAGTAGTTCTGTGCTATAGTAATTATATGCTTTTGATAAAAATTATTTTCCTTACAATGCATTTAGAAAAATACTATACTAATAATATAAAATGGCATAAGGTACTCAAAATAAGTGTGATTTCAAAACCACCACAAAAATTGATCTGTATATGCAAGTGATGAAAAGCAAAACACATACACAGACAAAAGATAAAAACAAGTCCAATATAATTGACACTAAAATTTTGTTACATATGAAATAACAGTTTTTATGTATTCATAATTTGCCCCATAATATCCAGGCTCGGATACAAGATCCCAGATTGGCCCAGGAAAAGAAAAGGCATGATTGGCCATTTCAACTCCGGACTATCATACACATTATCGGTAAGGGGAAACATTAAATACATCTGGCCAGGGTAGTAACAATTGGTGCTGGAGGAAATTTTAGATTTGAAAATAGTTCTTAAAATGTAGCTTCTCTTGCTGGTGTTTTTCAAAATATTTTTCTTCCATTTGCTGCTAATTTATCAATATTGCCGTAATGATTATTTTAGTTTCTCCTACCCTTTGTAGTGTATTGTCCGTGGGTCAAACAAGTTATGTAAATCATATTAGGGTAAAAAAAAAAAAAGCTTCTCACAGCTTTTACCATGTAAAGTGTCATCGTTCGAAAAAAACACTAACACATTGAGTTACACTTATTTTGTCCAAAGTGATATGCTGTTATTTACCATATATCGTTATTCAGCACCCTAGTTTCGTGGATTAAAACCCAAATGTAAAATTTCCTGACTTAACATCAAATTTGGCAAGTTGTTTCATTGAAGATCTTTGATAAATATGAAATTTTTATTGCTTTTCACCCTTTGTTACAAATGAAAAAGTATAAATGCGTTATTTTTTGTAGTAAATCCAATATATTAAATAAAATTCGATAAACTCAGAAATATGCAAAAATATGCCACGTAAAATAGCATTAGTCTGATCAGATTGCAATTTAGACTTCCAAGACTTTTTTAAATTAACATGTTTTTTCTCGGAAAAAATATACAAAAACATAAAAATCTACCACTTTCAAATAAGTGTAGTTCAATGAGGTTTAAGGGAAGTATATTTAAGTTATATTCTAATAACTGCATTACAACGTGATTTATTAAGCATAAATATAATAATAAGTACATTTAAATGTGCTTTTATAAAATACATTTAAAACATATTATAGTAAGTCTATATCTGTATACCTAATGAATCTGTATACCTAATGAAATATCTGTATGATAATATCTCTATATCTAATGAAAAAATCTGATATGGGCAGCACATGACTTTCCTTATATAATGCAATGAATTTACTACTTTTACAGTAAAAAAAATAGACTATTTTTATAGTAGATATTTATATTCTTTCCAATATATTGAATTTTCGCCAATGAGTTGTCATTTTCATTGATTTAGTGTCATTTTTATCCATTTGGCGAGTTTTTCGTTAATTTAGCAACATTTAAAAAAGTCGCCAAATTGGCGACATTCTGCCAAGTTCGGCACCAAAATCTCGCCAAGCGTTATGGAAGGAGTAATATGTTATTCTTACAGCAGATAAATGACTATTTGCGTTCAAATACAAAAGTATTACTCAAAGTATCTTTTTTCATGAATGGAACGAGCTAGATCCACGAGAATGATGTCACTCAATTCATCGCAAGGTATTACATATGAAAAGTGAACATGTTTCTCAATAGGAATTATTTTTTCTTATTTTATATGATTTTTTGATAATTTTTTTGAAAATTGTGCAATACCTTGAAAACGGTTCGTGTTAGTTGTTCTAAAATTTATGTCAATCGTTTTCTAATGAAAAATTACATATGAAATATCTATTTGTGTAACTTTATTAGAGGTTTTGATTTTTTGACGATTTTTTAAAAATTTCACTCGAAAATTTAGGGTAATTCTGAATATTCGATTGCGTATAAAAACAATAGGCTTCCAGTGTTTAAAGATTGTAATTTTTGTACCAAATTTCGTTCCAATCGGTCCATTCCTTCGTCAGTTATCGTCTCCACAGGCTCACTGACACACACACACACACACATACTTTCATATACACACACAGACATCCTCAAAAATGTTCGATTTATGATCAGGGATGCTTGAAACGTGCTCTCCCGTCGAAAACTCGAATTCGAATTTTCGACCCCGTCACAATACTTTCCTTATACATTATGTATATAACGAAAGTAAAAAAATATATATTTCAAAATATATTTGAATAAGAACATATAAGTGTGTTTCATTTAAAATAAAAAAATATATAAATTTACGTTCTTTGAGGTGGCAACACATAATAAAATTTTATCACTGCGCCAATGAATTATAATGAAAGGAATATACTTTAAATTATATATTTTAATCAACTTAGTTCAGATCTGCAACAAATGACCAAAGATGCATAACCCTAATAAAACTCTAATGTAATCAGTATTAAAATTATAGAATTTATAATTTTTTTTGCAATTTAGTTATACATACTGACTTGTCGTTTGAACTAAAATATTTGGGAAATCAAACAATTAGAAGGTACGACTATTTATTGCAAATATTAACTCATTTATTATCTCCTGATAAAACAATGTTGTTATAACCCAATAACCCAACTTACCTTATATAATCTCTAAATATACCTAAGCTCTACATCATCATTTCAAATCCAGCCGCTGTTGCAGATGATCTTTAGCTCTTAAGGCCCTCAGATTATCACAGCCTTAAACTATTCAAGTGTAAAATTTCAGGAGTGCTGCACATTACGAACTTTGAGCATCACGATGTCTTTACGTATTAGTAACTGGGGTTCCCTAAAGCTTTGAGAAGATTAGCGAAGTCGGTTATTCAAAGCCCTCATTCGCATATTCCTTTGCATTATACCTCATTATATTTCAATTTATATAACGAGCAATAAGACTTTAAGGCTGAAGTTTGTTTGTAGATATCTTTTATATGTTATTTAATATTTGTACATTAAAACCATAGTAATCGGTGCTGCTGGCTACACCGATTACTGCAGCATGAGTCGTGCATCGAGCGTTACTTTATTTACTAGGATTCATTAATTTTATGGAACAATTTATAGACATATAGACGATGAATTTAATAATAATTTATAGACGACTTAATTTATAGACGTACATTAAACACGAATGCATGTTTTAAAATCTTTAGATATCATCATAGTCCCTGGAGCCGATCCGGTGGAGTCGAGCGGTCAGGGGCGTGCGTTTCCGTCTGATCGCTGGATTGCCGGTTGCGGGATCAAATTCCGCCAGCGGGCATGGGTGCTGTCATGTCGAAGCCAAGTCAGACTTCCGCCCTTTGGGGTGCTTCTATAAAAGTGAAGCTGCAATTTTTCTTCCTTTCGCCATGGGATACCCTCGGGGGTCTTGTGGATGGTCATATGATCGTTTCATATCATGGTCACGTGTCGCTTCATATAAGAGGTGTAATTATTATTTTAATTTTTATTTAAAAAACTACTGAATATATTTCGCTGAATTTTTTTTTATATATTTTATGGAACAATTTAAATATTATCTAAAATTTTCGAAGCAATTTGTGAATTTTAAATCCGCTTGAAAAATGTTTGAAAAATTAGGTCCCATAGGGCTCAATGTATTTCATTTTTTCGACCCGGGTTCAATCCAAAACTAATTGGGTGATATTATTCATTTATATTCCCATAGGTTCTACAGACCGTCTGAACAACATACTAAAATTTCAATTTGATTAAGTCATTTTTACGGCAGTTATCGTGCTAACGGACAGACAGACAGGCAGACAGACAGACAGACAGACATAATGAACAAAGTCATAAACACTTTTCAACTTTGTTGTAAAGTGTTAAAAAATAGTCCCTGGAACCAAATAATTTCGGTAGGGGTTTTAATTATGTTCCTAATTTTGAGATGCAACCCTTAAAATATAGGATATTGTTTGGAGGTCTGGAATTATCTGGATGATCTACCTCTCAAAATATTATTCTGGCCAAACAGTCTTTAGATGTATCTTGTAATGGACTCAATTCCCCACTCTACTAAATTGAAATTATTATCCTGATTATGGAAAGCCTCACATTCTCCTCCTCCAGATTTTATATCAAAGTTATATTTTCGACTTTAGCGATGACTTTATTCTCTAATTTGCTTACATACGTGAGTATCCTGTGGGTTGCAGTATTCATGAATTGAAGTTAGCTCACATACATCGTGAAGTCCTTAAAAAATTAAATAATTGAAAATGATGGAGCACGATTGTAAAATATCAAATCCTTCCTGACCCTGATTCGTACCACATATTATTGAATTGGCCAAACGACGCTCTATCCATTACGTTACTCAAACGAAATTCTAAACTATTTCTGTGACCTTTGCAAACTTTTAAATATACTGGTGTCCAAAATTATCTTTACATGCGTAAAAACACTGACGTTTCAACAATTGCTTAAATATAATTGATGGGGTGATACAAAGCATCCTCACACATAATTACAAACTGAAAAATCAAATATGGGTGCATAACTAATTATAAAATAATTTGTCATTTCCATCAATGTCTGCCTCCAGCCTTTAAACGAATTCTTAATGGTACTTTAGATCCATTAAAAATTATTTTGCGTCGATTAATACGGAAATTAAATCCTGAATTACAGAAATTCGCTGGGAAACACACTTCATGCACAGCACTTATACAGCTTATTTTTATGTATACTATAAAGATAATTATGGACACTTTATCAGATTACTTTCCAATGCCAAAATACATTTTTGAATTAATAACTACCTTAAGGCTTTGTCCACATAAAGTTTGGATACTCGTTTTGAATTTATGAAATATTTCTTCGACATTAACATTAATTTTCGATGCCCAATTACTTTAAGAGTCCGAGCGTCAGATACTTTAAAAGATCATGCCACAAAATTCTTTGAATGCTTAAATGTATCAGATATTTTTGTGTTATCAAATCCATTTCGAGATCCGTATGTATTAAGAAGGTTTGAAGTTGAAAAGTGTTTAATAATTTGTTCATTCTGTCTGTCTGTCTGTCTGTCTGTCCGTTAGCACGATAACTGCCGTAAAAATGACTTAATCAAAATGAAATTTTAGTATGTTGTTCAGACGGTCTGTAGGACCTATGGGAATATAAATGATTAATATCAACCAATTAGTTTTGGATTGAACCAGGGTTGAATAAATGAAATACATTGAGCCCTACGGGACCTAATTTTTCAAACATTTTTTAAGCGGATTTCAAATTCACAAATTGCTTCGAAAATTTTAGGTAATATTCAAATTGTTCCCTAAAATATATAAAAAAAAATTCAGCGAAATATATTCAGTACTTTTTTACATAAAAATTAAAATAATAATAACACCTTTTATATGAAGCGATCACTTGACCATGATATGAAAATATCACCTGACCCACTTCAAAATGATATATGGCATCCATCTTCTCTCAAAATCGTGATTTTTAAAGCTCTTTTTAATTCATATTGAGTGTTGTATACGTTCTTAAACCACTTTATTTTTGCTTAAATTCTGTGCATTTACATACTGAAATAACGCAATTACAATATATTTGAGTTTAAATGCTCATCCAAATTTGATTATTTCTACAACGAAGCCTATTTTTCACCTATGTAAAATGTAAACAGCAAAATATGTAGAATGAGTTGTATTAGAATTGCTGTATTTCTTTAACACAAAATCATTTAGTGCATGGAGTCTGTGTAGCTGATATGAATGAAACATTCATTGATTTTATAAAGAGAAGGACGATTTTTTTCGATGAAGTTTTACCCATAGAGTTTAATTACTTGTAGCTCCATGGTCTTAATTTTTAAACAAAATAAATTATTATAGTATTGTGATGAATGACATGAATGGGAAACTATTTATGAATGAAATGCTTCTTTTATAGAGAGAGCCAGGCGTGTTATTTTTTCTATGACGTCATTTGAATGAATTTCAGTTGTTTTCGATGAAGTTTTCAAATATAATAAATTAATGTAGTATTGTGGTAAGTTTTAAAATATTACCGAGGAATGTACTGCATTTTAGACATATTTAAATAAAATTGCATTGAAGTTGGAAAGTGCTTCATAATCAATGCTTTAAGCATGATTGATCTTTCTTGTTGTAGAATTTTTTTTGGAACTAAAGGGAACAAAATTGTTTGAATGGATTTCCTAAAATAGTTTGAGTATTTTCAATATCGAATCAGTTTTAAAAACTTTGTATAGGGTATAAGTATATAGGGTAGCCTTTATTTAATCTCACAATAGTAACCGTCTGTAAGCGGAAATTAAAACACCCCTCTGGATGTGCTTAATTAAGTTAACAGGTATACTACTCCAGCACGTTGGGAAATATTTCCTGAAATTATCCTGAACTTACGCTCAAAGTAATAAACACCTAAATTTGAAGACACAAAACTTTTGTACGTAAAAATGGATATGAAACCAACCACACATGTTCAGTGAAATACAATTTCAGTGTATTATTGGAAATAAAATATATAGTTGATAGTAAGACAATGCAAATCTTGGACTAATATTAACATTCCACAGCAAATTTCTCCAAGACAAGATAGAATATAATACGTATGTTATAAATAGTTCTAAAAGTCATAGAACTTGATATACTAATTGAAGTAGTACTAGTTGAATTCTGTTCCTAATTCTCAATAACATTTTTTATATGTTTATACTAGAACGATTTAAATGGCGTTGCCCATGTCCTCCATAAGCGTTCTCTACGTAAATAATACAGATACTGATAATACCACTCACATTACTCAAAACGACTGACATGTTTTCAAAACATCTGATTTCGATACGAATTTTGGAATTCGAAAATCAACTGCTCAGATACATGTAATTTTGAAGCTGGAAAAGAAAAAAATATAAATAGTAAATGCTATCTGAGAGAGTTTGGATCTGACTTTAAACTCAATATTCAGCGCGAGTGTCAGAATGATAATATAATGAAAAATTAAAAATATTACAGAGAAATCTTTAAAATTAACAAAATTAAATCCGATAAACTAAATCCACATCTTTTGACTCAGCATTTGCTTTCATCTAGACAAAACGCCAGTCATTTAATCAAAACACCTGCTTACATATCTGAATCGTCTGCTCCAATTTATACTATTAAAAGCCAATCACGTATGTATGTAAACAGTTTTCCGAAGCCCCTAATGGATCTAGAAGCTCTCAATTATTTTCTACGAAAAACGTGATAGATTTTAAAACATTTGTAATAAAAAAAAAAAATCCGTAAAATAGGGGTGAGATGAAAAGCTATCTCCTCATACAATAATAAAGGGATGACCTCGGCGATTTTTAATCATAAGGCATATACATTTGCAAGATTCTCTAGAAGTCGGAATTTTGATAAAGTCGATAGCTTTATATACCGAGTTAAAACGTAAACGCTAAATACAGAGCAAAACGCATTGACAGTGAGGCTCGAGTTTCATTTGAGGCTCGTTTTGTGAGAAGTGGTGGTCGATGTGAAGGATCACGTGACGAGGAGAAGAGGTGTCTGTATGAGAAAAGATGCATTTTGTCTAATATTTTCTTTCAAAGGGATTTTTGTCTTTTTTAAATCTTCGCTTTTAAAAAGTTAACTATCGGAGGGTTGCAAGAGGGGCGAGGGTTGTGTTTTTGCAGTATTTTCTTAGGTGAAAAACTGAATATTACTAAAAATATTTGTGATTACTTTTAAAAAAAATCTATATGTTTGCAAATTATATCATATGGCTGTAAATTATTTTAAAGCAAAAGCGTTTTTGTAATCAACATTTAATCAGCGCTAACGCAGCCCCTATAAAATAAAGTCCAACAAATTTCGCCAATTTTTAAATTGTTTAGTAAAATGATTTGGTGCAGACAGAAAAATTTCAGTATCCTTATAATTAATGTAAGAAATAGGGGCAAATGCAATTTTTCTGTAATTGTTGTTTGAGTAAGAAAATACTCATTATCTGTTGTTTCTTAAATTATTTCATCAATATGAAATATTCAAGAGTTCATAGAAGTACGTATGACTATTTATATATTACTTATTATACTGGCAAAAGATATATTAACTAATTATACTGGCGATTTATATATAATTTGTATACTTTAGCACTATATAAGTAAAGGTCATCTGTGGGAAAAAGCAATTTGAATGAGTTTTAAATATATGTAGGCTCATACAATCCTATAAGAAATTGAACAAATCCTTCCAATTATATTTTCGAAAAACGACTATCGACAAGATTTAATTGCGAACTTATACCAAATTCGAGGATGTCTCAAGAAAATGTATACACATTATTACAACCCAACATCTGATGAAATATTACCTCCCCACTACCATTGTGTTGTCTCTCTCTAAGGCTCTTACACAAGTTCTTTTTTAACTTAAATTATAAATTTTTCATTACCTTAAATTGCAAACTGTATTAGTAAAAATACTTACACAAGTTCTTTTTTAACTTAAATTATAAATTTTTCATTACCTTAAATTGCAAACTGTATTAGTAAAAATATTCAAAGTGCATACATTTTTTTAGACATCGGTACTGCAATAATGTATTTGACCACGCCCATATTTTACCAATCCCTTATCACATATAGATTTCTCATGAGGTATTGAAGTGGTTTTAATTTGCATTAAATATGAAAAAAGGGGGTGTAAAATTTTAAGCAGATAGTTCAATTCCATCTCATTATTTTAGCTGCATAAGGGGGTATGGTACCCAAAAAATCCCGAAAAATCTCAATTTTTTTTATTGTTAAAAAAAAAATCATAATTTTCTGATTCCAATGACACCAAATTCATCTTGCTACGTTAAATAGAACTTATGTTACGTTAAATATAATATCTTCATAAACAACTATTTTGCATAATTTTTAAACTTTCATGCCTTTTTTCTCAAAGACGTGATTTTCGATATTTTTTTTAATTTAAATTGATATAAGTCAAATTCTACTGAACGGATATGAATGAAATTTGGAGTAATTGTTATATATATATATATACTTTTCTTTAATTTCCCTTCATCAATTGCTGAAATATGTGTTTGTTTTTTTATTATGATTTTTGAAAACAATATTTGTAGTGTAAAATCACGTTTTTTTACATTATTTTTTATTATTACTTTTTATTTATATTTACAAAAACTGTGATGACAATTTATTTCTTACATATTTTTAGGTTCAAAAATGTTCAAATTAAAATGTTAGAAAAATTATTTCCTATTTATATCAAAAGGAAAACTTGTCAAATTTTTGAAATTTTAAATTTTAAAAAATAATGTTGTTTAGTTTTTAAAATTTTGAATATCACATTTCATTTACAGTACTTAAAATCTACCTAAAATCAAAAAATTACAACTATAACATCAAAATTGAAGATTTCAGCAATTTAGGTACCATGCCCCCCCCCCCCCCCCCCCCGAAAAAAAATGACCAAGTAAAAAGGCGACTATTAAAATAACTTTTTGGTGTGGATTTCGTATTTTCGAATTCTACTAGAACAAGTCTAAATTTTCACTTTCATTTATTTATGACCAACTGATTATAGGTCAATTATTTTGATAGGTCAGCAACTTGGATATCAATTAGTTAATGCCCAAATAAATAACAGTATTCTATTGATGCAGAGTTATGATTGTGAAACATTTATAAATAGAATATTTTTGTGCACTCTTAATATGTGTCAATAATTTTCTAATTGTAGATTCTATATAAATATAAACTTCAGCCAGCCGCCAATGATGTGTTGTCTCCTATATACTGTATATCCACAAAGCTTCGCCGAATATGGCCGCAGACAATTAAAATAAGTATAATAATAACACGTAATCGGGTTATCTGCTCAAATCAACCTTGGCTGGCTACTATAGCTATGCGCATTAAGCAATGTGGTATGAAAAATTTGTTCTGTTGTGTAGCTTTACATTTCGCCAATGTTAATTTGCGATTTTGAGGGCAAATTTGTAAAGATCTTTAAATGAAAAAAAAATAATAATAATAATTATATTTTTTCTCTCATACAGTAAATGCACTTGCAAACTTACTATAAATGAGTGCATAACAGTATAGCAAGAATCAGTGGGAAAAGGACTTACAAATAGGACTGACGAGTCCACAGCCGCAGCCAAACTGGTAGCAAGCTAGGTAAGCTAAGGAAATCATTAGACAATGACAGTATGGCAGTGAGGCATTGAAACCCAAACAAACTAGACACCATCTATCTTTAGTAGTAGGAAACAAGTACCAAAATAAAGAAAAAATAATTAACGATCAATTTCACAAAAGAAATAATTTTCAATATTTCTTGAAACTATTTTCATTGTTCATCGAATTTAGGACACTGGAAAAGAATTTCACAATCTTGATCCAGCAGAATTGATGTTTAGAAATAAATTATTAGATACGAGATAACGGGCTTAAAATTGAGATATATATTTCGAGTATGATTGATGACCATACCTATCTTGGGCCTATCTCTTACTTATACATGTCCCTTTTTCACTTAACCCTTTCGCGACGAGCGGCACGCCCAAGTGCCAGATGCGAGCATGCATTCAAGGACGAGCGGCACTCACTCGGGCCAGAGGAAATTTTACCGCAAGCGGATAGTGGCACGTATAGGTGCCAGTACGCAGAACGTTTTAATTTGTGAACTAGATGGCGTTACTTGTCCATGGAACTAACTTCAATGCATTTTGCAGAGGCATGACCTTGGCAGAAGAGGATCGAATGAATTATTTCTCCATTTGGAGCGGTGAAAATCATTTTGTAACATAAACAAACAGAGCAATTCTCGTAGCATCAACAATTTTATAATTGAATTTCGCTTTTTATTTTTATTTCAGCGTTATGATTTCGTTGGTGAATCATAGGTATGTAAGAGAGTATTTTTTTGTTTGGGTTTTAGAGGCAGTGAAATTATTCGTTTATTTCGGATAAAAGAATGGGAGCAACTAACGAGTATTTTGTATTCAGATTTGTATGAAAATTATACATCAAATAGAACATAAATATTTCTTTTATTCCTGTAAAAAGTAGATTTCTGTGTTGAATAGGTGATTTTTAGTGAATTTTTTTCGAGAGTTAGGCTTAGCGCAAAAAATGCGCCGTCCTTTTCGACCAGTTCGGAAGCGAAGCGCGTCGTCCTTTGGGCCGCGACAGCTCCGGAATGCCGCCGTCCCGAAAGGGTTAAATTATAAATCTTGGATTATATTAAATTGCAAACTATATTAGTAAAAATATCCAGTCCCTTTTTCACACATAGATTTCTCATGAGGTATTGAAGTGGTTTTAATGAGCATTAAATATAAACGAGGGAGTGTAAAATTTTAAGCATATAGTTTAATTCCAACTCACAATACGAAAATTGAAATAAAATTTTGGTGTGGATTTCATGTTTTAGAATTCTGCTAGAACAAGTCTAAATTTTCATTTTCACTAATTTATGGCCAACTGATTATAGGTCAATTATTTTGATGGCAGAAATTTGGGCATTAATTAGTTAATGCCAAAAAAATAACACTATTCTATTGCTACAGAATTATGATTTTGGAAAATTATAAATAATATATTTTTGTGTATTGCTAATATGTGACGATAATTTTTTAATTATAGATTTTATATAAATAAAAACTTCAGTCAGTTGTTAATAATTTGTGTAGTTAGAAAATTTAAATCCAGAAAGCGGCGTCAAATATGGCCGCAGCCAACTGAAATAAGTAGAATAAAATGTAATTGGATTATCCGCTCAAGTCAACCGTGCCTAATTAAGTGCTTCTTTTTGGGTTGCTTGACATTTCGCCAATGTTAATTTGAGGATTTCGGGGGGCTATTTTGTCTTTAAATAATAATAATAATAATAATAATAACAATAATTGTATTTTTTCATACAATAAAAACACTAGCAAAATTAGAAGTATAAGCATAACAGTGTAGGAAGAAACAGCGGAAAAAGGCCCTACAAATAGGACTGACGAGTCCACAGCTCCCAGCCAAACTAGTAACAAGCTAGCCAAGCTAATTAAATCATTAGCCAATGACAGTGCAAAATTGAAAACAAAACAAACTAGTAGGAAACAAATAACAAAATAAAAAAATAATTAACGATCAATTTCACAAAAAAATAATTTTCAATACTTTTTTTAATTATTTTCATTATTTATAAATTTTAAAACACTGGTAAAGAATTTTACAATCTTTATCCCGCAAAATTGATGTTTAGAAATGAACTATTAGATACGAGATAAAGAAATTAAAATTAAATTTTATTCCTTTTATTCCGGGTATGATTGATAATCATGATCGTAATTTACAAAAAAAAAAAATTAATTTGCTGACTATTGCTGACTATCCTGAAACATAATCAAAGCCCGATGATAGTGATAAATATTCGGTGCGGGCAAGATTTTATACTATGAATAAATTTAATGGTAATAGATGTTAAATTAAAGGAAGAAATTAGACTAATTAAGTAGAGAAAAATATTTATTTTGTAAAGTGCGCAGTATGTTTCTATTTCTAATAAAAGGGCTTTCCTAAACAAGATTACAATATATGAGAGAAAATTAATCGGTAAGAAACCGTACCTTAAACACTTTACAAACGGAAAAAACCCCGTAAGTATTAAGAAATGGAAAGTTGTGTGTTAAAAGGTTGTGATATCAAATTGCTAAGTTTTTTCTTTTTTAACTCTGGTACTTAATCAGCATTTCGTAATAAATAATTTGTTATAATATATATATATATATATATATATATATATATATATATATATATATAATATAATCAAGAAACTTAATCAAGTACTTAATCAAGATTTCGTAACAATTAATTTGTTATTGTTAACAATTTATATACTATACATATATATATATATATATATACTAGCAGCATACCCGTTCTTCGTACGGAGTATATAATATAAAGAAACTTGACATTCATAATCATGCCCAAATTATTATAGTATACTAAATGACATGTTTAATCAAAATATTCTGTTAAAATATTTAATATAATGCTCCTAAAAAGAAGTTTAAGAATCTCTGTTCTCGCTATATAAAATTATCTTCATGGACATATCTGAAGAATGAAACATCTTGGACCCCTTATGTAAGCAAATATAAAAAAAAAACATGGAATTGAATCAATATATGCAAAATAAAAGCGTTAAAATTGTATGGGACCCGTACTAATTATATACGCGAATATTAGAAAATATAACCTGTATTAGTAGATTACATGTATAAATTGAAAATACCAATAAACCCGTAATCTTTAAATCTGAAGACAGTCATTTATTCCAATATATGTCAAAATTAAAGTGCTAAAATTATATGGGAAGATATACACGTACTACTTATAATGTCCGATTATTAGTAGAAGATTACCCACATATTGCAATATGAGTCTCAAATGTTTTTTGGTAAAATACAACAGACGGCGTAATAAATTGAATATATAATTAATACCCTTAATCTTCATACCAGAAGACTGTACTTGTTTCCAATATATATGCCAATATATGTCAAAATATATGCCAATATACCTGTACTACTTATATTCTCGTAGGTTAGAAGATATACCCGTGCATTCCTAGAAGATTACTCGTACAACGTACAATATGCGTGTGTCAGCAATTTTTGCCGCAATAAAACAATGGCGTAATAACTTAAAAATATCAATAATCCCTGAATCAATAATTCCGGAAAATATCAATAATAATAATGTTTAAACCTGAAGAGCATAATTGATATTATTCAGTCCAAACTGAAATGGCAATGAAATTTATTTTATATACATATCTTCATTATTCAAATCGGAAAGGATTTAATAAAAATCGTCTGCCGCATAAACACATTGGATTTAAATCCGTTGTTAAGCGACATGATATCATTTGCTTCAAATAAATTGGTAGAAAAAATATCGTCTAAATAGTTATATTTCTATGGAACATTTGGCGACAGTTTCGTCAAATTAGCGACATTTTAAAAAATCGCCAAATTTATCGCCAAGTGGGACTGTAGAACTGACAGTTCCACTTTGCGACAAATTGACGAAATATCATCACAATACTATCCCCTAACAAAAAATAATTAATATCATTTATGTAGCGCAATTTTATCAATTTCAAGATATTTTTATAGATTTGAAAACATTTTTATCAATTTGGTGACATTTTAAAAATTCGCTAAATGTATTACTAATTAGGATGGTTGGTCTGACAGATAAATGCTAACCAAACATCATTTAAGTACTCTTTCTGAAAAACAAAAAAAAAATTTCATTGATATGTAGAAGACCCAAGTCACACGACCAACCCGAAGGTTTATGGCAGCTGTTTGTGTGTCGTTTATATCAATTTGGCGACATTTCCGTCAATTTGGCAAAGTTTAAGAAAAGTTGTCAAATTAGCGATATCCCTCCAAATTCGTAGCTTTGAATTTGCAGATCTGAATGAAACATTCTTATCCCGTTTCAATATACTAAATGAAAACACTACAATTGTATTAGAAGATATACCCGCTCTACTCTTTTTCTGTTTCAACAATCGGCTATATGAATTTATTGGCTAAACACAATATATGAGTTTAGTAGCTAAATACGATATAAGCTTGAAAACTCTTTGCCAAAATAAATGAAATTGATGTACGCAGTCAGCAATTAATATAATTAAAAGAAAAATCAAACCGTCCCTTCATAAGATATAATTTTATATCCATTTATCCATTTATTTATTATTTAAATCGAAAAAAAATAATAAAAACATTAACAAACACATTTAATTTAATTGCGATGCCGAGCAACATGATATATCCTCCTAAAATGCTAAAATTTATTTACCACTAACAGCACACCCGTTATTCGTACGGAGTGTATAATTTAAAGAAAGTTATAGTTCGCAATCATGTGCAAATTCTGTTAAAATATTAAATTTATTGCTCCTAAAGAGAAGTTTAAGAATATATGTTCTCACTATGCAAAATTATCTTCACGATCAGATCTGAAGAATAAAACATCCTGCCCCCTTTTGTAAGCAAATTTACAGAAGAAAAAATAGGAATTGAATGAATATATGCAACCCCGTACTAATTATATTGTCGCAGATCAGAAAATATGCCAATGTGTTAGTAGAAGATTACCCGTATTACAATATGCGTCTCAAAAATATTTGCCAAAATAAAAGAGATGACGTAATAAATTGAAAACATCAATAATATCCGTACTCTTTATACCAGAAGGTCGTAATTGATTCCAATATATGCCAATATATATCAAAACATATGTCAATATACCTGTACTACTTATATTCTCGTAGATTAAAAGATATACACGTGTATTTGTAGAAGATTCGTACAACATACAATATATGAGTTTAAACAATTTTTGTCATAATAAAATAATTGCATAATAACTTGAAAATATCAATAATCCTTGAATCAATAATCCCCGAAAATATAAATAATAATAATTTTTAAACCTGAAGACCGTAATTGATATTATCCAGTCAAAAATGCTATAAGAAAAATCAAATCGTTCTTTTCTAAAATATATTTTTATATCCATTTATTTATTATTCAAATCAAAAAAATAATTATTAAAATTAACAGACAGATTTAATTTAATTGCGTTTCTGAGTAGCATGATATAAGATAGAATCTTATAACATGTTAAATATGTCATGTCTTATAACATAAACTGCGAAATTAAATAACGATTTTGATTTCTCTATACTTCTCATTGTTCCGTAAAAGCTTGTTTTAAATAAACCATGAACCATGGAGATAGATTTCCCCTTTAAATCATGTTTCAAACAATTCATTTTTTCAGAAAGTGACAAATTAACGCAAAAAATCTCCCATCAAACTCAGAGATTAAATTTTAATTCACTTTCAAACGATTTTCAAGCTTTTCGTTTGGATAAACCACGGAGTTAGGGAGTAGAACTCCTAGGAAAAAGTTCCGTTTTTCATTAATATCTCGACAACCCCAAGTTTTAGAAACTCGAAACTGGGACAAAATTTATGGGGAGATATTTCAAGGCTATTCCCCAAATTTCACTAAATTCGGTTCAGCCGTTTTTCCGTGACGATGAGACAAACGAAAATTTCGTTTTTTACTAATATCTCGAGAACCACTGGTCGTAGAAACTCAAAACTCGGATATAATTTTAAGTGGGACTATTTCTGGGCTACCCACAAAATTTCATCAAATTCGGTTCAGCCGTTCTCCCGTGATGGTGTGACAAACAGACAGACAGACAGACAGACAGATTTTCATTTTTATTTATATATATATATATATATATATATATATATATATACTGTAACAATTTATATACTATATATATATATATATATAAAGAATATACATATATATATATATACATAGTATATAAAATGTTTAATATGTTAATTATAATCTTTCTCCCTATGAATGCCTTACAAGCTATTTCAGAAAATTAAAATTGCATTTTATACACTCGGTGCTTGGCAGGCACCTTTAAGTGTTTCAAATAAATTTCTTATGTGTGTACTATTAAACATTGTACGTAATTTACCATTCTTTTCAACAAACATTTCCGTAAAGTATGTCCTACTAATAATTTTTTTTTTAATTGAATGTAGAAATTGTCAATTTAAAATGGTTATGAAGGCGAAAGATGTTATTTGTTTAATTGTGCTGAATAGTGTTTAAAGCGTTATCGCAAGTTCAGTCAATTTTCAGTTTTAATACCCAAACTGTTTAGAATGAATAATGTTATTTGTATCTAGATAATCAGAAAGTCTAACATAAGGCATTTTTTCAAAAAATTAGCAGAAACATTTATTTATGTAACGGATCAGTAATGTAAAATATTCTTACCATCGCCTTTTTTTAAAAATCGAAGACATTTAGCAATTTTAGTGTTGCGAAATTTGGTTAGTTGAGAAGTCTGTAATATGAAAAAGAACTGACATTTTTATTGAAAAGACCCTTAAAATTCTTGGGTGGAAATCATCATGACCTGGACCCTTCTTTATATCCAGTCTTTAAAACTTTATCAAGAGTGACCGGTGTAAGAACCAATGAATTTGAAACATTATAATGTGAAGGGAGGAATCAGAATTGTGATGATATCCTTGTGTGTGAAATAAACTCCAAACGATAAGAAATAAAGTGGTTATCGAACATTTTAGCTACAGTTTCAATATGTGAAGTTTCTCGGTTATCCAAAATCAAGCTATCAAGAGAATTTTGGGTATTAATCCTGCTTAAATGTTAAGAACTTAAGCCAAGCTTTACCAACCTATGCACTTCCCGACCGTCCAAACAGTTACCTTACACCTTTCTGGTAGGTCGGACGGTCTGGGTTTCAACAACAACAACCTATGCATTTGAAATTTTTTTTTGAAATATAAAGTTTTTTGTTAATTTAAGTTGCCTACTCAACCAGTTCATATAATCTTTGAAACACTTACAGTCAATATTTGATTTAGTATTTATGAATTTAGAATACAGTTTATATTGCGTTTAATGCATTTATAGAGTCTATTCGTACTAAGGTTTTTTAAAGTTTTTAGATTGATGTTTAGTTTATTGTTAGACTTAGTGTTTGTAACGATTCAAATCTATGTATAAAATTTCGCGGGAACATGCAGCGAATTCTCTGAAAATGAAGGACGCTTTAACAATACGCCCGATAATAACAAAAAAACTCCATTACTGTTGCGTTGCTTGGACGTTCTTACCTGCAAAATTTTTCTTACAATAGTTCTTAACAACATAGAAAATTATGCTCGGGATTTAAATCTGTATTTTTATCATATTGGGCTCTATTGTTTGCATTGTGTTTCGCCATAATTTGTGTAAGCAATCTTGTAGTTGCGTATGGCAAAAAAAAAAATAAAGTACCCCAAATATTAACAACACTTAAGAGAGCTAACGGAAGCCAGTCTAAAGCTGGTTATCTAGAATACTTATTCTTATTTATTTCACAAATGATGTTTGATTTTTATGATATTTACAAATGATGTTCGATTCACAAATGATGTTCAATGTATTCCTTTGTTGTAATATTCAGAAAATGACGCTTTGAAACATCCCAGACTTTATTTAATGATTACTATTGAATTGATATTATTTCAACCCGAATATTGAACCCGAAGTTACAGCAGATAATCTCTAAATACCTGTTTGTAAGCTACATTTTCATTTCTCATTCTCTCGCCGTTTCAGCTGATATTTAGCTTTAAAGGCCTTGAGATTTTCACAGTCTTTGGTAAATCGAGCGTAAAATTGCACGTGTACTAGGAATTACAAACTTTGAGCATCATGAAATCTTTACATATTAGTGAACGCAGTTCAAACATTTGAAGAGATTTAGGAAGTTTGAAATTCTAAATTGTTCATTCAACTTAATAGTTTGTTCCCGATTAAGGTTGTTTTACTTTAATACATATACAGCACGTTAATTCTATTGCAGTTTATGTTTAAGCTTGCATTTGGTGTGTTTTATGTATTATTTCTCTTGTGGACCAATCAAAGGATACAAACTTTGAGCATCATGTAACCTTTGCATATTAATGAAGGGAGTTCAAACCTTTGAAGATATTGGGAAATTGGAAAATTTTATGTGTTCATTCAACTTAATCCCTCCCCCCGATTTGGTTATTTTAATTCAATTCATAAATTGTTTTAAGTCTATTGCCGTTTATGTTTAAGTTTGCATTTGGTGTGTTTTATATATATATATATTTGTATGGACCAATCAGAGGATGTAAACTTTGAGCATCATGAAACCTTTACACATTAGTGAACGGAGTTCAAACCTTTGAAGATATTCAGGAAATTGGAAATTTTTAAGTGTTCATTGAACTTAATCCCTTTCCCCTGTTTGGTTATTTTAATTCAATTCATAAATCGTTTTAAGTCTATTGCCGTTTATGTTTAAATTTGCATTTGGTGCGCTTTATGTATTATTAATTTTGTGGACCAATCAAAGACAAAAGCTTCGGAAAATATGTACCAGATATCGGAATGATTTTCCTGTTTATAATTTAAAAACGAACTGGGTTACTTTTACGTAAAATATTAATTAAAATTACTGCGATCATCAGTTAAGTGGGTGATGTGGTTAGATAAGTTCTGTTACGTTTTTCTGTCACCTATCAAATGCTCGATGTGGAGGATATACATAATTTGACTACTGATGCACCCAAAAACAAAGAAATTTTTTTCTGTTTTGCAACATTTTCATCAAAATTATTAAAAATGTGTTTTGCGTTTCGACAAGTTTTATATCAATAATCAATTGAATGTGTATTTTTATTTTCTCATAATATGTAGACCAGTACACAGACAATTTTGTTTCTGCAAATAAAAATTTGAATTCAAGGTTTTGAAGCCAATACATGTTTTAAGAACTTCTGAACACATTTCGACTGTGTTTGGAGGGATGGTCGTCTGTCTGTTTGTCTGTATGTGTTGTCTTGCGTTCACGCAAACTGCCACAACATTAATGGATTTTTACGAAGCTTTATATCCGGCTGTGCTGTAGAAAAATCTAGAACTAGTTAGAACTTTTTAAAATTCGAATCAAAATTTTGATATATATTAGGAATTTTATATTTTGTTTAACATTGCAGCATATAATAAAATTTGACATAATCATGAATATATGTGATTATATGGTATCAACTGAAGTATGGTATCAACTGAAAGATTTGTTTCAATTCCTTCAAAGAGCAACATGTTATAATTGTAATCATTTGGATCATCGATACCGATTTTTCAAAATTTCTTCTTTCAAAATTTGAAAATAAAAGCCCACAAGCTATTAAAAAAATATGGAATAAGATAGTTGAGTTGAACCACACTATAGTTAATTAGAACATTATAACATTGAAGATAGATTATCCAATGTAAAATTTGCTTGAAAATTATTCTTTATGCAATATTTGTTTTAATAAGTTTTTACACTTCAAAATTCGTAAAGAGACCACTTTTGCGATAAACAACTGCATTACAACATAAAATGTTGCGTGATTAAAATGTAGATAACATGCGATCGTGTTAGAAATACCTGGAATTCCTGTTTTAGTAAAAACAAATTTAAAGTTTAACTATACCGTTAAGTTCTGATTTGACATTCATTACTAGACTTATTCACACTGATTAAGGAAATGCAAATATTCCGAAACAATCTTCTGCTTTCTGAATTTGCGTTGTATTTTACACTTTAATCTTGTTATGTATTGTTAATGCTCAAATTTACGCCTAATAATAATATTTAATTACTTAATATTTAATACCTCAAATTACTGTCCAATAATAATTTTTGTTTAAAACTATTACTATATGTGGTTACTGTAAATTTCAATTACTATTTCCTAAGGATGGTTATGAAATACTTAAATTTGAATAAGGCCGTTTATAATTGCAAACGTTATTAGATTGGCTTATAATTTAAGCCTCACAAACTTTCAAGCGTACTTATTTAATATGCTTTACTACATTCTACAAATTACAACTTGATTACAATTAACTTTGTTTCCTTGCAATGAGACTTTATGTGACATAAATTAAAAAAATATATAATTTCCATTTCTCAAATTTCGAGAAAACTAATTAACAGTTATTATATTAAATTTTAAATATTTAATAAATACAAATTTTGACTGAATTTTTGCATGTAAATAAATATATGACTTTGTATATAAATAAAAGAGATATAAATAGTTTTTTTAAGAAAATTTAATGCAGTATTTTAGAGTAATCTGTATTTTACATGAACTGACTTTATTCTTATTCGTATATTTTAAAAGAATATAATTAGAAGTTCAGAAGTAAAAGCAAAATACAAATATAACTGTAAGTATTATTTTCTGTTCTGATGCTTTTTATAGTATCTTGGAGCACAACAGGGAAAATTTTTTCAAGGGATCTATAGATTAATTCGAATTTATCTAAACTCCCTGTATTAAAGATCTATAGTGAAATAGTTTCAATCTCATGAAACTGAATCCAGTTCCAATTTTTGCCTAATATATACCACAACTTCGAATTTATTTTAAAATAAATGCGTAAGGAATATGGCTGATAATACATATAAACCGTTTTTAGAATTTTCAAAACTTGAAAAATTGGTGAAAACTGCTACGTACCGACTATCCTTACAGTAGGACTTTCAAAACCGAAAAGTGAGTGACTTATAGAAGCGGTACATATTTCAAACCCCAGAGAAATATGTCACAAGTAAAAGAAAGAGGAGGTCATAAATCAGAAAAAAATAACATAGGAACAATTGGCGCCCCTTTTTTCTCCTCTTCTTGGTTTTGGAACATTTATTGCCGAGGTTTCCTGTATTTGACCGGATATCATTGATTGTGTCACTTTCCAGTAAGGAGATGGTTAAGCTGGCGTGTAATATGATTACATCTTGTGAAAGTGTGGTGTACATTTTAGTTCTAACACTTCTTATAGTGATCAGTATATCAAAATGAACTGAAATCGTTACACACCGTCCTATACAAATAAGTAGAAAACTTATCATTTCTTATTATTTATTAACAACTACTTAAAATCATATTTTGATAATACAGTTTTTTAAACATGAAGTTCTTTATTTATTATGTTCCTTAATATTTTCAAGGATTTTGACCCAACGTTTAAAGAATATAATTCAATTTCAATTGTCAATTACGAAAACAATATACAGTTGTAAGCTATGAGACGGTGAGTCTCATATAGATGATTGCAATTTGTAAGAAATTTAATAGAGAAAGAAATTTAATTTGTAAGAGGTTCAATTCTGCATATCGACATCTCTTACAGAGTTGTTCATACAAAATATTTTATAATAACTACAAGTTTTATTTATGACGAGAAAATGGACACACACACACACACATATATATATATATACATATACTCTTTTATTTGTATTCATTATACATTTGTTGAACACTGTTCTTTTATAATTTCCCACTCAAATCAAATATAACTCACGGTGGCATTAAAGCTCGAATCGTTTCTTATCATGGGCAAAGAAAGTAAATGCTGGCTGGCGCAATTGTCCAGATGTTCCCATTTCCCCCATCATCATTTTGTATATTTTTTTCAAATAGCTTTCATCACTCTTTAATGTTGCTTTTGGTATTGCAAAAGGCGTTTCAAGTTCGTTTGTGAAGAAGAGCATAAAGCAATTTGAGTGAGTTTTGAATATATTTTGGCCCATACAAACCTATAAGAAATTGAACAAATAGAAAATCCTTGCAACACTGTATTTTTAAAAAGGTATTATATTGACAGGATTTAATTTTGAGTGTGTACCAATATACAACGTGTCTGCAAAAATGTATACATATTATTACACCCCAGAACTGACGAAACATTACCTCCTATTACCATCTTGCTGGAAAGGCATACGTTGGGTCAATCTCTTGCTTACACATGTTTCTCTTTCATTTAAGTTATAAATCTTGGATTACCTTAATTTCAAACTGTACTAGTGAAAATTTTCAAACTGTATACATATATTGATGCATCCGCCTTACAATAGTGTATTTGGCCACGCCCACACTTTACCAGTATCTTTTTCGCATACATATTTCTCTTGAAGATACAGATTTATTTGAAGTGGTATATTTTTATATTAAATATCAAAGATGGGGTATAGAATTCGAAGCAGATAGTCTAATTCCAACTCAGTATTTCAGTTTCTTACGTACCCAAGTAAAAATACGAAAATTGAAATAACTTTTTAATGTGGATTTCGTACTCTCAAATTCTTCTAGAACAAGCTTAAATTTTCATATTCATTCATTTCTGACCTACTGACTATAGGTCAAGTATTTTCGGCGGCAGTAATTCAGACATCTCTTGGTTAATGCTGAAATAAATAACACTATTCTATTCCCAGGCAGGTATGATTTCAAAAAATTAGAAATTAAATATTTTTGTATATTATTGATATCTATCGATAATTTTTAAATAGTAGATTCTATATAAATATGACCTTTGGGTAGTTATTGTCGCCAATGCGCTTTTCAAGCTCTTATCTAGAAAGCTGCACCAAATGCGGTCGCAGACAATTGAATTAAGTACAATAAAATGTAATCGGTTTATACGCCCAAGTCAAATATGGCTAGTTACGTATTATAGTTAAGGGCATTAAACGCTGTGGCATGAAAAATTTGTTATGGATTGCTTGACATTTTGCCAATGTCAATTTGCGGTTTTCGGGGCTATTTTGTCTTTAAATAATAATAAGCAGAATAAGAATAATATCAACAATTATATTTTTTGTCATACAATAAATGCACTTGCGAACTTATAAGTGAGTGCATAACAGTACAGCAAGAAACAGCTGAAACAGGTCCTACAAATAGGACTGACGTCCAAAGCCCCCAGCCTAACTGGTAACAAGCTAGCCAAGCTAATCAAATCATTAGCCAGTGACAGTGCAAAATTGAAAACAAAACAATCTAGACACAAACTATTAGGAAACATGTAGCAAAATAAAAAATAATTAACCATCAATTTCACAAAAGAAATATTTTTCAATATTTCTTGAAAGTGTTTTCATTGTTTATTCACATTAAAACACTGGTAAATAATTTTATAATCTTGATCCTGAAGATTTGATGCTTAGAAATAAACTAGTATATACTTAATAAAGGATTTTCAAGAAGCTTTATATCCGACTTTGTTGTCGAAATATCTAGAACTAGATAGAACGTTTTAAAATTCGATTCGAAATTTCGAAATTTATTCGAAATTTTATATTTTTTTAACATGGCAGCATATGACAAAATATGACATAATCATGAATTAACTGGTTTATATATGGCTCAGTGATTACAAAACTTAATAATTTCAGTCACTGTTGTGAAAAATAGCCCCGATACAATTTTTACTTTTCCTGCAATACATGGTAATGTATAGGGAAAGTATTGGAATCATACCGAAAATCGCAACTCGAGTTTTCGACGGATCTACACGTTTCAAGACCTCTAGAATACGAAAAAACTATTTTTAGCGTGACGTCTATGTGTGTGTCTGTCTGTGCAGATTTTGTACCCACTCTAACTAAAAAACTAATAGACCCAATTTCACGAAATTTGGTAGGTAAGTCACTTGTGAGAGTGTCTGGTGCTGATTAGTTTTGGGTACGATTTGGGATAAAAGAACACGCCTTTTGTTTTAGAAATGGCCCGCAAAAGCTTGTATCCACTCTAACGGAAAAACTAATAGACCGAATTTTACAAAATTCGGCAGATGAGTCACTTGTGGGTTACCCTGGTGCTGATTAGATTTTTGTACGATTCGGAAAAAATAACCAGCCTTTTTCTGGAAAATGGCCCGCAAAAAAAGTCAAAATCTAAACTAAACAACTAGGTATACTCAAATAAATCCATTAAATGCTCCCTTAACACGTAATTTTAAACGGTGAAAAGAATAAGGCCAACCCCATTACATTAGGACTAGCCGTTCTCGAGATATTTCAGTTTTTCGTTTTTTCTCTACACCACCTATGAAAATAAGTCCGGTTACCGAATGAGAACGAAAATTGAATTAAAAGTGAAATAAATTTAATTAAAATAAGGAGAACGTTAATATAAGTCTGCAGGGAAAGTCATGTGCTGCTCACATCAGATATTTATGTTCAAAGTTAGTTTCCAGTTACCAACTGAGAATGAAAATTGAATTAAAAGTGCCAATTCAGTGTCATTTTAAATAATTATGGGCGTTATTTTGTGAAATTAAACACAATATAGTGAATTATTGAAGAAATAAAGAGAACTTGGATATGAGTCTGCAGAGAAAGTCATATGCTGCCCACATCTGATTTTTACTGGGTCTGCAATACTGTGTATATATATATTGTATAGGGAAGTATTGGAATCATGCCGAAAAACGCAACTCGAGTTTTCGACGGATCTATACGTTTTGGGACCTCTGGAACAAGCAATTGTTTTTTTAGCGTGACATCTGTGTGTGTGTCTGTCCGTCTGTGTGTCTGTCTGTGCAATGCATTTATCCACTCTAACTCAAAAACAAATGAACCGAATTTCATAAAGTTTGGTAGGTAAGTCACTTGTGTAGGACGCTGTTGCTGATTAGTTTTTAGTACGATTCGGGATAAAAGGCCCTCCTTTTTTTCCTAAATGGCATGCAAAAATTGCCTGTGTCCACTCTAGATGAAAAACGAATGGACCGAATTTCACAAATTTGGTATATAGGTGGGTTTCGGGTTGTCCTGGTGCTGATTAGATTTTGGTACGATTCGAAAAAGAAGAACCTGTTTTTATTGCAAAACGACCCACAAAAATCGTCAAAATCTGACATAAAAGATTACGTATGCTCAAATATATCCATTGAATGCTTGTTTCACATGTAACTTTTGACGATGAACATAATAAAGATCAACCTCATTACTCTAGGACTAGCCGGTCTCGAAATATTTTAATTTTTTCACTTTCTCACAGTTTGGAAAATAAGTCCAGTTGCCAAATGAAGACGAAAGCTGAAGTAAAAGTGCAAATTTAGTGTCATCTCAATTAATTTGAGTATAATAAATGAATTTGAGTCTGCAAGGAAAGTCAAGTCCTGCTCATATTAGTTTTTTAAATATAGTATCATTTGAAAGATTGAAAGTCCTTTAAAGTTAAGGGTAACAAGCTATAATTGTAATCATTTGGATCTACGATACCGAGTTTTCAAAAATGTGTCTTGTAAAATTTGAAAATAAAAGGCATCATGCTATTTAAAAATGGATTATGGCATAAGAAAGTTGAGTTGCACCACACTACAGCTAATTAGAATATTGTAACATTGTAGATAGATTATCCAATATAAAATTTACGTGAAAATTATTTTTATACAATGTTTAATTAAATAAGTTTTCAAACTTCAAAATTCGTACAGACGACCTTTGCGATATATAACTGGATTACAACATAAAATGCTGCGTAAATAAAATGTAAATCTCAAGCGATCGTCTCAGAAATACCTGGATTTCCTGTTTTAGTAAAAACAAATCTAGAGTTTAAGTATGCCGTTAAGTTCTGATTTGATATTCATTGTTAGATTTATTCATATTGATGAAGGAAATCCAAGTATTCCGAAACAACCTTTTGCTCTTTGAATTTTGATTGCATTGTATTTTACGTTCTAATCTTGTTATTTATTGTTCATGCTCAAATTTACGCTATTTGTCTAATAATATTTTAATTTAAAACAATTGCAATATGTGAATGTTGAAAATTTCATTTACTATTTCCTAAGGATAGTTATGAAGTACTTAAATTTGGATAAGGTCGGTTTTAATGCAAAAGTAGTTAGATTGGATTATAATTTAAACCTTGAAAACTTCTAAACGTACTTATCTAATATACATTACTACATTCTACCAAATTGCTTCATGATTGTAATTGACTTTGTTCCCCTGCAGTGAGATTTTATTTGGCATAAATAAAAATAAATTATAATTTCCATTTTTTAAATTTCGAGAAAACAAATTAACAGCTAAATTAACATTAAATTAACATTAAAATTAAATTAGAATTAAATTTAATTAACATTAAATTTAAAATATTTGATAAATACAAATTTTGACTGAATTTTTGCATGTAAATAAATATATTTCTTTGTATATAAATAAAAGAGGTATAAATAGTTTTTTTTAGAAAATTTAATGGAGTATTTAAGACTAATCAGTATTTTACATGAACTGACTTTATTCTTATTTGTACATTTTAAAAGTATATAATTTGAAGTAACAAAGTAACAGAAAATTTCAAGCATAACTTTAAGTATTATTTTCTTTTTTGATGATTTTTGTAGTGCTTTGGAACACAACAAGGTAAAAATTTATAGGAATCTGTAGTTTAATTCTAATTTATCTAAACTCCATTTATTAAAATTTTATAGTAGACTAGTTTCAATCTCATGAAACTTAATCCAGTTCCAATTTCTGCTTAATATATACCACAGCTTCGAATTTATTAAAAAGTAAATGCGTAAAAAATATGGCTGATAATACGTATATACGGTTTCTAGAATCTTCAAAACTTGAAAAATTGGTGACATCTGAAACGAACGTCCCGACTATACTTAAACTAGAACTTTCAAAACCGAAAAGTGAGTGGCTTATAGAAACTGTACATATTTCGAACCCCAGAGAAATATGTCAAAAGTAAAAGAAAGAGGAGGTCATAAATCAGAAAAAATAGCCTCGGAACAATTGATGCCACTTCTTTCTCCTCTTCTTGGTTTTGGAACATTTAATTCCGTATTTTCCTGTATTTAACCGAATATCATTGATTCTGTCACTTTCCAGCAAGAAGATGGTTAAGCTGTTGTGGTAATATGATTACATCTTGTAAAAGTGCGGTGTACATTTTAGTTCCGACACTTCTTATAGTGATTAGTATATCAAAATGAACTGAAATCGTTACTCACCGTTCTATACAAATAAGTAAATATCTTATCATTTCTTATTATTTATAAACAGCTACTTAAAGTCATATTCTCATTATCTAGTATTTTACATATAAAATTATCTATTTATTATGTTCCTGAATATTTTCAAGGATTTTGCCCCGACGTTTAAAGTATATAATTCAATTTCAGTCGTCAATTACGAAAACAATATGCAATTTTAAGCTATGAGACGGTGAATCTCATACACAAGCTGATTGCAATTTGAAAGAAAACGGTTTAATTCTGTATATTAACATCTATTACAGAGTTGTTTGTATAAAATATTTAATAATAAGTTTTATTTATGACGAGCAAATGGACACACACACACACACACACACACACACATATATATATATATATATATATATATATATATATATATATATATATATATATATACTCTTTTATTTCTATTCGTCATAAAATTTTCGAATATTATTTTTTTATAATTTTTCACACATTATATCAAATATAACTCACGGTGATATTAAAGCTCGGGTCGCTTCTTACCATAGGCTAAGAAGGTAAGTGCTGGCTGGCGCAATTTTACGGATGCTCCCATTTTCCACATGAGTATTTTGTACATTTTTTGCAAATAACTTTCATCACTCCTTAATGCTGCTTTTGAGCATGAAAAATTCGTTTAAGTTCGTTTGTAAAGAAGAACATAAAGCAATGTGAGTGAGTTTCGAATATATTTTGGCCAATATAATCCTGTAAGAAATTCAACAAATAGAAAATTCTTGCAACTATGTTTTGTAAAAAGGCATAATATCGACAGGACTTAATTTTGAGTGTTTACCAATATACAGGGCTTCTTCAAAATGTATACACATTATTACAGTCCACAGCTGACGAAATGCTACCTTAAACTACCATCGTGCTGGAAAGGTATACCTTGGGTCAGTTTCTTGCTTACACATGTTCCTCTTTCATTTAAATTATGAATCTTGGATTACATTAATTTCAAACTCTAATAGCGAAAATATTCAAACTGCAAAACTACATATATATATTGATACATCCGTCTTGCAATAGTGTATTTGGCCAAGCCCACATTTTAACAGTACCTTTTTCGCATGCATATTTCTCTTGAAGATACAGATTTATTTGAAGTGTTTTAAATTTATATTAAATGTGAAAGATGCAGTATAAAATTTTAAGCAGATAGTCTAATTCCAACTCAGTATTTCAGTTTCTCACGTGGCCAAGTAAAAACCCGAAAATTGAAATAACTTTTGATGTGGATTTCGTAATTTCAAATTCTGTTAGAACAAGTCTAAATTTTCATAGTCATTTATTTCTGACCGACAGACCACAGGTCAATTATTTTCGGCGGCAGCAATTCATACATCTCTTGGGGAATGCTGAAATAAATAACATTATGCAATTGCCAGACATTTATGATTGTGAAAAATTATGAATGAAATATTTTTGCGTGTTGTTAATATGTGTCAATAATTTTTTTATAATGTATTCTATATAAACAATGTCCTTTGAATAATCAGCGTCTCCGACGTGTGCTACATTAAGCCCATATCCGGAAAGCTGCACCGAATATGACGACAGACAATCAAGTACAATAAAGTGTAATCGGATTATCCGCTTAAGTCAAATGTGGCTAGTTATTATAATTAAGGCATTTAGCGTTGTAGCATGAAAAATTTTTTGTTATAGGTTCCTTGACATTTCGACAAAGTTAATTTGCGGTTTGGGGGGAAATTTTTTCTTTAAATAATAATAATAAGAAGAAGAAGAATAACAATAATTATATTTTTGCCATACAATAAATGCACTTGCAAACTTATAAGTGAATGCATAACAGTATAACAACAAACTGTGGGGAAAAGGCCCTACAAATAGGACTGACAAGTCTCCAGCCTGACTAGTAACAAGCTAGCCAAGCTAAACAAATCATTAGCCAATGACAGTGCAAAATTTAAAACAAAACAAACTAGACACAAAATATTAGGACACATGTTGCGAAAAAAAATAATTAACGATCGATTTCACAAAAGAAATAATTTTCAATATTTCTTGAAAGTGTTTTCATTGTTTATTCACATTAAGACACTGGTAGATATTTTTATAATCTGGATCCTGCAGAATTGATGCTTAGAAATAAACTATTATATAGGTAATAAATGATTTACAATTGAATCTTATTCCCAGTATGATTTATAATCATGATGGTAATTTACAACGAAGAAAAAATGTTAATCAGCTGGCTATAATGAATGTCCTGATATATTCACAAAACCCGACCATGGTGATAAATATTAGGTATGAACAAGCGGCGCAAGATTTTATAGTATGAACAAATTTAATGGTAATAGATGGTCGATTCAAAGAAGAAATTAGAGTAATTAAGTAGAGAAAAATACTTATTTTGTGAAGTGAGTAGTATGCTTATATTTCTAGTAAAAGTGCTTTCCCAAATAAGATCAGAATAGATGAGAGAAAATTATACGGTAATAAGGCGTATCCTCAAAACATTACAAAAGGGAAAAAACGCTGAAACATAAACATTAAGAAATGGACAGTTGTGTGTTAAAAGGTTGTGATATCAAATTGCTAATTTTTTTCTTTTTTAACTCTGGTACTTAATCAACATTTCGTAATAAATAATTTGTTATTATATATATATATATTCATATATATATTTATATATATATATATATATATATATATATATATATATATATATATATATATATATATATAATGTTTAATATATTAATTATAATCTTTCTCCCTATGAATGCCTTATAAGCTATTTCTCAAAATTAAAAGTGCATTTTACGCACTCGGTGCTTGGCGGCGGGGCACCTTTACATGTTTCAAATAAATTTCCTATGTCGGTACTACGTAACATCGTACGTAATTTACCAATCTTTTCAGCAGACATTTCCGTGAACTTTGTCCTGCTATTAATTTGTTTGATATGAATGTAGAAATTGTCAATTTAAAATGGTTATGAAGGAAAAAGTTATTATTTGTTTAATTGTGCTGAATAGTGTTTAAAGCTGTATCGCAAATTCAGTCAATTTTCACTTTTGAAACCCAACTTGTTTAGAATGAATAATGTTATTTTTTATCTAGAAAATAAGTTTGACATTGGACTTTTTTCCCAAAACTTAGCAATAACATTCAAGACTCTAGTTAATCTATAATGTAAAAGATACTTACCATCGCCTTTTTTTAAAAATCGGGGACATATAACAATTTTAAAAGTGTGCGAAATTCGGTCAATTGAGAAGTCTATAACATAAAACAGAAGAACTGATATTTTTATTGAAACGACCCTTAAAATTCTTGGGTAGAACTCATTATAACCTGGGCACTTCTTTATATTCAGTCTTTAAAACTTCATCAAGAGTGACCGGTGTAAGAACCAATGAACATTATAATGTGAAGAGATGAATATAGAATTATGAGATTGTCTTTGCCTGTGAAATAAGCTCCTAACGATACGAAATAATGTGGTTTGGGCTTGGTACTAATATTTTATGGTTCCCGGTTATCCAAAATCAAACTTTCATGCGAATTTTGGGTATTAATCCTGCTTAAATGTTAAGAACTTAATCCAAATTTTATCAACCTATACACGTGAAAAAAATTCTGAAAAATATAAAGTGTTTTGCTAATTTGATTTGCCGATTAAACCAGTTCCTATAATCTTTGAAACACTTATAGTCAATATTAAATTTAGTATTTATGATTTTAGAATACAGTTTATTTTGCGTTTAATGAATGCATTTATAGAGTCTATTCGTACTAAGGTTGTTAATGTTTTTAGATTAATATTTATTTTTATGTAGATTTAATGTGTGTAACGATTCAAATCTATGTATAAAATTACTTTGGAACACGCAGCGAATTTTCCGAAACTGAAGGACGCTTTAACAATAACTTCGTTTATAGTAAAAAAAAAAATCTAGAATTACCGTTGCTTTTCTTAGACGTTCTTACCTGCAAAAGTTTTCTTACAATAGCTCTCGACCGCATAGAAAATTATGCTTGGGATTTAAATCTGCATTTTGATCCTATTGTGCTCTATTTTTTGCATTGTGTTTCGCTATAATTTGTGTGGGCAATCTTGTAGTTGCATATAGGAGAATAAATTAAAGCATCCCAAATATTAACAACTCATGTTGCTAATGGAAGTCGGTCTAAAGCTGATTATCTAGAATACTTATTCTTATTTATTTCACAAATGATTTTCGAATTTTCAATGAATTTAAAAATTAAATCCATTAAGGTATTTATGTTTAAGGATTATCAAACGTCGTAGCTCTTTGTTGTATTATTCAGCAAATGACGCTTTAAAATTTCCCAGACTTTCTTTAATGATTACTATTGAAATGATATTATTACAACCCGAATATATTGAACCCGACATTACAACATATAATCCCGAAATACCTGTTTGTAAGCTACACTTTCATTTCAAATTCTCTCGCCGTTGCAGCTGATATTTAGCTTTTAAGAATTCATGAAACCTTTACATTTTAGTGAATGGAGTTCACACCTTTGAAGAGATTTAGGAAATTTGAAATTTTTAAGTGTTCATTCAACTTAATCCCTTGCCCTGATTTGGTTATTTTAATCCAATTCATAAATTGTTCTAAGTCTATTGCCGTTTATGTTATTGCCGCGTTTATGCATTTGCTGTATTATTTTATTTTGTGGACCAATCAAAGGAACAGACTTTGAGCATCATGAAATTTTTACATATTAGTAAACGGATATCAAACCTTTGAAAAGATGTAGGAAATTGGAATTCTTTAAGTGTTCATTCAGTCTAATCCCATGCCCTGATTTGATTATGTTCAGGGCTGTCCTGAAGAAAATTAGTGAGAGTATACGGTGCTGTCTCATTTAAAGAGAATTGAAATTGCGGGGTTTCAAGGGGCAGAGTCCCTGATGGAGGTGTGAAAAGGGGGAGATGCCCCCTCTTGAAAATTTTTGAACCATTTAGGCCATATAATTGCCATTAAGCCCATAAATCACTTTTTTCGCAATATTAATAGTTTAAGGCTTAACAGGACATATATATATATATATATATATATATATATATATATATATATATATATAATTATATATAGTAATAGATTAACATATATTGATCATACGAACGTTTTCCATTTCTTTTTCCTGCACTTATTTTTGTTTTCTTGTAACTTTCCACTTACTCACTTTCTTTAATATTACCTACATACATTATTATCTTTCCTTCCTTAATACCCACTAATATTATGAAAATGTTATTTCCATCATATGGCAACATCATTTTACACTTTTATTAAAACATTATGAAAAAAAAACCTTTACAACATAGAGAAGCGTAGTCAAAAAATTATAATTACTTCGCTGTCAATTCTTTTACACGTTCACTTTTTCGCTAATAACCTGTAACTGTAGTAACCTAGTAACTAATATAAAATATTACTAGAAATAAATATTTGGGGCAAGCAGTTTCGTTAGAGGGGGGGGGGAGGAATTGAATTGATACCTTACACGGCTGAGAAAGGCTACAAAAGGCTGAACTTTGTTGAAAGTTGCCCCAAAACCAGCAAATATAAAAATTTTCTTGAGATCTTGAGAGTACGCGGCGCATACTCGGTATTTTTCAAAATTTATTGAGAGTACTCGACGCACACAGCACGTACCCTGTCAGGACAGCCCTGAGTATTTTAATTCAATTCATAAATCGTTTTAAATCTATTGCCGTTTATGTTAAAGTTTGTGTTTGGTGTGTTTTATGCATTATTCATTTTGTGGATCAATCAAAGACAAAAGCTTCCGGAAATGTGTACTAGATATCGGAATGAGTTTCCCGTTTATAATTTAAGAACGAACTGGGTTACTTTTATGTAAAATAATTAAAATTTCTGCGACCTTCTGTCAAGCGGGTGAAGTGGTTCGGTTAGTTATGTTATGTTGTTCCGTGACCTATCAATTGCTCGATTTGGAGGATATACGTAATTTGACTACAGATACACTGAAAAGAAAAGCAATTTTTTTGCTGTGTTTTACAATATTTCCATCAAAATAATTAAAAATGTATTTTGAGTTTCGAAAAGTTTTATTTTAGTATTTAATTAACTATATATCTTTATTTTTCATATTATGTAGAATAGTACAGAGACAATATTGTTTTCGCTATAAATTTTGTATTCAAGAATTTGAAGTCAATATATGTTTTAGGAATTCCTGAACACATTTCGACTGTGTTTGGAGTGATGGTCATCTGTCTGTTAGTCTGTATGTGTTTAATTTTTTTTGTAGCCAGAAGCTGTCATAATATTAATGGATTTTCTGAATCTTAATATCTGACTTTGTTGTCGAAAAATCTAGAACTATATAGAACTTTTTAAAATTCGAATCAAAATTTCGAAATTTATTCGAAGTTTTATATTTTCTTAATATGACAGTATATGACAAATTTTGACATAATCAGGAATTAAATAGTTTATATAGTACGTCTCAATAATTACAATACTTAATAGTTTTAATCATTGTTGAGAAAAATAGCCCGATACAATTTCTGTGTTCGAAGACATTAGCCCCCTCGGGGGTGGGAGATGAGTTACCCCTCGGGATAACATTTTTACTTTCCTGCAATACATGGTAATATATAGGAAAAGTATTGGAATCATGTCGAAAATCGCAACTCGAGTTTTCGACTAATCTACACATTATGGGACCTCTAGAACACGAAAACACTAATTTTAGAGTGACGTCTGTGTTGGTGTCTGTGTGTCTGGCTGTGCAATGCATGTATCCACTCTAGCTGAAAAACTAACTGATCACATTTTACAAAATTTGATAGATTGTGGGACACTTGTGGGTCACTCTGGTGCTGATTAGATTTTGGTACAAATCGAAAAAACATAATCTGCCTTTTTTTGCGAAATGACCAACAAAAATTGTCAAAATCTAAAATGAAAACTATGCATGCTTAAATATATCAACTAAATGCTTGTTTTATACGTTATTTTTGACGATGACAATAATAAGACCAACCCCATTTTACCGTTTTCGAGATATTTTAGTTTTTTAGCATTTTCGCTACGCCACCGTTGGAAAAAAGTCCAGTTACAAACTGAGATTGAAAATTGTATTAAAAATGCCAATTCAGTGTCACTTAAAATAATTATGGGCGTTATTTTGTGAAATTAAACTCAATATATTGAATTATTGAAGAAATAAAGAGAACGTGGTTATGAGTCTGCAGCGAAAGTCATATGCTGCCCACATCAGATTTTTACTTTCCCTGTAATACATGGTAATGTTTAGGGAAAGTATTGGTGTCATGCTGAAAAATGAAACACGAGTTTTCGACGTATCTGCGCATTTTGAGACCTCTAGAGCACGAAAATCTATTTTTAGCGTAGCGTCTGTGTGTGTGTGTGTGTGTCTGTCTGTCTGTTTGTCTATCTGTCTGTACAATGTGTGTATTCATTCTAACTTAGAAGCTAATGAACCGAATTTGATAACATTTTGTAGGTAATTCACTTGTGTATCACCCCAACGCTGATTAGTTTTTGGTACGATTCGGGATAAAAGGACATACCTTTTTTTGCGAAATGGCATGCAAAAATTGCCTATATCCACTGTAGCTGCAAAACGAATGGACCGAATTTCACAAAATTTGGCAGATACGTCGCTTGTGTGTTGCCCTTGTGCTGATTAGATTTTGGTACGATTCGAGAAAAGAAATACCTGGTTTTTTTTGTAAAATGGCCCATAAAAATCGTCAATATCTGAAAAAAAAATGATTATGTATAATACGTATCATTAATGTATGATACGTATTATACGTATATATATACTACGTATATACTACGTATATACGATATATACTACGTATATATATACTACGTACAAAATTTGTCATGCAAAATTTGAAAATAATAGCCCTCAAGTTATTTAAAAATGAATTAAGGCATAAGAAAGTTGAGTTCAACAACACTACAGTTAATTAGAATATTGTGACATTGTAGATGGAATATCCAATATAAAATTTATTTGAAAATTATTTTTTATATAATATTTGTTTTAATAAGATTTCAAACTTCAAAATTAGTAAAGACGACTTTTGCTATAAACAACTGAATTACAACATAAAATGCTGCGTAAATAAAATGTAAATCTCATGCAATCGTATCAAAAATACCTGTATTTCCTGTTTTATTAAAAACTAGAGTTTAACTATGGCTTTAAGTTCTGATTTGGAATTCATTCCTAGACTTATTCACACTGACTAAGGGAATTCAAGTATTCCGTAACAATCTTCTACTTTCTGAATTTTGTTTGAGTTGTATTTTACGTTTTAATCTTGTTATTTATTGGTAATGCTCAAATTTACGCTCTCAGTATAATAATATTTCTTTGTTTACAACTATTGCTATATGTGGTTACAGTAAATTTTAATTACTATTTCCTAAGGATGGTTATGAAATACTTAAATTTGGATAAGGCCGGTTTTAATTGTAAAATAAATAGATTGGATTAAAATTTAAACCTTGAAAGTTTCCTAACGTACTTATTTAATATACTTTACTACATTCTAGCAAATTGCATCATGAATGCAATTAACTTTGTGTCCTTGCAGCGGGATTTTATGTGACATAAATTTAAAAAAAAAGTATAATTTCCATTTCTCAAATTTCGAGAAAATATATTAACAGCTATTACATTAAATCTAAAATATTTAATAAATACAAATTTTTACTGAATTTTTGCATCTAAATAAACGTATACTTCTGTATATAAATAAAAAAGGTATAAGCAGTTTTTTTAAGAAAATTCCATGTAGTATTTTAGAGTAATCAGTATTTTTCATGAACTGGATTTATTCTTATTTGTATATTTTAAATGTATATAATTAGAAGTTCAGATGCAAAATCAAAATACAAGTATAACTTTAAGTTTTATTTTCTGTTCTGATCCTTTTTGTAGTACTTTGGAACACAACAGGGAAAATTTTTCAGGTATCTGTAGTTTAATTTGAATTTATCTAAACTTCCTTCATTTGATTATCATATAAATACGTAAGGTATATGGCAGATAATACGTATAAACCGTTTCTAGAAATTTTAAAACTTGAAAAATTGGTAACAACTGCCACGAACTTCCCGACTATCCTTAAACTAAGACTTTCAAAACCGAAAATTGAGTGACTTCTAGAAACGGTACATATTATATAAATAAAAGAGGTATAAATAGTTTTTTTTTTCAGAAATTCTAATGCAGGATTTTAGAGTAATCCGTATTTTACATGCACTGACTTAATTCTTATTTGTAAATTTTAAAGGTATATAATTAGAAGTTCAGAAGTAGAAGCAAAATATAAGCACAAGTTTAAGTATAATTTTCTGTTTTAATGATTTTTGCAGTACTTTGGAGCACAACAGGGGAAAATTTACAGGAATCTGTAGTTTAATTCGAATTTATCTAAACTCCCTTTATTAAAGATCTATAGTGAAATAGATTCAATCTCATGAAACTGAATCCAGTTCTAATTTTTACCTTGCAGTGAGACTTTATATGACATAAATTAAAAAAAATTATAATTTCCATTTCTCAAATTTCGAGAAAACTAATTAAAAGTTATTACATTAAATTTTAAATATCTAATAAATACAAATTTTGACTGAATTTTTGCATGAAAATAAATATATACCTTTGTATATAAATAAAAGAGGTATAAATAGTTTTTTTAAGATAATTTAATGCAGTATTTTAGAGTAATCAGTATGTGAACTGACTATATTCTTAGTTGTATATTTTAAAAGAATATAATTAGAAATTCAGAAGTAAAAGCAAAATACAAATATAACTGTGAGTATTATTGTCTGTTCTGATGCTTTTTGTAGTATCTTGGAGCACAACAGGGAACATTTTTCAAGGGATCTGTAGTTCAATTCGAATTTATCTAAACCCCCTGTATTAAAGATCTATAGTGAAATAGATTCAATCTCATGAAACTGAATCCAGTTCTAATTTTTACCTAATATATATCACAACTTCGAATTCATTTTAAAATAAATGCGTAAGGAATATGGCTGATAATACGTATAAACCGTTTCTAGAATCTTGAAAAATTGGTTACAACTGCTACGTACTTCCCGACTATCCTTAAACTAAGACTTTCAAAACCGAAAAGTGAGTGACTTATAGAAACGGTACATATTTCAAACCCCAGAGAAATATGTCACAAGTAAAAGAAAGAAGAGATCATAAATCAGAAAATATAGCGTCGGAACAATTGGCGCCACTTTTTTCTCCTCTTTTTGGTTTTGGAACATTTCTTTCCGAGGTTTCTTGTATTTGACCGAATATCTTTGATTGTGTCATTTTCCAGTAAGAAGATGGCTAAGTTGGTGTGTATTATGATTACATCTTGTGAAAGTGTGGTGTACATTTCAGTTCCGACACTTCTTATAGTGATCAGTATATCAAAATAAACTGAAATCATTACTCACCGTTCAATACAAATAAGCAGAAAACATATAATTTCATATTGCTTATTAACAATTAGTTAAATTCATATTTTGGTATTCCAGTTTCTTACACATAAAATTCATGCACATAAAATTTATTAAATAAATGTTCCTTAATATTTTCAACCTAAAGGATTTTGACCCTACGTTTAAAGTTAACAATTGAAGTTGTCAATTACGAAAACAATATACACTTTGAAGTTATGAGATTGTGAGTTTTATGTAAGGTGATTGCATTTTGTGAGAATACATATAGTCTTTTATTTGTATTCATCATAAAATGTTCGAACAATATTCTTTTATAATTATTCACACAATATATCAAATATAAATCACGATGACATTAAAGTTCGAGTCTTTCTGACCATAGGCAAAGAAGGTTAATACTGTCTGACGCAATATTCAGAGATCCCCATTTTCCCCCATCAATGGTTTATATATTTTTTTCAAATAGCTTTTTATCACTCCCTTAATGTTTGTTTTGGACTTGAAAAATGCGTTTCAAGTTCGTCTGTGAAGAAAAACATAAAGCAATTTGAGTGAGTTTTGAATATATTTAGGTCAATATAATCATATAAGAAATTGAACAAATAGAAAATCCTTGCAACTATATTTTCGAAAAAAGGCATTATATCGACAGGATTAAATTTTGAGTGTGTACCAATATACAGGGTATTTCTAAAAATGTATACACATTATAGCAGTCCACAACTGACATGGATGGCATGATGGCATTGGGCAAGCAGCTTGTTAAGAAATTCACTGAAAATAAAGTAAAAGTAAATTATCTCCCCACTATCATCGTGCTGGGAAGGCCTATCTTGGGTCTATCTCTTGCTTACGTATGTTCCGATTTCATTTAAATTATAAATCTTGGATTGCCTTAATTTAGAACAGTATTAGTGAAAATATTCACAGTGTATACATATGTTGATGCATCCGTCTTATAATAGTGTATTTGGTCACGCCCACATTTTACCAGTATCTTTTTCGCATACATATTTCTCTTGAAGATACAGATTTATTTGAAGTGGTTTAAATTTATATTAAATATGATAAATGGGGTATAAAATTTTAAGCAGACAGTCTAATTCCAATTCATTATTTTAGCTTCTTAAGTGACCAAGTAAAATCACGAAAATTGAAATAACTTTTTGACGTGGATTTCGTTCTATTCTGCTAGAACAAGTATAAATTTTTATATTCATTTATTTCTGACCGACTGATCGTAGGTCAATTATTTTCAAAGGCAGTAATTCAGATATATCTTAGTTGATGCTGAAATAAATAACATTATTCTATTACCATACAGATATGATTGCCATAAATTATAAATGAAATATTTTTGCATATTGTTAATATGTGTCCATAATTTTTCAATTTAGGTTCTATATAAATAAGGTCTTGAGGCACTCATTGAATTAGATGAATATTGCAGTCACTTTACATCCAGAAAGCTGCGCCGAATATGGTCGCTGCCAATTTAAATAAGTAAAATCATCATCATTCTCGTAAATGTATTTTATGATGGCATTGGGCAAGCAACTTGTTAAGAAATTCACTGAAAATAAAGTAATGATAAAATAATTTTTATTCTGATTCTGATTACGATAGAAGTCGAACTAAACGTTGTGTCTTTCCCGTCAGTGTGAAAACAATGATATTCTTTTGATTGCCCATTCTAGAACATCCTACATACTATAATTATTCACGAGAAAAGCCGGACTTCTCGACTTGCAACTTAGGAAATATTCTATCCCTCTACGTAAAATACCTTATCTGTATGTTTCATCCGTACTTTGCCTTAAGATTGCACATAACGTTTCCCAAGATGAGCTGATATAAGGCATTGGTCAGTGCAAACAAATGGGAGAAATGGGGGTGCTTCTATCGTTCCAGAAAAGGAGGGTGAAATGCACTAGTATTAGAGTACTTGTATTGACGCCGTAAGCAGAAAATCTCATTCAACTTTTCATCTCCATAGAGTTACAAATAAGTACATTTTATAGTTCGTAGTATAATATTCGCAGATAAAACCACTCAATTTCCAAAACTTAATTTCCAAACTCAATTTCCAACATGACTGATATTTGATACGCAATTTAGCTGTAAAATAGATGCTTCTACTTTAAAAAGAATTGTGCTAACCATTCAAGAATGTAGTTTAGAATGTTTTGGTGTACTCTAGATCCAGAGGAAAGGACAAGAAATTAACCCTTTTTTGGCCATGGACAGATATCGCTTCAACAGGGAGCCAAGATGGTCGTCGTTGCGCTAGTCTAAATATTTAGGAGCCTCATTCAGGAGGAATCTGAAATATTACCCTCCTCTCCCCTCTTCAGAAATTTTATCTACTGCGGGAGAAAACATGAAAACCCGGATCAGTTAGATTTCGTCCACTGCATATAAACATTCATATTAACAACATATTAAAATTTCATTTTGTAAAGTCATTTTTATGGCAGTTATCGTTCGAACGGACAGGCAGACAGTCAGACAGAATGAACAATGTCATAACACTTTACAAATATGTTGGAAAGTGTTAAAAAACATAATTTCTGCTGCGGGCGGAAAATGAATTAAAATCGGGTTACATTAGATTATGTTCGATAGTTGTACTCCAAGTGTCGAAAACTCAGACCACTCGACAGATCCGAGGGTTTGCAGCAGCAGTTTGAGTGGCCGGGATCGATTCTAAGTGTGTAGAGATTCAGATTTCTAAGTCACAGAGGGTCTTCTGAAGCATTTATAAAGACAAAATTACATTAGACAATTATATATAGTGATTCCTTGATTATATAAAATGTCTCGTCCTCATTTTTATTCCATAAATTATTATTTGAAAGATAATTCAGAAGGTTAAGTTATTTTTATACGGAATAATTAAGGATCGTTATAATATACAAATTAAGATACATCGAAGCATATAGCAGTTTTAAAGATACGTTAAATTACATTTGTCAGTTCGAAAAATATTAACAAACTCAAATAAAAAGCCACAAAAGCGCACAAAGGCAAAAACCAGACGGGAAAATATATTCGAGAAGATGGATAAACAGTACACCAATTAGAAAGCAACAAGCCTAAGAAGCAGATCAAAGAATAGGGTATCCAATTTTTTGTATACATTGCCTTCTAAAAGTTGAGCATGCGGCAGTAAATTTGACACAAATCAAAACATTTTGCTTTGATTCACTCCAAATTTCATAAGAAGATAGTCTATTGAATAATGTATTTATAAGTATAACAATAAATTTTAAGAAAATATATCAAGGTATATTTTTAACCCTGTAAATGCTTAGTTTACATTTAGGATATGCAGGAAAAATTGTGTATTTTATACAAGCAAAAAACAAGCTTTAAATTTGGGATATGACCTCTACTGCCTATCACACAAGCTGTGCATCGACGTTTCATCCCTTTACTGATACAGTACTGCAGAGAGTAATAACTGCCATTGCTGAAGAAAAACAGGTTTCGACTCTTGGAGAGTAGCTGGAGGGGGTAGATGGGCATTCGTGAAGCTCTCTCAAAAGTCATTCCAAAGATCGATGGGATTGAAATCGATGGGATTGAGATACTGAGAATACGCTGATCACTGCATACGAGTAATGTCTTTGCTCTCAAGTTATACGTCAATCCGCCATATTTCGTGTCGAAAACCCAGACCACTCGACTGGCCATAGGGCTTATAGCGGCTGTTTGAGTGGCCGGGTATTACTTCGTGTGTACTTCGTGTGTACAAACGTTTAAATATATCAAAAGAAAATATATACCCACTGCTGAAGCGTTGAGTCTCTTGAAGGATTCAAGGACTTCCCCCAACCCTGACACCTTTTTGTCGTCACAGTACTCTCTGTGAACAAGTACAGGTAGGTTCAATATCTAAAAAAATTCCAGATCATACAATAACACTAAGACTAAGGCGAATTTGTTCAACGATATTATTTAGCTGAATGCGTATTCTTCGTCCTCTCTATGCCATTACACGTTTATTGTTTAAATATAGGGCAAATCTCGTATCATCCGTTAAGAATACATTAGACCATTGAGCTTCTCTTCAAGTATCATGTTGATGACACCACTGTAATTGTGCTCTTATGGCTTTAGCTCTCAAAAGGACACAAACTCGTAGTATCCGGACATAGAGTCCTTCGACATTTTACATTCACCTCACAGTACTGGAGGATATCCACTTTCTTAATATTGTAGTAGTTATTGATCAGAAAGCTGGTACAGTTCACCAGGAATTGGATTTTGCCAGTAATGCGATGTACTGTTCATCCGATTGATGTTCCAGCTGTAGGGCAACCTGGAAGTGGATCCTGATGTGTACGAGTGTCCCACTTATTTGGAATTGTTTCTAGAAACGAGAAATGACGGAATGGCCCATAGAAAAAAAATTGGCGACTTTCTTAATGGAATGTTCTGTAAGATTCATCCAATAAAACCCACGGATGCATACCGAGCTTGAGAATTTACTTAACTTTTGCAGGGCACATATAATAGTTTTGTTTTGATAATTTTAATTTTATATTTCATAAATTTGTTTTGTAAAAAAGGATTGATATATAATATTTGCAACGTGTATATTTTTAATTTTAGATGTATGTCAGTAGTCAGTAGAATGTGATTAAGCTACTTGAATATACTATTCAAGTTATAACATCACTTGAGAGCAAAAAGAACAAAAGTAGAATTTTTAGATTCTTATTTTGTGAGACCAGGGATAGATATATGAATCTAAGAATATGTGAGACAGTTTTATGTGAAATATTTATTAGGACTGTAATGTTAAACAATGGCATCAGCCGTAAGGACATCAGTTTTATGGCACCCTGCGAGGACCGCGAGGACAATTAGGCCATAAACATAGGACGCCAAAGTGAAGCCATGAGATTGGTTAAAAATGTTGACCAATATGGAAGTTGTCTGGTCGCATGACCCTGAGGTCGACCAGTGATGCCGAAGAGGCGTGTCAGACCTCAGGCAGAAAGAGGCGTTAACCAAAACATTCTAGAGATGATATACACGACATCTACACGAGATTCAAGAAAAATAAGAGCAATAGAGTATTCCGCAGAAATGACCTGACATAACTTCAACGCCCGATTCCTTATAGATGTGAACGAAATGACTTGATATACAGAACTTCAGATGCAGATGCCAGATCGACTGCAGTACGAATAGGAGTACCACACCTTGGGTTGATACCAGTACGATATACTCTGATGTAAGAGTTGTGATCAATGGCCAAAGACGACATTTGAGGTATGTACTTACCAAATATTGTAGAAGGTCTTAGACCATTTGATAATTGAGTTTACCTGGTCTCACATTTTCAATCTCCTCAGCGGATAATATAATAATTGTTGTAATTAATTTAATAATTAAGAGAATATTCGTAATAAATAATGATTTTATTTTAATAAATAATGATTTTATTTGTTTTAATGATTTTCACGATGTACGATATTCGGCCATGTTTAAGAGAATTTAATTTAATATTATGCTTTGCATAATTCGTTTCCTTTTTTGTGCACCACATATTGATAAAAAAATAGACCGATTTCAAATTAATACAAAAGTAGTTTAAAATGTATTTACATCCCATCTATTATGGTTATTTTAAGGTGTCAAAAATTATTATGAATTTCTTACTCTATTTGTCTGCGCTAAAATGTCATAGGGACATAAGGAATCGATATTGGATAATTTTTTAGACTATTTAATTAACTACTTTTAAGTGATTCTGTCAATAAATGTATCATGCGTTACATAGAAGAAGGAATTGCTAATACTAGCCGTAACCAGTGCTGACGCCTTGGCGTAACCAGAAATAAGGGGATTTCCCTCCAGCAACTTATTTCACTTTCACCATGATAATATAGAAAAAAAATGAAATCTTTAGTACTTGAAGATTTATAAACAATTCTCTTTATTTTTTGCCTGCCAAGAGCAAATGCCTAAAAGAAGTTTATTTAAAAATTCGATAAAATAAATTTGATATTTCACCGTAAAAAAATGCATGAACATTTGATATTTTATTGATTTTATTTAAAATTCCAAACCTTTCTCTTTTAAGTTCGTATGATTGGCAAAAACTAATAAAGAAAATTCCAAATCTAAAAGGCTTAGATACTTGGAACTTTTCCCATAGGTTAACATAAGAAAATTGAAACAACTAGAGGATGAACTTATTTATTTAGTATGTTGTTATTTCCCAGTTCCTATCGTCAATCCTAATTTAGAAAGAATTTGTTTTTTAAGTATTATTAAAATTTACTGAAATGTCGTTAATTTTTTTATTTATACTTTCCACTGTGTTTTGTTCTCAGTCAAATATGAAGAGCGAATAAGAATAAAATATCTTAATCTTTCATTCGGTGGATGGAAATTACCAAAATTCTGCTTTTACATCTCTGTATATTTCCAATTCTTGACAATATGCATTCAAGAAGCATAATCCAAGATAAAACGGCGAGAAAGAGGAGACGCACAGAATTATTATCAAAAAGTCCGTTACAGTAACTACATGAAGTAAGAATACGGCAGGTTAGACTGAAAACACGATGTACAATCTATTTCTGAATGCTAATTTTACTTCCCGTCCAATAGCTCCACATCTGATAATTACATAGTTACAAGTTCCCACACTGTAAAATATAAAGTATTTAAAAACGAAAACGTTAACGGTCTCGTTTTCATTTGAGTACAATTGTACCAGAAATGAGTAGGTGATATACTGATATATAAGTAACCGCACTTGCTTGAAAATGAGTACTTCAATAAATAAACTTATTATTTCATTTCGATTTCATTAACAATCGTGTAATAAATGTGCAATTATAATTCTGAAACTTTTTGTGCAAATATTTCGAAGAATAAAAGTTATAGCCTCGAAATTAAAGAACTATATCATAAGAATTGCGATGGCGGATGTATATATTTCGTGTGCGGTGCTATGCGGCTGTGTGTTTATTCTCTAATATGGCGGTAGAATACGGACACCCAATAAGCATATTGCTTGTCTTATGCATATGCGCTGTTTGTCATCCGTCATTTATTTTTAAAAATATAATTGAAAATTAAAAATATAATTGAATCTCTCATATACCCAAAAATGAGTACATAGTATTTACAATTATGCTTAAAATTGATTCTCCCACATACTCATAAATGAGTACATAGTATTTATAATTATGTATAAAATTGATTCTCCCATACTCATAAATGACTACATAGTATTTACAATTTGAACCTAAATATGTTTAAAATTTAATTCTTTGATATACTCAAAAATAAGTACATGCGATTTTCAAAATTGAAACATGGTTACATTATAAGCATGAAAGTGCTCGAAAATGAGTACATTCTACTTTTTTTAATATCCATTATTAACAGTGCACACCTGACTATCCTTGACGCTGTTGTGACGAGATTTCATAATCTCGCCAAACCCTTGTAAAAATCGCAAATTATATATTAATTATCAAGATTCTATATTTTTACATTATTTTAAACCCTGATTTAATTATCCCTCTTGTCTTTGAAATATGTATTATACAAAATATTCTATACTGAAAGGAAAGCTTTTAGCCATTTTATTAATCTGTGAAAACCGCATTCAGAGAGAAGTTTCGTTATTATTTGACCGTTAAAGTCAAGGTCTTTATTCCCGGGCAGAGCAGATGGCTTGCTCGAGGCCTGGTATGTTAGTGCAAGGCATGCACTTTTCTGCAGAATAGATTTGGAGAGAAACTTCTGGATGAATTTGAGACCTTGTGGCGAGGGTCTCATGTGTCAGCATATTCATTTTTGAGACCCCGTCCTGGGTTGGCGAGGCTATGCCTGTGAAGTTTTCTATTGGTCAAAAGGCCGTAAATAGTCTTCTGCCAGGTCCGAATGAGTCTGGGGCCTGAATCCGTCTGAATACATAAAAGCTGTTGCAAAGAATATTCGTGGCTTTTTCTTCCTGTCTAGTGTCGACGCTCTCAGGTCGGCCTGGACCATTTTTCAATGTTGCCCACCACGGAGTGCGGGAGTCGGCCCCAAGTCGACTTCTGGCCTCTTGTGGGCATGGGGAGAAAAGCCGAAGACGCCTACATCGCCGAAGAACATCGATGGAGAGCCCGACGTCTAGCTGAGAGAGCTGCGACGAGGAAGGTACGATGGGGCCCGAGGTCTATGTGCCAGGTCGAAATATGGGTATGGTATAATGTTCCGACCCTTTTACAACTCCGACTGGGGAGGTAAGGTTTGACTGCTCTCTGCATCTACGCCTGTCTCAAGGAAGCATAAATTTCCTAAATTATTTCAACTTGTTTAATTATCAGTCCTAATTTTCTCTGAGTGCGAGTTTTCTCCTGTTGCTTTGATACCTCTTAAATCATACCTCATTTAGATCATACCTCTTAAATCATGTTGCTTATTATATACTTAAATGTTGCTGCGCCACTTTATTTATATCGTTGATCATATTATTATCATTGAATTACTTCCGTGGCAGCAAATATATTAGTAGGGATCCTGAGTCCAGTGTCACTGTCACAGTTACTTAGCGTTGTGCTTCCTGATAATGATTCAGTTATAATTTTAACTTCTGATCTTCTTAATTACAATATTGAATAAAGAAAGTGATTTATATTTAAACCTGTGTGGTTATTTAACATCTTTGTCTCTTGAAATTATGCATCTGTGTTTTCAGGATTGGACGTCTTACAAGGTAAGGGTTTATTGCATCTTTGTATTTATTGCACTGCAGGTCATCCAGGGATTTATTCCTGGACGAGAGAACTTCGAAATAGAACCTGAGCTTCAACATTTATGGGTGCGTGCCACCCTATTTTTCCTCCGTGACATATTGGTGCTTGGCACCGTGATTCCACTATACGTATTTTCCGTCGTCACACTAAAGCTGTGTGACATATTGGTGCACATGACCTTTCCTGCGTGACAACGCGATGACGAAAGTGTCAGTCCAACATTTTACTCCAAATTTAACCCTATCCACGTTGAACTTGACGGCTCATCAAGCTACTTCATGTCAGGAGCATTGCATCCAATAAATTTCCAGAGCGATGGTGCTTTAAATCTGACCCTGCTGTAGGGGCTCTCCGATGTTGTATTTGCGTGCGGATGCGCTTTAGACTGTATTGGGCTCATTTTCTGCGTAACTTCTTAGTGAGCGATTCTCATGCTTGAAATTTTAATAAAAAATGTGATGTGGGCAGCACATGACTTTTCTTATATAATGCAAAGAATTTACTACTCTTACAGTAAAAGAAAATAGGTTATTCTTATAGTTGATACTTATATTCTTTCCAAGATATTGAATTTTTGTCAGCGAGTCTTCATTTTCATTGATTTAGCGTCATCCAATTAGCATTGCATCCAATAAATTTCCAGAGCGATGGTGCTTTAAATCTGACCCTGCTGTAGGGGCTCTCCGATGTTGTATTTGCGTGCGGATGCGCTTTAGACTGTATTGGGCTCATTTTCTGCGTAACTTCTTAGTGAGCGATTCTCATGCTTGAAATTTTAATAAAAAATGTGATGTGGGCAGCACATGACTTTTCTTATATAATGCAAAGAATTTACTACTCTTACAGTAAAAGAAAATAGGTTATTCTTATAGTTGATACTTATATTCTTTCCAAGATATTGAATTTTTGTCAGCGAGTCTTCATTTTCATTGATTTAGCGTCATTTTTATCCATTTGGGGAATTTATCATTAATTTATCAACATTTAAAAAGCCGCCAAATTGGCGATATTCCACCAAATTCGTCGCCAAAATCTCGCCAAGCGTTATGGAAGTTATTCTTAAAGCAGATAAATGACTATTGACGTTCAAATACAAAAGTAATACTCAAAGTACCTTTTTTCATGAATGGAACGAGTTAGCTCCACGAGAATAATGTCATCAAATTTATCGCATGGCATTACGTATGAAAAGTGAATATGTTTCTCAATAGGAAATATATATATTTTTATTTTATATGATTTTTTGATAATTTTTTTTAAAAATATGCAATATCTCGAGAACGGTTCATGTTAGCGTTCTAAAATTGATGTCAATCGTTTTCTAATGAAAAATTACATAAGAAATGTCTATTTGCATAACTTTATTAGAGGTTTTGATTTTTTGACGAATTTTTCAAAATTTCACTCGATAATTTAGGGGGTTCTGAACATTCGATTGCTTAAAAAACAATAAGCTTCCAGTGTTTACGGATTGAAATTACTTTCACACACACACACACACACACACACACACACACACACACACACACACACACACACACGCACTTTCACACACACACACACAGACATCACTTTAAAAATGTTCGATTCGTAATCAGGGATGCTTGAAACGTGCTCTCCCGTCGAAAACTCGAATTCGAATTTTCGAACCCGTTACAATACTTTCCTTATACATTATGTATATAAGGAAAGTAAAAACAAGCGACACGGAAGCTCGGAACCAAAAGTTTTTGTATGACATGTGTGTTGTTAACTCAGGCCACTGAAATAGTTGCTACAAGCCCTCGGCTGTGTCAGGCAGTTTGGGTATTCAACGTGTGCAGTTAATTTCTGTCAACATCTGATTCGACACAGGCAGCATAATTCACAAGGTATAGTATATGAGCACTTTGGATAAAACTAAATGTGCACTAGTACTTAACATGATTATTTAAGCACAACCTTTCAGCACTCACTAGCTGAAAAATCGTTATGCACCTAAATGTGAAAATATTTTAATCAAAGAAGAAATGTAGCACAATAAAGTGTTTATCAAAATCAGCGTCCATTTTATAAAGTTCTAAAAGTTTAAATGTACAAAACTTTTGTATTAAACTGTTAACAACTTCCTAATAAAAATGAAACCAGCTATTAATTCAAATGCTGAGTAAATGAAAGTAGCCGTTCTTTCGCCTCCTAATTGCCTGCTTCACATGAAAGAAATTATTTCTAAAGTGCAGAACGGCTCTTCAAAATTGATTTTTCATTCCTTTTTCTTCTTTATTCTGAGCTTCCTCTTTCCATAAATGAAGTTGTATTAAATAACTCAGTTAGAGCATTAAAATACCATTTGCATTTAAGCGTAGAAGATTTTCTGGAGAATTTACATTTGGTTCTATGTTAAAAAATTGCATTAAGGACATTTCATTAACCTTTTCCGCGTTATTTTCCAGATATTCTACAGTAAAGAGAATAACATGTACTTATTTTGCATATTTAGGTTTGTAAATCGTTTGGTGTGAATTCATGTCTGCTAAAGTATTTTCAAAATGCCAATTGGAATACATAAATCATAATAGTATTCTAGCTTCTTAAAATTCTATTGTTGAATAAAATATATTTTTAGAAATATCAATTCAGCGCGATCTTTAGATGACTACAGGAAGAGTTGAGGTATTTCTAAATACTAATTTTTTTTTCAAATATATAAATTATTAGAAACTGTGGAAATTTATACAAAGCACCATGATCCAAATGGTGTCCAACAATGATATAACTTATTTCAAGGTTCAATTCTATGACTGTAAACGTAAAGGAATATGTCTATCTGTTTATTTGTGTCGTCTGTAGCAGAAAATTTAAGTTACATCCAGAATAGAAAAAACGTTTTTAAACTTACATTTAAAAGTTTCACCCGGAGCATTTTATTAACCGTTTTGGTATTTCCTTTCAAAAGATTATCATAGAGAGTAAGGAGAGTAGAAAGAAGTTAGAACAATGTTTTATATGTTGAATGAATTTCACATTGATTCGTGTTCCATAATTATGTAATTTTAAAATAAAAATCCAAATCAATGCAGTGTATCAGTATTATCCACAAATAAGAATTTGATCATAACACGTAACATTTTGAATTATGTTCAGTAACGTAATTCAGTTGCTCGGATTTTAACAATTATGAAATTTAATTAATTGTTTCGAACACGTTAGATTAAATATATTACATTTATATTTAGATTTTTAATGCCATTAAGAGAGATATTCGTATAACAGTAATATAACTATTGCTTATTATTCGATTATGAATTCAATTATGGGGGATTTAAAATTATTTAGAAGCAGATTATTTCTATGTGCTAAGAATTTTCTTAAGGAAAATCTGATGCTGGCAGCACATGCCTTTTCTAAAACTCAAATTCATTTTTATTGTCTTTTAGTATGTATTAATTCGAATTTTGTCTCACAAAATAATACACGAAATTGAGTCATTTTAAATTAGAACAAATTTGCAGTTTATTAAATTCTTTATCATCTGGCGACATTGGTCATTTAAATGGCGCCAAATCACTAAAATTCTATAAAGCTGAAATATCTGTAGAAATGTTTATTTTAGAGTAATGGAGCTGGCTCTATTTGTGTTAAGATAAAAATGATGCATAGAATAGTAATTAAATACAATTATACATATTTAGTTATTTTTCACATTTGTTAGGTTTAGGTGCATTTAGAAAAATAAGTTAAATTCATTTTTATAGTCGTGCGAATATATAATATGTCCCAGTATGAAGCATCACTGAATAACCGCATTTGATGAAATTTTGTTCTATTGTTTTTTAACTAAAATGGATATATGTAGTGCATGTATAGACAGAAACACAGGCAGATACGCAGACACACAAACGCACTTACTACGCTAAAAATAGGGTGATTCCTGTTTTAGAATATACCAAATGTATAAATCCATTAAAAATTCGAATTCTAATTTTAAAGACTCCTCCAATACCCTTTCTTCGCATTACGATAGATGGTAGAAAAAGTATAGAATTGATTTTATATGGATAATATTTTTGATAACTCAATGTGGATACTTCTCTCAGAATGTAAACAACAAGAAGAAAGTTAAAAGATTAACATAACTGTAAGGAAATTATTTAGATCAAATTTTAATGATATGTTTTACAATACATTTATATTTACTGCTTTATTACTTCATTATTATGCTAGTTGCTTAATTTCTTTTAATAAGATTAATGCGGAAGTTTTATTGATTATCGAATTCAATGTACAGATTTTAGAATTTCTAACATATATTTTGCATGTTAAACTCCTCAACGCTTCCTCAAAGTTACTTGAGAGTTAATTAGCTATTGAACGTATGCTAGGCTTTCATTTTATATTTTCCTGATTCATATTCAAAAGATGATTTCTAAAATATTGAAATACATTCCAAATTTGGGTTTTCTTATTTTCCTACTAATTTTTATACTATTTGTAACTTTAGAAATGAATATATATTGAATTAACTAAACAAAGGAGCACTTTTTATAATGGATCGTAGAATTCAGTTTTCAAAGTCTTTACATTTAGGTCACTGTTTAGAAATGACATCCAAGACATATTTCATTACAATATTATCGCAAAATATTTGAAATCATTACGCTCAGTCAAACCCGGCCTCGAAGAGAACTATACCAGTAATGGTTTAGAACTCCAGTATTCTTTAATTTCAACCACTCTAGTTACAATACCTCTGACTCTTTTCTAATCAGCAAAAATTAACGGTGAAACCTGTGGCAATATGATTACGTACTATATCCTAGCTTACTTTTTTAACTGGCCATTTATTCATCTCATCTTGAATCTTGCATTTTTGCTAATCAAATGAAAGGCATACATTACTAAATGATTTACTTATATGAGGACGAAAAACTGCAGGAATATTTTCACGAAAGATTCAAATGTATCGGGAACATGACCGAATTGCTTTGACTCTGACTATTGCAACTATTAGGTAATACATCATTAAGTCTTGAATTCACTCATGATTAAAGAAGTTTTGTTATGTTTTTTAATGTTTTTATAACATAATATCCAAGTCCGACCAATTCTTCTTAGATATTTTTTCACGAAAAGTATCTTACCTTTCACACTATCGAGGAAGTACCGGTTCTCGTTGGATCACCGAAGTCAGGCAGCATAGGGCGCGGCTAGTACTTGGATGGGTGACCACCTGGGAACACCGCGTGCTGTTGGCACATTTCGGGCGCGGTAGCCCGGTAGTTTGCGCTTGATTTGCACGCTGCCACAACTGCCGCCGTGTTCATGCGGAGTACGATCACGTTAAGCATGTGGGTCCGTAAGTCCTTCCGAGAGGTTGGTGGTAAGGGAAGGAGGGTACGGTCCCCGTGGATGCCTCCCCCACTGGGTTTCGGTCTAAATTGGGTGGCACTTCCCGGCCGTCCAAACAGTTACCTTACACCTTTCTGGTAGGTCGGACGGTCTGGGTCTCAACAACAACACTACCTAGGAAGATGACCTGATAAAATTTCCTTTCCCCCAAAACAATAAAAGTTATACAATTATTTTCAATCCAAAATAAAAATGTTGTTCCCAATTTACTTGTGTAACAAAATGCTGTAGTACGAATATTTAGATCTGCAAAAGACAGGGAAATGAACACCTTTTGAAAACTAAGCTGCAGCTTTTTTAATAAGTCTTATTTTGTTTAACAATGTATGACGCTTAAGTTCTCTTAACAAAAAATGACTCAGTTATGATCTGATCTGTAGTAAATATCATGGGTATGCAAAGTTTCAGTATTCTAGGGCACCGAAGGTGTCTGGATGGCTTGGAAAAATCTTTAGATTTCCCTCGCTTTATGTTGTCTTCTGTCAGGGAGCAATAAAAATAAGGCTCTGAAAAAGTTTGGCCTCGTGGTTGATACCGTTATATTTAAAGATTCAGCCTTCAAAATCACCGTAGGAGATTCTGTTCGTGGTTGATATTATAAGTGTGCAAAGATTCAGCCTTCTAAATCACCATGCGAGACTCTGTTCGTGGTTGATACTATAAATGTGCAAAGTTTCAGCCTTCTAAATCACCATGGGAGATTCTATTCGTGGTTGATACTATAAGTGTGCAAATATTCAGCTTTCTGTATCACCATGGGAGATTCTGCCTCTTGGTTGATTTTATAAGTTTAAATAAATTCAGCCATCTAAATCACTATGGAAGATTCTGAAGCGTCTGAAAAGTATATTCGGAAAAATGTCGTTTTCTTCATCCTTAGGAGGGAAATTGATATTCTAGATCATATAGGTTCTGTCCTGTGCATGATACTATAAATGAACTTCTAGGTAACTGGAGGGCTTCTGGAGGGTCTGAAAATATTCATCAGAAAACTGATAGGTTTTGACCTATTGTTCGATACTATATTTGTGCAAAGATTCATTCTTCCTAGTTATCAAGTGCTTTCTAGAAGGTCTGTAAAAATGAAAACAAGTTAGAGAGTTATTATATAAATTGTTATTATAATTATAAAATACAATCTATAAAATACTACATATTTCTAACTCATGAAATAAAATTGCTCTTTGGAATAAAAACAAAGAATATTTTTATTACTTTATTACTTTACAAAAGGAAATTTTCATAAAAGTCCATCCGCGGGCTGAAAAATATCAGCCGGTGGGCCACAAGATAAAGCCAACTGCTGTAAACCATTATTCAATGTTCCAATCCACCGTACATCCGTGAATAAACATTGAAACATAATTACACTTTATATGGCAAAGTAACTACCATTTCCCATGGAAGCATATTTAATTAAAGCACATTTCCTGCGTTAATCCTGAGAAAATGTTCTAGCAATGCCGCTGATTTATTTAACAAATTTAAGTAATGGTCTTCCATAAAAAAGCTTACTAACATGGAGGAAACGTGACTAGTTTGATAAAGTATAACACGTGTAATGCATTCCTTCTTTCAGTGTTTTTTGATTTATTGGAATGGATTTAGATAGCAATTTTAAATTATGATGCCCTGGTAGTACCCGATAAAGCGAAATTATTGCAATATTTTTCGGTCTAGTTAATGGATGGGAATGTTATATATTAAAATGACGAATACTTTATTGGATGCAGAGAGCGCATTTTATTAGAAGTATGAATATTTAAATATTGTTTGTGAGTCAACTATTCTAATTATGGATAAATATATTTCTTTTTGTTTTGAAAAGTTTAGCTGTCTTTATAACAAATCGCGTACGGAATAACATAACTTGGGACATTCTGATTTTAACGTATAACGGCGAAAAAGGGTATAGTGGTGTAACAGTATAATATTATTTTAAATTCATTAAATAGTGGTTATTAGTTTAATGCATTAATAATTAATTTTTATGTTAATTAGTCGCACGTTGTATTTTATCAGAATGCATTGTTATGTTAACCCTTTCATGGGCTAAAAATAACGCCATAGCCTTCCTTTGACTAATAAAAACGCTAATAAAAACGCCATAGCCTTCCTTTGAAATTTTGGGACCTAATCGAAAGACAATAAGTTAATTTTTGGACACGAAATATACAGATGGGGGATAAAATAATACAAACACCTGTGAAGTAAGAGAAAATCTTTATTAATAGGGGATTCGACACCCCTTTGTACACATTGTATGCGATGTGGGAGAGATGCATTAAGATCATGCACAATATTTAAGGGTATATGAAGCCATTCCTACTGCAGAGTAGTTTCTATATCCGAAAGTATGTTTGGAGGTGTAACTCGACCAAGAAGTTTGGACTTTAAAATTCCCACAAATGCTCAATAATGTTCAAGTCAGGAGACTGAGAAGGTCAGTCGAGATGGTCTACTTCATCGTCATGCTCTTCGAATCATGCTTGAACACACCGAGCAATATGGATAGGAGCGTTGTTGTCTTGAAAATCTGGTCGCTCTCCAGGGAATAAAATCTAGACAAAAGGATGGACATGATCCCCCAGAATGCTCCGATAATGATCAGCTTTGATCTTCTCATACAAAGTAACAAATGGTCCAAGCCCGCGATAAGATATCGCACCTCATACTAAAAGGGGGCCACCCTATGCTTCACAGTCGGCAAGAGGCAGTCAGGAGTAAACGCTTCTCTGGCCGTTCTCCACGCCCAGTGATCTGAAGTAGTGTGAATGCTGATTCATCAGACCAGATGACTTGTTGCCACTGATGTGGGGACAGCTTCTGTGAACTCTGCACCATTGGCGTCGCTTGAAAGCATTACGTCATGTCAGCAACGGTTTACGAATTGCCACTCTGCCATAAGTGTTCGCAACATGGAGTTCTCTTTTGACAGTTTTGGTTGAAATGGGGTCCTTCAGATGACTGTTCATTTCGAATGTTTCTCTGATAATGATTGCTTGTGCTTTCGGGCCACTATGCGCTTCAAGAACAGTCTATCCTTATCATTAAGCTTTGTCTTTCCCCCACTTTTGTGCTTTGAAGATACGTCCATCGTGTCCTTAGCGTCTTTCGTGTACGCTGTCATAACGGCTGATACCGTGCTTCTTACACGCCCCAAAAAGTTTGATGTTTCCGTCACCGAGGCTCCAGCTAAACCCGCTCCAATAATCATGCCTCTTTGGAGCTCTGTCAGGTCTGACTTTGTAGTGTGTCTCAGAGAGTATGATAGAAACATGTAAACCTATGACTGCTATTGAGAGAATGATATATTTCCTTTCAAGGCGACTAGGTGGCAGGCTTCTGTTCCAGGTGGCGCGACTGTACTGTAGGTGTGAAACGCAGCATACTTTTTCACAGGTGTTAGTATTATTTTGTACCCCATCTGTAACTTTTTTCATAAAGTGGTATTCATTTTTAGAAAAAGATATCAAAATTATTATTATTATTTTAAAAAAAATTAAATCACACGTTAACATTAGTGGTTTGGGCAGTCGACGATGTAGTTCCGCACGATTCGTCTTTACTAATCTATTTCAACAAATTCTTAAATTGGAATAATTTTCTCCTTGTAAATGAAATTACAATTCCTGTTAGGTTTAATTTCTTTTACATAGTTCTACATATAATCAATTGACGAACATCTGCTGCTGACGTTTTTAAACAAGCATACTCGATATCCGGAACCTAACACATACTTCGCCTTTGGTATTTATCGCTTTTTGTTAAGTTTCATTGTCACAGAGCAGTCACAATAAATCTTCGCCTTCTCTCTATTAGCCGAAAGATACTTTCTACATTTATTGCTGACCACTGCCGTATTTATTGCTGGATTGGTAAGCATCTCCTTCTGACGTTCTTTAACAAGCCTGCGCAATATCTGGCCTCTAACACATCTTCCACCTTTGAAATCTAAGACCATTGTTTTCTTGTCTTTTTTGTCACGGGCAATCACGATGAAGCTCTGCCTTCTCTCTATTAGCCGAAAGATATTTTCTATACTTATTGTCTCGCCCTGCTGCATTTATTGCTGAATTGGTAAGCATCTTCTTCTGACGTTTTTTTAGCAAGCATACTCAATCTTTGAAATATAACACATCTTTCGTCTTCTATGGTATCTAAGAGCTGTCATTCTCTTAATGGCTTTTCTGTCATAGGACAGTGGCTACGACATTCCGTCCTGTCTCTTGAAGACGAAATATATGTTTCATATTTACTATTACTTCGAACTATCATTGCTGGATTCATTGCTGGATTGGTTTATCCAGATTTGGGACTGTAATTTCCTGCCTATTGAAAATATGTTATTGGGGTCTTTCTCGTATCACGAGATGTTTAGAGGGCACTGCTCCGTTATTGCAGTATCGTAATGTTGAGTAACATGTACCTGTCTATGTTTGCAGACACTGAGGCTGCCTAACTGTTCAGACGCATTTATCGCCAAAGCATTACATAACGGGAAATTGTTGTGATGGGCTAGTATATATTATTTTCATATTACTTTCCTTATATACATAATGTATAAGGAAAGTATTGTGACGGGGTCGAAAATTCGAATTCGAGTTTTCGACGAGAGAGCACGTTTCAAGCATCCCTGATCACGAATCAAACATTTTGAGGTGATGTCTGTGTGTGTGTGTGAAAGTATGTGTGTATGTCTGAAAGTATGTGTGTGTGTGTGTGTGCGTGTGTGTGTGTGTGTGTGTGTCAGTGGGTCTGTGGAGACGATAACTGACGAACGAATGGACCGATTCGAACCAAATTTGGTACCAAAATCACAATCTGTAAACACTGGAAGCCTATTGTTTTTATACGCAATCGAATGTTCAGAACACCCCTAAATTTTCGAATGAAATTTTGAAAAAATCGTCAAAAAATTAAAACCAATAATAAAGTTACGTAAATAGACATTTCTTATGTAATTTTTCATTAGAAAACGATTGACATAAATTTTAGAACGCTAACATGAACCGTTCTCGAGATATTGCACATTTTTCAAAAAAATTATCAAAAAGTCATATAAAATAGAAAAAAAAAATATTTCCTATTGAGAAACATGTTCACTTTTCATATATAATATCATGCGATAAATTGAGTGACATCATTCTCGTGGATCTAGTTCGTTCCATTCATGAAAAAAGCTACTTTAAGTAATACTTTTGCATTTGAACGCCAATTTATATGCTGTAAGAATAACTTATTTCTTTGTCCATAACGCTTGGCGAGATTTTGGAGACGAAATTGGCGGAATGTCGCCAACTTGGCGATTTTTTGAAATGTTGCCAAATTAACGAAAATCTCGCCCAATGGATAAAAATGACGCTAAATCAATGAAAATGACGACTAATTGTGGAAAATTCAATATCTAATAAGTTAGATAATATATAAATATATAATAATAGTTATATAACATATGTCGAAAATTCAATATCTAATAAGTTATATATATATATATATATATATATATATATATATATATACATATATATATATATATATATATATATATATATATACATAACTTATTTCTTCGTCCATAACGCTTAGCGAGATTTTGGCGACGAAATTGGCGGAATATCGCCAACTTGGCGACTTTTTGAAATGTTGCCAAATTAACGAAAATCTTGCCAAATGGGTAAAAATGACGATAAATCAATGAAAATGACGAGTAATTGTCGAAAATTCAATATCTTGGAAAAAATATTAGTATCTACTAGAAGAAAAACCTATTTATTTTACTGTAAAAGTAGTGAATTCATTTCATTATATAAGGAAAGTCATGTGTTGCCCACATCAGATTTTTTTAATTTATAGACAGATATTAAGCATCCGTGTACAGGAACAGACCGCAATTTCAATAAAATATAATTTGACTGTGCTTCGGTCTGTGTTTACGATTTCTTTTGAACAATCTATGGAAATCAAATTTAACATATTTCAGTTTTTGTAGTTTGGACGAAGGCGCCATTTTAATGCGACATCGACAAATAAAAATTCTTTTACCTGCAAGTTTGGTACGAAATTTAAATAAGTATCTGTTTTATGCGTTATTTTGTTCGAAACACTAAAATTAATACAATAGAAAAGATAAAGTAAAATAAATTGGAGTATGTACAAATAGTGCGTATGTATGAATTGGAGTATGTACGAATAGTGAGTATAATTGAATTGGAGTATGTATGGACAGTTCCAGTAATCTTGCTTTACGAAAAACAACTTGTAGAGTATTTTACATGAAGTGGACATTTCTCGACAAATCCCTTCTATATATATTTGTCAATTAAAGAAAATGAATTCAAATTTCGGTTTTACTAAATATACTTAAAATGGTGATCATTCAAAAGTGTCAAATTAACATATCAGATTACGTTTTTTGTTGCTTCCATCAAAGGACTTTTTAACAACTAGCTCCCGTCCGTTAAGAAGATTAACGTGTCAAAAATTATAATTGATCTCTCGGATATCTGTGATAAAATGGTATCAAAGGACTGTTTTTTTTATGAGCGTATTAAGTTAATTTTTTTTCAGCGATTATCCAATCTATGATTCCGTTCGAATTATAATACTCAGTAAATAATTGTAGGATTCTGGAAAATCGTTGAATAATAAAAATTAACTGGAATTAACTCTGTAGGTATACTCGACTTTCTCATATCAAATTATTCTTTTTTCAAATTTTACAAGGAGAATTCTGGAAAATCGGTAATGTTATTACAACTGTAGCAAGTTACACTTCACTTTAAAGGGCTTGAAGAAATATTTCGACCGATGCCACACTGGACAGTGTATCCCCCACCCGGGGGCTAATGAAAAAAATTGTATGACGGCTATATTTCCCAACAATGATTGAAACCATTACGTTTCATGATCATTGAGCTATAAATAAACAATTTCGTACATAATTATGTCAAATTTTATGTTATGCTGCCATGTTAACACAATATTAAATTTGATATAAATTTCGAAGTTTTCGCTCGAATTTAAAATTTTTTTATCAAGTTCTAGATTATTTAATAACAAAGCCGGATATAAAGTTTCGTGAAAACTGCATTAATATTAATATTTGTGGGAGGGATTTCGTGTTCACAAGAAATCGACCACAAACATCTGACAGACAGATGGACATCACTCCAATCATAATCAAAACGTGTTCAGGACGTTATGAAACATATATTGGAACAAAAATCTCGAAATGGAGAATTTGCGTGAAAACAATACTTTCACAATACTACTTTTGAGAATGTAAAACTGTGTCTCATCTTTTAAATGTGTATTTTAAGGATTTAGAAAAAATATATTTATTTTATTTTGGAGGGATTTGCTTAAACAGCTCACAGAGTATTGGAATATCTATCTGAACACGTATTGCGATGTTAGCCATTCCCACCCGTTCATCCAGGATTAGTGGTTATTAAATGTAACATCTACATACTTCATAAAAGTTCTAAATATCAAAGACGTTTTAAATTTAAGCATAAAAATGGAAAGGCGAACATTTTTCAAAGATATAGTGGTGTCTGTTTTTTTTAAATCCCTTTGTATCACACCCCTAATTCGAATTATCGAAAATTTTGATGTTTTCCTTGATGAAAAAGCTGAGTCGGATCGAATGAAACTAAACTCTAGATCTTGGTTTGAGTGGAAAAAATCGATCATTATAAAAAGTGGTTCTGAATTTTCGATTATTCCTTTGCAACGTCATCTCTAATTCGAATTTTCGGAATATTAGAATTTTGACGCTGACCGGGTAGCTGTTCGGCTCAAATGAAATCAAAAACCAAGATTCTAGCTTGAGTGGAAGCGCTTGACAATTAAGCTAAGTGGTTTTGAATTTTTAGAAAATCACTTTGTATCGTCACTCCTTATTCAAATTTTTGAAAGTTTAGATTTTTACATTGATCTGACAGCTGAGACGTATAGAGTGATTGTAATACAAATTGCCATGTACTTTAGATTGATATTTATTTTTTATACAGGTTAATATTCTACTGTAAGTCATTGCAATATCTACATGCTATCTATGTCTGCAATATCTACATTATTGCTTTTCAATCAATAAATATTGTGGATTCCACACAAAATAAATATATCTGCTAGTGAAATTTATTTTACTAAATTTGCTAATTTAAATACCATTTCTTAAACTGGAATTTCGCACCCTGAAAGCAGGGCTGTTTATAGTCATCATGGGCTTCATACAAACATTTATAATAGACCCCTCCATATTTGAATTTTTCATTTGTTTGTGAATTTATCATGTCTTCTCCAACCTTATAAAGAAAGCATTGGCGATCCGGATCCCCTCTGGAGTCCTGCCCCCTCCACTGTAGTGGTTATCTGTCCTCTCTTATAGGCAGCCACGTCTATTAAATTATTAAATATAGAAATAGTGCTTTTAAAGGTTTACGTTATGTTAAATTCTTTCGAATAATTTTCATTTGTGTTTAAAAGTGTAACAAATGATTACTTTAAAATAAGAGAATTTTCAATGGGTTAGAGCAGAATTTTGGGGTACTCGTCATATTTTAGTTACGCGAAATGGAATTTTCCTTCTGTAGCCTGGTTGAATTACTTTTGTTGTGCATGTGAATGTATACAGTATGCGTATTACAATGGGGCTTGATTTGATTTGATTTGATTTGATTATTTAATTATGCCAAACTTAAAAACCGACCTATAGGGTGTTGTAGCTGAAAAACCTAAATAGGCTGATACTACATAAGTTTGGTTCGCCGGTGATGAGCCAGCGGTACGTGTGTGTTTGGGGGGGGAGGGGAGGGATAACGATACTTAAAGCTATAGAATGAAATATGTACACTTATGCTAATAATTAATCATCAAATATTACTTTGTTGCTCTCTGACCATGTTGGAGACATTGATGCATGCAGATATATAAGCCGTTGAAAGAGCAGCTCTCCTAGGAGGTCCAATTACTATTAAACATAATGCAGATTAAACAAAATGCATATAGAGAGTACTCAAGATTCAATTATATTTTGCATACAAGTACATGGTGAGTAATGGGGATGCAGATATTGGCCATTTTGCATATTGAGGGTGAACGTTCTGTAGATAAGTGATCAGGTTTATAAAGTTGAATAAATAAGACTAAAATAATAAAAGAAAAGATGGAGAAATGACAGTGAGATTTGGATGAAATTTGGAGACGGTGTGAAGCGGATTCTAAGGAGGATGTTCTTCGAGGATTAAAATTTGAACCATTTCAGTGTTTCTTTCAGCACTTTCACCCCTGGTGGAGATGGTAGGAGGGGCAAATGAAATTTAATTTGGGTAAGTTTTCTATTTGCCCTATATAAATATATCCAAATGCTGTGTTACGCAAAGAGAAACTAAATAAGCGTAAAATGTCACCGGGGGGGATTTCGCCATTCCCCCGAAGGCATATTTGAAAGAAACATTGTGGAATTCGATGGATCTACAAGTTTTAAAATCTCTACATATAAGCTAACCGTTTTGATTATGTCTGTGGCCAGGATACCCAGCACTTCTACCACGTAGCCCATTTCCACCAAAATTAAAAAAAGAAATAAAATATAAAACGAAAATTCCGGTAATATAAAATCGTATAGATCCATTCTCGAGTCGACAGACACAGAACGACTTTCCGAATTAAAGTTATTGAATTATGAATTTTATTGTAAAAAATGAACAAATAAAGTCACAACAAAAACAAGTTTTGTAGAGCTGAGTCATGACATTTTATGATGACAAAATTTGATGACTGTATCTGGAACAGTAAATTTTAGATGAAATTATAAATTTCAGCATTTCGTCACAGTGGAGTTCAAGTTATCTGATATTCATTGAATTTTTTAAAATTAACGTATAAAGATGCAACAAAAACAGTGAAAACTTTCTAGAGTTCAGATTTGATATTTCACGATGACAAATATTGAAGACTGTACCTGAAAATATATTTCTGTAAAATTTAAATATTGAGTAATAGGTCGAAATGGCGTAAAACAAGAAGTTTTCATCAAAAATCGGTGATTTATACAGATAATGCTTATAATACTATTTTAATCTTATACGTAAAAATTAAAATCTCAATCTATAAGACTTTTTATTTTAAAATTATGCTTTCTCATTACCAATACTATTTCAGAAAAATTTGTTTTCTGATTCGCATTACGGAGAGATAGACTCTCTCGCCGTCTCGTATTTCTCGCCGTCTTTGTTCAGAATGCATACGGTATTTTCCGCGACTTTAATATATATATATATATATATATATATATATTAGAAATAAATAATAATAAAAACAATTAAGTAATAATAAAAAATCTGATGTGGTCAACACATGACTTTCCTTATATAATGTAATGAATTTACTACTTTTACAGTAAAAAAAAATAGGTTTTTCTTATAGTAGATACTAATATTACTTCCAAGATATTGAATTTTCGACAATTAGTCGTCATTTTCATTGATTTAGCGTCATTTTTATCCATTTGGCGAGATTTTCGTTAATTTGGCAACATTAAAAAAAAGTCGCCAAGTTGGCGACATTCCGCCAAATTCGTCGCCAAAATCTCGCCAAGCGTTATGTACTAAGAAATAAGTTATTCTTACAGCAGATAAATGACTATTGGCTTTCAAATACAAAAGTACTATTCAAAGTATCTTTTTTCATGAATGGAACGAGCTAGATCCACGAGAATGATGTCACGCAATTTATCGCATGGTATTACATATGAAAAGTGAACCTGCTTCACAATAGGAAATATTTTTTTTTATTTTATATGACTTTTTGATAATTTTCTTTAAAAGTGTACAATATCTCGAAAACGGTTCTTGTTAGCGTTCTAAAATTTATGTCAATCGGTTTCTAATGAAAAATTGCATAAGAAATGTCTATTTGCGTAACTTTATTAGTGGTTTTGATTTTTTGACGATTTTTTCAAAATTTCATTCGAAAATTTAGGGGAGTCTGAACATTCGATTGCGTATAAAAACAATAGGCTTCCAGTGTTTATGGATTGTGATTTTTGCACCAAATTTTGTTCATATCGGTCCATTCGTTCGTCTGTTATCGTCTCCACAGGCTCACTGACACACCCACACACACACACACACACACACACACACACACACACACACATAGACATCACTTCAAAAATGTTTGATTCTTGATCAGGGATGCTTGAAACGTGCTCTCCCGTCGAAAACTCGAATTCGAATTTTTGACCCCGTCCCAATACTTTCCTTATACATTATGTATATAAGGAAAGTAAAAATTCAAGTAATATTAACATCACCATGGAAGCAAATTCACGGCCATAATGCCGATAAGAGAACAGAACAATATAAATATATATATATATATATATATATATATATATATATATATATATATATATATATATATATCAACTCTATCAAAATACTGACTTTTAGACGCTTTTGGAAAATTATCTTACTCTTTGCTTGTAGTAGGAGGTAGCTTTTCAGAACAACCCTAAAAAATGTAAATATGTGGAAATGTTGCAAATATGTAAAAATCTATCAAATTTTTAAAATTTTTTTAAGTTCCGGCAGTATCTTCGATTCTATACCTGCGTTTAAAAAAAAGCGAACTTCTAGGCCGAGTAGGGGCTTTGGTATAGCGTTTACATGCTCACATCAGCGATTATTATGGATAAAGAGGTGCTTTACAAATATTTAAAAAATATCACATTTTTCGATTTTTCGAATGTAGAAAACACATAAAACCCAAATGACCTTCTAAGTCGAGTAGGAGCTTAGGTATACCGTTCTTATACACACATACGCGCTAGTGTTTTAATAGTAACATGAGGAAAAATAAAATCATGAATTTACTTTTACCTTTGATATTTGAAATTCAAGAAATCTAATTATTATTCAAATCAATTTTATGTAAAAATATATTGACGAGAATAGCTGATTATAAAAACATTTTTCTCGCATCATCGCAGTTAACTAAAAAAGAGTCATGTTTCATTAAGCAAACTTATTTTAAGAATTCCGATTTTTCATTAACATTTCTTTGAAGTTGGGTGAAGAGGAACCAGAATTAAAATTTTATTACATCGCATATAGTTTCTGTTGAGAATACAGAACATTGCATAATATATAATTCGCAATTGTCCTCAAAGTAATCTTAAATAAGTTTTTTAATAATGTTTTTTAAATAAATAATGTTCATTTAATTAAAAATCTCAAGAAATCTATAAAAAAACAAATTAGTGTCCTGTTTATTTTATATCAAGCATTTAGTTTCATAGTGTTTTCATTGAGGAAGTTTTTGAATCCTTTTACTGATCTTTTTATTTTCTTCTAGGTCTTTTTCAATTTTTACTTTTTTCGATTAGCAAAGATTTGCGTACTGAGTTAAATACTGCAATTAATTAATAACAAACGCTTTCGTGCCTATGGTGATATGGTTGCTCTTTCTTTCAACACTGTGGAAGGAGGGGTTTTTTCCCCTCCGAAACCAGTTGATCCTTCTAATCAACTACTTATAATGTTACCAACGAAGTATTTTTTTACTTATGATATATCTTAAAAAAGTAGTTTGATCGAATGTTTAATTCTTATTCCTTCATTCTATTGCATAAAATAAGCATTTATCTCCCGAAATTCAATATTTATATTTCGTTCGAAAAATACGTCTTAAAAACCATCCTAAATACGTCTTAATACATTTCGAGTAATTTTCGAATCCATTTCAATAAATCAAACGACTTAAACAGTCTTTAATATGAATCTATGCGAAAGTCGAGTGGATCCACCAACTTTATTAGTGTTGTTGTTGTTGAGACCCAGACCGTCTGACCTACCAGAAAGGTGTAAGGTAACTGAAACTTTATTAGTGTGTAATAACACACTAATTACAAAGAACTTACCGTAGTTAGTCCGTTATTACACTAATTACAGTTAGCAATAGTTTAAGACTCTGTAAACAGTGTTCTGTTACAGAGAAATAACCTTCTAAAGTTATTACAGAGCATATTAATTTAGTGTGTTATTAATCTGTTAATAACACAATAAAGTTATTACAAAGGGATGTTATTAGATACATTTGTAATAGCTTTAAAATAAAATAAACAATTTGAAATAAAATATACAGCTTAAACAAGATTTTACTTTCTCTATATACATAGTACAATGTATAGGGAAAGCATTGTGTCGAAAATTCGATTTCGAGTATTCGGAGAGCACGTTTCAATCATTCCTGAACTAGAATCAAACATTGTTGTGGTAATGCCTATTTATCTCTCTCTCTCTCACTCTATCTGCGTGTGTCCATGAATCTGTGGAGAATATATCTCAGGAGTGAAATTTTATACAACAGTTACGATCTCCGAATACTGACTTAAAATGCAATCGAATGTTCGGAAACCCCAAAATTTTCGAATAAAATTTTGAAAAAAAAAATTCTTCAAAAATTAGAATTTTCCCTATTTTGTATTATGTAATTTGTCATTAGAAAACGGTTGACACAAACTTTAGAATGCTAGTATGAACCGTTCTCGAGATATTGCATTTTAGCCAATAAATTTATCAAAAAATCACATAGAGTGAAAGAAAATATTAGCAATTGTGAAATGTGTTCAGTTTTCATATACAATATTAATCGTATGCGATAAATTTTTTAACGTTTGTCTCGTAGATCTAACTAGTCTTTCCATTCACGAGAGAAAATACTTTCTGTAATAGTTTTGTATTTTGACGTCTAATAATTCGCAAACAGTCATGTATAAGAAATGCTCTTCCCTTCGTTTGTCTGTAACGCTTGGAGATTTATTTGGCGAACTAGAAGACTAATTTAGTGAAATACTTGGCGATATTTTGCAACTGATTGACAAAATTATCTTTAGAATTGCAAAAATTACAGTAGATATCGAAAATGACGCAACATTCATGAATTAATTATATACATATTTTAACATATGGGCTATATTGCTTATTGCGGATGCCATTAATATTGAGAATTGTCAATTTTGAGCTGTGTACAATATAAGCTAATTGGATATTTCAAAATATATTATATGTTGTCATCCGGAAAAGCGCCAAATGTACAATTCAGCATTAAGGACATTGTGCTGTAGATATTGTACATCATTTTTCCTTGCGAAAGAATTAAATTCATTCCATCATATAGGGAAAATCATGTGCTGCACACATATGACATTTTAAGATTGTAACAATAGATAAATATTTTGCAATTCAGACTTTTACAATGGTGCCCTATGGAAATAATCTTACAAGTTAATAAAATGGAGGACGTAAAATGTGACTTTGTAATTAGCCCTTAAAACCGGTGACTATTCATTATTGGCAATTGCAGATCTTTTAATAATTGGATTTTATCATAATTTTAAGTTGCAGTTTCTTTATTCATTTTGCAAGTGCTTATATAGAAACAAGAGGGATCAGTTGGACATAAAGCATTGATTATGAAACATTTTCCAAATGCAATGTAATTTTATTTAAATATCTCTAAAATGCAATATATTCTGCTGTGATATTTTTACTTTCCTTATATACATAATGTATAAGGAAAGTATTGGGACGGGGTCAAAAATTCGAATTCGAGTTTTCAACGGGAGAGCACGTTTCAAGCGCCCCTGATCACGAATCGCACATTTTTGAAGTGATGTCTCTCTCTCTCTCTCTCTCTCTCTGTGTGTGTGTGTGTGTGTGTGTGTGTGTGTGTGTGTGTCAGTGAGTCTGTGGAGACCAGATCTCACGAACGAATGGAGAGATTCGAATAAAATTTGGTACAAAAATCACATTCCGTGAATACTGGAAGCCTATTGTTTTTAGACGCAATCGATTGTTCAGAACATCCCTAAATTTTCGAGTGAAATTTTGAAAAAATCATCAAAAAATCAAAACCTTTAATAAGGTTACGCAAATATATATTTCTTATGTAATTTTTCCTTAGAAAGCGATTGACATAAACTTTAGAATGCTAACATGAACCGTTCTCGAGATATTGCACATTTTTCAAATAAATGTATCAAAAAATCCCATAAATTAAAAAAAATATATTAACTGTTGAGAAACATGTTCACTTTTATATGTAATATCATGCGATAAATTGGGTGACATCATTCTCGTGAATCTAGCTCGTTCCATTCATGAGTAAAGATACTTTAAGTAATACTTATTTATTTGAACGCCAATAGCCATTTATTTGCTATAAGAATAACTTATTTCTCAGTCCATAACGCTTGGCGACATTTTGGCGACGAATTTGGCGGAATTTCGCCAACTTGGCCACTTTTTTAAATGTTGCCAAATTAACGAAAATCTCGCCAAATGGATAAAAATGTCGCTAAATCAATGAAAATGACGACTAATGAACGAAAATTCAATATCTTGGAAAGAATATTAGTATCTACTATAAGAATAACCTATTTTGTTGTTGTAAATGTAGTAAATTAATTGCATTATATAAGGAAAATCATGTACTGCCCACATCAGATATTTTAAATTATCACAGTACTACAATAATTTATTCTATTTTAAAGCTTAAAATTTCATCGAAAACTGAACTTTATTCAAATGACGACATCGGAATATAAATCGCCTGGCTCTCTATGTAAAAGCAATGAATATTTCATTCATACACTTTTATTCCATTCTTTTCATTCATCGGTGATATTCTTAAAATTATCAAAATACTACAATAAATTATTTCACTTATTTAAAGACTTAAAACCATGGAGGTAAAAGTACATTCTAACTTCATGCTTAAATTTCATCGAACAAAAAAATGCTATAAATTTGTCTGCTTCTCTATGTAAAATAAATGATTATTTCATTCATATCCCCTATATTCCAGACTCCAGAACTCCATAATTTTGCAATTTTTATACAAGTCATCTTACAATAGCTTGATTTATTTACATTCTGCATGCTATATAAATTAGGCTTCGTTTTAAGAATAATCAAATTTCAGCAAAAATGAAGCGGCTTTAGGACAGAAGCAACACTATAAATTTAAAATAACTTTAAAAATCAGGATTTTTACTCTGGGAAAAAAGATGGATGTCAGATTTTATTTTGAAGGGTATCACTTGATCTTTTCACGTTATATGGCTGTAATTATTATTTTAATTTTTTTTTAAACTGCCAAACATAATTTACCGAATTTTTTTTTTATTTTTATGGGATAATTTGAATATTTCTTAGTAATTTCGAAGCAATTTGAAAATTTTAAATTCGCTTAAAAAATGCTTTAAAAATTCAGTCCCATAGGGCTCAATGTATTTAATATTTAAAACCAGCGTTCAATCCAAGACTAAATGGGTGATATTATTCATTTACAGTCTCGTATGTCCCACAGACCATCCCAGCAACATACTAAAATTTCATTTTGATAAAGTCATATTTACGGCAGTTATCGTACGAACAGGCAGACAGACAGAATGAACACAGAATGAAAGCCACAAACATTTTTCAACTATGTTGTAAAGTGTTAAAAATGAATTCCAGAACAGTTTTTCATTCTGTCTGTCTTTCAGTCTGTCTGTTTGTCTGTATGTCCGTTCGTACTATAACTGCCGTAAAAATGATTTTATCAAAATGAATTTTAGTATGTTGTTAAGACGATCTGTGAAACATATAGGAATGTAAATGAATAATATCACCCAATTAATTTTGGATTGAACCCGGGTTGAAGAAATAAAATACATTGAACCCTATGGGATTTTATTTTTCATGCATTTTTAATCGAGTTTAAAATTCACAAATTGCTTCAAAAATTTTAGAAAATATTCAAATTATCCCATAAAATATATAAATAAAATTTCAGCAACATATGTTAGGTATTTTATAAATAAAATTTAAAATAATAATTACACTCATATAATATGATGACCTACTTTAAAATAAAATACGGCACCCATCTTTTTTCCCAGTGTCAAAATCGTTATTTTAAAAAAATCTTTTAAATTTATATTTAGTGTTGCATAAAACCGTTCTTAAACCGCTTTATTTTTGCGTATTTTCTCTGCATGTATATTATGTGCCAAAGCAATTACAATATTTTTTAGTTTAAATGATTATCAGTTTTTGATTACTTTTTATACCCAAGCCTAATTTTAATGGATTCAGAATGTAAACAAGTGATTGTAAGATGAGTTGTATAAGAATTGCTGAATTATTTCACTCAAACTTATTGAACTCTGGAGTCTGGAATAAAAGTATATGAATGAAATATTCACTACTTTTACATAAAGAGCAAGACGATTTATATTTTGAAGACGTCATTTGAATAAAATTCATTTTTTGGACGAAATTTTAAGTTTTCAAGTATAATAAATTATTGTAGTATTTGGTAATTTAAAATATGTCAGCGCTGAATGTATTGCATTTTAGAGATGTTTAGATGAGTTGGAAAGCGTTTCATAATCAATGCTTTATGCATGATTGCTCTTTCTTGTTTAACTTCATCGCGATATATATTTGAAACAGAAAAAATCAACCTTATTTCTTCCATTGTCAACTTAAAAAAAGCTGTCTTTAAGTTTTGAAAAGTTCTATCTAGAATATTCTTTTTATCGATATAGGAAAAATAAACTCGTTTTTCTTTTAACTTCAGTGTCTGAAATTCATCCAGAAATCCGATTATTATTCAAACTGAAATCACGTAAAATGAGCCACGACAACTGATTATAAAAACATCTCACGCATCAGCGATGTTCAGTAAAAACGAGTCATTGGCCATTATGCAAATGCATTTCTGTTATCGTTAGGATTAGGATTTGGAAAATAGAAAAAAATATGTGTTTCTTTGAAGTTGTAGTCAGTCGTGAAAAATCTGGGGAAATATGTGAAGAGTAAGATTGAATTAAAATTTTCGGATACCCGCAAGAGAGGCGGGAAGACGGAAAAAGAGAGACAGAGAGATTTATACTGTCATCGCTAAATACAAATTTCTATTTTATTAATTTCGTACACTTACTTTTCTTTGCGCAAAATTAATTTGATAAAATTGAAACACAAGGAAATGTCGAAAAACAGTATAGTCCATGCATTAAAAGCTATGAATAAATAAAATACTAAAATTCTGCTGTATTAAAATAAAAATCTGAGTTTACACCAACCGTTTCTTATACTTAAAATTTAATACTATAATTATATTTTTTTCCTATTTTTATCAAAATATTTTTTACATCAAAAGTTCAAAGGAAAATCTGTTAGTGTATCAATCATCTAGTTAACATATCATTGGGCTATAAAAGAGATCATTGGGGTATAAAAGAACCCCTTTTATTCACGATTATATTAATTTTCTTTCTATGATGCCATCGCAAAAAAAAAATAATAATTTCAAATAAATTTCGAAGTTTTCACTCGAATTTAAAAAAATATATAATTCTAGATTTTTCGATAACCGAAACCGGATATGGAATTTCGTAAAATGGCATTAATATTCGCGTACAGAAGAATTCGATCATACAGGCACATAGACAGACAGTCGGACATCACTCCAAACATAGTCAAAACGTGTTCAGGAGATCCTAAAACATATATTGGCATCAACATATCCAATTCAAAAAATGTTAAGAAAACAAAACTGTATTTATATTATATTACACAATGTGAGAAAATAAAAACCATTAATGTAAGTAATGTAATACTAATTAAATTAATTCGATAGAATAATCGGACACGAAATTTTTTGACCGTAAAATAAAAAGCATCTATATGAAGACCTTGACTTTTGACTTGACTGTCGAATTTGAGCAAGAAATGCACTTCTAGATAAGTGAAGATCTTTAAATGTACCAAATAGTCAAAATATTGCAGTGTCAGAACGGATACTTGCTATATGCTGCAATGTTTCCCGAATATTGTTTACACATATCACGTAGCCAATTTCAACTTTAAAGAAAATCGAGCTTCTACTGCCCAATACTTGAATAGCAAGTGTACAGCTACAAAACCAGACAATGACGGCGTTTTCAAAACCGCAGATGTGTTTCACTGCACTAGCAGCGCTAGTCTTGGCTTTATAAAAGTGTGCAAAATACATTCACAACTTTATACGTGTTTGTATGATCTCAAATACCGGCACTTTCAGGAAAATAATATTGTGATTATTAAATTCAATTAATAAAATAACCTCACATATTTATATAGTTAGAACATAAAATGAAAAAAATCTCAAAATAAAGGCATAACTTTTATCATTGAAATAAAAATACAATTTTCTATTGTGAATACAATTTTTAGTTTTTCATTCCTAAATTTAGCTATTATCGAAACAACAAAAAAACCAGGTCCCAATCCTTCAGTTCCGAATGCCCGCTATCTGTGAGTTCTATATCAGCAACTAAACAAAATATTAAATAGAGATACATGTATTTGGTTCTGAATCACATGGTTTTCAAAGAATAAAGGAATATAATTGAAATAGAGTTAAATATATATTCACATCTTAACCAGAGAAGAAAAAAAATCTGGAGAGTAGCTGAACACAACCATATACTTACCTTAATAAATGGTGAAGTAGCTTGTGAGTGTTTGCTTTTGAATTTTACAAGAAAAAAAATGGTTTCTGTGAGACCAGATTTGAAACGAGATTTAGAAGAAGACAGTTTTATGTTGAATATTTATGATTATCTGTAATATAAATCAATGCATCAGACTTAAGGACGCCAGTTTTATTGCACCCTGACCAGAAAGGGTAGATAGGCCATAAACACAGGGGGATAAAGTGAATACACGAGATTGAGTAAAGATGTTAACTAATTATTCAAGATGTCTGGTCGCATTGCCCTAAAGTCGGCCAATCAGAGTCAAAGAGGCGTGTTAGACCTCAAGCGAAAAGAAGTAGCAACATATGGAAAGTTCTAGAGATATGAGAACAGAATACAGTTATAGAACAGTTATAGAATTTGAGTGCGACAAGAGAGTCGGAGCAGACAAGGATTGTAGTGACGCCAGAGTACCAGACTTCGAGTTTGTATGACTGGCGATGCAGTTATGATTAGGTCAGATTGATTCATGTTCAGTGATCGACTTCCTTACGAGACGGCGTACCACACCGTGAGTTGGTACACTGATTGGTACGGTGTACACTGATGAAAAGGAACCAAAGGTGGCTGTGCCAATGCACAAAAACAAAAGTGGAGGTATGTGTTTCTATCAATAATTATAGAAGGTCATAAATGCAGTTTAGGCATTTTAACTTAACTGGTCTCACATTTGCAATCTCCTCCGTAAATAATAATATAATAATTGTTGTAATGAATTTAATAATTAATCAAATGTTTTTAATAAATAATTTTATTTTAAAGTTAAATCGGTGCAATTGATTATGGTAGTATGCTAATGTATTCTATTCCAGGAACTCGCACTGAAGGAAAATAAGGTAGATTTAAGCGGCACAAAACGCAATGTGTTTATGAGTTTCACGATATACGATAATTACGGCCATATTATATATAAATAATTTAATAAGTCTAAAATCTCACATAAACAGTTTTATTAAAATGTGCTCCACAATTCCTTTGGTCCAAATGATTACAATTATAACGTGTTACCATTCACCTCATAGGACTTGAAGAAATATTTCGATTGTTACCATGCTTGAAAATGTACATCCTGGAGGGGGATATAACTTGCCCTCCTCTCAATGGGACCTAATGACGTCACGAACACAAATATTGTATTACAGCTATTTTTCACAGCAATGAATGAAACTGATAAGCTTAGAGATCATTGGTCTATAAAAGAACCCCTTTTATTCACGATTATATTAATTTTCTTTCTATGATGCCATCGCAAAAAAAAAAATAATTTCAAACAAATCTTGAAGTTTTCACTCGAATTAAAAAAAATATCTAATTTTAGATTTTTCGATAACCAAAAGCGGATATGGAATTTCGTAAAATGGCATTAATATTCGCGTACATAAGAATTCGATCATACAGACACATAGACAGACAATCGGACATCACTCCAAACATAGTCAAAACGTGTTCAGGTGATCCTAAAACATATATTGGCATCAACATCTCCAATTCAAAAAATTTTAAGAAAATAAAACTTTATTTATATTATATTACACAATGTGAGAAAATAAATTAATGTAAGTAATGTAATACTAATTAAATTAATTCGATAGAATAAACGGACACGAATTATTTTGACCATAAAATAAAAATAGCATCTATATGAAGACCTTGATTTTATATATATATATATATATATATATATATGAAATGAAATTATAAATGCACTTTTTAATCTTTCAAATTTCAGTAACTCAATTAGTATCAAAACCAATGTTCAGCAAAGTCAGTTCTGAAAGCCACGGTAACAAAACATAATTCGCTTCTTGGCAGATCTGTAAGAGCAAGTTCCATTTCTATTACGAAAATTCCTTTTTGTCATTTTAAAAATAGAGGTCTAGAATAAATTTGAACTTTTTTTTATACCTAAAGAAATAGTAGAAAATAAAGAAGATGATTTAATTTGTGTTCTTAAATAAAAAGTATTGTAGTAATATTCTGATACTTTTTTTCGCTACATACTGGCTTTTAAGTGTCTTCTTTTCGATTTGGGTAAAACATCGAATTGTGCTCAAAACGGAATATGTTTAAAACGGATCTCCGCCTAATGTAAAATTTTTACCGGTCTTTAATCATAAGTAAGGAAATTTCAGTAAGATTACTTTTGTGTTTTACAGGATTGAACTGAACGGAATAATGAGGTTGGGCGCACACGGAACTGCTAAGAGAAACAAAGTGCATTTTCTTTTAGTGATAGGTTGATGCAGTAAACTATTTTTGTACGAGTACTAGCAAAAACGTGTTCTTTATTTCGATCCAGACCGTCCGACCGACCCAATGGTGTAAGGCATCTGTTTGGACTGTTGGAATAGTGCCACCCAATTTAGACTGGAACACAGTAAGGGCGACATACACAGGGACCAAACCCTCTCTCCCTTGTCACCCACCTCTCGGAAGAACTTTCAGACTCACAGACTTGATGTACCCATACATTGCGTAGAAATGAGATATTCGATCTCTGAAATCTAATACATCCTTCGTCTTTGCTATCTAGCATCCTTCTTTTCTTGGCTTCTTTGTCAGGGAGCTTCTCACCAAGGAGGTCAACCTTCCTCTGTTAGTAGAAATATATATTCCCACTTACTACTTGGCACTGCTGTATTAGTTGCTGAAATGGTCAACCACTCAGAATACTTTCTGACTCACATATTTAACGTGCCCATGCTCTCGTGAACACAGGGACAGTTTGGACAGATTCCAGAATCGAACTCGGGTCCTCCGACTGCAATCTACGCAACTTAACCACTGGTCTGCTTCGCTTCTGGTAAACGTACTTTGTAAACACGTCCATGGAGTTAAAATTATTTGTTTGAGTAACGCTTTTTTCGGTCATAAAATTTAGCTAGCTGACCGGCATTGAGAAATTTAGTGTGAAAGCTGTAAATATTAAATACGTAACAGCTAAACTGTGACTGTACAGATAAAGGTAAAGGTAATATATGAACACTGAAATATAAATAAGATGATGAGCTAAGATATTGTTCATTACTTTAAGGGAGGGAGGATCCAAGGCAGAAAATTTTATTTCTCTTATTTAGGAACAGTTGTAGTTAAACATTTTTACACAAATGTGCTTATATTATTAGATGTAAATGTGCTATGTAAAATAAATGATAGTAATTAAATGAAAAAATAATAAATTAAAAAGATTTTTTATTTGATATAATTATGAGTTCAAATTTTCTATTTACAGAATAAATTTGTTTATTAATGGTGAAAAACACGCTCTTTAATTTGTCTTCAGGATGTGTTTTTTAAACTGATGAGAAGAAATTTGGAAAATGTCTTCATGAAAAAATTATCTTTTTAAGTGACTTATGTACCAAACAACGTAAATGTAAAATTTACAGTTTTATGCACAAATCCTGAAAACTTATAAAAGTTATTATCACAGAAAAATTATAAGGTAAGTGACCCAAATTTGGGCACTACACCTAATATGGGCACTGCTGTAAAAAAGACACAGATATTCATCAATTATCTATCTCCGATATTTTAAAAAGACCAACAGAGAAAAGGCTTTAAATTATCGAGCTGTAAGACTGATAAAATCGCTTTTTCCAGAAAAAAAAAGTACCCAAGCATAAAGCAGCTAAGCCGAAACCAGCATCCAAGCCTAAATCCAAGACAAATGTAATATCAACTGTTGCAGCTCAGCCGTCCTGCAGTGGTGTATTCAGCTCAAAAGAGTCCGGCTATTGTGTACTGTGTCGTCAAGAAAAAACAATTAGATATGATACAGTGTAATATATGCCATGTTTGGGTACATGAAGAATGTTGTGGCCTTACAAGTAAGGAAAAATTTTATATTTTTGTAAGTCCATCTTGTGCCTACTCTGATTAAAGCTTTATGTTGATTTATGTTTTTTTAGCATAATTTTTAAGGGTGCCCATATTAGGTGCAAAGGTTCCAAATACGGGCATAGGTTCCCAACATGGGCACTGTCCCTTATTAGCACCTATCTGATGTTTTTAACTCAATTATCATTTTTCCCTTTTACCCCCTGCAAGGAGAATACATCCACCAATTTTCAAATTTTTATCTGCTAAAACAAACATTATAATAATTAAAATGCTTAGGGGTGCCCATATTTGGGTGACTTACCTCACCTCATACTCCATAGATCTAGCTCAAATCTTTTTTGGGTTTCTAAATTAAAAAAAAGTCATTCGGAAGAAAATGTATTTCATACAGACATAAATATAATTATTTTTATGTATGGGAAAAATCGATTCATAAAGTAATATCTTTATTTCGCCGTAGAAAGGAGAACATGTAATCATGAATACAGCTTTAAGTTTAGTATCTGAAATTCTAGAATTCCAATTTTGATGCATACCAAATTTACGCAAAACGGGTGGGTGCCCCAAGTCACGATAACTGATTATCAAAACATGTCACGCATCATTGCAGTTCCGTAAAAACGACTCATTGGCCATTATGCAAATTCGTTTCTGTTATCTTAAGGATCGAGAAAAAATTTATTTCTTCAATTGCAGTCAGCCGTTAAAAATTCGAAAGAACATGCATTGAATTTAGTTGAAAAAGATAATGCAAAACGCAGAAGTATGGAATTTATATTTTTATCGTTATATACGATTTTATATTTTATCTACGCGTTATATATTTAATATCAAATTATACTGTAATGTATAACCTGAAAGCATAGCATTTCTGTCGATTAATGTGTTTTTGTAGATGCATTGCTTTGCAGTTTAAAAGTTAAAACAACATGCATTTTGTAATTATGGATTTATATATAATAATTACATTATCACTTTCCTTATATACATAGTATAAGGTATACGGAAAGTATTGTGACGGGGTTGAAAATTCGAATTCAAGGTTTCGACGGGAGAGCACGTTTCAAGCATCCCTGATCACGAATCGAACATTTTTGAGGTGATGTCTGTGTTTGTGTGTATGTATGGAGACGATATCTCACGAACGAATCAAGCGATCAGAACAAAATTTGGTGCAAAAATCGCAATCAGTAAATACTGGAAGTTTATTTTTTTTACATGCAATATAATGTTCAGAATCCTCCTAAATTTTGAAATGAAATTAAAAAAAAATTAAAGGATTCAATAAAGTTGCGTAAATAATTATTTATGTAATTTGTCATTAGAAAACGATTGACATAAATTTTAGAACGCCAACATGAACCGTTCTCGAGATATTGTACATTTTTCAAATAAATATATAAAAAATGACATAAAATTAAAAAATATGTATTAACTATTACGAAATCTGTTCACTTTTCATATATAATATTATGCGATGAAATTATTATCATCATTTTCGTTGATCTAGCTCATTCCATTCACAAGAGAATACACTTTGTGTAATAGCTTTGTAATTTGATGCCATTAGTCGTTTATCTACCATAAAGCCCCGTTCTCAAGCACAATTTAAAACCTGTATTATGTCTGTGGCATACAGAAATTAGAAATATGAACATTTAATTTTATAATTAAAAATGTGTTGTGTTAAGCAATAACCCTCCAATTATTTATTTATATTATTTATCGTTCACATGGCCGTTAAAACTCATTAGTGGAATTAACATTTAAATCGTACATCGCTCGTTGTTGTGCCGCAATAAACCCTCCAATTATTTTTACCTTTTGTGTAAGTCCTGAAAAGAATTATTAATTAATATTAAAAGATTAGACTATTTTAAAACTTAAACAATATCATTTAGTAACAACATCAATTTATCAAAAGCACTAATTTTCATCAATATCAACTTTCAATTATCATCAATTTTCATTTAATATTTTAGCAAGGGGAGATATGTGACCGAATTATTAGATTTGCAATAGTGTCCAGAACCTGTGATATTTTGAGCACATACCTTCCAGTTTAGTCTTGGGCTCATCATCTCGCTTGCATCAGTCTTATACTGCCATAACTCTGTGGTGTGTGGCTCCTCCTCGTATAACTAATGCACTCGCCATTTGATCTACCTCCATTAATTTGGAACATCAACGGAACCTTTACAAATCTGTTAGTTTTTCATTTTTCTCTACTCTTAAGTCATGATAGTGTAAATACTTATACTCTAACTGCAACTAAGTCATGTCTGCTAGGTCATGTTCACTTCGCTCCTTTTGTAAAACTGTTTTTGACGTGGTTCCTTCGGCGGGGGGGGGGTAGTTCCGCCCTTCTTCCCCTTGGCGCTCATTGGTTCTTCTGAACCCAATGGCATCACTTCACAGCCCCTGTGGCCTGGCACACCTAAATTTGTAGCATTTGACCTAAAAGTGCAAGTTGTCGTAAAGTCCGGCGCCAGCCAGACTCAAGCTTTCTTTTCCTTAAAGGATACCATAAATAATCAAATAAAAATGTCTCATGTGAGAACAATTTCTGGTCTCACAATGTCTGCATTTTGCCAGTGTCACCGTTCCCATGTCCAAGCGGGCAAAATACCGGCTTAAAAGAGGGTTGTAAGGCGGTAGAATTTTGTTCCTTCTTATTTGTGGGAAAGAAGGGGGTGGTAGATAGGAGATTTACACACGATTCCACGCCCGGCCACACAGAAAGCTACCATTAGCCTATGGGTTGGTCGTGTGGTCTGGGTTTTCTACACGATTCCACGCGGGGCGCGGTAGCCCATTGGTTAGCGCACTGGAATTGCACTCGGTAGGCCCGGGTTCGATTCCAGCCGCTGCCAAAACTGCCGCCGTGTTCACGCGGAGTACGATCACGTTAAACATGTGGGTCCGTAAGTCCTTCCGAGAGGTTGGTGGTAGGGGAAGGAGGGTACGGTCCCTGTGGATGCCTCCCCCACTGGGTTCCGGTCTAAATTGGGTGGCACTTCCCGGCCGTCCAAACAGTTACCTTACACCTTTCTGGTAGGTCGGACGGTCTGGGTCTCAACAACAACACGATGCCACGCGCGCAGCTGCGATTTATTGAAAAACATGCCAGATACTAAAATACATCGTGGACCTTGCATGCCAATTCTATCTGTAGATTGTACAATAGTGATGAATTTATAGCATTTTAAATAGATTCTTTTTGCATTCATTACACGGACTTATTTACGAATTAAACGGATTGATTCTTATTATACCTCAGAATTCAATGAACGGAGAACCCTAAAGATTGATGCGAGTATGTACATTTTGTTTATTTGAGCTAACTGCTATCTCATGAATTAGAAATATTTGTTCCTGGATTAAAGGATAAATTGTACAGAAATTTTTATAAACATTTTTGTTTCTTAATTACAAAACATATACAATTAAGTGTTAGTTAAAAGTTATGTAAGCCAGCTGATTTTTCTTTGAAGCAGCAACTTTAAAATATAATGTTCTGTTTCTTGAGCAAATTTTCTGGATTCATCTAAGTAGTTTTTAACAAATAATAAAAATATTTTCTTAGATTTATATAATTTAGATTCTCCTTATATATAACTAACTTAATGCTCATTTATTTTATATTGTTAAAAAGGAGTATAAAATGTGTTTATATTTAAATGAATATATTGTTAATTATTGTAAATAAATTATTTATACATTATATTTCAAATTTGATTATTTTAGTTTTGTATTCTAAGCTTTTTACATATCAAAGCGAAATGTCCCATAACTTGAGATGATGTGATTATGATGTCAATATTGTGATTAGTAAAGAATTACGTTTTATGATTATGTGTATTAATAACAAAGTAAAATGTTTAAGACATTCAAAATTACTTTACGTACATTTTGCAATAAACTAAACTGTGTAAACTAGCTTACAAAATAGTAATCTCTCCCCGCCTCCTCCTCCAAAAAAATAAAGAAAGCTCGATGATTGCTAGTACCAGAAATATAAATTATTTTTAAATATTTCAGATACTACATATGAAGTCGATTTTATTTTATTAATTTCATTTTTGAATTACTTAAGAGGACCACCTAATTTATATATCAATGAAACATGTCAATCATAAGTATTTTTTATAATACTATATTAAAAACACTATTTTTAACTCCAGTATTAGTGGTATATGATATGTTTTGTATCTGGGCCATGCAGTAAGGTCTTATGTGTTTTTAATACCGAGTTATACCGATTTTAAAATAGTTAAAATGTATTCGGTATAAATATGCATTTTTTCTATGCTAACATCCTATATCGATTTGTTTTGAATAAAGTTTTTTAAAATGTTGTTACACTTTTTCCACTAATTCAAGTTTATACATCATAATTTAGCTTAAAAACGAAGATTAAATGGGAAAAACTTTCTTTTCTGACTTTTAAGAATGAATCCTTTAAATAGTTTCATGGAATAAAACTTATATATATATATATATATTATATATATATATATATATATATATATATATATATATATATATATATATATATATATATATATATATATATATATATATATAACAAGTCAAAAATTGCAAGATCATGAATACTTGAATAAAGTGAAAAAGACCAACAGGGCATATATAAAAGGCCTAGAGGGATGGCGACCCCTAGTTGTATTGATATGTATTGCCTATAGGGCGAAAAGTGTTTAATTATAATAAAATCAGTAAAGATATGGGGCAATATGTACATTCATTATGTCAATGCGCTTCCAGCCAATATATTGATGGTGATTTAAAACATATTGTGACAGGAGATTTAAATGTGATCGATAAAAGTCATCTACGTGCTGCATTTAATAAAGGAACAAAATTCCGATTGCAGGAATATCATGATATTCATGAGAAGTTCCTTATGGAAATGAACGATTTTATTTATCGTATGGCGATTAAATATAGTATGCCTTTAAATGCATTTGACGAATGGCGTGATCGCATTATTACACAATTTTATCGTTTTTATCGACCTTCATATCAACAACGGGATAGCTGCAATATACATCGAGAAAATCTTCATGAAATATGGAAGAAATTTGTTATTACTTACACAGACAAGGCGGCTTCAAATTTTACATTCACGTGTATAACATTTCACATGGAAATCCTTGCTAATTGTTATAACAATGAGGAAGTTTATTAAAAACTCAAAGTTGGGCAAAAAGAAATAGATAATCGTATTAGAGCACTTCATAAGCGTATAGGAGTCAATATACATTATATACGGTATCCTTATTTAGTTATGATTCCAAAACTTCATAAGAAGCCCGTGAAGTTTCGCCCAGTTACAGTGGCATTTCGAGCTTATACAACATCTGCCAATTCGCTTCTTATGTCATATCTACAACCTATTATGAATCATTATTTAAAAAACGGATCCGTCATGATAAAAAATAGCGATGAAGTCATAAGAAGCTTGAAGAAAATGCCAACCAACTTAATATTTAAAACCTTTGACTTCCAAGATCTTTTTAATAATATCAATTTGGAGGATCTGTATAGTATTATGACACATTTACATGGAGTCTTTGAATTACAGAGAATTGTACCAATGCAAAAGTTTAAACAAGTTTTGGACATTGTATTACACGAAAACATTTTATACAACGGCGTTGCTTTTTACAAGCAAATCAAGGGTGTGCCAATGGGAGGAGGATGTTCATCTTTATTGGCAAATCTATACTTACATCATTATGAACAAGGTAATCACATTTTAAACGAATTACCATTCTTTCGTTTTGTCGATGACGTCCTTATTGCACAAGAAAATATAGGTGCCATGTTTGATTTCGGATTCTATCCAGCCGATTTAACTCTGATCGAAAATATCGCAGAAAAGTCAAAGGAAATTAATTTTCTAGATATTCGTATACATTTTGCAAAAAACATGTCTACGTATTATACAATTTACGACAAAAACGTCAATACAAGTTCAAGATACATTACATTATCAATTGGCATTCTAATTTAAGTATTAAGATATTTCGCAATATTTTAATTTATCATTTTAAGCGTAGTGCACGTATGCATTCTTTTAAAGAGGATCGGATTGGGCATGATACTTTATTTATAAAGGAAGCTTTAATGCAAAGTTATCCTTTTCTTTATATAAGACAGTGTTACAATGTTGTGTACAGTAAATTTAAGGATGCATTTCGAAAAGACTTTGGCAACACAGTTATTTACATGTAATAAATGGCAACGATGCTGAGCGGGATTATGAGTTGGTCTTATGGAAGGTCTAGGTGCTTTGGTAGGATGATTGAAATTGTTCAGGTATTTCATTTATTATTGTAATTCGAGGTTTTAATTCAAATCTATTTCTTTTTTAAACCTTTTATTTCTTTATGGAGGCATTGCCGTTTACGGAAGCACGTTCTTGTGTGATTTGCGTCTTCTACTTTGACGTTATTCTGAATTAAGACCACAGGTGATATATGGCTCCGGGAGTGTTTCCTAAGGTGTAAAAAGTCGACTTGTAACCGGGAACTAGGGGTCGCCATCCCTCTAGGCCTTTTATATATGCCCTGTTGGTCTTTTTCACTTTATTCAAGTATTCATGTTCTTGCAATTTTTGACTTGTTATTTTTTCTCGACATTAACTAGCTGCATTGCGCTGTTATGTCTTGAATTTGATTTAGTACTATTTGTACATTGATAATTACTGTTTTATACTGTACTGTAAATATATGCTTATTCTAATATATATATATATATATATATATATATATATATATATATATATATATTAGAATAAGCATATATTTACAGTTTTAAAAATATATTAAATTTAATTTTGGCATATTATTTTTAATTTCATGCTTAGTTTATAAGGATCCAAGTGTAGTTTATATATAAAGATATTTCAAAAACAATAATAAAATAGTTATTTTGCTTCTTATTTCCGTACATTTGTTATATTAAATAAATAAAATAATAACAGGGAATAACGAATTAAAAATAATACGCTTTGTAAAAAAGCAATTAAAAAAGAATATATTTTTTATCAAAAATGAATGTCAAAAGTATTTAGGAAAAATTGGTCCTAGCCTTATTGGGAGTAATGGGGGTTGCACATGTGAACCGGTCTAGAATGGATCCCGGAAAATACTCCCTTTTTCACCCTAATGTTTCATGGCCGGAAAATACCGCCTTGCATGTGAACGGGGCTTAAGACTAACCTATTTCTCCCTAAACAATGCTTGATGAAATTTTGGCGGAGAATTTGGCTGAATATGGCCAACTTGACGAGTTTTTGAAATGTTATCAAATTGATGAAAATATCGCCAAATTGATAAAAATGTCACCAAATTGATAAGAATGACGCTAAATCAATGAAAATGACAACTAATTGATTAAAGTTCAATATTTTGGAATCATTATAAGACTCTACCATATGACTGGCGACGAATTTTGGCGGCATAATGCTAACTTCTTTAAATGATTCCAAATTGACGGAACTGTTGCCAAGTTGATAAAAATATTATCACATTGATAAAAATGACGCCAAATAGAATGCAATATTTTGCAAATTTTTAATTCCGTCATATGATTGGCATAGCTTTTATTATATACGAAATGCTCTTCTAAATATCGCCAACTTGGCGCTATTTGGCCCCACATTGACGAAAATATTGTTGAAATTGCAAAAATGCCGCCAAGTTAATGAAAATGATGAAATAGTTGATGAATTTATTATCCATATATTTAAATATATAGACTATATTGTTGCTGATTGAGGATGCTATCAATATTGATAATTGTTAATTTAGAGTTGCGTAAAATATAAGTTAATTGGGTACGAAATAGTTTTAGATGTTATCATCCGGATGTATAATTTACCGCGTCAAATGTACAATTTAACGTTACAAACATTGTGCCGTGGATCTTTTCATCCCCTTTCCACCGTTAAAGAAGTAAATTCATTACATTATATAAGGAAAGTCATGTTCTGCCCACATCAGATTTTATTTAATATATTTCTAGTTACTTTGAATTTGATGAATGAATTTGGGATGCTTAAAAACACATTGACTTTTAACCAAACAAGTTTAAAATCACATTCTAATGTTTTTGCGCATACTACATAATTTTTTAGGGATATGATATGTAATTTCTTGCAAAACAGACGAACCACTGTTTTTTTGCAGTTTATAATTTGACTGTGTCTTTCCTATTTGTAAAGGCAAATTCACAGATTTCTTAAAACACAAGTTTACTTCCACACGTTTTAATGACAATTTGAATATTATTTAAATAAGTAAATTATGCAACAATTGTTCAGACATCTAAAGCTAAACTATAAAATTAGAAAGTTAAATCTTGTTATGTATCTACAGTCATCTGTATCCTGATTTACAAGGGCACTTCAATGAATGAGATAACAAGTTCATGGTGTATGAATAGGATTATTCTTATATCAGTCTAAAAATAACCAGTAAGGTACATGGACACACATTATTTTTCCACTTAATCTGCATACTTGTCAACGTAATTTTTGTTATTTTTTCGTCCACGCAACAAAGTTACTTTTCCACATAATCTGCATACTTGACAACCAATTTTTGTTATATTTTCGTCCACGTAAAAAAGTTACCTTTCCACATAATCTGCATAATTGTCAACATAATTTTTGTCATTTTTTCGTCCCCTCAACAAAGTTACTTTTCCACTTAATCGACATATTCTGGCATAAATCACAGACCTGAAGCAATCTTGCAGCAAAGACATAACAGTTTATTGAACTGGGTTGTCGGTTACATGAGGATTTTTTAACCAGGTGTTTTTTTAAAAATCCAAGGATACGAAAATCGTTAAATGCTAGTTCAGAGTTAAAGGTGAGAATTCCAGCACCCGTGTCCTGCTACTTATGGGTGTCCAAGGCTCCATTCTTGGTGTCTTGTTATTTATTATTTTCAATAATGATCATGCTGGTTGTTTTAAAAATTGCATATTTTATGCTGATGATTTGAAAATTTTCTGTCCGATTTTCGATGCTTGTTCTTGTATCAATGTTCAGTCTGAGTTGCATGTCCTTTTTAATTGGTGTAGCAATAATCGTCTTTATCTCGATTAGTGAATGCAGTGTTGTGTCTGTTACTCATAGACAAGTGTCTATTTTATTTTCTTATGGTATTGGCAACTCTGTTTTGGCTAGAAATTTCTCTCTGTTACTGATCTTGGCGTTATTTATATGTCTGATTTCTCCCTTTCTCCTCATATTTCTGATATTTATGCTAAATCCTATAGGAAACTCGGTTACATTAAGATAGTTACTCAGGATTTTGCTAATGAGGATATCATTATTGTTCTCTTTAATGCCTTGGTCATATCTGGGATTGAGTATGTGTCTGTGATGTGGAGGCTTTTTCATGCTGTTCATGAAAACTAGTTCGAAATTATTCAAACTAAATTGAGATATATTTTTTATAAGAAAACTGCTATTTTCGTTATACCTTATCTGCTACATTTTCTTAGTGATATGTTTAATGTTAAAAGCTTATAGAACAAAAGCAATTTCATTTTTCTTGTATTCTTCAGGAATTCTTTCTTGTATTCTTTTTCTTGTATTCTTCGTCCTCGCACATAAAGTGATAAATGGCTTAATAAAATAAAACAATAACTATAATAAGCCTCCTGAATGACAGTTAGAGACATGGGACACTATTTCGCATACAAATATCGTACGTTTTGGTATGAAATGAAAAATATTTTTGTATTCACTTCAAAATCATAGGAGAAATTATTGTTTTAATAGTTCAATGGAAGACTCTGTTACGAATGATAAAGAAGCTAAAATTTTCTATAACTTTCAATTAATGAGAGAGTTACCATGGAGAGTTACCGCACGGAGAGTTATCATGAACATGAGGTTATTTAGTGCAATTAAAGCACAAGGATGAACTTATTTACATAAAAATGTCCTTTCGATTTGAACTTTCAAGTTATATGCGGGATCCACTTAGAAAAGGAGAGGAAATCGGTTTTGTAGCTAAATGGATAAAGCTTTGTTTAGATATCTGTGGTTCAATTCTATGAGAAATGAGTTTTCTTATATAAAAAGTACATCTCAATAAATTCTGGTTACCAAAAGGAATTATTTTATAAATTAATTTACAATAAAATACAGTAAGTGTTTCCCAGTATTTGTATTTTGAGCCTGCCATCCTAGTTCTGTCTGTGTAATAATGGGGATATCTAATGAAGTTCAAAAATTCTAACACAAGTTTATATCAATTTTTGCCAACTAACCGTTATTAATTTCTAATTATTTGCATTGCATAAAAAATTGTTAGAAATAATGTTGCTTATATTTCTTTTATCTTTTAATAAAGCTTACTGTGTCATTTACGATCACAAAAGAGCGTACCAAGCAATGTATTTCTTCATAAATCTACGTGAGTGTCATCTTAATAGAAGGAAACCATGTAAGAAGTCACCCAATACAAAGAGTATTAATCTTTCTGTTAGATACTAGGAATCTGCCGACAAAGCGGAATGCTGTATATAAATACGCTGTATACAGAAGGATATATTATATGATGACTCAATATATTTGTATAAAAGATTTACGATACACCTTTTTTTTCTCAAGATCTTTTGTAAATATAATGGTACTTTTATTCACAAACATTACAAAAAATTTAATGGAAACGTAATGTTCAAAGGATAAGGAAAATAAGAAACGATATAATAACTCACTTTCAGGAAAAAGGTTATCAAAATTAAGTGAAAAAGCATTTAAATCCAATTGTTGAGAATTCTTGAAGTTTCATAATGTTATTAGAATTTTGGATGTTAGATCTCTTTTTCGCTAGGATATTTTTAAAAAACACTTTCTAGAAGATTTCTCATCTAGCTCTTTATGGAGTTCTTTTGAAATCGCTGATTCCACCTTCCTTTCTTAAACCTAAATATCTGTTGTATAAATATTAAATTCCTTCTTTAAATGTGTATTATTTATATAAATTTACTTATTAGATTTTAATTTTAATACACTTCCTTTCCTATTTGTTTTCTGTTTCTTATTTTAAATTTTTTAGTCTATTATCCATCATTTAAAAAAATAATTGATAATTTACACTTTGCATTTTTCTCTTTAGTTATTGTTATTCAAATTTATTTACTTTTCTCACTTTACTTAAGTATCAGGCGTATATTGGTTTTTCCGCAACAATTATTTCAGGTTATTATTTAATATGTATCTATTACTCATTAACATTTTTACGTTTTCGTTTTCTACAGAACCTTGTTAACAATACTATCAGTTTTATAATGTTTACCGTTTCATTTTTCGTTTACCAAGTTTTATTTTTCGTTTATTAAGTTTTATTTTTCGTTTATCAAGTTTTCTTTTTCTTTTTTTTCTTTTTTGATTTTTCTAATTTCTGCTTTTGAAAAGTTAGTGTGAATAGTATTACCCATAACAATTTTTGGGATTTTTGGTTACTTTACTCTATTGTACTTTTCATGTTAAAGAAAGCTTAATTTGTTTCAAAAGCTGATTGATCAGATATATTATATGTTTGACTGTACAACAAAGTATTAATCGTGCACAGTTTTTTTTTCTTTTGGTTGGGTGGAGAGTTCAGTTTTGTATGATTGTTAGAATTTCCTCACCTATTGTTTACTATCTTGCTAAAAAAAAGTAAAAAATATATATAATAATTCAGCAATTAGCTCATTTCGTACTTTCGGAATATTTTTACTGTTAGCTGTGTCCAATTAGTACTTTCAGCAACATGTTTATTCCATGGTCTGACTGTGGCTAATAAATTTTGCCTATGTGATATTATTAAAGTATATGTTTTCTTTGTGGTTTAAGGAAGCTTCAAAATGTTCATTTATTTTCGATCGGAATGTTCCGTAGCTGCAAAACCAGGCTCTATTAATAGGAAAGGACTTTACGTCATCTATTAAAAGAGTTTGCAGATCCTCTAACAGCGAATTCAAGAACTTAGAATTCCCAACTTGAAAAGAGTTAGACAGGCGAACATTTTTAATTATTATATTATCAGTGTGTATGATAAGTCCTGTAGTTAGCACATAATATAAACGATAAAAATGATGGTAACAAAAAGAAATAATTATTGCGCTGCATCATTTGTTTGGCATTTGTATATGACATTTATTTTCAACTGCAAAACGGATAATTCAAAATAAATTAAAATTAGCTTATCACATGGATTATTATTATATAATGTGTATCTCTTGTCCTTTCCGTCAAAAGTACTTCTGTATAACTAACCATTCGCATAATTATCGCGTTTTGTTCATTTTATGCTTTATCGTATATGTGCATACTATCTGGAAAATCATACTAAAATTAGCTTATCACATGGATTATTATTATATAATGTGTATCTCTTGTCCTTTAAGACCTACTACATAGTCTTTCCATACTAAAACAAAACACTACAACTTCAAAACTAAATGTTTTCGCCTATCTTACTATTTTGTAGATACAGGAATTTTAATTTATTCAATTTGTCATGACATGCATAGCAAACTTTCTCAATTGAGATCAATCACCCAGTCTATATTCCATTTGTAGACCCTGCTTTTCCAGCTATAGAATAATTCATTTGGAAGTTAAATGGATGCATAAGAACATATGAGGGAGCCTATTATAATTCTTTGATACTGTTGCGTTAAATGCAGTTTTAAAACAGGTCATGGAATAAATAGTTGCTTAATTTAGAATTGAATCAATCTATATTCATATAAATGTACAGACTACGTAATCTATCGTTTCTCCTGTCGTAACCAATAACTATTTTAATCCCAAAGCATTCGTTTACAACTTATTATCATTATTAATAGTCCAACGAATTTTAAGATTACGGGGAATACGTTAAGAACGGCTGCCTTAAATGTATGGCATTCATCGGCGTTTACATATCATAAGATTTCTAGAAGGCAGATTACCGGAAGACGAAATAATTCAAATAGATATAATTGGACACAGGAACTACAGATGCAATATTTATGAGCAGTAAGCATGTATTAGTAGAATCAGATGGTAATTGTAATATTTCACGTAATACTGTTCTTGTTAGATGCATTCTGTTTAACAGTTCATCCGATTTCTTTATAAGTGCACGTTGGATAAATATAAGTGGAATAGATACTGAAAACAGAAAACAAATTACACGGTGAATGATTTTTTTATTTTTATTTCTTTTTATTTTATAATTTTTTTTTTATAAAATAAAAAGAAATATATCAAATTACATAATATGTTTTCAAGCATATTATGTAATTTGTCTTCAGAATGATAATGGAAAGCAGTTTACAATTTCAGTTTTCCAGAGTATAAACAATATATTCAAGTTCTGGTATCGTTTTAAATATCAGCAATTACGTTAGAAAATATTGCACAATATATAATTTTAAACTTTTATTGTATTTATCTTGTATTTGGTCTATTTAAATAAAAGTAATTTGTCTTAATAAATATTAAAGAAGAAATATTTTGAATCCTTGAAAAAACCATGCAATGGTTATGTGATATTTTTGAAACATCTGCTCGTAAGCAGAATCTTGTCAAAACTATCATTCTTCAACACTGCAATTCCGTTGCGATTTCGTTTTACAAATGAGACTAAGGCCCTAAGTTTAATCACAAAATTTAAGCATATAATTTTGAATTAACAGTATTATAAGTTTTCTCACTGGAAACTACCTATATTTCGCAATAGTTATCAATTGGGTAAGCTGTGATAAATGGTAAGAACGGTATGATATTGAGAGTTGCAATTCAAGATCAGGAAGAATCGACTAATGTAGCTATATATATAATCTACATCACCTATTGGAAGGCTATTGTAACAAACTCCCCTTCGACGCCCAGCTCATTCGTTAGATATTTGGGTAATTGTATGCTACTTAGTGACATTGAAATCTCGTGTGAGTTTACGTAGCCATGGGTTGAGTTAAGGGTTGCCCTGATTAAGTGCTGCTCATTGGCATTTATAGCTCGTCAGATTTTAATGGAGCGCTTAACATATACTGAGAATGCAGGATCTAAATGGAGAAAATCATTAACATTGGCGTTTAGCAATAATTTTCTCTATCGGAAAGATTTTTGATAAAATATTCATTAATGCTTTATGGGGGGGCGTGGTTGTGGAAATTAAGTAGTGAAATTCTATTTACAAATTTATTTCATCACTTGTTTTTGTTTGGTTTAAATGAAAATTGGTAAAATTTAAAGACATACTTCTTCAATTGTTCCAAAAGCAAAATGTTAAATGTAACATACAGATATGAATAGTCTTATCTTATTTCCACAGAAAAGTTATTAAATGTAGTCTAATATAAGTAGTAGAAAAGTAATTAAATATAGTCTAGTACTTATTCTGTAAGGATGCTGAAATTGCGACATTTTTGCCGCTGCGTTAATGTTAGTCGAGCAAGTCAATGTGCAGTACATATGTGAGGCAAAAGGGAGATTTAAAAAGTATCATAAATATGAACAAATAAAATGACAGTACTATCACTTTATAAAGGATAGGCCAGACGACATGGTACCTTTAGTCACATTAAGTCAGACATAACTTTATGATCAATAAAAGGAAATGGAACTCATACTCAATCATATGGGAGGAGTACACTTTTCTGCGGCCAAAATTGAAGAAGCGACTTCAATGAGAGGGAAAAAATTTTACTTCCAAACAGGACAGACTCAATAAAAAACACATGGACTGATGAGGGAGCTCGTATCACCAATCGGAATTTGGGGGTAATGAACGAAGACATTTTTCCCAGAAGCCGAGTTCAAGAAAAGTTTACTCCCCAAAAAAGGAAGAGGAGGTATGACAGTTGAGAAAATATTTTTCATGAAGGCATTTGAATAAATTCAATGATCCTTAATGAATGAATCCTTAATGAATAAATTCAATTAAACTGTAATTTAAATTCCTGGTTACGCCGGGTACAGTTCTAGTTCGAAATAAAAGAAGTGTGGAATTTCAATACTCACATGGCACTGTATTATTTTGGCTTAAATTCATATATGTATTTACAAGATAACTTCAGTTATTTGCAACATTAAATATACAATTGCTATTCAAAATAAGCATTTTAAAATTTTTCTAATCGTGTCCACAGATATTAATATTCTGAACAGATTTTTGTTTAGTAAGTTCAGAGGGAAGGACAAGTTCAAGTGCGTCTAATAGAATAGAGATATAATGGAGAATAGTTCACCAGACTTGGCATATCATCATGGGCACACCACTGCTTGGACGCATGGATCCGATCATAGACCTCGAAGATCTGTTGTTTTCTTTTTTGGATGTAAGCACTTCCTCGTTCACATCACACAAACTGTGATACAAATATTTTTAAAAAGTGTTAGTTTTTTATTAATAAATATGGAGGCTGCAACAAGGCTCCAGACTTGATGTTATGGGTTGACAACGATTTATGAAATCACCTCACATGATGTTTGTGGACTCGAGGCGATGAAGGTGACAGACCAATGAGGAGTCGATTCTGCGGGCAATAAGAGAATGTCCTAAAGGGTTGTCCAATGGAAGCCTAGACCAAACCCCTCACAGATGCCTGCGATTCCATGGGCGACAAGGCGGAGTAAACAGAAAACCTGGTGCAAGAGGGGGATTGATGAGGAAGAGAGAGATAGAGATCATAAGTTGGTGAGTCAACATGTAGAAGAGTATTATAGATATATAGTTTGTAAGAAGTGATACATTAACAGGTCGTGGAGTGCAAACGTTAAAATGTACGAGTGCAGAAAATCTTACAAGTAAACTACGGTCCAAAACAGGACGTAGATTCCCATTACGAACATGACAAGAGCAAAGAAAAACCTGTTTATTATCAGTTATGAGAATAAGTAGTTAAAATCTGACTTTAAGTCATTGAAAGGTAAGCCTGTATCACACTGATTTATTGCAGAAGAATATTTTGTTATTATTTACAGTTCGAATTAAAAACTATCACCGTTTAAAACCTCTGTATCACACAATGATTGTCCAGCAAGTAAAGAAGATTTTGATAAAAAGTTCTGGTCCATATTGGGAGTAAGATTTAAATCTGGTCCCTCTCTTCGCCTCTGCTCGAGCATTTGTGAGCCTATTAATTAGCCTCAAGGATTTGCTATTGGATATATTCAGTTCCACCCTATTTGCTTGTGGACCGTTTCAGTTAACAAGTCCGGATTTTGTTGCTTAATTGCCTACAACATACTTTAGAATAAAGTTCTTTGTGATGACTGATGCTATAAAGCAGGGTGGCCAACCTTTTACATACCATGCGCCAACTGTCAAAAAATTGCCATGAACTGATGAGTAAGAAAGCTGTGTGAATTGAACTGAGAGCACTCTGGTGTTGTAAATATGAAGATGGATTCAGTTATGGCGCTAACTTCAAAGGAATAAGTAGGCTCAAGGATGCAATGCTCCACTTGTAATCAAAGCGCCACACGTTGGCCACCCCTACTATAAAGTTTTTTCTTCTGTCTGATTTAACCCCTGTTAAACCCTCAACAAAGTTCGAATGTTCTAAATTTAATAATGTTCATTTAAAAAATATTACAAAAGACTCTAACGTTTATTTGAACTTACATTGCAGTGAAGGTTAGTAGTTTATCTCACTTGAAGAAATTTGGATGGTTATTCACAACACTGCTTTTCAAGGAGTATTTGAAACCTAATTTATGATCACATTTTGATTATTAATTAATCATATTATTAATTTATTCCACAATGTGACAACTTGATTCAATCTATACGAGCACTTGAGATGCCTAGTGTGTCGGCGATAGGTGTGCAACTACCGTTTTCAACGTAAGTGCAGCGCTAGCAACGTTGTCGTTAGTAGCACTGGTTAAATTATAGAGAGCTTTTCTCTTTTTCATTGAAGACAAAACAACTGAGCAGGCCTGCCTTAAATACGCCGTGTATATCCTGACAAACATTTCTCTGCTGTTTTTACGGCCTTTAACCTTTTGCTTATGGGGTGGGACAGGGTCTTCCTTTGCAGGCATTGGCTTCACCTAATGGGTGAACGCCAATGCCTGCAAAGGGTGATCGAACTGTTTGGGATAGGGTATGTCAAATACCTGTCTTTTTGAGAGGTTCTTCGTTTGGGATGGACGCTGTTCCACCCGTAAGCAAAATGTTAAAACTCTGCGCTTTTAATGTTTAGTGTAGATAATACAATTAACTGGCAGGCGCCAGTGGCACACACGTGGCATTTTCAGCATCTGTATAGAACAGCCCTTTGAAGTTTTTTTAATATACAAGAAATATGTTAATTTGTAATATCATTAATTGGCAATTTCAAGAGGCGAATGACTTAATTTATAGAACAATAACCAGCGCCGTTATTGAAATATTTCGCGTTTATGATCTTAAATAGAGAAAACTATGAACAATTTAAATACTTCCACTGTATATAAACGGCTGAATGTTTTACAAATAATTTTAACCATATATACATGGGCAATATTGTTTAGTATTTATTATGAACCAGTCTACAAAAATTTGAAATTACATTTTTCTACAGGGAGAGTGATTTCTTTAAGAATGACTAAGAGAATTATATGAAACTGTATATGCATTTTAGTACCTAAGAACATTGGTAATTCCATTTATATTTTATATTGAGATTGAGTAATCAGAAAACTCTAATTTGTGTTATTTTCCCGCCAAGATCGAAATTTGTTAATCTGTAGGGAAAGTCATATACTGGAGCAATCAGATTCTTTTCAGATATTCATAAGGTTAAGTTTCATTTCATCCCAAACAGTCTTATGTGTTTCGTAGTTACCAATGACTGAGTTATTCTATGACTTTCTACACTAATACGAACTTTGGCGAATAATGGGCCAATAACAGTTAGTGATCATTGCAGTGAGGTTTGTACCTACATCCCTGTAAAGAGGTTGTTTGCATAATCCATGGACATTTGAACCGAATGAATTACCACACTGAAGCTGAGCCATCCGATAAGTACTGCGTTAATTGTATGCTAGTCATCGGTATCGATAGCTCGTCAGGGCTGCTTTACTTTCATAGTACTTATTGGGATTTAGAGCTAGTCCAGATTTTGAGTAGGGAGCTTATTCGAGGAGAGCAGAATTTCAACGCAGTGGTTTAGTACGTCATGGGTTTGGATGGAATATTTATTACCTATACTTGTGCGATTATTGAATTACATATGCAGTTCGTGGAATTATGCAGTGTATGTAGATTCAACACATGAATCGACATAGAGAATAATTTGCTTCTAAATCTGTATTTTGTAATTCTTGCAATGATAAAAATGTATGCTAAAATTACGGTTTCTATTATAACTAACTCTTTAATAAATTTTTACTTTTATTTTGTTTATTGTATAATATGGGATGAAATGATACGGACAGGGTTGAAAATTAGAATTCAAAATGTAAAATAATAGGCTAGTTTTTGGATTTCAGAACTGGACTTGAAGACTTTGATGCTATGTCTGTATATAATATGTGTCTGTATATATAATGTGTATTGGATCATACTGACACACACACACACACACACATTTACACCCTCATGCACACACACACACACATATTTACACCCTCATGCACACACACATACACACACGAACTTACACATATACACGCACACTTAAAAAAATGATCAAAGCACAAATACGATTTTAATTATTGAATTGCAATTTAGGACAATTATTACAACCTGACTGTACTTGATACATATTGATTTTGAACGACTTCGAACAGATGAATAACTTCAAACTTATAAAATATTATATAAAATATTATATAAAATGACAATCTATTAAAAATACTTAAATGATTAAACAATTATATTATGATTAATGATAATAATTATGTTATGATTAATGATAATAATTATATTATGATTATGATTAATAACAATTATATTATGATTATGATTAATGATAATAATTATATTATGATTACGATTAATGATAATTATATAATGATTAAATAATTTATACGGAATTTTTTATTAGAAAGTAAATGGCATTAATTTTAAAATGTTGCCAGGGAATGTCGTCATGATATTTTTCATTTCTCAACAATTAAATTATGTAAAAACAACTATCTAATCCTGCCAAGGACAACACTCACAATTTAAAAAAATTTGGTTGCAACTATATTTGAATAAGTTTTACTTTGTTTAACAATATATAGCGTTGAAAGTGGTTTTCTTAATTAAAAATAGAGTTAAATTCTAGCTCGTGTTCAATAAAATAAATATGGAAAGTGTCAAAAACTTCTAGATTTTTAAAATAGTAAGTTATTCCCAGCAATTGTGAAATATCTTATGCGGCCTACACTAGATATTATAATTTCATTGAAATATTCACCACATTGTAAATAAGTAAGGAATCTGTACGTATATATAGCCTGAGTTTTAAGTGCCTGATGAGTACACTTGTACACTAATGCATTTCATTTGAGCATCAATAATCGATCATTTTAAAATATTACTGGAAAACAAGTTTGAACATAAAGTGCATTATACATATAACAAAATATAATATATCGATCTATACTTTTATTAGACTACATTTTTCTAACAAGAAATTTGTAGTTTAATAGCAAACTGAAAAGCACTACTGTAATTTTGTAAAACTCTGCATTCATAAGTTGTTACACTCTGAAAAAAAATCTGATGTGGGCAGCACATGACTTTACCTATATAATGCAATGAATATATTTCTTTCACAATGAAAAAATGATGTATAAGATCTATGCACAATGCTTCAATGTTGAAATGTACATTTGGCACTTTTCTGGATCAACACGTGTAAAACTATATTCAAAGTACCCGATAAACTTATATTATACTTAAATTCGTTCGAGAAGTTGATGTTAGGGGAAGGAGGGTACGGTCCCTGTGAATACCGCCCAAACTGAGTTCCGATCTAAATTTGAGGACACTTCCCGGTCGTCCGTACTTTACACCTTCTGGTAGGTCAGACGGTCTGAGTTAAAGAAGAAGACTAATAGTTCCAGTAATCCATTTATTAAATTTTTTTAATAATTAAATCATCAATTTGACGTTTGTTTCGTTAACCTAACATCATTCTTTCAATTTTCATGATATTTTTGCCAATCTGGGACGAAACGGTGCTTGCTGGTGATATTTTGCTAAATTCGTTGGCAGATTTGCTAAATTTATCGCCAATCGTTACAGACAAATGAAGAGAAGAACATTTCTTATGTATAAATGACTGTTAGCAAATTATTAGGCGTCAGAATACAAAATTATTTCAGAAAGTATTTTCTCTCGGGAATGGAATGAACTGGAGCCACGAGAATGATGTGAAGGCATTTATTGCATAATATTACACAGGAAAAGAGAACACATTTCCCAACAGTTAATATTTTTTTTATTTTATGTGATTTTAATCCATTTTAATCCATTTGTTTGAAAAAAGTGCAATATCATGAGAAAGGTTTATGTTAGCGTTTTAACATTTGTATCTCAATTATTCTCTATCGAAATATTACATAACACATAATTATTTACGTAACATTATGGGAGGCTTTGATTTTTTAATGAATTTTTCAGTTTCATTCAAAAATTCAGAGGTGTCTCTAACATCTGATTGCATTTAAAATCAACAGGTTTCCAATATTTATTGATTTCAATATTTGTACCAATTTTCATTCGAACCGTTCCATTCGTTCGTGAGATATTGTTTCCACACACACAGACATCACTTTAAATACGACCGATTCGAGTTCAGAGATGCTTGAAACGTGCTCTTCCGTCGAAAACTCGAATTCGAATTTTCGACTTCGTACCTATTCATCAAATGGCCTGGCACTTGACTCTCATCATTTGCCTATACATCGGCCAGAACGTGAACCATTTAGCCGTCCTAGGACGCTGCCACAGGCGCACCAGAGGGGGGCGGAACACACTGCGCCCAACAACACAACACCCATGCCTTACGTGGGACTCGAACCCACAACGCGGCGGTCGAACGATTGCTTGGAAACGCTCTCCTTGACCGCTCGACCACCACGTCGGCTCGTACCTATACATAACCTATACATTATACTACGTATATAGAGAAACTTAAAAGTAAACTTACTTTTGAAAATGTAATTAATTTATATTTTAAGTTTTATGATTGTTTTTTAAATAAGATTCACATAATCCTCTAAAAAAAAATCCACATTTTTACATCCACATATTAAATTGTCGTAATTTCAAGATGCTATAACAAAGTATAATTTGGCGTAGGAGATTAACTTTGAACGGTAGTTTACGTAGTATGTAATTGTTTTAAGCGAATTCTTCATTTTATAATCAAGTCACGTTCTCCAATCTCGTTTTCCTGTTTTGCATAAACCATTAACAGAATGGCCATTAATTAATCAACTTTAACATGGCATATTCCTTCATTAACATTAAGTCTGATTTTGTAAAAAAACAAGCTGCCTTTGAACCGAAGTTTCATTTACAGCAAAACCAACTTTGCTGTTTGCCAGGTAATGATTGTAATTAAAGTTCCCGCTTTGATACTCCTACATGTTTTGATGCCGAAGTAACATGCTTAATCAGTGTTTCATCCTAATTTATATGTAGATACTGAACGTATCATTCATGTTTGTGATTTTATGTGTAGTGTGTACACTTGAATGATTAGGGAAATTGCTTTCTAGATTTACATTAATCCATTTTATGTATTATAATGTTGTTCAATCTGTAAAGCTGTGTACAATCAATCTTATAAGAGATATGTACTTAAAAGTTCTTATGTGTAGAAAAATGTACTAAATATTTTTATTTTCTGTAATCTTGGAAAATTATTTTATTTTTCTAATGTTAAAACTATAAATAGGAAACATTTTTATATCTCTGATAATAAATGATACTAAAAATTGTTTCGAAGTTTAAAACGGAACTCTGAAACTGCCTTAGAATTCCGATAATAACCCCAAGCATGCCTGAATAAAAAACCCACCAAAATTGACGATCCACAAAAACTCCACCAAAAATTGACAACATTTGACGACCAAATGACGACATTTTACATTTAAAAATATTTTTGATTGTAAATCTTCTACCTTTTCCCCTGTCTCAGTTTGGAAGTTGTTACGACATAAATATTAATATACAACTTAGATTTTTTTCTATTATACAATATTGAATTACTGAACTTCATATCGCAACCGCTAGTTTGGGAATGCTTCTGTCCGAAAGCATGAAAAATAAAAGATTTCATCCTCATTTACTATTCTTCCCCGTGTTGCAAATCTGGATTGCAACTGAGAAAAATTGATTAAGCTAGTTTTTAAAATTAAGCTTTAATTTACTTTAATAATTTATAGAATGACACGTTTTTATGAATCATTTTTTATGTAAAACATCTTAAGGAGCAGGATAGGGTAAATTTTGCAAGAACTGCAACTTAAAAGAAACGGCAATGGAAGTCTGTAATGGAAGTGATATCATATTATTACGAAATCGTTACAGTAGGGGTGGGACAACCAAGTGGTTATCGCGCAAGATTTGCCCTCGGATGACCGGATTTGTCCTCGGATTGACCGGAGTTCGATTTTCGGCTTTGTCCAAACTGTCTCCGTGTTCACAAGGAATACGGGCAAGTTAAATTGGCAATACACGTGAATTTTTTCGAGCAAAATTATTTAGCTCTGAAGTTTGGAATAAAAATGATATCAATGAAATATTCATTGCTTTTACATAGAGAGCCAGAGGATTTATATTTCGATGACGTCATTTGTATAAAGTTCATTTTTTTCGATGAAGTTTTACGTTTCCAAGTAAAATAAATTATTGTAGTATTGTGATAATTAAAAAAATATCACCGCTGAATGTATCGCATTTTAGAGATGTTTAAATGAAATTGCATTTCATTTGAAAGTGTTTCATAATCAATGCTTTATGCATGATTTATCTTTCTTGTTTGTGAAATCCTAGGCTTGTTTGAATTATTGTTTTAAAGCCATAAATTCATAACACACCGTTAAAAAAATATCAGTCAAACTTGCCACTGTGTCTAATACATTCATATGAAGCGTGCTTGGTTTATCGCCCAATCGTTCATCAGTGGATAAAAGAGAAAGTTATTTTCAAATATTTTAACGTTAATCCAACTACTTCTTTTTATCGAAGTTCCAAGGTATGTTTAATGTATTGTTTGATTACGAAGACATTATTATCATTTGCTGCTAATCTTTTAAATTGCTTTCCCTTTTAACTGGAGGTTATATGCAAAGAACTGTATTAGGAGAAGCTATATATTAGGAGGAACTATAGTGTTGTCAACCCGAGTTGATATTTACTGTCTTTTGTTTTATTCGCAAAATTCTGGGTTTATTTGAATTCCTTTTATCTAAGTCATAAAGTCATAACACACTGTTTTAACAAATATCAAATAAATTTGTCATGGTGTCTAATACATTAAATATAAAGCGTGTTTGGTATGTCGCCCAATCGTTCATCAGTGGATAAAAGAGAAAGTTATTTTCAAATATTTTAACGTTAATCCAAGACAATAAAAGAAAACATCTATTCGTTTAAAACATTCTAATAAATCCTTGAAAAAACTGATTCTAATAAATCCTTGAAAAAACTGATTCAAATAAATCTCTTTAAAATATCATTATGTAATTATTGAATACGTTCAATTTAATCAGAAAATGTGAAATTTTAAATTCTTGCACGTTTCAGAAAACAGAATAAATATGACTTCTGTCAGCTGCATTTTATTCATAAATGCAGATATCCTTTTTTCTCAGAAATTCGCATTTGCAAGTTTAGAACTTATCCGAGACAAATCTAGCAGATCAGCCTCTTCTTTCACTTTGTTTTTGCTTCTTACAAGCTAAGTGTTTGATTCCGCCCTAGTTTCATTACGGATTCTCCTACTGTAGCTGAAATTTCAAAGAGTGACACAAGATTTATCATTCGGGCTTCTTTGGTGAAAGCAATGATGAAAAAATATCACGTGATGTGGGTCATTCATTTCCTTCTCAAATAAAGTGGAAAGTGGTATTCTCTGAAAACATGCTTTGGAGATTCTGCAGAGTTTCACAAATGCTCAAGTTATGCTAATTCCAATTCATGTTTTAAAAATATCCTTCTTGGCTCTTTTTATTAGTTTATATTTGCTTTTAGCAATATATGACTTGCATAATAACGTATTTCTCATTATTTTGGTAACATGTTTTAAGTTCTGCGACTTTTAAAAAGAGACAATTATAACATAATAATAAATGTGGTATCACGTCTGTTATAAATTCAGTTATAAAATCAACGACACGACATCATAGATAAAAGGTCATTTAATAAAATCATCCTACAAGACGTACATAGATAACTTTAAAAATCCAGAGCGTTTTCGGGCATTACTATACCATTCATCAGTGGCTATATGAAACAGCAAATGTTGAATGCTTATATATAGACCAGATCAGAAGACAAATTTGCATAAATAAACACAAAATAATGGTAGTACAAGTAGGCCATTAAAAATAATCAATTACAAATACAAATTTAAAAGTTATACTAACCAGTAAACGCGGAATGCTTATATGTAGACCAGATCAGCAGACAAATTTGCTGCATAAATAAACAGAAAATAATGGTAGTACAAGCAGGCTATTAAAATTAATCAGGAATGGTAAACATACTACGGCTCTTGCCCAATGTGTTGTTAAATATAACTTTCAGCCCGTCTTTGAAATAAACCTTCCTTTTAATTCATTGTAATAACCCACGTAATATCCTTCTTTATGAATCCGTATTTATTTATATCTACCGTGATTCGATTTGTAATTTTGATCCTGTTCAAACTGTAAGATACGCCTGGCAACTCGTTCTCGACTCTATGCATGTCAAACCTCTTCACAGTTATCTGTGACATTATTTTATTGTAATAATTGTGCTTGGCTGCATTTTTGAATTGTGTCTTTTCTTTGTAAAATATTTACCACTTGTTTAAATTAAATCTCTTGGGTATAACCTCTAAATTTGTATTTGTAATTGATTAATTTTAGTAGCCTATCTGTACTACCATTCTTTTGTGTTTATTTATGCACATTAGTCTGCTGATCTGGTCTACATATAAGCATTGCGCGTTTAATGTTTCGTATAGCTACTGATGAAGGATATAGTAATGCCAGAAAGCGCTCTGGATTTTTAAAGCAATGTACGTCTTGTAGAATGATTTTATTAAATGACCTTTTATCTATGATGTTGTGTCGCTGATTTTATAACTGAATTATAACATATTTTACACAATGAAACGTATATACAGGGTCTCCCAAAAAGATTGAAACGCGCTTTAATTCTTTACCTGTTGGAGATAAGTGGGCAATTTAAATTGCAAAAATGTTGAAATAAGGTAGGAAATAAGACTACGTTCATGAAATAGTCCTCCCATTAATTTTCGAAAATTTACACTTTTTAAATTTTTTACGACCCCCTTAGACAAATTGGGTCAATCAGAAAATTTTTATTTTTAATGCAACAAGATCATTAAAAAACCCCGCTTATTTGTATCTTTAAAATCAACTGAATTATGATAAAGATGAAAATCTGACTTATGCCACTTTTCCGTACCATGTAAAAGGCTGGTTCAGCAGTGAAAATAAGGATCATAAACAAATTGACGATGGAAATTGTTTAAATAAAAAAAGTACTTAAAAGTACTTAATTATTGAAAAAGTACTTAGTTATTGAAAAGTACTTGAGAATCCGTGATTGCGTCGTGAGTCTACGAGGAATTTTTAAAAATGTCTCCTATGTGTTATCATCCAGTTTTATCTTTTTTGTGATATGTCACAAATTTACATTTCTAATTTGATATATGGTCCCCATTCACAATGTTCAATTTCCAATAAAATATAACTTGATCAATTTTAAAGATAGAGATATGAGGTTTTTTTAATGACCTTGTTGCATTAAAAATAAAAATTTTCTGATTGACCCAATTTGTCTAAGCGGGTCGTATAAAAATTTTAAAAATGTAACTTTTTGAAAATGAATGGGAGGACTATTTCATTAAAGTAGCCTTATTTCCTACCTTACTTTCAACATTTTTGCAATTTACATTGCTCATTTATCTCCAGCAGGTAAAGAATTAAAGCGGGTTTCAATTTTTTTGGGACATCCTGTATAAAACACACATAGCTGAAACATGAAATAATTAACAGCGTATCAACATAAATTATTCAGAGTGTGTATTTCACAGTTACTTACATATTTCACATTGAGTTTTTAAATTGTGGTTATGATTCAATTTTATTCATATGAGATACCGACGCAATCAGTTGTGAATAATTGTAGTCCGAACCTGGATTTGAACAATAGTTCTTCGCTGGTCTGACAGTCTTTATAAACCTATTCCATATTCTTATTATCAATATTGGAATTAGACACTGAAAATATTTTAAAATGTGTTCCAATACCTTCAATTCAGCATACTGTTCGAGAAATTAAAACCTTACAATGTATGATTTTTTATTTTTTCATCAAACATTTTTTTAATGATTTTGGCTTAAGTATACGTGGGAAAATAATGAACAAAATATTTAGCTTTTTCTATTTATTAATTTTTGAAATTTTAGGTTTGATTCATACATGAATCAGTATGCATTTTGCTACAACTTTCAATTGATATTGAAGAGATAAAAAAAATGATTTACCACCATATAAATAATAAGTTTAGTATAAAAATGCTAAATTATACTTTGTTTATAAAGAGAAAATATATTTTAATCAAATTTAAAATTTTAATTAAATTTAAATTTCTTATTAAATTTACAGTTCAGATATTTTAATGTATTTTATTACTATTATATTTATGTAGAATGGAAAACACCACATTTTTTTACAGTCGATAAAAGGTTGTGTATTGCACATGGTCAAATTTACATCTAGTGCGGTTTTCATAGCAAATTAGCTTCGATTTCATTGCAAATTGTTCGATATTGCCCTGTCTAACGTATATGGGAGAATGTATGATGTAGGGCTTTACCTTGTTTTTACATCATAATATTTTGGTAAACTACTGTTTGGTCTCCCCCATTTTAGAGCCACACACTCGCCAATTTCTCTTATATTTGAATAAATAATTCCAATACCATTCAATTACTATGTTCTTTGTTACATGTTATCTTACAAATTTATCAGTATTGCTAATTATAATATTTTAAAAATTAAAAATTCATTAATAATCTGAATATTCAATAAAATCACATTTGTAAGTTAAATCTTTAGTAATTGTTTTACAGTTGCTCGCGGAATATAAATATCCAAAAAATGAAAAAAAAAAAATCACGGCTAAGTAGTTATTAAATATCCTAAGTAGTTATTAAATATCAATATCCTAAGTAGTTATTAAATAAGCATTGCAGGGAATATGAATCAGTACAAGATGCAGGTTATTACTTGGTATTATAACACTGATTTTTGTTTAAAAAAATGTTGATTTATATGCACCACTGTGTGTTGTGAGTCTAAACCTACCCTGTAATGCATGGTGATACATATATGAATCGATCTCGAAAATCGAAAATTTTAATATTAAAATTTATTTTAAGTTAAATAAATTTACAGAAATGAAAACTGCATACCTTGAACTTCGTAGAATAAATTCTTTGAAGCTCTTGGAAAAAAATTACTGCCAAAACACACAATATGTAAACATGGGAATCTGAAAGAAGTTCTTAAAAAAATGAATTACTAAAACTATACATAACGTGCATCGGTGGTGTAATTTACAGAGGCCAGCAGCAATAAATTACTGAGAGGGTATTCTGGTTGCGGAATAAGTACAGAGAGCAGACTATTTCTTGACTTTTTAAGGCGAAATTAGCTAAAAATTAGATTGATTTATATATGAATCAGTATGCATTGTAGAGTTAAGCTTGCATTTTATATATTTGGTCACACATGTAATTAAACTTTGAGACATTTTTATTTACTTTGGGTTTATATTTTTGTTAATTGAGTTTAATCTCAAACATTTCTCCAAAAACTACTCAATACAGTTGTGTTGGCAAGGGATATTGAGATCATGATCCTTATTGGCTGAACAAGTACAAGAATTATCCATGAACAAGTACAAGAGTTATCCATGAACAAGTACAAGAGTTATTCATGAATAAGTACAATAGTTCTCAATGAACAATAGCAATAGTTCTCTCCAAACAAATACTATAGTTCTCCATGAATAATTACAATAGTTCTCCATGAACCAATACAATATTCTTCCATGTTGTTAAATAGATTCCAGTACTCTAAACTACCCAATCCGTCAATGCCCTTTCCCGAGATACTGCCTATTCTAATAAACCAATGGATCGCACCAAACTTCTATATACACATTTAAAAATATTTTGCTTTTACATATATTATTTTCTATCCATAAAAACAAAAATCGTAATACAGTCCACTTTTACAATTTAATAATTCATTTACATATTATCTGTTAAAAACATTATATATTTGAAATACAGTTAACTCAATACAGTTAATTTAATACAGTTAACTCAATACAGTTAATTTAATACAGTTAACTCAATTTAATGAGTAATACGCGTTATTTAATTCTTTTTTAAAAATTTCATACATGAAAATAAAATAAGTATAACATGGAAAAGTTATATTATTATTCTAAATATAGATGTATTTTCATTAAAGTAATTAACATTTCATGCTTAGCATTTCTCTGGTGGAAATTAAAAAATATCAATCATTTATTTCTGTTATTACTACTAGCTACTTTGGTTTTCAATGCTAATCTAGTTTCATTTAGAATTCTCAAGTTGTAGCTGAATTTTTAGAAATGACACGTTTATTATTTAGCTTTTCACGTACAGCAACAATCACAAAATCTGTTCTACGTGATATCGATTATATTCTTTCTTATTAAATAAAGTGGAGCGTGTCACTTTAAAAAAATATAATGTGAGGAAATTTTGTTGAATTCTTCAAAATGTAAAAATAATAATAATCGATCTGAAAATAGATAATTCGTTTTTCAGCAGCATATAAAAATTGAATACGGTATCACTGATTTAAAGACAAAAAATAACTTTGTTCGTCAGGATCAATAAGACACAGCATTAGTACTAGTGAGGATAAACTTGCGTCTGAGTGAGTATTATCACGTGAGTATTATCACGCGAGTATTATCATTACGTGAGCATTATCACGTGAGTATTATCATCCACAAAGCAACTGTTGCTAAACAAAAATTTTAAAGAGATGAAAAGACATACAAAGGAGAGAGGACAAAAAAATGTAGTCGGCAAACAGAACTATAAACTTAGAGTCTTACTATGAAAGTTGGGGAGAACAACTTATTTCGGAATATATATCAGTAACAAAATCAACTAATTTAAAAAATCAGGCGACAAAACTATTTTAAATATACTTGTGAAGAAATTAGTAAGATAGAAATTAGTAAATATTGTAAATATTAGTTGAAGAATTTAACTTTTGATCAAATCTAAGGAATTGAGTTGAATATGACATAAAGTATAAAGGAAGTGGCCAATTTCGGAAGTTATATGATCTAACTCTATTAACTACATTTAAAAAAAAATTGAGTATTAAATATATGAGGGAAATAAAGACTACTGGAGTAAGAACATAATAAACAGAATAATTGTTCTTAATTACTTTTTGAAATATATTTATTGTATTTCTTTAAAATTCTGATTATTTTCTTAATTGTCTTTCAATTCCTAAATCCCAAGTTGTTTCTGAAAGTTAATTTATTAAATATCTTACACACTAAAGTGTAGGCAGATCACTGAGTTCAAATATAAAAAAATAAATGTTGCATTATTATTCATATTCACTACATCACGCGTTTGTGCTCTGAAATGTTAACTTTTGGTAGTTGCACTCAGAATAAGAACTACATAACCTGTTTCTACGTCTGAAAATTAATATCAATTAGATAGTGTGATTCAAAATGAGGCGATGGATATTTTGAATAGCATAAAAATATTTTTCATCGAGTTGAAAAAAATAATTCTGAAATTCAAAATGTTAGTGCATATAGTGCGCTGTAATTTGTAGAATTTCATCACCAAAAGGAGCGCATCACGTGCAATAATTGGTTATTGGTTCTAACGCGCGACAACGTTCATTAATGAACTCAGCCTGTTAAACATTAGATTGTAACACATATCCAAATTGGAGAAAATTAGGTTACGTTTCAGATGAGTCATCGTGAATACTATATGTATCACGAAAGGGGATGGGCGCAGGACACGCAGTTTTTGTCCGTCGTATTCTAGAGGTTCCGAAACGTGTAGTTCCGTCGAAAACTCAAGTTGTGATTTTCGGCACGATTCCACTGCTTTCCCCATACATTACTATGTATTGCAGGGAAAAATTTATGAAGTATTCATAAATGCAGATGTCCATTCAAAGATATTCGTATATTTCAGATAATAATAAACTAATACATACTTTTTCACTATGAGTAACTTAAGTTTTCCATACTGTTGCAATTCCGAATTCTCTTGCGGTTTCTAAAATTTTAAGAATTGACACAACACTCATCATTTAGCTTCTAGCAGTAGCAAAATAATTGTGAAACTATACAACGTGATCTAGGTAAGCCATTTTCGTCTCAAAATAGCATTTTCAAATCAAATCAGGTGTTTCGGAAGAAATCTTCAGTACACTACAGAACCTTTAAATTGTATTTTGAAGTGAAACTTCTATGTACACAATTCAGCGTTGGACCTTTATGTCAGATGCCAGTCTTACCATCGAACATCACGTACACGCCAGGTAGTAGGGGGATCAAGATAGTGGGGATTTGTCAAGATATCGCCAACTTGGTGACTGTTCTTTAAAATGCTGCTAAATTGATAAAAATGTCGCTAAAATGATAAAAATGTCACTAAATTGATAAAAATCTTTCTAAATCAATGACACTGTGTTTTGTTTAGAAATAGTATTGAACTAACGTTTTAGTAGTGTTTGTCTGTCAGTCCGACTGTCTCACATGGCGAAAAATTTAACGACATTTAGTCAATTTAAATTGTCACTAAATTGATCAAAATAACGTCAAATGGACAAAAAGTGTCGCATTAATGAAATAAGGAAGAGGAGGCTCAATTGATGAAAGTTCAATATTTCGCAAAGTTACTCGATTTTACTCTGGAGAGTTACGGCCGATTTCAAATCCGAGAGTAACAAAAAGTGCAAACAAGGTGGTGGGAATCAGGTATTGTGAATATGTCGCGATATTGCTATCCTGACGACTATTTTAAATGTTGCCAAATTGACAGCAACGTCCCCAAATTGTTGGAAATGCCACCCAATTGATAAAAATGTCGATTAATTAATGAAATTGTGCTTTATTAGGGAAGAGTATTTTAATGATAATTCGGCAAGATTTATCTGTCATTTCGACTATCCCATTCGGCGACAAATTTGGCAACTTCTAAAAGTGTCGTCAAATTGATCAAAATTCCGCCAAATAATAAAATGCCGCTAAAAATGACTCATTATTGATGAAAATGCAATATTTGCAAAATTAAGTTCAATTTAAATCAACACATTTCTCCGTAAGTCCGTCCGTAACAGTAAAATTTTTGAAAATCGGTTTAGGTGATCGGTAGAATATCTCCACCACCTCGCTAAGTGCTCAGATGGCGCTAAGCGTTCCATTTGCGTTCGTTTCTCGTAGCCAAATCTCGTAACCTACGGACGTACATAACATCCAATCAGAACTCGGTTTTTATGGTTGCTGCAAATTTTTAGGAATTATATATTTAATCACGTTTCTGCATTATCTACAGCAAACACGGTTTTGGGTATTGAAGTCTACATAATGGTATTTTTGGTTTTGGTTTTATTTTTCCCGTGTTTTGAAATTGTGTTTTGCCTTGATGTGAATAACATATACATTGGGGTTTTTATGTCGGGAAACGGAGTATTACGAAAAATGTACACACATAGGAAGTTTATGTTCCCAAGCCTATTAGATAAAAATGTAAATAATATTTTTGATTTTGTTGGAAATATCATCCATATTACGAATATATAAAAATAATTTCAATATTTTAATATTTTGAAATTTTTTCCCCCGAAGAAATTTAAAGAAAAGTATCTGTTTAAGCGAGTGTAATTTTCATTTTCCTTACTTTCACTCGAAATGTCTTCAAAACTATAAGAGATAGATATAAATAGTAAGCGACAAAAATATGTATGAAGAAAGTTGATTTTTACCTCTATTCATTTTAAAAGAAAGCTCTTATTAATTAATCTTTTTGATTAATCGTTTTGTCATATTGAAAGTTTTTGAACATGATTCAAAGTTTTCCTTTTATAATGCCTATATTTTAAATACTAAAAGTGCTAGTTTTAAACAATAGGCAAAACTTTGTATAAATAAAACCCCTATAAGAGTTGGATTTTTGATCAAGTTCTTAGTTTTTGAAGTGTAGCGGTTATAATTTCGATATTTTAGCATTTTAGCCTTTATTTTACAATGGATGAGAAAGACTGTGATATTTTACATGCCACAATTGCTGCAGCTCAATCTGATTACTTACTTCTTGACGAAATATTGCGATACAAGTACGAAAGTATTTTGTTTTGTTTAAAAATAGAAGTTGATAAAACTTGGGGATTCTAAATATGTTTAATGATTAGTGAAGTTTGAACGGAATAGATGGGAATATATGTTTTCAAGTTTGTATTTATGTAGCTCCAGGCAAGTTTATATATATTAAATTGAATGTAAGATTTCGCCAGATGAATTGTATAAGTTTAATTTGTATACCGCAAAGCATGTTAGTAAAATAATTGATGTTTTGAGGTGAAGTCTATGGTCGAAGTTTTCAGATGAAATTGGGGCGAAAACTAAAAGCGCTAGTTTGGTATAAACAGTTAACAAGTAATTTATAGTTCTTGTAAATGAAGCAAATGAGTCTGAAAAGTTAAACAATATCAATTGAAATTTACTGGAGTTTATGTTTAATTTTTGAAAAACGTTATTTACGCAAAATTATTTCGGCTACATCAGATTAGAGCCAGAGCTGAGTTTTCCCCTGTGCTCTTAAAATGGGTTCCTTGACACTAGCTATTCTCTTTCCTCTTAGGTATTTTCTTCTCCCCTCTCTTTTCGACTACTCTCTTCGCCAAGTTTCACTTCTAACGTGTTGTCCTCGGTAAATACATTTTTCACTTTATCTTTTGTCTTGTCTTATTTATCTACAATGACTTTTAACAAGATAATATCTCTATGTATACAATATGCATGAAACAGAGTGAGTGAGTGAGTATGTGAATAAGGGAGGGGGAGGCATTAAATTTATCGATCACTTCTACTACAGATAGAATCTTGGTTTTGTTATCATTCAATCCGTCGTATCTTCAAGATAAAGAGAAAATTCTAACATTTTAAAATCTTGATGAAAGGGTTAAAGTGCGATGGAATAATCGGAAAACTCAAAATTACGTTGTAAATTCTAGAGCATCTGTCTTCTAGAATTTTAATTTATACCTCATTATGTACGTTGCAGCTTCCAGTTCAGCGAAAAAATTTAATGTTTAGAAAATTTCAATTTGGGGGTGATGACGGAAAGGAATAATTAAAATTTCCAAAATCACTTTTCAAAATGATAGAGCACTTTCGCTCAAGCTAAAATCTGGGTTTGGGTCTCATTTGATCCATATTGGCTTCCAAATTAACGAGAAAATCGAAGATTTTGAAAATTCGAATTATACATGGCGATACAAATGGATGTTTTAATAACTTATACCGTTTTGCTTATAAAAATATGCCCCACTTTATTTTTAAGGAATTTTGGTATTTAAAACTTTTGAAGTAAGTGTCTGATTTAGTCTTCACTAACAAGTGAGAACGCGCGAAGTGCGAGTGAATTGGATTGTATTACATAACATTACAATTGTGGTCATTTTGCAAACAAGTTTTTATGACTCCTTTTCATAAATTGTTAAAATCATGGAATTTGTGAAATATCTTAAACTATAACGTAGATGTAAGAACTCAGAGTTTAAATTAAAAAAATGTTATACATTAGAATTTTTAGTTATCCAACAAAATGACTTTATTTTAAACACCATTTCTTGGATTGTGCGTTTCTTGTATATTTGTCACTTAGTTGCTCAAGTTAGTTGAGTAGACAATGAATTGGATTAGCACACCTCCAAGTTCATCCTGACCAATCGGTTATCAATACAGTAGTCAGGAGTTTAAACTAGTATTTAAGTATCAAATGTTCAGCCGTATATATAAATCACCGTTTTTAAGTGAATCATCTTTGCAATTTTCGGTGTTCTCAGAAATGTAACCCATTACATAGAAATTAGTTTAAATAGTTACACTGAAAATTTAAATATTTCGCCTTGAGATATCAAATAGTTCACCTACTTAAAGAAGTGAAAAGTTCCCACCCATATATAATAATTAACAAACTCTATAATCCAAGTTAGATATAATTCTATAATTATTCAACTGATTTAATTTAACAACAAAAATGGGATAATTTGTACATATTTGTAATTAAAACGAATGACTTGGAAAGCTGCATTGTATTCATAAATGCAGATATCTTTTCACCAAAACTATCATATTTGCAAGTTTAGCATTTCTACGGGACAGATTCATCAAAACAACCTATTCTTCTGTTTTCCATTTCTTACAATTTAAGCTTTCTATGCTACCTTATGTTCATTAAGAATTCTCCTACTGTAGCTGAAACTTCAGAGAGTGACACAACATTTATCATTTAGATTTCTTCAGCGGCAGAAATAGTGGGAAACTTTGTCACGTGATCTGGGTCATTCATTCTATTCTCAAATAAAATGTAAAGTAGTATTTTTTCAAAATAAGTTTTGGGGAATTCTGGGCAGTTTCACAAATGCTTATGCTAATTGCACTTCATTTTTCTAAAATATTTATATTGTCTTGGTATATTTGTCTAAATTTACTTTTGAAATGGCAGTATTATATAAAAATATATAGCACATTATTTAGCTACCAACTCATTTTATTAAGTTCTAAATCCTGCAGGAAGAAAAAAAATATAAAATATCTCACATAATGTAATGCCACTATAGAACACATACCTAACATTTGAAATAACTAATGTACTATTAACAGACTTAACTAAGAGAGTAAGTTTCATAAGTTAAAGCCTATTTCACATTCAATTGTTATACTTTGGTCATTATTGCATTGTATGCAAATGGAAGAGAAAATGTCAACCTGATAACGTTTGAGGAACTCAATGATTAACAAGGATTTTTAATATCTTATCTTTTCTGGTAAGACGGCTGTCTCATTCATTCAGTTACTGTGGCGATATTCTTGTAGTATATATTAGAAATTAGACCCTACATTCTGAATATTCTCTTATCAACTTTTAATCGCAGTGAAACTTCCGATTTTAGCGAAAGTGTCTACTTTTTTACATACAGACTAGCATCATGGGGGCCATAATATTAGTGAATAAAAAATGTGGTCGCAACTTGTAATTACCCTTGATAAATTTAGTCTTTTTTAGATCTCAAATATTACTGCATCTCACTTGCAGCATTTAGATGTTGGAACGTCATTTTAACGAACACTAGTTTGAACTAGGATTTGAAACTACGTCCAGGCGGTGATCTATTTATTGAATTACTGCTTATATATGTCTTCTATACTGGAATTATATCTTACACACGTCTCAAAATTCATTCTAAAACACCCAACTTAACAGACAATTTCCACAAATTGAAACTGTCATTTATATACCTAGTCAGAGACCTAACTAACCTATAGGATAATGATTTGTCCTCAAATAGCTCCCCGAATACAAATCAATGAGTCTCGCCAAAAGTACAATAAACAATTTAATATATTTTGTTTTGAAATATATCATTTTAATATGGTTTACATAAACAGTTACTCATTTTAATACAGTTCATAGCAACAGTAACTCATTTGAATACAGTCTACATTAACATTAATACAGTTCACGTTAAAATTTTCACATTAACAGTTAAATAATTAATATTCTCTGAGAATTATCTGTTTAAATTAGGTATTTAAAATTAATATTAAATTGACTCAATTTAAGGAGAATGAGGAATATTTCTTATATTTGAAATTAGATTCATGAAAAGTTTCTTATACTTAAAAAGAAAAGAATATAACTTTAGAAAGTTACATTAAATTCGCAAATGCAGATGCATTTCAACAAAGATATGTTTCTCTGAGGGAAATATAACAAATCAATTTATTATTTTTATTTTTACTTCCAGCTACTTTGGTTTTAACACTATACCCTAGTTTCATTTGGAATTCTATTCTCATGCTGAAGATGAAACTTTTAAGAAATGACACATTTATCATTTAGTTTATATTGTGTAGTGGTCGCAATCTAAGAAACTGCCCCACGTGATGTGGATCATATTCATTCTTTTGAAATAAAGTAAAGCGTGACAATTTCAGAAAAGTTTTTATGAAAATTCACAGAATGCTGTACTCTTAATAATATTAATTATACTTAATACATTCTTATAAAATATTTATTTTCTGTTATGCCGTTTGTCTAAAGTTTAAAAATTTGAAATATTTGAAATATCCTTAATGCACAAAAGCAAAATTTTGCCTATTTTATTAATTGTCTGAAGGTACCTAAATCCTAAATTATTAATTAAAGTTAATTAATAAAAAAGTAACTTAAGGTTAATTAAAGTTATTTTATTACATATCTTGCATATTAAAAAGTCGATTTAGAACAGTGAGTTTAAATTTTGAATAATAAATGCTATATCAACAGGCTTCTTAAGAGTGTAGTTTGCATGTATGCTTGCGTTGTACATTCTCAGATATTAATTTTTGGTAAGATTTTATTTTGTTTTTATTATAGGGGCATGTATGTATAACTTAAAGTGTTTACCAACTACTGGAGTCAACGGTTTTCTATAATTTAGTATCTGATTAATTACCAAAGATCTAGTTGTTCGGATATTTGCATATCGCTTGTTTTTTGAATTTATATGAATATCGATAAATAGTTGACCACTAATCTATAACATAATTATTTTATTTATAATATTTATACAATTTATCAGGAAAAAAGAAACATGCAGTGCAGTTCACGTTTCATCTATCTAATAATGTATGACAAATGTGCTCTGTATAGTTTCAGAAAATCTGCGGAGTTCACACTTCCACGATAAAAAATTGCAACTCCGTTCCAGTGATTCAACTGTAGAGCTTCGGCTAGCCAGTACGAAAATTCGTGGTTCAATTTTTGGTTGGGTCAAAAAATTAGGTAGAAAGAGTTTTCATAAATGCTCGTTCAAGGGGGGCTCCACAGAGAAATGTTCGAAAAGGGAAATGATAAAATATAATGCTTCTGAATGAGATAGATACGTTAATTTGGTGGACGGGTAGGTAGTTCAAAAGGAAGAAGTGCTCAATTTAAATAATTTACATTTTCAAATATTTTCTTCTTTAGGGAAGGGGGGGGGGGTCTGCATTACAAAATATTCATTTTGCCGTATAAATGTGAAAAGTATATTTTGCCGTATAAATGTGCCGTATAAATGTTCAAAATTTACATTATTCAGGGGTTGTTTAATACGAGACCGTTGATTTTCAACGGGTATTCGGCTAGTCTCTCTATATATTCTACTTGTCAAGTGTCCGTCTATCTGTCCGTCTTCTGTCTGTCACGCTTTATTAGGCACTTCCCGAATAGATAGAGACTTGTAATTTGGTACACGGCTCGGTCGTTCGATAAAACCCCCTAGAAAATCGAATTTTTCGAAAAGTTCTCTAGAGGGTATGCTCTACACTAAAAGAGATGATATGGACATTTCCAATTTTGTGTATGGCGATATCGTTCGAAAGGAAGAAAATGTGAAATTTCAGCTATCCAATACTTGCTACTTTAGGAGGTGTCACACACCAAAATTTTCGATTTGCTTAATAAATGAGAAACGCCTAATTCAAAATTTGTTAGAGGCTTTAAATTTGGCATTTAGACTAATCATTTGATAAAAACCCCATGGCGAATAGAGTTTTTCATAAATGTTCATTTAAGAGGGTGCTCCACATGAAAACGTTCGAAAGATGAAATGATAAAATTACATACTTCAGTATCAGATACAGGCTTCAAATTAGGTGTGCTGGTAGATAGTTCGAAAGGAAGAAAGTGAGTAAATTCAGTTTTCTAATATTTTTTCTTTAGTGGGTTCCGTACACCAAAATTTTCGATTTTAGGAAAATATGTGAAACGTGAATTGTTCAAAATTTTGCGCTATTCAGTGGTTGCTTATTGTGAGACCGTTGATTTTCAATGGATATTCAGCTAGTATATATTAATTCCATGTCTCCGTCTGTCCGTCTGTCTGTCAAGCCTTTTTTAAGTACTTCTCAAGTAGATAGAGACTTTCTCTTTGGTACACGGGTTGATCGTTCGATAAAACCACCTAGAGAAATTGAATTTTTTCAGAAATGTTCTGAAGATGGTATGCTACACACCAAAATATTTGAAAACTGAAATGGTAGGAAATCATACTTTGCGATGAGATAGAGACTTCAAATTTAGTGTATGGGCAAACATTTCGAAAGGAAGCGAGTGTGCAATTTCAGATTTTCAATATTTGCTACTCTAGGGTGTGCCGCGCATCGAAATGTTCGATTTGCCGAACAAATGAGAAACGCCTGCTTTAAAATTTGATAGAGGCTTGAAATTTGGTACATGGACTAATAATTTAATGGAAACACCCAAGACAAAAGATATTTTCAGGAATGTTAGTTTAAAGGGGTGTTCCAGAGAAAAATGTTCAAAAGGCGAAGTGACGTAAAACCATATTCTGGGATGCGACGGAGACTTCAAATTTAGTGTACGATTTTGAAAGGCATGTGCAGTTTCAGTTTTCCAATATTTTCTACTTTAGGGGGTACCGCAATCTCAAAAGTTCGATTTTCAGAATAAATGAGAAACGCTTCCTTTTAAAACGTAATAGAGACTTGATATTTAGTATATGGGACAATCATCTGATAAAAACGCAAGAATATAATTTTTAGAAACTGTTCATTTAAGAGGGCAGCTACTTCACACGAAAACTTCCGAAAAGTAAAATGGTAGAAAAAATATGTTTTGCGATGGAATACAAAACTTCAAATTTGGTATACAGGTAGGTAATTCTAAAGAAAGAAAGTGTGTAATAGAAATTTCGCAATATTTGTAATTTTGGGCGTATCCGCACACCTAGCAGTTCGAAAAGTTAAATGATATAAAAACATGATTTGCAATGAGATAGAGATATCAAATTTGATGTATGGGTACATCGTTTGAAAGGAAAAATTGTGGAATTTCATATTTATAATATTTGCTCATTTAGGGGTGTCAGACGCCAAAATGTTCTATTTGAATAACAAAGGGGAAACGCCTACATTTAAATTTGATAGAGGATTGATATTTGGCATATGAGCTAAGCATTTTATAAAAACCCAAGATGAATAGCGTTTTTCATCATTGTTCATTTAGGAGTGTGATCCACATAAAAACGTTCAAAAGGTGAAATGATAGAATTACATGCTTCAGTATGGGATAGAGACTTCAAATTTGGTGTACGGGTAGATAGTTAGAAAGTGAACAATTTCAGTTTTCCAATATTTTCTCCTTTAAGGGGATTCCTCATATCAGAATTTTCGATTTTCCGACAAAATGTGAAAAGAGAATTATTAAAAAATGTACGTTATTCGGGGATTGCTTATTTTGGGGCCGTTGATTTTCAACGGGTATTCGGCTAGTATATACTACTTACCAAGTGTCCGTCTGTCTATTCGCTTACCTGTCCATCTGTCTGCCCCTATTTTTTTGGCACTTCCCAAGTAGATAAAGACTTGCAATTTGGTACACTGGTCGACATTTCGATAAAAACCCCTGGAAAAATCGAATTTTTCAAAAATGTTCTATAGAGAGGGTGCCCCACAACAAAACGTTCGAAACGTGAAATGATAGTAAAGCATGCTTTGCCATGATATAGATATTTTAAATTTGGAGTACGGTTAAATCCTTTGAAAGAAAGAAAATCTGCAGTTTTAGATTTCCAATAATTGCTTTTCCCGGACGCGACGCACACCAAAATGTTTGATTTGTCGAATGAATGAGAAACGTCGCCTTTATATCTTCATAGAGGCTCGAAATTTAGTATATGGGTTAATAATTTGACGAAAACACCCAAGACGAATATAGATTTTCAAAACTGTTCGTTTAAGGGAGTGCTCCAGAGAAAAATGTTCAAAATGTGAATTGATAAAAAAAACATGCTTCGGTATGAGATAGCGATTTCAAATTTGGTGTACAGGTAGATAGTTTGAAAGGAAGAAAGTGTAAAATTTTAGTTTTCCGAAATTTTCTACTTTAGGGGGTGCCGCACATCAAAATGTTCAATTTTCAGAGTAAAGGAGAAACGTCCCTGTTCAAATGTGGTAGAGGCTTGATATTTGGTACATGGACGAATCATCTGATAGTAAACCCAATCAAAATGCAGTTTTTCAAAAATGTACATTTAAGGGGGATGGGTACTGCCTACTAAAACATTCAAAAGGTGAGGTGATAGAAAAAACATGCTTCGCGATGAGATAGAGACTTCAAATTCTGTGTACTGGTAAATAGTTGGAAAGGTAGAAAGTGTGCAATTTCAGTTTTCCAACATTTGCTATTGTAGGGGGGTGCTGCTCACTAAATTACTTGATTTGCCGAATAAATGGAAAACACCTCCTTTACAATGATATAGAGGCTTAAAATGTAGTATATGGGTTAATCATCTGATAAAAAAAACCAAGATGAATACGGTTTTTCAAAAATGTTCCTTTAAGTGGGTGCTACACAGAAAAGCGTTCGAAATGTGAAGTGATAGAAAAAACATGCTTCGCGATAGGATAGAGACTCCAAATTTGGTGTACGGGTAGATAATTTGAAAGGGAGAAAGTGTACAATTTCAGATTTCCAATATTTGCAACCTTAGGGGATGTCGCATACCAATATGTTCGATTTTCCGAATAAGTGAGACAGGCTTCCTTTTAAATGTGATATATGCTTGATATTTGGTATATGGGTCAATCAACTGATAAAAAACTCAAGATGAACAGAGTTTTTTTTAAATGTTCATTTATGGGTGTGCTCCACAGAAAAGCATTCGAAAGGAGAAATGATAAAATAACATGCTTCGGGATGAGATAGAGATTTTAATTAAGTGTAGTTCGAAATATATTGTTCGAAAGAAAGAAGTACGCAATTTATTCGGCTAGTATATTTTCTAAATTTCATGGTCGTACAACACTTCGATTTCTCACTTCTGATTTCACACACACACACACACACATCCACCCCCACACCCACAACATACACATACACATACACACAACACATACACACACACACTTACACACACACAATGCACATACACAACCATCTTCTTTTATTATGTAAGAATCCTGAATAGGGCAGTTATTCGCCAACAACCATTTTCTAATAAATAAATTTCTGTAACAGTTTTGATGTCGATTTCTATTTGTTAGACATTGTTCTACAACTATGTAATTCTTTTTTTTGGCTATCTCGTTTTGTTAATGAGTTCGATATCCGAACATTCTAAATTTTCCACTAGGATTTCTACAATCCCTTTTATTCGTTTGGGCATGATCGTTTAACTATAGTTAGACATATCGTATACACTCATGGACCTTTCTTTACAAAAATATTAGGGTTCTTTCTAGGAACTCTGTATATATGTTTAGACTAGCTATATGTTACGTGATTTAGAATTGTAAATATTTTAATAAGACCTAGTAAAAAACGAATGCTGACAGCTGTACAGGAAAAAGTCATTTGATTTACAAATTCTACACTACCCATTTCAAAATTTTTGCAATGGGATAAGCTAGTATTATCTTGAAATATGCATACATCCAATGTACCATCCCACATACTGTAACCATCAATGTCCATGATAATGGCCATTATTTATAATAGTGCAGTTTATACCAAAAATTTGCAAAATACTATTTCTTCCATTTCCAAACATATTAATTTTTAACTCAGTCATTAGAATACTGATGGTGAAAGTGGTACGTTTTATCGGAAAAAGATGATATTTAATTATTTTGCATTTGAAAATAGAATAAGCAGAAAAAAATAAAATTTACATTGTATTCATAAATACTGGTGTTTATTCATCAAAGAAATATATTCTTACATTTAGCAAATAATAACAAATCAATATCATTCTCATTTTACTACGAGTAACTTGAATTCCCCATGCTACTTTCTTCATTAAGAATTCTTTTGTTGCATCCGAAACTTTGAGAATTGGCACAGCAGTCGTCATTTAACTTCTATCGGTAGCAGGATATTTGAGAAACTATGCCACATGATCTAGATCTTTCATTTTCTACTCAAATAAAGTGATACATATTGTTTTCAAAAACTTTTTTGAAAGGGATTGTCAGTCTGCAATGTAAACTGACAATCCCTTTCAAAACACTAAACACATTAAAATTAATGCTAAAACTGGGTTGTTTGCTTGATTATATTAGTGGCAATGCCATTTGCCATCTATATTTTTAGCAAAAAAAATTTTAAGCATATATTTCTGAGGATCTACTTTACTGTAGAGCGTACATTATGACTTATATGGTACATCTGCTAATAATGACTAATAGTACTGATACTTATGCCCAAATATAGAGAGTTCCAAAATCCACGCAAGATTTGAATTTTGCGCCATTTGTGCGATAAAGTGTTGGCAACGAAAAAAAAGACAGCGTGACAGCTGACAGTCTAGGGTTACTAAAAATGGAGCTCTACACGAAAGAACAACGCGTTTTCATTGTTGAGAAATATTTAAAAAATAATCTATTGCGACATGATAATCCAGTTTTTTGTGCCTAAATTGCAAGATATGGATGTGAACGACATGTGGTTTCAGCAAGACAATGCCACATGTCATACAGCCCGTGAAACAATTCAATTACTGCATGAGTCATTTCCTGGTCGTGTAATTTCCCTTTTTGGTGATCAGAAATGGCCGGCCAGATCATGCGATTTAACGCCGTTGGGCTCTTTTCCTTAGCTTTTTTTTTAGTCAAGATTTATGCCAACAAACCCACGACCACCAACGCCTTGAAGGAGGAAATTAAGCGCTGTATCAACGAAATTCAGCCACATTTATGCAAAACGGTCATGGAAAATTTCAACAAAAGGGTGCGTATGGGCCAGCAAAGCCGTGGAGGCCATTTACTCGATATGCTATTCCATACATAACCCTATACTGTATACTTTATGAATTAATAAAAAAATTGCAATTTTTAATTATAAACCTGTGTTTTCTATCAAAATTACTTCTTGCGTGAATTTTGGGACACCCTTGAGTAGTAGAAAACCAATAAAGGACCAGAAAGCCTCTCAACAGTTAGATCCAAGAGCATGACACCAGTCATGTGGTGACAATTTACCCTACAGAAACAAAAAAATCGAACTGTTCGAAACTTATACTCATTTCAAAACTAAATAAACAAGATTTGAATAAAAAAGCATTGCATTCCTCTATATGCAGATGTGCATTCTGTACCACAGAACTATATACATCTGCAAGTTTGAGATTCCTGTACAAGCAAAACAAATGAACTTCGTTCCATACTTCTATCCAGAAACTCAAGTTTTCGATACGACCCTATACTTATTGCGAATTCTTTGGTTGTAGCGGAAAGTTTAAGAAGTGACACAACATTTATCATTTAGTTTTCTTCAGCGGCAGCAATTATGAGAAACTATTTCACGTGATCTGGATCATTTATTTTCTTCTGAAATGAAGTGGTAAAAATTGTACGGGATTCTGCAATGTACCGTAGAAAGCTTAAACTATGTAAATGGAACGTGATGCTTTTAAACTATTTTTGCTAAATTTCTTGTTTTATTCAAGCAAAGTTACTATTGTAATATATTTATTGTAATATATATTTTAAATTTATGCGCTGTTATATTTTTGGTGGCAACATTTTTGCCATGCTATTTATTGGTTTAGCAAAAGTTGTTTCATCGAAAAATATATTTCTCAAGATCTGTTATAGACAGAGCTCAAATGGTAATTGATTTAAAATCAGAATCAAATACCTAATGAGAATGAGGGGTTCACTATAGATTAGCATGAAATTCAGCATTAAATTCAGCATAGTTCAGCATTAAATTCAGGTAAAGAATGAGCGCTTTGCAAAAGGATTTCCATTTCCAGTTCGCCTTCTAATTCCGGATCTATAGATGAGTTGAGATGACGGCTGATATAGTTTTATCGTCGAATTTCAGAGGAGGGAAGTGGGTTCACTAAGAAATTGCATTTCCGAGTCTGTTTAGGAACACTTTCAGTTGTTCCGAAAAATCGTATGATTGTACTAAATAAGTATGCAAAAGCGAATAAAAATGCTTAAGTTCAGTCGAAAATAAAGTGTACACACCATCTGTTACCATATGAAGGATTCTTCATGAATTTTTTGTAAAATATTATGCTTAACTAGGAAATGTCAATTTTATATCCTAAATTGATGAGATAAGGGAAATTGCAACATCTTTTAAACGATGAAATATTTGTACAAGACGGATATATCCAACTGGCATTCCAAGAGCCCAAGAAAGGTTATTTGCAATTCTTAAATCAACCATGTCTTAATATTTGAAGGCATTTAAATTATTTTATTCTATTTAAATGATTACATAGTGAACGTTTTTATATCAGTACTAGATCAACAAACAGTCGGAAAGTGCATACCCCGGTAGTAGATTATTATAGAAAGTGCATACCCCGGTTGGATATATCCGTCTTGTACAGATATGAAATATCTGTACAAGACGGATATATCCAACTGGCATTCCAAGAGCCCAAGAAAGGTTATTTGCAATTCGTAAATCAACCATGTCTTAATATTTGAAGGCATTTAAATTATTTTATTCTATTTAAATGATTACATAGTGGACGTTTTTATATCAGTACTAGATCAACAAACAGTCGCAAAGTGCATACCCTGGTAGATTTCATTTTTACTCTGTATTGTCGAAGGCCTTATTTTTCTGTAAATTCTATGTCTTTTGATGAGTTATAATACGCCTAGAGTCTGCTTTCTAAAGTTGATTTCGAGCAACTCTTGTGTATTCGGAGGCCAGAGATCTAATGTATATACAAATTTTAAATGCTTCCTTAGTGGCTAAGTTAAGGACTCGCAGCCATCGCGACTGGGAGGCGTGGGGGTGAAGGACTTAGGGTGTTTGGAGGGATTTGGGGGCCCCCTTTTTAGAGGATTTGTAGGAGCGCTAATTATTTGAATATACGATAAAAATCGGATACGATAAAATACGGAGAAAACGGAAAAAACCATCAGTCTTCGACATAAACAGCTCATAAGGGGAATATCCCCTATGAGACAAGGTGATCGCATGGACTCCCATTGAAATATTAGCTGGGTATCTAACCTTTTATATTAAAACAATACTTATGTACGTAAAATCAAGGACAAAGCGTTTTAAAAAGAAAAATGAAAGGTCCTTTATTTAACACATCCTAAAAGATGTACAACACATATATTAAAAACTGCCAGAGCGCTTTCGGACGTATATACGCCCTTCATCAGTGGCTACAGGAATAGTAAAAATACGGAATGTTTATATATAGAGACCAGTTTAAAGCAGATTTGCATACACGTATATTAAACGTATATTAATTCATCAATTTACTAATTTAAAAGGAATCATTAGTCAGTTGGAAAATATTGAACTATGATTTTAGTCGATGTTTTGAGAATAGTATATGCTGTTTTGTGAAATTAGTGGAGCATTCAAGTGCCCTTTAATTGTATATTGCTAATATTTACTCTGTGCTCGTGAATAAACGTGTTAGTTACCCAGAATTTTGGAATCATTTTTGTAACTTGATCGCACACCCATGATTCTAGAAAAATGTTCTTAACAGTATGACTCTTTAGTGATTGAATTTCTTTTGGAATTTTAGTTTCTTATCAGATTTTAATTCCTTTATTAGCACATTATGTTATCTTCCTCTTTTGTGTGGATTTGAATTAGGTAAATGAATTGTCAATTTTACGAGCATTATCGTAATTTTTCGGGTGACTAAAAATCGATTTAACCGTTCCATTGGGTAGTGTTGCCATAAATATTGCGTTTACCTGCTCTGTCTTATCTCTGTTCTTCCGAAATTAATGATATTGTTTCTAGTTAACTCGGCGTCGATCATTCCTTGCAATCTGAAAAACGCCAGTTGTCGCGAAATAGAGTCTCTCTCATATTCGAAAGAAATGTAGTTAATATTTAGGAATCAAAAACAAGGAAATTACAATAAAATAATTTTTTCACAGCATTCATACAAGATATCTAATGGCGAAATTAAAGGTCGAAAATAAAAAACAAAAATCAGATATATACGTTACAAATCGAAATATAAATTAAGCATATTATTTATGTGCAATAAGCACTTGGACTGCAAGTCTCATAAACGAGATGAAATGTACCTGATTCAAATAGAACGTTGTATTCGACATATTTTTCAGCACAGTATTCGTGGCACACATGCATGGTGAATGTTCCACACAAACAGGTCGCTCATCAATATTATTAATTAACGCAAAATGCAATTGTTTTGTAAATCCCTAGACTACGCCTAACAAAACGCAATTTCTTTGCAATTCCTAACCACCCCCATTAAAATTCAATTCCTATACAATCCCTTAACAATGCGAGCCTGTCCCGCAAACCTGTATGAATATCTGCTTTGAATTAAATACACTAAGCCAAAAAAATCGACGCACCAAGAAGGAATTATCCAAATGAGACAAAATTTGATACGTAAAATGTGGATGTACAGAAAAAGAAATGATTAGAATTTTAGATCAATTGGATAATTTATTGCACCGCAAGATCTACACAAAATGAGCACGTCAATATGCGTTGGTCCATCTCTGGCCTTGATACAAGCTATTTCTCGACGTAGCATTGATGCATAAAGTCACCGTATGGTGTTCTGAGGGATGTCGTTCCAAATGATCTCCAATTGACTAGCTAATTCGTCTACATTTTGAAATGGTCGCAGGCGACTCCCCATCTCAGCTCAAATGTGCTCAATAGGCGAGAGATCTGGGGTTCTAGCTGGCCAAGGAAGTGTTGTTGAGACCCAGATCGTCCGACCTACCAGAAAGGTGTAAGATAACTGTTTGGATGACCGGGAAGTAGCCAAGGAAGTGTGTCGTAAGCACGCAGACAATCAATAGAGATACGTGCCGTGTGTGGCCTGGCATTATCTTGCTGAAAAGTTGGTCCGGTGTTTCGCGAAAGGAATGGCAATACAATGGGTCGCAAAATGTCGTATCGCTGTGCTGTGGTGCCACGGAGGACTAACAAAGGGGTCCGGTTATTAAACGAAATGGCACCCCAGATCATAACTTCCTGTTGTCTGGCCGTGTGGCATGTGACAGTAAGAGCATGATCCTGACGATGTCCGGGCTGTCTCCAGACACGTCTGCGCTAGTCGTCGGGACTCAGTTCGAAACGGAACTCATCACTGAAGACAATTCGTTTCCAATCCGAACAATTCCATGTTGATCGGGCTCGGAACCATTGTAATCGCTGTTGACGGTGCATATTGGTCAGTGATAGGCGGCGTAATGGGCGCCGCGAGTATATATTCCGCTCGCGTAGTCTTCTATTAATGGTCCCGGTGGTCACTTCTGTGTTCGTCACACTTTGGATGTTTGATAACGACGAATCTCGTGCTGTCACAGCTGCTCTGACAATTGCTCTATCTTCCTGTTCTGTGGTCCCTCTAGGACGTCCGCTGGCCGTTTGCCGCTGAAATCTGCTATACCGGACCCGTTCCTGCCAACATCTTCTAATTGCTGCATCACTCCTACCCAAATGCTGCAAGCGTTTCGTTGATGTGCCCATCTAGCCTCATGCAGTCCAAAAGCACGCCCTATTTCAAACTCCTTCATATGCTCGTAGTGGCCGCGAATTCACCGGTGAGGCATTGTTGCAATCAAAGTACGTAAATTCAATGTTAATCCACTGCACGTTTTGTTCCTGAAAGCGAGATTCGCTCCGTATATATACCACAGTGGTGCTCAGTTTCAATGTGCTGTAGTTACGACTATTCATACATTGATTGCGAATTTTTGATCATTTGCATATTCGGTCGACAGGTGTTTGCATGTACAGTTTCATTACTATCGGATTATATTGCGGGGTGAGTCGATTTTTTGTTCTAGACTGTATATTAAAGTAACAATACCCACATAGAGACAGGATTCCTCAAAGAGATTAAATTTAATTTCTTTGATTATTAGTCTCTATAAAGATATCGTGTTTTCTTAATAATAATAATAAATTGTTGTTACCTTTGCGAAATTATGAAAACATTTATCGTATGGCTATATTCATCACTAAATTGTTACAAAGATAGCCACATTTGTAGCCAAGCACAAAAAACAGTAAAAAATAATGGATTTTCTTATACAGTATAATTTTATTTGAATCTTTAGATAGTGTAATACTGATATATTTTACACAAAAAAATGCAACATCAATTCGCTTTATATATTAATTGTAATAAACAATTCCAATCTATGCCACATATAACTTTTCACCCTACTGCTCTAAAAAAATGCCCATATTAAAACTCAGCAATTCTTCATTTTTCCTTTTAATATGAACTTCAGATCACGTACTCGGCTTCGTTTTCATCGCTGTCAAAATTACGAGCGGGATGAAAAATGGCTTGCTTCTATTTGCTAGAAATAGGGAAATACGCTGTGCAATATTTTAAAAAACTATGTTGTTAGAAAAAGTAATTTCGTTGCATGACAAGTTTTATCCGACAGCATCATTAGGAGAATCTAATGTTTGTTATACTCAGTAGTTTATTAAGGAACAGATTTTGTTATGTCCCCAGCTATTAAAAATAAATTGTCTTTTTTTATTATGCAAACATTTAAATATAATTTAATGTAATACTTTTCATCCTAATATTGGTAGATAATTAAACCGATTAAATTGTTAACTAAACGTGGCTTCGGTAATCATCTTTATACGGTTAACTGAAGATGTAATACAGAGAGACCTTTGAATTCGTGGCAAATCCTTTGAATTTCGTCCAATAATGCACACATTTATGTTCGTGTCCTTCCATTCTGCCTTAGAAGTTTTTTTGAAGGATTTATTTTTCCTATAAAACAGATTGATCATTTTTATCAACTATTTATGATATCACTAACGAAGAATTTTTCTTTTCAACATCGGTAAAATATTTCGCATAACTGGATACCAAAAAGTGCTAACCTACATTCTATGATTCATTCCAGAGTGAGAAACGTGAATTGGGCCTGCAGGAAATCAAATATCATTCGCAAAGTAGGATAAACATATCCAAAAATTCACCCATTAGACGCTAATTCTCAAAACAAGTATAAAAATCGGATGCGAGCAGCACATGACTTTCTCCATAGATTCAAATTCGTTTTGTAATTTTCGATTTCATTATGCATTAAATATAGTTTAATTGCAGAAAATAACATGGATACTTTTCTGCTATTTTATCCAATTCGCCTTTTTATTGCATTTTTGTTTCATTTGGCAAGTGAATTTACTTTAAATAGTTGAGGTAGTCAAAATTCCAGAAAACTAAAATATTTTGAGAATGGCTGATCTTACAGTCATGGAGTCAGTCTTATTCGCTTACTTGTCAAAATTTATGTGAAGAACAAGTACTTAATTAATATATTTCAACAGTTTTAGTCATTTATTTCAGATGTTCACAAACTTTAACCCTTTAAGCGTGCCATTTATTTCCCTTCGCGCGCACTGCAGTGTTGATTTTTTTTTTCTCCCACACCCTTTTCCCCATGGATTGCGGGTTGAATGAGAAGGTGTTTTGCTGAAATAAGTATTAAGTAAATAACCATGTATAATAACAGATAAGCAAATAAAAAGCATACAATTCTAATTTTTAATAGTTCCTCTTGGTGTGATAAATTTTAAAGCATTGAATATAACAAAGAGAAACTTCACAGTCTGGACACCATGTCCTGGTTTCTTTCCTAAGCTTATTGCCAGTTTTATTGGATGCATAATATACAACACATCGTCTAGTTGGCTCTTTTTTGTAGGGTGTGAGATAACTTATGCTTTGCTGAAATAATATTGAAAGCATTTGAGGCCGCCATTGCTTTGAATGTGAAATCCCATCAAAACAGCGTTTATTTTACGTGCGTTTACGAAATACTGCCTCTGATAAAATTAGTTTGTAGGACTACTACTGCCATCTAGTCTAAAAGATTGTAAACACAGTTAATATCTCATAAAAATATCCAATGACGTGTTATTTCCGTCAAATACACAGGAGTCTCGGCTTTAAAAGTGCATGACGAGTCTACCTCGTCAAACCCGCTTAGCGGTAGTGCAATGCATGGCGAGTTGAACTCGTCAACAACGCTTAAAGGGTTAAGGACCATTTCGGACAAAAAAAGAGTCTGTTACACTTTTCCAAATCATATCAAAATCTAATCAGCATCAGGATAGCCATCAGGTGACTAAGAAATTTTATTAAATAGTTTTTTTAACTACAGTGATAATAATCTTCATTTCCTCAAAATTAAATATTTAAATATCTCGAAAATGGTCCATTTTAGAGTCATAAGGTAGATCTTATTCCTTTTGTCGTAAAAAATTACACGTATAAAACAAGCATTTAATTGATACATTTAAACATATGTAGTATTTTATTTCAGATCGGATATTATAGATTTGCAGGCCATTTCTATAAAAAAAGGCAGATTCTTTTTTCCAAATCGTACCAAAGTCTAACCAGCACAACTGCATCTCACAAGCGACGTATTTGCCAAATTTTGTGTAATTTGTCAATTAGTTTGTTAGCTAGAGTGATTATTTTATTTTAGATCGGATATTATAGACTTACGGGCCGTTTCGGACAAAAGACGGATTTGTTTATTCCGAATCGTGCCAAAAACTAATCAGCACCAGGGTCATACATCTGTGATTTACTTACCAAATGGTATGACATTTGGTCCATTAGTTTTTGAGTTAGAGTGTATACATACATTGAACAGGCAGATACACACACGGACATTATGCTAAAATAGATTTTTCGTGTTCTAGAGGTTCCAAACCGTGTAGATCCGTCGAAAACTCGTGTTGCAATTTTTGGCACGATTCCAATACTTTCCCTATACTACCATGTATTGCAGGGAAAGTAAAAATTCGTGATAAATACTCGGCATATATCTTGATTGTTAATATCAGCACAATTTCAGGTCTGCAATCAGTGGTGAATTAAAACTTTTGGAGTCCCCCTATAAATCATTTTGGAAAACATCGATGATATTGTTGACTTTTATGACGTCATAAAAATATTAATCATTCAATGGCAACATCATATACTTCAATGATATCTAAAAAAGGTTATCATTAATTGAATTTCCACATCATCTTAGCCTTCGTTAAAAGCACAAAGTTCTTGACCTAAAGAAGAGGTTTTATAGCGACCATCAACACAATTTTAACCACCTAATTTCTTATACCGTCTCTCTTCAAGGAAATACAGCGGTGGAACTTGATTTGGCGGCGCCCCCGCTGCTTAAAGTATTGCGCTCCGTATTTTTTCTTCCCCCTTCCACTAAACCACCAATTTATCAAGCCACTTCATTGTTAAGATAATTCCACATTTTTAAATGTAGAGGGTTTTTATAACTTATTACGTACATAAATAATCAAGATTGGTATCACATCTGCATTCAATAGATAAAATCAAGGACAAAGAGTTTTTAAAAACGCAAGGTCTTTTATTTAACACATCCAAAAAGGCGTACAAAACATATATTAAAAACTGCCAGAGCGCTTTCGGACATATATACGCCCTTCATCAGTGGCTACATGAATCGTAAAAAAATGGAATGTTTATATATAGAGTGACCAGTTTAAAGAAAATTTGCATAAAATATAAAATGGTAAATGAACTTTCTAAAAATAATACAAGAAATATACACGGAAATTACAAAATAAATTTAAACGCTTACGAATTTTAAAATATTACAAGAAAATAACTAATATAGATTTTAGAAAAACGTCAAGCATGATGTTCCTGAGAATGACGTCACAAATAATAATAGGTAATTTTAATAGGTTTGAATTGCATAGAGTCGAGAATGAGTCATTGCATGGAGTCGAGAATTTGAACAGGATCAAAATTCCAAATTGATTCACGGCAAATGTAAATAAACAGGGACTCATAAAAAATAATACTACGTGGATTGTTACAACGAACCAAAAGAAAAGTTTTTTCAAAAACGGGAAGAAATTTATTATTAACCACATATTGAGCAAGAGCCGTAGAAAGTTTACCAAATTTGACATCGCGAGCATGTTCTGCTAAAAGGATGCCAACAGTACGTTTTGTACTACCAATGTAAAATTTATAGTCACCAGCAGGGGATAACAGGGGAACGACTTACACCCCAGCAAAGCTTTTGAAGTCATCAAAATTTACAAGTTTATCGGATCGAATACGATTAAATAAAGCGGTAATATTAGAGTGAGCGGGCTTGAAACCAAATTCATGACAGAAATTAATAAAAGAACGGAAAATCTTAGAATGGTAAGGAACACTAGATTTATGGACTAAAAGATCTTTAATAGCAACAAGTTTAGTATCAAATCAAGTAAAGTTAAGGCGAACGTGGGCGAAGATCTTATAAATAAATTCAAAGGAATAAGCAGCCTGATGGCCAAGTTTAAAAATAAAATTAATTTCATCAGTCAAAGCGGGGATAGAAGAGCAAACATTAAATGCGCGATCAAAATACGAATTAAAAGAAGCTTTTTTAGAGGATACAGAATGGAAAGAATTAGCGGGGATACAGGAGTTAGTAAAAGGGGATTAACTTAAAACGGAAGTATGAAAACCAGATTCAGAACTGGTGACCAGAACATCAACGAAAGACAAGGAACAGTTAGATTCATGCTCAACAGTAAAATTAATCGAAGGGTAAAAATCATTAACTTTATCCAAAATGTGAAGGAGGTCATTTAAATCACGATCCCAGATAATAAAAACACCATCCACGTAACGGCACCAAAGAATAGGTTTAATTGCTAAAGAAGGCAAAATCTCATTCTCGACCTCCTGCAAAATGGCCTCGGTCCAAACACCAGATAAAGGGCTACCCATAGAGGTGCCAGAAGTTTGCAAGGAAACAGCGTCACGGAAAGCATAGTAATTTGTCTCCGCAATAATATTCAAAGCAGAAGTGATTGCGTCGATATTGGAGGTTTTAAATTGGTGACTATGAAGTTTTTTGGCAATAATATTTAACAGCAATGTTGAAGGGGATACTAGGGAAAAGGGAAATGATATCAAAACTGTGGAGAGTGCTATTAGGATTAAATTTAGCTTTAAAAAGTAAATTGATGAAGTTTTCACTTGATTAATAATAGGATCGCAAAACTTAAAAAATGCACAGATCTTCCTCCCAATATTAAATTTGCCGTTTTTCGCACATCACATCAACTCCCTAAAATTTTTGGTGAAATAAAACTTCACAAATTAAATCATCCCATGCGCCCTATTGTTTCTAAATGTACAGGACCTGCTTATTTTTTAGAGAAATCCCTTGCCCATTTCTTAAAACCGAATTTTAGAAGTTTTCCCATCCATAGTTTTTCCATCAGCTCTACTGAAAATTTCATCAATTTGCTAATTAGAGTAAACGCATATACCTATGACCTAAAATTTTTGGTGAAATAAAACTTCACAAATTAAATCATCCCATGCGCCCTATTGTTTCTAAATGTACTTTTTTAGAGAAATCCCTTGCCCATTTCTTAAAACCGTATTTTAGAAGTTTTCCCATCCATAGTTTTTCCATCAGCTCTACTGAAAATTTCATCAATTTGCTAATTAGAGTAAACGCATATACCTATGATCTAGCTCGTTCCATTTATGAGAAAATATACATTGAGTAATACTTTTGTGTTTGAACACCAATAGTCATTTATCTGCTATAATAACTTATTTCTTCGTCCATAACGCTTGGCGAGATTTTGGCGACAAATTTGACTGAATGCCGTCAACTTGGCGACATTTTAAATGGTGCTAAATTAATGAAAATCTCGCCAAATGGATAAAAATGTCGCTAAGTCAATGAAAATGACGACTAATTGACGAAAATTCAATATCTTGGAAAGAATATAAGTATCTACTATAAGAATAAGGCAGCTGCACATACAAACGTCACGCTAAAAATATTTTTTTCTTATTGTAGGGTACTCGAAACTTATAGATCCGTTGAAAACTCAAATTTTGATTGGCGACAGGATTCCAGTACATTACCATGTATTTCAAGTAACGTAGTAATCCATTGCAACACTATACATAAAGTGTCACCTCGCCATTAATCACAAATATGTGATTTGGTTCCTGTCCATGATATAACAGTTTATTACATCAGTTATTTGAAGCCTTTACCAGCCAGTACGTTCCTATTATATAATATTTCTTTTTCATATATTTTTAGTGGCATTATGTTTTTATAGTCTGGTTGCTAAATGACATTTTTAACCTGAACCTGGACGTAAGGTCTGACCAATGTTTTTTAGAGATATCTGTTTCTTCAAGACATACATAATGAAAATCTGCAGGGTGTCACTTTGTCATCCTTGAGCAAATTTAAATATTCAAGATGGCGGCCGAGATGGCTTAAAAATCATATATCGGCCATATTTTTGCGTATAGAACAGACAGGATATTCATTTTGGTGTCTAATACTATGTTTTAAGGGTCAAGGAATATTAATAACGGATTATCTCGATGATAAAATATACATTTATGCCATAAAAAATAATAGGATGTGGTTGGTGAATTGAAAACTACATATTTTTAAAGTTGTATTTATTACAAAGTAATTAAAGTAAATAATGGTTATCAAGACCAAAAACACAAAAGCAAAAACATAAAACCATTTAAAAGCATGAACTAATTATTATTCTCTTCATCACTTAAATCATTCACAGCGTCAGCAGGTTCAGTTGGTACGTACTTTGTCCATGGATTAGAACAAGTTTCTTCGCCATAGCAATTGCAAAATGGTGTACATATTAATTTTGAAAACACACAGCTGCACCTTCCATTAGAGCAAGAATCTTCTTTTGCACAACCACAGGGTACCATTTGAAGTATCTCTGGTGGGGCCAGATTAACTCCGCTTGGTACAGTTACAGAAATCAGGCTTTTATTGACAACGTCTTCTATCCAGCCAAATGCTTTTGCCAGTTGTGGTGGATTTTCCTCAAGCGCAGATTTCCAAATACACACTTGGAAATGTGTCCGTTTCACATATTCGGCAAATGCCTCAGTAGTAGGCGTTAAGGCACACAGTTTCAAGGTCTTGTTCTTCTTTTCAGTTCCCATTTTTGTAGGCCACATTCTGTATCTTATATCGGGCATACTTCAAGTGTTAGAAGATCCATAGCATGATGCTATAAATGCAGTAGACTCCTATTATATCATGCATATCAGCTCCCATTTGCGCTAATTTTGATAACTTTAATCCCTTTTGAAGAACTCGCACAACGGTTGGCTTTCCTGTACCATAAAGATGGGATACTGTGTCACATCCTGATAAAGCGTGGGCCGCTAAAAGATAAGTAATTATTTCACAGTGCTTCTGAACTGTTATTTCAATATCAATAATTTGACGCTGGGAGTCGGTTCCTCCCATTAACACGGTAAAAGTAAGTGCGCAATGTTTGTAATAGTGAATAAGCTGAATAAAGACATCGGTGTCACCACTTCTAATTATTAATAGTTTATAACCTTCACAAACACAGGACACCATTTGACGTGGAATAATCACATCAGCTTCTTCGTGCGTTGGTCGTAGATCTGTTATTAATATGGTAATCCCCTTGTATATTTCAACTGGCACTGAGTCCGATCCGGTAATGATGAGTTTGTGTTCGTATGCTGCAACATGTTTACCACCGTCTGTTATAAACTTTTCACAAATAACTTTGGTTAGTTGTATCTTGTTAACTATAACAGTTAATAAAACTTTCTGAGGTGGAAGGGGTGTGTTCAGAGTCAGTTTATGTTTACGACTCACTTGTTTACCAGCTCTAGATGTCCTTGTAACACTTTTAATACTGAAGTTTTGGTATCGATCAAATATTAAGTGAACATTGTTCTTTCTTAATTCATGAACAATATACGTTTCGAAGTAGTTAACAAAGTCATTCACAGTGCCTGATGAAGAATAATGTACTGTCTACAGTACAGGACAACCATCAATTAGGAGAATTGCTGGTAACTGGTTTGATGAATGTGTTTTGTTTGACTGTTGCACTTGAATCATGTTTTTCATAGTTGATTTAGTCATTGAAATCCTAATATTGCCATTATTATCAAACATTGAATTAGGCACAGGAGATAGTTCATGATGAAATACTTTTTCTTTATCGAGTTCACGTGAGCTTACTAAAACCATGAATCGGGAAAATATAATTTCCGTGTCAAAAACATCTTTTGTTCCTAATACCGATTTTTTCTTGTCATTAGACATTTTTATAACCTTGGTGGAAAAAGTGTTATTGAATCCTGCAGGCCAACTTTCTTCAAATTTAATTATGCTTGATAACACAATTGCAACTGATGTATCAGCATTGACTAGGTTACTACATACTAAACCAGATGCAATGTTAACAATTCCTTCAGACTGATCTTTTTATGGTTTCAAAGGATCAATGCACACAGGCTCAACATTTCTCTAATTTTTGTGCGGTCTTTCTCGTCAGCATTGATGCGTGCTGGTATCTCTTCTTTATGTTTATTTATCATAACTGTTCTATCTCCAGTAATAACATCAATATCATGCTCTAAGTTGCAGCAGATATGCATGCTCATCGCCCAGCGTTTCACAGTACTTGGATTCAAGGTGATACCTATTATACCTCCTGGTCCCTTACCATAGCGCATGAATGTAGATTCAATAAACTGATCGGACCATATTCCATTGAAGATTCCTTGTCGATGCCGCATTACATGATCTCCTTTATCAAATCTGTCTAGTATCTCTTTCGCAATACGTTGCATGGATGGCAGATAAAATAAACCATATCTTGCATAGCCAGATAGCCAGATATGTGGCCAGAAGCAAAAAAATAGGGAATCATCTACCGAAAGCTCAAAGGTGTAACAATCACTCTGCTTCTCTTTTTGCTCGTATGAATGCCATCATAATGAACACTGGTCTCAACAGATTTTCTACCCATAGTTTTGTAGTTTTAGACTTTGTAGACCTGCGTTCCAATTCAGCCATGAGGTCACTATACGAAGATGTAGAAAGTAGGACCTCTCTCAGTATTTCTTCTGTGACCAAACGAAGTGTTCTGACATTTTGTAGGAACTTTTTGCCAATTAGCATTGCTTCTACACTACCAAAACATAATTTTATGACTTCCTCAAGACCACTATTTGACATCAACATCCCAACAGAACCAACAAAACTCATTATTGTATGCATTACTCCTAAACGATGTATGAAATTGGGAAATTGCTCTGGATATGCCCGCCACTCTGGATTGACAGCCACTTTATATAATTGCTGATCAAGTGTGAAGACTGTTATGTCTTGCCCTGATTGCTTAGTCAGTCTTTGTGCTTCAACCATTGCAGTTTTAATGGTTACAGGATCTGATGGTGTCATATCAATGAGAGGAATGTATTTAGCTACAGTTTCGGCTCTTGATATTTGTCCTTGATCACAGGCTAATGCTGTATTATATCCACTGTACTCTGGTGTTTTTGGAGTTTCGACAATGGTACGTAGAAATTCGAAATCTAAGTTATGTGCACTATGTAATAGCATTACTTGCTTCGATAAAATACGCAAAGGAAGAACATGTTTTTACATCACTTTCTGGAATAGCTGGCTTTGTCGGTCCAATAAATTGTTGCACAACAATTTCAGATGTATTGTCAGCTTTCATTTCTTCTTTTTTCTGTCTCTGGATTGTTTCTTTTCTTTCAGAGTTCAATTCTGCCCGTTGTTGAGTTACTAGCATTGCCAAAGAGTGTGTTGACCTAATGCCATTCTGTGAAGCAACTGTGGCGTTAAAATTATCGGCAACAACTTGAACAAGGCCTTCTTCACAACTTCCAATGCACGATAGTTCTTTTGTAGAAGATTTTGCTGCTGATGCTTTAAAGCGTAACGTTTCATCATAGGTACAAATAACATGAAATCGTGATAGTTTTTCAAGTACATGTTTTTCTAGAACCAGAATTCCAAGTGGAACAAGAAGTGGTGTTGAATGTTTTATTACAATGCTTGTTATGATGTTCTCAATCATAATTTCTGGCAGCGAAGGTCAGTTACTTCCAATTATGTGGGATAGCAATGACTGTAATGTTGGGCTCACACATTCCTTGATTACATCGCTGTCAAGTTTTATTTTATACTCGTTAGTACATGGGCTTTTTTCTTTTGATTCCTTCGTAATCAATTTAGCAATTTTTTTAATGGCAACCTCATCATCATCTTCATCAGGAACTAAACGAAGAATTCGAGCTGCAGCTGCCTTGAACATGAGCAAGTTGGCCATTCCCGTACAAAATAAAACAAGCAAATTTGGTCCAAAAAATTCTGATAATTTTTGAACTAATGCTTTGCGACTGAGAATTGTTCCTCCATTCTTGGCGTATAATTGGGAGACATCTATTGACTTCCACATGTCTGACATATTTTTTTTTTCATTTCCTCCACAACCTTTTCAAATGCAATGTCTTTTTCAGGGACTTCATGAAAACTACCTGAGACAGCAGTATTAATGGAACGAGTAGCCATGAATTTCTTCCTGCAATCGTTGTGGTATCTTGCATCAGCGGCATGCAAGTCACTTATAGCTCCAGAAATTCTTATTCTAACATTCGCAGCTTCTCGTCATTACGTGCATCGCAAACAGCTAAAATATTTTCTTTGAAGGTTTTAGAACTGGATAAAAGATCAATGGTTCTGCACATTTTCACTTGTCGCCATCGACTTGGATTCTTCGAGTCAATATCCGTGATACACATTTCACCACAAAAACTGAAATTTTCCAAAAAACTGAAATTCGGACCAACACTACGACACACTCTCTTAGGTAGGGCCAACGGCCGTACCGTGCTGAAAACACCGGTTCTCGTTAGATCACCGAAGTCAAGCAGCATCGGGCGCGGTTAGTACTTGCTGGGTGACCACCTCGGAACACCGCGTGCTGTTGGCCATCTCGGGTGCGGTATCCCCGTGGTTTGCGCGCTAGATTTGCACGCTACCACAAATGCCGCCGTGTTCATGCGGAGTACGATCACGTTAAACATGTGGGTCCGTAAGTCCTTCCGAGAGGTTGGTGGTAGGGGAAGGAGGGTACGGTCCCTGTGGATGCCTCCCCCACTGGGTTCCGGTCTAAATTGGGTGGCACTTCCCGGCCGTCCATACAGTTACCTTACACCTTTCTGGTAGGTCGGACGGCCTGGGTCTCAACAACAACACTCTCTTAGGTCCTTCCCGGCCGTCCAAATAGTTGCTCTTAGTCCTCTGGACAAGTCGGACGGTCCGGGTCTTCTACACTCTCTTAGGTTCAGGTGTATTATGTGTTAACTCTGCATTAACTTTGTGTTTCCTCAAGTAGCGTTCGATGTGTGTATTTGAAGTGTATTTTGAAACGCAGTTTTTGTGGCACCGTACTGTTGCATTTTCATTAGTATCAAGCAGCTGCTCTAGTTCAATATTTATACGTTTTATCGCCGTTTGCTACACTCAATAATAGTTCGGATTCTCTTAGCACCACAGTCTATAACATTGATATCCATTTTGCCACACTTAAACACACAGTCTATTTTCTCAGTTGTCATCAGATCACAGAATGCAGTTCACATCACCTGAAACAGATATTAAAAATATGTGTATTTCGACAATGATAATCCCATTGTTCAGCATATTATAAATGTTAAAGCATAAATGTATATTTCATCACCAAGATAATCCGTTATTGCTATTCCTTGACCCTGAAAACATAGTATTAAACACCAAAATGATTATCCTGTCTGTTCTATATGCAAAGATATATCCGATACATGATTTTTAAGCCATATCAGCCGCCATCTTGAATATTTAAATTTGCTTAAGGGTGGTAAAGTGGCACTCTGCAGATTTTCATTATGTATGCCTTGAAGAAACAGAAATCACTAAAAAACATTTGGCAGACCTTACTTCCAGGTTTTTTGACCTGCTACCAGACTATTAGTGTTTTTCTGGTATTTAATAAAATCGGATAGTAACCCTTTCTACTACTCTCCGTCAGGTAATTGAATGACACTCTATGGTCTAGAGAAGCTAATCTATATATGTCACCTTTTTCCGAGTAATATAGTCGTGCTTAACTAATTGCTCAGTGTAAACTGAGTGTGCAGAGTAATTCGTGGTTCAGAGGTAAACTCTGTTTGAAAGTAAGAAAACATTGTGTTTAGAATGAATCTGGAAAATAATATATGCAAAATAAGAACACTTCATTACTAGATTAAGTAGATTGTTTTTATTAATTCTAATAACCCCATATTTGATCCAATGTTAATAAACTATATCTTTGTCTTTCATATTTGAGAATGCTTTCTATGCCAATTATTCTCTTAGTAATTTATAAATGCGTAAATATTGGAAATAACAAAGCTGTTGTGCGAAGAAGCAAGTTTTCAAAAGATTTACTCCATGCATGGTGTTCGAATATGACGTAATGTATTTTAAATTATATACTTCGAAAATTGCTACGTTGGAATTTATGAAAACGACTTATATGGAGTGCATAATTATATTTTTCAAATAAGAGTAGCACAATATTCTATTATTTATTGTGGGAAACTAAGTTTGCTAAATGGACTAAAGCATGATTAACGCAATTTGTACAAAATAAAAGTGACGTTCATAATTTCCAGTTTCAGAATTATAATTTACGTTAATTTCTGCATAAAATAATTTTTAATAAAAAGAGCAAAAAATGAAACTCTTCACTTAATATAAGTCTGAAATAAATGCACAAGTTTTGAAATTAAAATGGTTTTATTTATTAAGTAAATAGTTGCAAAAACGAATGTTTAACGTCTGTAAGAAAAGTACTTGGTTAACACCGGCAGAAAAACTTGATTAAAAGTATGAACCGCATTCGAAAGCAAAAAACAGTGTTATTCTTTAAAATAGAGAGATAGAAAAACCGCAACAATAATATTATTGTATTTTCGGTATAGTATTTGCCTTTGCTGTGCATTTGGTATTTTTGTATATTATTTTTCATAGTTGGTGTCATTGCGCTGTCTCTCTGTGCTAAAAAGAATATAGTTTTTTGCTTCCAACTTGACTTGATAGATTTAATAAACTTTATATACTTTTATTCAATATTAGTACGAAAAACCGCTGTTTGCTGGGGATTCAAGATGTTGTTGTTGTTGTTGTTGTTGAGACCCAGACTGTCCGACCTACCAGAAAGGTGTAAGGAAACTATTTGGATGGCCGGGAAGTGCCACCCAATTTACACCGGAACCCAGTGGGAGAGGCATCCACAGGGACCGTACCCTCCTTCCCCTACCGCCAACCTCTCGGGAGGACTTACGGACCCACATGTTTAACGCGATCGTACTCCGCGTAAACACGGGGGCAGTTTTGGCAGTGGAGGGAATCGAAACCGGATCCAACGAGTGCAATTCCCGCACGCTAACTACTGGGCTACTGCGCCCTGGGGATTCAAGATGTAAACATCTAATTGAAAGTACATTGTATTATACAACGGTCAGTAAAACAAATAACACTTTACCGATAAGAACGTTTGGAATGAAAATAAAACATCGCTTTTCTTACGTAACATACCTTTCTACTTATTCGACTCAGACCGTCCGACCTACCCGAAAATGTAAGTCATCTGTTTGGACGGCCGGGAAGTGCAACCCAATTTAAACCGGAACCCAGTGGGAGACCCTCTTTCCCCTACCACGAACCATTCGAAAGGAGTTAAAGACTAACATATTTAAAGTGCCCGTACTCTACGCTAACACGGGCACCACTTGGGCAGAGCGCAATATACCTTTGGTCCGCGCATGGCATATCTGTCGTATAGCGGCCGATGTGCTATGTATGGGCTAACGGCTACTATGGAAAACTCATCCCTGTTCGCCGCACTGCACATCGGCTGATATGCAACCGCTATGCCAGGCTTATTTGGCAGGCTTAATATGCCCTAAATAAGCTCGTTGGGTGTATGCAATCCCATTATAGGAGCTTCATTAAATCAAGCTAAGAAGTGTAGTCTAAGAAGTGTAGCTCTAGTATGATTTAAATATGAACAAATTAATAAAATATTATATGCCTAGAGGGAATATGATTTAATCAATATTTAATCACAAAACATATTTAACCACCTAATATATTTAATAACAAAAAATACAAGCAGTACCTTAGTGAGGGAAGAAAAATTAAAGCTAAGGTTATAATTGACTTCCAAATATTTAATTCTGAACTGAAAAATCCTATCTGAAATATTTTTATATTGCCATAGTGACCTCCAAGCATGTGCTAACTTGGTGTGGGAAAACGATTCGTCGGTCGGTATTAGGAAATACAACATTTACATACCCACTTAAAATGCAGTTAAACATTCAGAAATAGAGTACTCAATTCCATTTATTGGAATGCAAAAATAACACAGAGTTTTGAGAATCTTCAATTCGCCGATGAACGAATAAAAGAATAAAGTTTTTGTTAAATCGTGTTTTGTGGGGTACTTTTAAAAATTAAATTTGAAAATAAACTTATTGTCTTACGGATTATTTTCAAAATTCGTCGGAAAGAGAGTTCTTCGGTCTTTCTGATGGTGTTAAGACAGAAACTCTGTTATAATATTTCCGATCGCTAAAAGATTTATGTAAAAATCACTTAAAATTGCACTCCAACGTAAATTTACTAAAAATCTAATTCGAATTTAAAACAAAATATCTCCGAAGAATCCCTTGAGCTGACCTGAACTGCCACTGTACGGAATTTTGTAGTTGCCGGTTGCTGAGATTTCTCGCTGCGCCACCTACGCTACCTACACACACAACTTTTCGCTACGAGTATGCTTAACATCAAGACTGTGAGACTAGGAGGCATCATATGCAGATTTTGATGTTCACGACGAAGCAAAGTGCAGATTTTAGTCACCGTTTTATGACAGTCTTGGCCCGGAAAGTTATGACCCCAATAAATGCACGTCACACAAATTGCAGATGTGGTTGGGGCAAAATATCTTAGGGCCAAGGCTTAAACCAAGCTATAATGGAAACTGAAAGAGTCAATTATGCAAAGATAGAACATCGCACTGAGGAGCATCCAACTAGAGCAAGGCGGGCGTATCTGAACCCCAAGCAAAATGATGCGGCTGCAAGGAAGACAGTTAATGAATAATTGGATGGTTATTCAAGAGTTCGAGAGAGATAGTTGTGATTTCAAGTAATGTTATTCAGAGAGAGTTGTTATTCGAGCATTGAGAATGTTATAGAAAAAGACAAAGTCTGACTCCAAATGTTAGAAAAAGAATCGGAAAAGGTGATAGTTATGCTGAGCTACAGACCCGAAATACAGAGGTATGTGCCAGTCTTCATGTATGTTGGATCAATTTTTGATCTTTGGAATAAGATTCAAAAGACCTGGTTTCACACTGCGATTTTCTCCTCCTTAGGCGTTTGCTAAAATTGATGTAATTTTAATTATAACAATAATTGAGGTGTGAATAAATGATAAGTTATTTTGAAGATTAAAATGTAGATTTTAATGTATAGTGTTTTGATTTAATGGCTATGTTAAGGAACTCCTGCAAAGAAGTAATGTGGGTTTTGTGCTACGATAGCAATGTACAAATGTTTCGATTCACGACCACTTTAATTAAGAATAATAATTTAATCCGCAAGTTTATTTAAAATGGATACCTAATCAAATGATTTTTCACCACAATGACTTTCTAAAATCGTTATGTAAAACAAGGGAAAACAAATTTGTCTTAAATGTAAGTAATAAATTGTGAAACAGTATTTTAAGTGTTAACACCATTACCGTAAAATTCCATCAATCCGCCACGTTAAATGCGTTTGAAAATTGCAGAATATGCAGGGGTGTAGCTTACTGAGCATTTTTTGCTAAAAGAAACAAATAGAATTCCGCTGCTTCGTCCCCTCAAATGCGACTGAAAATTGCAGAATTTGAAGCGAAAACAGGATTCAAACCTTGAATAAATTTATGAGTACCTTATGTGCATGATTATAAGATAAAATAACGCTATTTTTACTAATACATTTATTTTATTCGTCGACGAATTATTTGTTATCAATTTTCTGATTATTTACGATGTTTAGGGAAGGGGGCTTTTCATGGAATTTTTCAGAATTTCAAATTGAGAAAAAAAATAGTGGTAGTGCTTTCCCGGGGAAGGCAAATCCACATAATCCTACAGTAGTTATCGTGTGTATTAGTGTAGGTGTAGGTTTAATAGCAGGGATTCCAAATATGGCGTCGGAGTTAGGTTAAATATAGTATTGATCACCCTTATGCCTTTCTGACAGATTTTGCGCTTTTAAATTTCTCGTTTTATTACTGGTGATATTTCTCTATGCTGCACGAAAAAGAAAAAACAAACACCGAATGAAACTGTTATTCTAAGAAAAATACAGCTAAACAAAAACAAATGAACATGGGGATTTCTTTTTGACTGCAGTTTCTAAATTTCACCCAAATCTAATTATTATTCAAATGAAAAGTTGTGCAAAGTAAATATAAAATCCGAGATCATTGATTAGAGAATGCATCGTGCACGAATGCTGCTCTGTAGAAACATGTTTTCTTCAATTATGCAAATTTATTCCTGCTGAGATCAAGTTTTGTGATTTAAATAAAAACCTATGGCTTTTAAAGTTGCTGTCAGGCGTAAAATATCCAGAATTAAATATTCATGTTTTTCAATGCGATGTATGAGATTCGTATTTTATCTTTCTTTTAGAGCTTTATTTCGCTTTGATTGGTTAAAATAGGAAAAGGCTTGCTTAAACGGTTCAAATTTTACTTTCGAATGTTTGGAAACCTTTTCTTGTGTTATAAAGTGGGAATAGTGTGTTACAAGTTTTACTAGACAACTCAGTCTGTAGAGAACTAGTTGAATGGTCGAAGATTCAACCTATCGATCCTAAGCATATCTTTACATACGGAAATCTTGACGTTTAAATTTTTGCTCTGTAGGTAATGATTATTAATCAAAATTATGTTGATTAAGTAGACCTCAGAACATAATAAAAGAGAAATATACAGGATGTACATACAATTTGTTTACAACTTTACAATGAAATAGTAAGAATATACATCAACAAGAGAAGGACATTAGAATTTGTTGTTCATGTTTACACCAACTCACAAAGTTGTTTTGTGATCATTTTAATATCTGTGACACATTCGTGATATTTCGTGGTCACGCACGACATTTAATCTTTGGTTTAACTCTGTTACTACCTGACGTAGCATCTTACAGTCTACAGTAACAATGACACTTGTAATTTTTGTATTCAAATCATCAGACGTATGTGGTGAAAGTAGAAAATACAGCCGTAAGCATTCAGTACCATCCTCCTGGTTTCGAGTATGCCTACATGATGAATTACGTCCACACTACCAGTCTGCATAAAGTTCTTGTACCATTTCTTTATCGTTGACTGAGATAATGGTGTTCTGTGTGGTGAGGTGAATTTTACACATAAATACAAAAATAGAACATATAGATACACTAAATATTAATCACCAATAGTTTCACTCAGCTCAACCACGTTTCGTATAGTGGGGTCCGATTGGACCTAAGTACATTGCATTCCCTAATTAAAGAGTCACTTCCTTTTTGTGGACACTTAACAATTTATTAAAAGAACACATGAAATGTCAATGAACACTAATAACAAAATATACACAATTACAGTTACTTCCCAATTGCTCAGCTTGACCTCGGGGTGTACGGTTAATTTTACATTAATTCGTATTTTTTAAAATTTTCCAAAACTTGCATTTAATTACTTTTAAGGAAAAACAAAATTCATTGGGCAAATATCCCATGAAGCTTAAAGTTACCCTTAAACACTGGAGATCACATCAAAATACTGTTACACATTACTTATAAAACATTTAAATCAAATATAATTCACCATACCTTCACTACAGAAGAAATGACACTCAAATGGGTTCTGGTAGCAATCCTTCTGCACATTGGAAAATGGGTGGCAATATTATTTGAATGGCTCGTTCCGTATTGGACGTTTCATAAATATCACTGTCAGTCTGAGCAGCTCGGTTAAGGTTGAACAGGTGACGAAAGTTCAGACAAGGATTATTCTGGAGATGGGCACACTGTCCACTTCAATTTTCCTTCCCTTAACGCTGGCTTATGCCCAGCGGTTCCTTAGAACTTGCGTACAGGCGTTCCCGGAAGGTCAGGAGCTATTACGCAAACTCATCATCGTCAGCAAGATCAGACCGGCTAAGGCTGAGACAGGGAATTCTCCACCTCATAACGTTGTCTTTGACCCAGCGGCTTATAAGAGCTTGCGTACAGGCGCTACCAGAAAGTCAAGAGCAATTACGTAGTAGAAATTATCTGCCACGGACCTCACTGAATCCAGTCGATGACACCCAGTTGACGTTCGTCTTCTGCATAGGAGCCAGGGATTGATGCTCCGCAAACACTGCGTCCATGCAGAGCCACAGTTGCCACGGCTTGAATGTAGCTAAGGGACAGTGGCGGCCATTGGGGGGGCCGCGAGTACGCGCGACACCATTGAGTAAACACCCCAAATTATTTTTTTAGTTATACAGATTTATTACAATTTCTATTGGAAAAATCTGAATTTTTGGTTCAATTAAATCGAGAATTATTAAAAATAAGTTATGAAAAAAGTCTCTAGATGGCAGCACTACACCTTTCTTCGAAGAAAGTCGACTCACGAAAGCTGTATTGCACAGAATTTTCAACACATAGGGAAAATACAGGGATATTTTTAAAGGCGCGTCCCTGCCGTCGGCATCTCCTGAGTGAAAGAATGGTATAGGAGCAATATTAGGAATTTGGCGTGAAAAAAACCCAGACATTGCAGATTTACTAGTAGATTGTGTCGCGGGACTGAGCGCGCCCCCAGCCAAAAAGAAACAGAAGAGAAGAAAAACACGAAGAGGGACTTCTAAAATTGGCTCACTTTCGCTAATTTGGCTTCAATTTTCTACATTTAAGAATGTGTTTGTTCTTATTCTCGTCTTTGTTATAAATTTGGAATTTTAAATAAACATTTGAACAAATGAGAGAATTAAGTGTACGTGTGTGGTAATGGGAAGGGGGGGGTTATGATATTTTAGGGGTTTCTGGCTATCGTGAATAAAGTGCCTTGTTTAGAACACTCAGTTTGAGGGATCGCTTGACATACCCAGCTGTCTTAATTTTTGAAGTTGTTTCGCATTTCGTCATTTCTGATGTAGCTTGTCTGTTGTTCTGTTCTTCCGGAAGGGATTTATTTCTATGCTCTGGTTGATCTGCTGGTGACGAATTTCAATATGTTTGACTTCAAAATAATTCTTTAAACGTCACGAGTTTCCAATTTTTGGCACACTGTGACATATAGGCTATTTTTAGTGACACTTTCATAAATGTGTTGTTTCGGATATTTAGTTTGAGTTGACTTACCCAGCTGTCTTACTTTTTCAGCTATTTAACTTTAAAAAATGCCTAAAAATTAAAGAAATTCTAAGTATTTGTAAAAAACTTAAAAATTAAATTTTCAACATGATCCTTTTATCTGACGTCGTTTTTCTGGAAATTTTGGCCCGACCGCTGGCGACTATATTGTTAGCCCCCAAATTGTCTCTAGACTTATAATATTGGCCCTAGGCTTATATTTAAATTGAGGTAGCCCCCAAATTTCTTAACTCGGCTTCTAATTCAGCGAGTTTGATTCTAATCATGGTTATAATCTCTGCACCATCTGTACGTGTCACCTGAATATATATTTTGTGCCAACCCCCTGGACGTAACTTTTAGCTTAGCTCCCCCAATTTTACATCTCGTTTCTTAACTGAGAGATTTTGGTTCTGCTAGTGGCTATAGCCTCTGCACCATTTGTACATGTCATCTGGATATGCATCGTTCTGAGAAACCCCTGAGATTAACTTTTACTTCAGTGACGCCCCCCTCCCCTCCAATTTCCCATCTCACCTCTTGATTGAGTGATTTTGATTTTACTGATGGCTATAGTCTCTGCACCATCTGTATCACCTTGATATACATATTTGATGGATATAATATACATACGTTTCTTGTGTCAACCCCTGGAAGTAAATTTTATCCACTACAGTTTTACATCGCTGTTCCTAATTGAGCGATTTTGGTTCTGCTAGTAGCTATAGTCTCAGCAGCATTAGTACATGTCATCTGGATCTGTATCTATATAGTGATAAATCTCTGAGCGTAACTTTTACTTCAAATAGCACCCCCCCCCCACACACACACACTTATCCATCTCGACTCCTAATAAAGCGATTTTGATTCAGATGGTGGCTATAGTCTCTGAGCCACATGTACGTATTAACTTGATATACATATTTGATGGATATAATATACATACGTTTCTTGCGTCAACCCCTAGGCTTAACTTTTAGTTTAATTAGTCCCCATAATTTTACATTTCAATTCCTAATTGAGCGATTTTGATTCTGCTGGTGACAATATAGTCTGAGCAACATTTGTACATTTCACTTGGATACACATATTTTTGTGTCAACCCCAGGGTATAACTTTTAGTTTAACTAGTCCCCAGAATTTTACATATCTCCTCCTAATTGAGCGATTTTGGTTCGGCTTGTCGCTATAGTGAGTCTCTCTACCATTTGTACATGTCACCTGGATATGCAACTTTAATATAGCAAATCCCCGAGCGTAACTCTTACTTTGGTTACCCCCCCCCCCCAATTTTCTATCTCACCTCCTAATCCACCGATTTTGATTTTACGTGTGGCTATAGTGTCTGAACCATTAGTACGCATCGCCAGAATATGCATATGTCAACTCCCTGGACATAACTTTTAGTTTAACTAGCCCCTACAATTTTACTTTAATGTAAATTAGGTCTATGTAATGTTTTTCACTAGGAAAGATACGTTTCATGTGTCCAGGATTTTTATGAACGAGCGAGCAGGTGGGAAGTACGTTATTTTACTTAATACATCCGTCGTTTATATTTTTAATACTCCCGTTGCTATGCCCAAAATACGTATATGTATATACATATGCTTTATACATACATATATATATAATATGTATAATATATATATATATATATATGTATATATATATTACTAACATATATAGGCATAAATACATAGATGAGCGCCCCCCTCTACATGTCGTTCACGAGCCGCCACTGCTAAGGGAGCAAAGGTGCCACACCACGCCGTTTAGAGGCAGAGCTGTGTTGCACTGCGACACCAAAAAAAATGACGATTTTCTTTTCTTCACTGGTCGCTACCGCCCGAAGAATTACGCCCTCGTGCTGAATTAGACTCTGTCTCGTTTTGGCTACGAGTCGCCATACATCACCGGACACACGACGTCGGATCCTAGCAGAAAGCATTGGCCGCCTTAGATAGGGCCACGGATACCGTGCCTGAAATGCATCAAAGTGCATGCCGGATCGGGCTTCACGAAAAACACAAGTGCCTACTAGTGTTCATTGAGATTTCATGTGTTCTTTTAATAAGTGCTATTCTCTCGAGATCAGAAAAGCATCTGAATTTTTCCATTTTTGCTAAAAGCTTCCAGAAATTTTAAGACGAGAAGAACGACAAAAAAGGGAGGAAGTCCCCCGATTCCCATTCGCTGTTTCTCAAGCGCAGTAAAAAAGGCGGTCCAAATTTGCTTCACACCATGGGTTTTCGAAGAGACGCTCATTTTTTATGCGCTCCACTAAAATTCAAGAACCGGAGGGCTTTCTACAAACCGGATGGTCAAAGGATCGGACCCCGACACGAGCCACACCTGACAGGGCTATAAATTTTCAGAGATTTGTAGCTCAACTTTGACATTTTGCTGCAATTAATTCTCTGACTATTTACAATCCATGTCAAATGCGCATACAAACCAAAGGCGCCAAAAATCCCAATTTTGTCTGTGCAGAGACATAGCTATATACATAATACAAAACCATTATATACATTTCAAGTACATTACAATTGCCCTTTTTATTTTCACCCCACTGCTAAGTACAAACATGTGGAAATGCATCATAACATTCTGCTGTATCTTGCTCTTAGGTTCTTTTGCAACGAGTATCCGATTTGGTTACAATAGACCATACTAAACATTATGCTGTATTTTGTGCCAACGTTATTTTCATGTGATATACTTGCTGACCAATGGAAAAGACAAGGTGGGTTATTCATTTCCTAACATAAAATATTTGTGAGTTGGTGTATAATATAAACTTTAGTTTCTAAATATATCGCAATGCACATTCCTGTTATTACATTGTAAGGTGCATAAATAACCTTTACAGGCACCCTGCATAATTAAGAAAGAATCAGATGTGGTCATACTAAGAAAAGTCTAGGTTGGGACTTTTCTTAGGTGTAAATTATACCTATTTTCATTTATTGCAAGGAAAACTATGCAACCTTAAATGTTTATAAACTAATAATATTATGTACAGCGACTTGAATGGATATCTGAATTGACTTCGTTATTCATTGAGATTTACAAAAATTACCTGGCCATGCATGGTCTTTCAAGAATCAAGTTATTTTTAAACTCTCCTTTCAATATATTATACATGTGGTGATATAGTGGAAACGTAAGTTGTGCTGCATTAATCCACCAATTTCCCCAAATGCGAGCCCACTTGCCATATCTAAAAATAAATACGTTAATCATGAAATAACCAATCTTAATTTTAAAAATTAATATTTATTAAACACACAATTTATGATTAGTAATAAAATTATATATTACATAAAAATATTTAATTGTTAACAAAGTGCTCAAAGAGGGGAGGATTCCATGCGAGATCATTTTATATTGAAATTTACTTCAAAAGATACAAGGACTCGACCTGAGTTAATAAAAATTTGGACCGATTTTCGTATTCTCAGAGTACTTCTTTCGTCTTACTAAGCAAAAGCATCTTTTTGCTTTGGGTCAACACGTCCTCGCTGACTTCCATTAGCTTACACATTTTGCGTGAATTTGGCGTGTCTTTTGACTTGTGCCTCTAGACGCAGTGGTTCTTAACCTGGGGTGCGTGCACTCCTGGGGGTTCGAGAAAGCATTTTCAGGGGTGCGAGGGAAGATTATAAATTTTCCATGGAAACTACCGCCTGATCATTTGTGAGAAACTAGCGAACGCTACTTCGATTTTAGAACCCCCGCTCCTACCCTCTTTACCTCTTCCTCAGATGGCACCAAAATGCATCAGGCTGGAAAAACCTATTTACTGAGAAATATTTTACTTTGCAATAATAAACACTTAGCTTTTGAATAAATAAACACATTAATTATTTCTTCCACAAATACAATGCAAAATGATGTTTTTAAAGGGAATTATTGTCAGGGGGGCATTTTTTTTACCTTTCAGACTGAGCTTGTAACACCTGCGTAGCTGCCAGATAAAATTTAAGGGAGAAAGAGAGAACACCAGGAAGTAGCTACGTCTATCTACTTTTAGCCTATTAGCTAAATGGAAGTACAAATATTTCTAAAGTGCTCCAATAGATTGCATCGCAACCAGTTCCTTACTGTACTCCATGCACTTACTGTACTCCTCAAATTGCTGCTCATGCCTTAGGGCGAGTCGTGTAGTCTGGGCCTTCGACCTATATCCTGAGAGAAAACACCGTCTGATCAGTAGATTGTAGGACCACCGTAGGTGGCGATACAGGCAGAAACACGTCTAGGTACAGAGTTAGTGAGCATGCGGATGGTGTGCTGCGGGATGGCTACCCATTCCCTGTCAACCATTTGCTAGAGTCCGTCTTCTAAACTTGGCAGTGCACGCAAGCGACGTCCAATCACATCCCGGACGTGTTCTATTGGCGAGAAATCAGAAAAGACTGATGGGCAGGGGAGCCCATGGGTACCTTGCGGAGTATGTCGGCTGAGACGTGCCGTGTGTGGTCGGGCGTTATCCTGCTGGTAAATGGCATTGGACATTCCCTGAAAGAAGGATAGTGTCACCGGCCGCAGCACTCCATCCACGTATCGTTGGGCAGTAATAGTGTGCTCAATACGAACCAGAGGTGACCTGCTATCGTACACGGAGACTCACTCGTTCATGGCGACTGCTATTGCTAAAACAGAAGCGTGCCTCGTCTTAAAACACGACTTTGTGCCATTTTTCCGTCCATGTGGCTCTATCCCGACACCATTGCAAAGGAAGGCGACTGTGCTGTTGGGTCAATGGCAGTCTTCTTAACGGGCGCCATGAGTGCAGGTCACCTGTGACCAATCGGCGGATAAAAGTCGTGGTCGATATGAGAGCATCAAGGATGTCCTGCACATGCTGCGAAAGGGTGACTGCAGTGGCCTACGGGGCCGCCAGCGCTTGCTGGCGGATGCGTCAACCCAAGCATGCTGACGTCGCTCTGGCCGTACCGGCACCCCTCAACCGTGCCACATGCCCTTGTTCCAACCATTTTCGCCATAGCCGGTGTACCGTGGACGCGTGTAGGTAGCTGTCCACTGAGATTTGACATATGGACCAACCTGTTTTCTGAGTCCAATCACCATACTCCTCGTGAAATCGTTTGCCTGCTGGAACTGACTCGATTGGCGGAGGCTTGACATTCTCTGCTGCTACACGTTTGCTCTGAGACAAAAAAATTGGAAAATGATTTCCCTGGCAGACAGAGTGGCGCGACTATTGCCAATTCTGCAGGTTCCTTCCCTTATATATCACTCAACGCGCGCGGGACAACTGTGCATTTCGCATCATTGACATAACTTGGTGAGCTGCGTCTACCCTGCAATTTGCATATTTTTCTGCCCACTCCTTCTTGGTGTCTCATTTTCACTGTCAGGTAGTGTATAATGCAATGAATATACTCCTTTCACAAGTAAAAAATAATGTATAAGATCCACGGTACTGTGTTTTTATCGTTGAATTGTACAGTTGGCAATTTTCCGGATGACAACATGTAAAACTGTTTTAAAGTACCCATTTAACTTATATTTTATGCAACTCTAAATGAACAATTAGCAATATTAATACCATCTTCAATAAGAGATATAATCCATATAATAAAATATTTTAGTCATTAATTCATCAATTAGGCTTCATTTTCATTCATGTAGCGTCATTTTTTCAATTTTGTCGATATTTTGGTCAATCTGGGGCTAGATTTCGGCATGTTGGCCGACAAATAGGTTCTTCTTATAGTAGATACTTAAATTCATTCCAAGATATTGAACTCTCATCAATTAGTTTTCACGTCATTGATTTAGCTTCGGTTTCATCAATTGGACGAATTTCTATCAATCGGGTGATATTTTCATCAATTTGGCAACTTTTAAAAAGTTAGCAAGTTGGAGATATTCCGACAAATTCGTCACTAAATTTTGCTAAACGTTACGGACGGAAAAAGATTTTTTTTCTTATAGTAGATGCTTATATTCTTTCCAAGATATTGAATTTTCGACAATTCATTCTTCAATTTCGTCATTGATTTAGCTTCCTTTTTTATCAATTTGGCCACATTTTCGTTTATTTGACAACATTTAGAAAAGTAGCCAAGTGGCAAATTGCCGTCAGATTTGTCGCCAAAATATCGCCAAGCGTTATGGACGGAGAAATAGGTTATTCTTATAGTCAAGAAATGACTATTGGCGTCCAAATACAAAAGTATTACCCAAAATATCTTTTCTCGTGATTGGAATGAGCTAGATCCAAGAGAATGATGTTACCTAATGTAACGCATGATGCTACAAAGGACAAGTAAACATGTTTCACAAGAGTTAATATTTTTTTAATTTATGTGATTTTTTTTATAAATGTATTTGAAAAATGTACAATATCTCGAGAACGGTTTAGGTAAGCGTTCAATCAATGCAGCGTTGTAATATTCATGTCAAAAATTACATAAGAAATGTCTATTTGCGTAACTTTATTAAAGATTTTGATTTTTTGATGATTATTTCAAAACTTCACTCGATAATTTAGGGAGGTTCTGAACATTCGATTGCGTTAAAAAACAATGGACTTCCAGTGTTCATGAATTGTCATTTGTGTCACCAAATTTCATTCAAATCGCTCCATTCGTTCGTGACGTATCGTCTCCACAGACTCAGTGACACACACACACACACACACACACACACACACACACACACACACACACACACACACACACACACACACACACACGCACACACACACACACACACACACACTCACAAGCACACACACACACGCACACAGACATCACCTCCAAAATCTTCAATTCGTGTTCAGGGATGCTTGAAGCGTTCTCTCCCATCGAAAATTCGAATTCGAATTTCGACCCCGTCACAATACTTTCCTTAAACATTATACTATGCATAATGCAATAAGTAAAGTAAAAAACGCAATTTCAAAAATCAATTCCAAAATATCTTGATTATGAGTTATATAAATTAGATCAAACTAATAGAAGTCCATCATTTGAAATTTGTCTGCAAAACTCCAATTTTTTATCATTGAAATACTTGTTTTATATACAGAATCGTTTGCAAAATTCATTACCATAAATGCTAAAATTCACGCTTTCTTTCAGCATCGCAAAGATTATTATCTTAAGTAGTGGAATTTAAGTCAGAAATCTTCTCCACTATAAATTATTTTTTCTGAAACACCAGTATATTTGCTAAAAATATATTCATATTATTAAGTAATTAGAATAAAATTCGTACATAAATTAATTAAACAATTCTTAAATAATTACTTCGCTGCAGTCGCTTAAATTAACTTAAATAACAAATGTCTAGTTTTCAAAAATGTTCATTACTTAAAAGAAAAATATTCTGGTGTGGCATGCCTTTCAATATATTTGATCGCGTTGAATTTAATCACGATTTCTATTTAAAATTTCTCTCAAGAAAGTAGAGTTTATTTATTCTTTCAATTCATATTAGTTTCTATACTAACAATTTTTTTTATATATTTCATCTGAAATTCTATCAGTTTCCAAATCGAAGTAAAGCAATGCATGTAAATACAGATGGAAATTACAAAAAAGAAAAAAAATGGATTAAAAAAAATAAAAAAATAAAACCTGTTTCGCAGTTTTTTCTGATTTTAAAACGGAAGAAATTGGATCTGTGATAAAACAGTATTTGTGAAATCTAAAAACATGCTCTCTCTTGCTTTTATTTCTGATTTTACAGTCTCGCTTTTAATTTTTATCTATTACACCGAAAAATTTGGACTGACAGGTTGTCATTGAATATTATTATAAAAAACTATATATTTACATCAGTAATGTTGATTTCAACTAAAATAATTTGTGCAAAGTCTTTCATTTTAAAAAATTTGAGAATGAAAGAGACTTTAAATAAAAGGATGCATGGATTTATAAAAATCTTTGGGTACAGATAAAATACTCCAGTATACTTATACATACACAAAATATAAGTTTAAAAATGAAAAGTACCCCAATAAAATATTCACCATACCAAGAACGTTGGTGTGCACTTTCTTCTAATCCAGGCAAACACAAATTAAAGTTTGGCCGCTAATAAAGGTAAACGCCTAGGTCGTATCCCTGATGAACATGTCTTGCGCAATCTGCTGTCTATATAAGAGTTGTCAGAGGTTTGCTGTGCACAGTCTGGTTAAGGTCGCCGTTGAATTGATTTTAATTGCCTCTAATAGTGCTTCTACGACGCATTTGAAGATCCTACGATCAATTAGGCAACTTTTAGGAAGGTCAAATGATGAGGCTGTGGGAAGTAGGCTAATCGAGTACACTCGTCGTTTAATATTTGGGGACTCTACTGATGCCGCTGTGGTATTCTGCGGTGTAATGGTGCCATGACGGCACCAATACGGCCGAAGAGGTGTAAGTACGCTTACATGCAGCTAATTTTCAGGTCGAGACAAAGGTCGAGGGTAAATGGTCGAGGGGGTCAGGTCGATGGTAAATGGTAGATAGGATTAGATGATAACGGAAAAAGCCTGACTTGCTCCCACAACATCGCTATCCACCATCAAAAAAGATGTAGCGTGCTCCAGGCAACGTTCAACTTTATCATTATGAGCCATTTCAAGACGCTTTGCTGTGATAGAAATGCACTCTTGTCGCAATTTAAGAAGTCAGATATTATAATCATCCTACATCAGTGGCACAGTCTGGAGAGGAGCCGTACCCAAGAGTCAAATAAGGAGATAAAATCCTTTGTTACATAGAAAGCTTGCTCCTACAGTGCAACGAGAACTTTGAGAGTGGCATACCAATCAGTCGGATTCACCTTGCTAAAATACTCAGTTCAGACTTCTTAATACTGCAATGAATGTTCATAGTCGCAGAACTCGATGGCATTGGTGATTACTGCAGCTGAATGTAGTGCTTCCAGTGCAGAGATCATCATATGTTTATCTAAATTTTGAAAGTAGTACTTCGTTCCAGGTATATAGAGCTATGTCTTCTAATATGAAGTATAATGCTTGTTAAATTCATGTAATGGGTTACCACTGAGGATCACAAAAGTGCAGAGCATGTTACAGAGATCTAAAGAGCACGAAATATAAGCCCATTGAAGCTGCGCGATGCACTGGGATTGCTAGTTTGCGTCGGGTATTTGGACTGTTATTTTTTGTACTTATAGCGTGTGTTCCACGAATCGTATCAGAAAGGGATACAAAATCAACGGTTCTTTGTAGGAGTAAAGTGAAATATGAAAAGAACCCAGTAAATGCAGGGCAGTTTTGCTATGATAATCCCCCTCCCCCGGAATAAAAAAAAATATATTTTCTATACGGACCCACAATAATAAAAATGTAAAAATGTCAATTAGTAAAATTGTACCCGTGTTTAAATAGGGTGTAATAATTTTATCATTTGATGATAAATTCATAATTTTTCATTGTCCGGTATTATTTTGTACTAGTTTGCACTTAGTTTTGCACTAGTTTCCACTTATTTTTGCACTAGTTTCCACTTATATTTGCACTAGTTTCCCCTTAGTTTTGCACTAATTTGCACTTTGGTCTTTGGTTTTGCACTTTGGTCAAGTTTACACTTAGCAATTTTATTTGCGATGTAATATGTCTATTTTATGCTTTTAAAGGTTGCTTGTATTTCTTTTACCGATCGGCCATTAATAGTATACAATTGTGTTTCGCAGGTTGGCTGAATATAAAAGCACCCGATATACTTGTATAGCTTGTTATTTGCCTGTAATGATGAGCATATAACATTTGAAAGCGTTCAGGCTCATTTACATTTAATTTATGTCTTTTAAGTAGAAATAATTCTTTTGATATATTTCAAAGTCTGTTCATATTTGAGATTTTGACATGTCAATAATGTTCCATATTTTATTCAAGTCCATTTGTGTAATACTTGGTATAAGAATGGAAAAAAAATCAGTATTTTTACATTCGCGAAATATTGGTTTCAGATTTTATTAAAATTCTTTAAAAGTTCTTTCTTATTAATGCCGATATGGATGTAGCTAATATAAGATTTTCATGCCATTTACATCTATTGTATAGTTCAATATTTTTACGCTACATATATACTGTGAAACTTCGATTAACCGTCACCGTCCGGATTAGGACTGTGGCGGATAACCGAATAGACGGATAACAGAAATATCTTAATACATATGTACAGTAACGTGATTTCACTGCAGGCTTGGGACGAAAGTGAAAACAAAATCCTTGAAAAGCGAACAATACATATATATTGTATTTAATTTTACAAATCGATCAATATAAACCTCAATATAGGAGTAGTAATGTACAGAAATGTATTGTAATACTATAAACCTTACGTTAATTTAAATTAATCTGTTATCTCCTTCAGTGTCTTTGAGGCTCGAGTGTTCTGCCCGGCGATGTTCCGTATCTTACGCAGAAGTAGGATCTCTGTTGCATTTGCCTCTTCTTGCATTTCAAACCAGTCGATGCACTTTGATAACATAGTTCCAACCAGTCTGTTACTTCTTCTGGCGTAGCTTTTTCCTACTGTTTAGTCCTACATTGTTGCACAGTTGCACAATTTCATCAACACTAACAGTCTCAGTTCCTTCAGTCTCTTCAATAGGTTCAGGCACGAGTTTATTTCACCCATTCTCTGTTTGTTTGTAGAAATACTCACGCACTTTTTAGACGATGACGGATAACAGAAACTGACGGTTAAACGAGTGACGGTTAATCGAAGTTTTACTGTACTATTATCACTCTTGTTCAAGAAAATATTATTGTTTCTGATAGTAATTAATGCTTTGAAAATCTTTTATTTCGAATAACTTGAAGTATAGTCATGAGAATTACTAAATATTCTATTCAGTTCTAAATTTTCCTTATAATGCATCTTTACATAAAATTTCTTAACGGCATGTCTATAGCTTCTATTATAACCATCCCTTCCACATGCGCATAGACGGACATAGATCTAAAAGTGCTCAAAATAGGTTTAAACATGCCTTTTTGCCAAAATATCGAATTAGAGAAGTCTCAGGAATGCGATAATTTCTCAATATAATAATACGAGAAAGTAAAATTTTATTATGTTTTAATTAAAGTCAATGAAAAATAACTAGATGCAATATACCGAGACACTAGCCAAGAAACAGTAAACATATGCAAATTATTTGTATTTGTAAAAATAAAAAGGTTAATATACGTGTATATTTATGCTAATATTCTGTATGTTAGGTTCGATTTGCAAAGTAAGTTAGCGTAAATGTACTTAAGCACAAACTACGTACAAATTTAATTGCTCGTAACAGCGTCAGGGGCATTTTAAAGTCACTTAACAAAGTTTATGGCTTACGGTTACCTTAAAAGTTACGACTACGTTTGCTCGAAATGTCTCTTAAATAATAGAATTGCACGTATTAAATAACTTGGTTAAGACTGAACATGTTTAGCAGTTTCAAAGGATATAATAAATATCCGCTTTCGACCATTGAACGATGTACCGAAAATTGTCCATTGAAATCAAATTGTTGAGCTAAACTATATAAAGAAGTTGGTCATTATAATATAATTTTGATTGAAAGACATTTTTCAAAAATAAGCCGAAATCTAGGAATTTTAGTAATTTTGCAAGGATCACTTCAAACTTAGAAAGAAGGATGAATGCCTCTAAAGCTGTGTGATTTTTTTAAATATACATATTTTCAATATTACTGCAAAAAAAGTTTAAACATTTGATAACTTATAAAATAGGTTTTTAATATTTTTTGTATTTACTGATTTGCTATGTCTCCTCATTAAGATCTCTTTGATCACGATATTATCTTTAAATGAGAAGTTTTACTTTAACAACACTGTGATTTAGGGAAAAAATATCGAGCTTCATTAACTTTTAACAATTTTCAAATAATTTTAATTGAATAAAACAACATATTAAAATTGAAGTAATGTTCCAGCAAACCCGCTGGATTTTAGATGGGGGGGGGGACGGAGGTAAAATATTTATATGCAAACCCTGTATAGATTTGTAGAAAGTTTCTATGACGTTTCTATGAAGTCTCTACGTTGCGGTGAATATATAGCTTATTTAACAAAAAAATTACGAAATATCAGACATTAAAAAATGTAAAAAATATTTCATAATATGTTCCGTATCAAGATGCAATAGTCTGCAGAGTCCACTTCAAAAGATAAGAGCTTGCAATTCTGTCTCAGTAGCTCAACGGTAGAGCGTCGGCTGGTCAGTTCGGAGATCCAGTGTTCGACTCCCGATTGGGGCAGCAAGATTCTTTACAAGTCCGCTGAAACAATTCGGCAACTGAAGATGTTTTTTTCCTTTCGATCTAGACCGACCTCTATACCCGAAAGTATAGGGTATCTGTTTATACAGGCGGGATGTTGCCACACAATTTAAACCGAAACTCAGTGGGGGGCATCCACAGGGACCGTACCCCCTTCTCCTTTTATCAACCTCTCACAAGGACTTTTAGACCGACATATTTAGTGTGTCAGTACTCTGCGAGAATATGGGAAGAGTTGGACAGAGCTGGGGATCGAACTCGTGTCCTCAGGGTGCAATCCCTGTGCCTTAACCGCAGGGTTATATCTTGTCTCCGGCGACTGAAGTTACCGAAATTGATTGAATAAATGAGATTTCTCTTCTTGCTTGTATTGCAGAAGAATAATTTTTTTTTGCTTTCGAAACCAGTTGAAGCTTAAAATTTAGTGTATGCTGTAATTTGACGAGGTTTTTATATTATTGGTTCAGCTAATTTTAACTTTTACTTATATTACAATTTAAAGATTTTTATTCCAATATTCATTTTGATCAACAATTTGATAAGAATTTTCTTAGTTTTTGGCTTGTATATTCGCATAAAATATTATAAAATGAAGTAATAAACGCTAACTGATTTTTTATTCTTATCACTCCATTTAATAATTTTTCAGGTTTTAACCTTGTATTTTAGTACATAAAATTACAAAATAAAATAATACACACAGATATGTTTCTTTTTATTAATCCTTTTAAGATTTGCCATTTTTTCCTCAATTGAACACGGTCTCCGAAATTATATCATACTTTAGTACACAATCATATTTAATGCTTAAATTGAAAGGAATATTGAACAAGCGAGATGATAATGACACGTCATCTAAATATGCAAACTTCCATAATGATGAATACAACGATGAATTTACGGTTTGTCGATGTATCCATAGATGAGAAAAGGCTTACTTTATTCACGAACTCATGATTGTCACTCATGGATAATAGAATGATTATATTAAGCTGAGAGGTGATTTATTAATAAGTGTTCTGATAATGATATATGCAAAAGACGGGAGCAACATTGAGGAAAACGTGATTTGATTAAAATGTACTTGTGTTAACTATTGTGTAACATACTGCGTAAACTTATTTTAGTAAACTAGCCCTATATTAAAAAGGACGCTACATTTATTGCCATTTTTACAATCTAGTTGCATAATTTGAATCTCGATATGTTAATTAAAAGAACATTTCTATTAGAGAGATTTTCGTATACAGTGTTTCCAAGAAAATCCTTATGTACCTCAATAACTTTGTAAGGAAATGACCATGAGATGCATTTTAGGTTATTAAGAGATTGCATAGGTCCTAGCTGAGAATTTAAAATCTAGGTTAAATAACTTACCAACAAAGCAAGATGGACAAAGCTCTAAAAGATTATACAATTAGTAGGAATCTACGCCAGGAACGCACGAAACGCATATGTTTAAGGCAATAATTACCTGTTAAAAGTAGCATTATCAGAGACTGTAACAGGGTTACACCTACAATGTGTTAGTTAGTGTAGTAATGTGTGTGTGTGTGTAGGGTTACACCTACAAATACGTGATAACATTTTTTCTCGAATTTAAAGCATTGTTGATGATGGAGGGTATTTTAACCAGATTGAATATTAAATTCATGTGTATGTAAGTTTTATTCGTTTGAACATGCCTAAATATGACAGCATATGACAGCAATAACCATGTTGTAAAAATAACTGCCTTCTGTAGCATTTCTATGGATATTGCTATTAAATTGGCAATGCTCTATAACCTTATAATTGGACTTTTCGTCTATCTCGCTTTGTTTCCGAGATCTTTTCCCCAACTTTTTAAAATTTTTCAGCTAGGACGCTGCAATCATTTTCATTCGATTAGGCATGGCCAGTTTACTATATAAACCGAACATATCTGCTCATGGATCATTTTACACAAAGTTACTGTGGTTCTTGAAGAAATTTCTGGAAACCCTGTATAATTTAGAGATAGATTAATTTAGTTGCACACGCTGTGAAGTCTTTTAGAAAGCAATACGCAATGCATATCTACATTGAAAATTGTATATAAGACTTAATTTACAAATGCTACATATAAAACCATTTCCAATTATACATATATGAACTAATTAGGAATTGTACCCGCCGTTTCCTGGGATTTAAGATGAATGGACATAAAGAGCCATGTGTGGGTCCAGTCAACAGTTTATTTAATTTTATTTTTGTTACATGCGAGTATGCGAGCGTATTGTTAAAACATTATTTGGTATTTGAAAATTCACTGTAAGTTCCGGTGTAGGTTATATCAGAGTTTTGCATATCAAATCCCGTGCAACTGTGGATACCTTTTATAGAAACTTATAAAATCATAATTAATGAACGGATGACTTTAGGCTCTTTATTTTGTTTTCGAGTAGTGTGTAATGCATAAGGAGCTACTGGTAAATTATGAAAATTTGATGGCTTGCCAATTCTTTTATATTGCAATTTAAAAAAGGGGAAAGTTTTTGAGTACTCTGAAAGTGCATATATTTTAATAATTCACGAAAAGTCGTATATTAATTTTATGGATTTTGTTTAACATCTATTTACATTTTAGAGCTTTCTGATGGTGTTAAAATGGGCACTCTGTGATAATATTTTCCTTCGCTAAGGAACCGAATTTTATGAAAATTATTCAAAATCATAATAAACATAATTAACTAAAAAAGTAATTTGAATTTTATAAAAATTTGGTCGAGGTGTATCGTTTATTATTTTGAAATACATGGGTACCAAATATCATGTTCGTTTGATTTTTCGCTATAGACGCCACAAACATACGAACAGATGAACTGGCAGATATCTTATTTTGTTATTATAAACAATAAAGAAAGGCATTTTAATTTATAGTTACACCAGACAATTTTTATTATATTTTATCAATGGCTTTATTTATTAGTTTTGACTTTACTGTGATAACTATAGTAACTGAGTCACAATTTAAATACTAAAATCGTTTACTGACTGTTCTTCAAATAAGATCTATTGAGAAATAACGCTATAATCAATTGAATTTTAGATTTAAATATTTGAAAACGTTGAACATATGTCAACAAAAGTAATCGGACATGAACTATTGTTTTACAAATTGCAATTACCATGTTGACTGAACTATAGGATATGCGTCATTTTTAACACTTTCCAAGATAGTTGTAACGTATTTATGACTCTGTTAATGCTGCTTGTCTGTCTGTGTGTCCGCTCGCAAGATAAGTGCTGTAAAAATGACTTTATCAAAATAAAATTTTAGTATGTTGTTGAGACGGTCTGTGGGACATATGGAAATGAAAATGAATAACATCATCCAATTAGTTTTGGACTTAACCCGGGTTGAAAAATAAAATACATTGAACCCTAAGGGACCAAATTTTTAAAACATTTTATAAGCGGCATTAAAATTCACAAATTGCTTTGAAAGTCTTAGAAAATATTCAAATTATCACGTGAAATGTGTAAAAAAATTTCAGCAAAATATGTTAAGTAGTTTTTTAAAGAAAAATTGAAATAATAATTACACCCATATTATATGGATATATCACGTGACTTATTTTATATTAAAATATTATGTCCATTTTTATTTCAATGTGCAAAAATCGTTACATTTGAAGATCTTTTAATTTTATATTTAGTGTTTCATCTGTCCTAAAGCCGCTTTATTATCTGTGTATCTAAATTCTATGCCAACGCAATTACAATATTTTTGATTTTAAATGATTGTAAGATGAGTTATATAAGAATTGCTATTTTTTTTTCACGCTAAATTTTTTTAGATCTGGGGTCTGGAACATAAGTGATATGCAATATTCTTTGATTTTACATGGAGAAGCAGACGATTTATAGATAGAGAAGCAGACGATTTATAGCATTGCTTTTGTGATGAAGTTTTAAGTTTCCATGTATAATAAATTATTGTAGTACTGTGATAATTTAAAAAATACCACTTCTGAATGTATCGCATTCTAGAACTGTTTAAATGAAATTGCATTTCAGTTGGAAAGGGTTTCATAATCAATGCTTAATGCATGATTGATCTTTTTTGTTAAGCTCAAATTTGAAACGGTTTTTATAATCAGAACTGAAGTGTGTAGGTGTCACACCTAATGATCCTAGCTACTTTGTCCACACAAAGCATGAGATGGTGGCTAGTACAAATATATTTATTAAAAAATATCTAATTTAGGTATGAGAGATCTAAATATTGAAAACGTGGAAAATAACCTAAATTGAAATTTTAGTACAACCTCAGTTACTTAGTTATTTTTAAATATAAAAATATTTTGTGATATTTCTAGTAGTTAAAAACTTCCTAAGATATAGTCACTGTGTAAAGACAATAAACGCATCATCACAATAATTTAAATGAACAAATTATTTAAACATATTTTTATATTGTACTTATTCTAAAATAGTATTGTCGAAGGAAAAATATCATTGGAAAATTATAAGCAAGAGAAGTAATCTAAACAATTTTAGCTCTTCCTTTGTAACAGAAATGTTCAAATATACACCAATATAGTCCAACAGGTTTTTCTAACACTTTAAATTAAGTTATCAAATTACCCATGTCTCAAATTGAATTTTCTAATCTACTCCCTAGAATGTAAATAAGGAAAAAACATCTCTCTCTCCGCAGCTTTGAATTTCAATGGGGTATAAATTAGAAAAGTTTTCAGCAAATATTTCGTTAGATCTAAGCGTTTGTTATGTAAGTTAATTCCCCATTTTATATAAACATTGCTCTATTTTGATTCTCTGATATTCCACTACAGTAGCTGCATTTTATTATTTAATTTTTTTACAGTACAATTAAAATTTCATGTAGTGGAAAAATTTTTATTTTTCCACTACATGAAATTTTAATGAATGCAAAATAAGTACATTATGTCATTTTTTCATGACAAAAATGAAGAATTTAAATTTTTTCTGTACATTTTGTCGAGTTTATTTATATTAGTATTCAAATAATGGGTACTAGTAAGAAAAATTCTTCATGCAATATAATGTAGGGCTTAAAATCATGGGTAAACTCGAATATTTAAAAAATAAAACATAGTTTGGGTTTGTTTGTCATTCAAACTTTTTGGATTTTTGTAAAATAAATAGCATACTTCGCAATTTTAAATATATAGATATTCTGAAATGTTTACATTTCTATCGGAGTAGATTATGCATGTTTTATTGTTTATTTTAAATAACATCGTTTTATATTATTGAGCCATTTTTCGTAAATATTAATTTTTTCATTACTTGTTTACTTATATACTTAATGAGTCAAATAAGTTCATTGTTTGAAATTTATAACTTTGAACTTGAATCTGCTGAGCCTATTCTAATAAATCCGACCCATATCTGCTTATTGGATATGATTCTGAAAATTAATGAGAGCTATAAAGATGATACATACTGTTATTTCAATCTGCAAACTAAATATTCCTTTTTCAGTACATTTATCCCAAGGGAGAATGTCCTGTTTTTTAAAAATGTTTTGAAAAAACCTAGAAAAAGAAGCATATCATATTTATTTCTAATTATTTGTGTAACGCTGAATGATGACTCTGATTTGTAGCTACGCAACAACTACTCAGGCAAAATTTTAGGTATCAACGCTCAGAAGGAAGTAATCGACAGTGAATTTTTTTTTTTTAATTTCCTTTTTATAAATTTTTTTACTTATACTTTTTAACATTTTATGTATTATCTATTTAACTATCACGAGCAAATGTTGCAAAAATAGCGTAATGTGCAATAGATCGAGATTTAGCTGTTATATTTTAAAATAATTAATGTGTTATTTTTTATCTGTCAATAAGATTGGTAGGGAAAGTGATAGATAAGCATATAGTAGCATATTTTTCCTCATTAATAACGTAGTTGTATATTAATAATACAAAACTTTTTAATGGAGTATTAATTCAATATTTGATAGTGAAAGAAATTACTTAAAAGAAGATAACATACATGATGCCGAAAATTAGAGAATTGGGTCAATGTCTAGACTTTCAACACACAAAATAAGTGGTATTCGACCTCTGAGCCAAACTAGTATTCACATCTACACAATATACACTGTATTACTACCTGAATTGGGTCAAAATAGCTTCAGTGATTTTTAAGAATACGATGTGTGAGCGCTTTTGGCAAAATCTCGTTTTATAACTTGCTAAGATATATGCATTTTTCGAATTTAATTTACTGTGCTCACATTTAGATAATATATCCAGGACATCACCCATATTTGGTAAAAATCTCTTAAGCGGTTTTCAAGATAATGAAAGGCTAACAATTTTGACAAAATCTCGCATTTTGTACAAACTGTATTCATATTTAGAAAAAAAAAATCCGCCTTCACATTTACATCATATATTAAACTTGCCACCCAAATTTGAACCGAATTGCTTCAGTAAATGTTGATATTGCAAAAGGCAAAACTCTCACCCACAGAACAAAAAGAAAACTTTTTTGGTATCTAAGAATCCCGCAGTAGTGTTTATGGTGAAAACTCCACGTGTGATTACATCATGACCATCATACCTGTCTTAAACTACATTGGTTTATGCACTGTTAAAAGCATTCATCTTGTACTAGCCGGACGTGCTATTTGGAGTTTCGGTTGAAAGCTGGCGGAACTAGTTTCACATGGCATTTTTTATTATCGGCGGCTTTGCTTAGCCTTTCGGGTGTCAGTTTGCCAGGATGCAACACGTGGATATTTCTAATTTCCACATAGCGCATTCTATACTTGATTCTATTCTCGCCATTGTCAAGAGTTATATCAACGAAAAATTATTGGGTATTGCTACTTCCGACTGGATGCAGGATTTATTGATTGGCTGTGCTGAGTTCATTTTTGAATTTCACGATGTGAACATGGCCAGGATTACTAAACAGCCATCGGCGATGGACCAGTTCCAAAAATAATTTTCACACTTGATGATTACTTTCTTCACCCTACTGCTGATACCCCATTCAATTATTTCATCATAGATTAATTGAATGATAAATCATTTAAATGCTTCTTTAAGCACTGATCTGCCCATACCTCCCCTCCTGATTTTTTGTTGAGAAAACAACGATATCAGCGTAAACTCCAGGGAAATCCTAAAAGATTTTAATGAAATTGACGGCAACGATTATGTTTGTTTTCGTTTTCCGCATCATAAAGAAATAACCCTGGAATCCCTCGGTATTAAAAACCTAAATGGAATTTCCGTGGTTTTAAAGCTGTTTTAGCATCTTCTTCTAAAATAGCCTAGACGACTGTTCCCCCCATTCTGGTCTAGGTGAAGGATAGCTTAACCGATAAACTCGAATTTAATGTCGATTTTAATGGTACTCAAACTCAGGAATTCAAAATCCCCAGGAGGAAAAATATCTGTAGAAATTTAAACAGCACTGATATTTCCCCTAAACCTATCACTACCTCCAACTCCTTTAAAGTTTTAGAGACAGTGAGGATGGAGGTTACTCAATCTGAATCTAGGGAACCCCCTCCTAATGACCTCGTTCCATGTTTTTCAATATTTGCGTTCTCCGGTTGGCAGACCCTTGGTAAGGGAATTAATAACTCTCAAGAAACCCCCATCTTTGGTAGACTAATTCGTGATCAAATCAAACTCCATCTTAATTCAATTAAAGACTTTAGAAGCCCTCAAATATTTTCTCTCAAATAAAAAGATCCCCGTCTGCTCCTTGGATATAAAACCGAAAAACTTCGGAAAGTTCTCATTCGAGGACTCCTCGCCCCCACTGAAATTTAGGTATTCGTGTGGCATTGTGTGTCCTCGGATACACAACCCTTCGAATATCACAACTTAAAAACCTAGAGACTAAAGAGAAGTCTCCCCACTTTTTGGTAATTTTGCTACCATTTTGGTAATATGCCACTATTAGACTTCCCCACTCCTTGAGCTTGATAGCTTGTTTAATATCCGAATAAAAATATCCCCTTTTCGCTCAAAATTTCCTAAATTATGAAACCCATGTCAGACATACGGACATTCTTGGGGCAACTAGTTTCCGCAGCAGATGCATAAAATGTACCCGTATGAATCTTACCAGGGATTGTAAGCCACTAAGGGAATTCCCCGCGGTATGTTGCAATTGCCTGGGGTTGCATCCGGCGAATTTCAAGCTCTGTCCGACGAACCCCAAAAGTCGGCCCCGTAAACAACAACTTAAAATACTATAAACTAAAGCCTAAATAAAAAAACAAAAACTAGCACTGCCGCTCCCCTTCCCCAAAGTGGAACTTACTGTTACTCTCATATGAGTCAGGAGGGAACTTCCTATTCCAATTTGGTTCAAGATAAAATTCATGATACTGTGCAGACGCAGGCCCTGCCCCCCTTCGGATATTGGTACCGGCCCTTCGGACTTAGTCCAGATTTTCAAGATTTTTAGTTATTCCTTTGCTGATCTAGATCTTTCCAATCTCTCGGGGTTTGCGAATTCCATGAAAGGAAGACTCCCCCATGCTAATGATGCTTGGAGTAAGATATTGGTGTGGATGGGGGGCAGTGCTGTTCAACAGTTTTTCTGTTAATTGTACTGCTTCTGCCCCCCCTCCCTTTTAAAATTGTTTTTGTGTATGTGATTTCTCTTTATTTCTTGATCCTTGATTCCACTCTTTTTCTTGTTTCTGATTGGATTGTTGCAGCATTTACATTTATTTTCATATTATCGTGTTCTATTTCCCCCAACTTCAGTGTTACTTTTGGACCTACGTTTGTTTGTCCGACCTCGAATACGGAACTATGTTCTCCAGGGGCCCCGTCTCCTCGCAATTTGGTTTAGACTATTAAAAGCACATCTCTCCAGGAAAGTGGCACAACTTATACTCACTATCACCATAGCTTCCTCTAGCTCTCCGCAAGGGATAGTGATAATAAAATATTAAATTTTCTATTTACTATCTATTCAGTTGATAAATTAAGTACTGGTTGTTTTGGGCGGCCAGCCCTTTTAAATTTTAAACAAAGCCGTCTTTTGAAAAACTATATTTAATAACAAGCAACTTATAAACTATACTTCAATACACAGTGTTCCCAACTGCTACAAAACCGTGTAGTCCGCTACATGGGTGGGTCACGATTAACTATACACCCCAATTTTTAAGATATCAGAATGATGAGAACGAAAGAGGAACCATAAGGCTGCTGCGCCTTGCCCGCTCCTTATTAGTAGGCCCGAGCTTATAATAACCCGTAGTCTCTTAATAACCATTGGGTACCTGATTCGAAACCCTCTGTACCGCCTCATGTCAGTGTGTGAACACCCCATATTGGCGAATTCTGTGAATATGACCAGTAACTATATTAGTGCGTGACGCCTAATGTTCAATTTCATTCAAATGCGTCATAATCGAATATCAGAATACTTTCAGCTTTTAATCAATAAACAAATTTAAATTTTATTACTACAACTGAATTTCTACAATTATATTTCTTTTTAAAGAATTGCACAAAAGTAAAAAATGGTTTCAAAATTATGTTATTAATGTTCAAGCTTAGAAAAAATTTAAAATCACGGAATCTATGCTTTGAGCTCATTTATTAGATTTTAACAATTGCTATTTCGGTCGATGATTTACATCAGACTGAATTAAAATGTCATTAAATCCCTTTTAATTAAAAGATAAAAGCTTTTGTGAGCTTAATGGATATACAATTGAGTATTTGCCAAACATAATATTTACAAAATTTACTTTTTTAATGCTCAGTTTAATTGCGACTCAATAAATGGATTTATAGTTGTTTCTCGACATAAATTGATTATAAGTTCTACAATTTTAATTTGTAAAGAGTATTTTCAAATGATTTTTTAACCCATATACTCTAGTTTGAAAAATTGTAAACCAAAGTTTAACATTTTAATAAAATTCGTATATGAACGAAGTAGTGTTCACATCAGCCATTTTAATTACATCAAAATAACGCAGTAAAACAAAATAAATGAAGTAATTGCACACAAATTTTATTTGAATATCTCAATTGACATCAAAGATATTGCACCAGCAGACATTTTTGAAAATATCTATAATCCGCGAAACGCCACTCAACTCTCTCATACTCCATTTATTATTTGTGTCATAATTAATATCAGAACGGAAAAATAAGTATATAGTTCAGCTTTATTTTACAATTATTATTTTGAAATGCATCTTAAAAAATCTTAAAACAATTTTTTTTTCATGTTAGCAATGGCTAAGTGAAGCTGATGAATTCTAAGCATTTGGATTCATTGGGTCAATTAAACATATTCTACGTACAGTTCAAACTGCTGCTAATGCAAAAATTCAACATTTTCTGCATCATTTTGTAAACAGGAAGTTTTTAAGTCTGTAATTGCTGAACATTCTTTGGACTCTAATCATCTAAAACTAGGATTGCTTTGACTTCTAATTCAATTTTTGAAATATATGTTTTTGAAAGCTTCTCCATTCTTTCTCAGTCAAATCTTTTATTAGTGATAATTGTCCTTTCTTCTCATCTGCTTGGAAATCTCTGGTTTAATTTTTCGATTTAGCTTGCTTCCTCCTTGTTTCTATAATTTTCATCGTTCCCTGTTTATTAATTTAATTGATATCTTATGAGAGCAAGTGGTTTGGGTCCTTTTGTTGGACGCCCACATTTATCTTTGGTATTTTACTATTCATTCATTATGTTCCACCACTGGTTCCTACTTCCTGGGTTTTTGAACCATCTTTATTTTTCTCGCCATTGGCAAAACCCCTTGCCTCTGTCACATGTGCTGTTCCTGCATCAGCCAGCCACCAATCTTTATCTGACGAGTGCAGTTTGCTCTTCTTGCGTGTCCTAACAAAGAAGGCTGCTCTTGCCTTTGAAGCCTGGCGAGATACTTTATAATTTTTTATTTTATGCTGCTTTTTAACGAAATTATTTGACTTTTATTAGATATATGCAGTGTTGATGCTATTTATATGCATAGCGTAGTTCAAACCATAATTTTCACTAAAGACTGTATGCTATGTTCCGTAAATTATAATGATTTCTTCATAAAAAACAATAGTTTTAAAATAGATTCAAAAAGTTTTTAAATGCTCAATAATAAGGAACTCTATTAAAAATTTTGCGATAAAAACTATTGAAATTCTGGAAGTTCTAATCAATATTTAAGATATTTTAACGTAATTGAAGAAGTCAAAATTCGAATTTGTTTTTAATTATTGCATTTATAACATATAAAACGTGTAAATCCATTTCAACAGTATGCCACTTTCCCAAAATTTAGATTATACAAGAATCATGACAGAAAATCCTTAAACATGTACTTGTTCAAAATGATAACGCTAATTAATATATGCATGTAGCTGCTTCATATGTAATTTGAATAATACGTACTACTTTTCCCAAAATTTTCTAGGACGGTAAAAAAAATTACAGTAATAAAGTAATTTTTTTAATAAAAAAATATTTTACAACTCTTTTGTGGACATATTTTTCTGCCTTCTCACATGTCGCACGACATGTTGACATTTTGACTAAAAATGTTAATCAATACAATAGGCACTTTAAATGCAGTGTAATAAGCAAGTAGTGCTTTCTGGCGAACCAAATGGTGGTAATAGGAGTTGTTTACTCACACTGGTTAGTAGGAATGTACTACTTGGTTATACACTGCATTAAAGTGCTTAATATCTTGATTGACACTTGTAGCCAAAATGTCAAATCTCGTGCGACATCACAGATTAGGTTGTTAATAAGAAACGAGCATAAAAAAATCAATACATTATATTAATTTTCTTTGTGAATGAAATTAATTGTGAATAAAATATGATCCTTATGAAGTAGTAATAAACTACAATTTTAAACTGGCAACCGACTTAGGAAATAGGAAAATAACGAGCTTATTTCTTCAGTATAAAATTGTCATGTAAACTGAAGTATCCGTTCTTTTCATTATACTGATAAAGAGAACACTGAAACTTCGCAAATACAGCATAAACACAAATATAAACTACTCAACCGGATTTAAAGTCACAGAACAGCTTTCCTCTTTATAGCAAACATTTTCCTCTGTTTGTTCTAATTTTTTTGCAGTTTTTTACAATATTTTTTTTTGCTTTTCTTGTTTCTATTTTTTACAGCTCGCTTTTGTTTCATGATCTTTTGTTACTGTTTTAGTAGGTTTTAACTATGTAGTTCTTTTCATTCACTTTGCTATCCGTATCTTATCTCATTGTGTTCTTTCCGATCATTTCAATTTGTTCTTCTATTCTTTTTTTCTTCTGTGGTTTTTACCGTTAATTCGTGTTAAACTGCTTTTCGAATTGTTCTATTTTTGTTTCTATTTTTTACAGCTCGCTTTTGTTTCATGATCTTTTGTTACTGTTTTAGTAGGTTTTTAACTATGTAGTTCTTTTCATTCACTTTGCTATCCGTATCTTATCTCATTGTGTTTTTTCCGATCATTTTAATTTGTTCTTCTATTCTTTCTTTCTTCTGTGGTTTTTACCGTTAATTCGTGTTAAACTGCTTTTCGTTTTCCGACTTCATTGGCTTTTATTGTTTTATTTCTAAACGTGGCTATGGCAACAACTTTTTTCTTACTTTCAACTATGTGTACCATTCTACCTTAGTTTCCGAACTTACTTGAAAAGTGAGGCAGTGCTTCTTTTCGATCCTGAAGAAGGCGATATTGTATCTTCAAAACCATTATCTATTATATATTTGTATTCCTCAGATACACGAATCTGATTTTTTATTGTGATCTGGTTTTGAATTTAAAACGACGGAAATCTTAAATACTTATTCGTATAAAACGTGCCATTTATCTTATGAGTGCAATATCAGCAAGACTAATTCATCTCAAAAGAAATTTTGTTGCTATAATTGGAATAAAGGAAAACATAGAGAAAAGTAGATATCACTCTCTTGTACTTTTTCTCGTCTTTAAAAAAATGTATAGACATTAACAAGGAATTAAAAAAAACACAAACACCTAGTCCCTAAAAAGGGAATAAATACTAAAATAAACTAAGAATGCCCTAAAATATTCTAAACCAAAATGCTATTGACATAGTTTCTGAAATTATGTTAACGTTTATAATAGTTTATAAATTTCGAATTTTTTATAATGAATTATCGTTTGTATCGCGAAAAGAGCATAACAATTCAATTTAGCTAGTTTGACTCTACAAATAGTAATGAGTGAAATAACTTTGTTTGGATAATTACAGCCGATGCATATAATATTATGCAGTTTTCTTTCACTCGGAGCCTACACATTTATCGGACAATAATCTGACAAAAGGAGAATGAAGGCCTATGAAATAACAACCACCTCATCTGCTTATGTTTATTGATCAAATTGTTCTGTAATTGTAACCGGCCGGAGATTTAGTTGATCTAAACCTTTGGGTGACCCCCACCCAAGTCTGGGTCGTGGAAATTGTAATTGTATGCAAGACGATGTTTTGAGAGAAGGAAGGTAGCTACAAATATGTATGGAATATGTTTGATAAATTCTTGATGAAAGGAAGAAAGTTAGGCTGAGATTTTTTACCAGGAATAGAACGGGCATAATAAGTCCAAATAAATCCGCAGTAAATAATGCAAAAACTAGAAAATTAAGTGCATATAAAATTAACATAATCATATAAAATTGCATGATTATGGTTAATATTATAAAATGAAAGGAATCTCATATTTATGAATGTTTAACTTAGACATAAAATACTATGTACGTATAGAGGAGTGTTGTTACAATGATGAATTAATTTATAATTCATCATTTAACTATATTTGATATTGAAAAAGAAACGTCGAATTTAGCCGGAAGTTATTGTTTAAGGATATTTAAAATCATAATACTAAACTGGAAGTGCCTAAAAGTTTCTTGGAAATAAGCTATAAATGCTATTTCCAAGAAACTTTTAGGCTCAAACGGTATTATTATATATGCATGTCTGAGTAAATGATACTTTTGAACTAATAGTAGTAATTTTTTACTTTTTATAAAATCCTTTTAGTAGATAAACTTTTGATTCTGACTAATGTAATATATTATAATGAAACATAAATATAAAGAACATTTTTGTGATATGTTATTTAGACTTGCAAAATAAATGTTCGATTAAAAACAAGAATTTTATAACATATAATTCGATTTAGAAAGAAGAATTTTAATAATATATAATTCCATTTAAAAACAACGATTTTATAATATATAATTCCATTTAAAAACAAGGATTTAAAAATATGTAATTCGATTTAAAAATAAGAATTTTATTATATATAATTCGATTTAAAAACAAGAATTTTAATAATCTTAAATACAGACGCCTTTGTGTATTTCTTATAAAATTATTTGTCGTAATGCAATATTTAAATATTTTTCGAAATAAATTTTATTACTATTTTATTACTATTCTTAGTAGTATTTTTATTATTATACGTCCGTCTGAGCTAATATATAATTAAATATACATTTAATTAAAATAACATCATTTTACTCAAAAATATTTTAATGGAGCGAAATTTGCTAAATTGATGGTGAATGTGTATCATTTCCTTTAAAAGTTTAAAATACAGCTTTGTACATATATAATTTAATAATTCTCTTAAGTAAATTCATTGCCATTAAAGAACTTCGTTTAATATTAATTATGCTTTCTCGCCTTCATTATTTTAATTTTGTTTTCTAAAACTTAAGTATCCTCCTGATATTAAGCACAGTTTGAAATAGTTCATTTTATTTTTTAAAGAAAACTGCTTATGCAGCGATAATAATCAGTCATATTTTGTGGCATTTAAAAAGGTTTTAAATGGAACAAAACATAAGTTTATCAGGAATAATGAAGCAGCTAATTCTAGCTTATAACTATTTTATATCTCTTTTATATTTATTTATTGTTCCGATTTATTAATACCTTATACGTTATGTTCTATAAAAAAAAGAAAAGTATATTATTTATTTTATTTAATTCTTCACGTGAATCATTTAAAAATTATTTTTCTGAACAATTTTTAAGTGTTTGCCTCTATTCAGACAGAATTTTTCATTTTACTCTTTGCCGTGCATTCGTTATCCACTGGAGCTTTAGGAGCTTCTGGTTGGTGGATACGCTATGTATTGGGTCAGTGAGAAAATATTGTCCTTTATATTTGAAATAATACCCCCTATGGGAGAGACTGCCTCGTTGAGGCGATCGGGTGTTGGTTCTGTTGCCTATGACCCACCTCCTCTAAGTGGGCACACAAATCCGTGGAGCGGCTTGCCGTAAAACACACTCTTCCAGGTGACGTGGTGCCGGATTGTAACAACGTTGTTATTTAACGTATTTAACGTCTATTTAACATGGAGTGTGCCTATTTATTGACGTGGGGACGAATTGTGCATGAGCCTAAACCCGTCAGCTACGGGGGTCAAGACACTGTGGGATCATCTTCGGACCTTGCTAGGTGATTGATTCCGTCGCTCTTGTTCCCCTGACCATGGATTTGCTGGTAAAGAAAATATACTCTCGGAGACCCACATAAAAAAGGCCGCTAAACATGAAAATTGTTAGCCTGTTGGACCCTACATCAAAATATGTACATTTGAAGAGGATGTTACTATATTGAATTAGAAATAAATCTTATACTCTACACGCAGTTGATAATGTTAGATCATGTATTCAATTAACATACATAGTTTAATAAAAATGCAAGTCTTTCTAAAACGAATCTTTTATTCTTATAACAAATATGCAATGACTTTGCCCACTAATACAATAACTTAAGTCAGTTTAATAGCTAAAATCATCAAAAATTCAAGCCAGGACTAGTAAACATAAATTGTTTTTGAATTGTTTGACGGTTTATATTAGAACATGGTATCTAACTAATGGTGTCGTTTATTATGCATAAAGGCATTTGAGTATTCTCTGAGGGCATATTTAGTTGCTCTATGTGGAAAGGGTTTCTAACAAAACTTGGTTTTTGAGTGCTAATGTCGATAAATACGTGATTTTAGTGCAATATATTTCTATTAAAGGCAATTTATGGTGCAGGGCTTCATCTATAGCAAATTTATTTGTGAATAGGAAATATTTCTTTTCCCCGGAGATTTATCTTGCTAAAGATATATTAGTGTTAAAAATAAGCAGAAGTTAGTATAATTAAAATTAAATATAAAAGTCTTTTATAGGGAGTCGCTTTAGCTGTTTTCTATTTCTTCTCTTATTGAAATAAATGTGTTTCGGAAATATCAATGAATTTCAAGAATTGTTTTCTAGTTTTTTCGGTTAGTTTAGAAAGTAACAATTAAGATAATTAGCGCACTTTTAATCAAATTATTTTTTAGAACTTATGAGTAAACATTATCACAGATAATTTTGCATATATTTAATGCAAACTCCTCCTTTCCTTTGACACCAAAAAAAAAATAGCTGATGCGTCCAATTCATGCCATTCTATTCAGACTAATGAAATGACTAAGTGCGTGGATGAACCGACTAAGTGCATAGAAGAGCAGACTAAGGGCGTGAAAGATCAGACTAAGTGAGTGGAAGAGCAGACTAAGGGCGTGGAAGAGCAGACTCAGTGCTTGGAAGAGCATCAGACAAGTTCTGTTCAAAAATCCGCAGTACATTTTTGAAGGATCTGACAAACACCTTTGAAGGATCTGACATGACCTATCAAATGGCTCTTCACCCAGCTGTATCTCAGAAATTTAAAGGAGTATAATGGCGATTTTTAAATTTTCTGACGGATAGGCGTGACGAGTCAAGATGTTATAAATTAGATTCATTTTGCCACAACCAGTTTTTAATATCAACGCGTCAAAGGTAGTGCATTTTGTTTTCCTATGAAATTTTCACAATTGCACCTAAACTCTAAAGCTGACTAATAAAGTTAGAATATTAATATTCATCATGTTGAGTATTCCACTGTTGCTCTTAAGGAAAAACACTGAAATTTCGCACCTATAAAATTTTAAATAAACGTAATGATTATTTGAAATCTCGCAAATGTCGTTTATATTAGTTTTTCAGTTTCTCCCCAAAATAGAGTGGCTTAAATCGAAATTCTACAGAAAATCTAACTGAAACACATAGGCCAGATTTGGTAAGCTGAATGTATTGCAACAATCTAAAACGGAAAATTTATAAAATTCAAAAATTTCAAATTTCAAGAAACCTTAAACCCTAATCGAAAACGCGTAAATGTTTCGTTTTAAATCTACAAAAGGATCTGAAATCCGATAAAAACAAACTTTTAAATAGAATGTCAAGTTCTTCTGCTTTAGAAAAATCGTCAACCATAAAATGATTGAAAAAAAGAAGTATTGCCGAGTTTCCACAATAAGCCATGGTCCCGTCGCTGGATATACCGAAAGCTACGTCATAATACGATTACGTATTCTCTCTAAATATGCCTTACTCTCTCTGTGTGGGCTAATAAGCCCTAAATAATCTCCTCCAAAACGCCCAAAATATGCTTTTCGCCTTTTGTTTGGGCATAATACGCCCTAAATAAGCTCTTTTGATGCACCCTAATTAAGCACCTGTGGTATGCCCTAAATACGCCTTTAGCACTATGCGTGCAAGTAATATGCCCCAAATAATATCCTTTGATACGCCCTAAATAAGTATTTGATACGCTTTAGATAACTTTATTTAACACGCCTTAGATACCCCTTAGTCCGTCTTCGCTGGCAGAATACTTCCTAAATAAGCTCTTTTCATGCGTACTAAATAAGTTCTTTTGATACACTCTAAATACGTCTTTCTGTTTCTGCGCGAGAGTATACACCCAAAATAAGCTTTTTTAATACTTCCTAAATAATCTCTTTGAATACGTCCTAAAAAATTACTTTTGCTATACCCTAAATGATATCTTTTAATGCACCTTAAATTAACGTATGGGGCACATGAAAATGGAAGAATACCTAAGATCAACAGTTCAATAGATTAAAATCAACAGTACGTTTTCTAAATAAAAATACTCTCCGTTTCAGAAAACCCTAAACAATTAACGGCATATAGTGGCAGATGGCGTCGTATTCCAAACCCTGCTTTTCCCCATATATATCTGCTCAAGGAAGTTAATTTTGAGCTCAAGGGTTCGTTCCAAAGACGGAAAAAAGAACTGTTCTAGCACGGTCCAGTACGATGTTAGAATTCTTTTGAAAATTTAGAAGGTTTTAAATAAAAATCCATAATTATGGAACGGATTACAACAGAAACATCAATTTTTGGTTATATCAGTGTACAATGCTTATATAAACTCCCGTTAAATTATGAAGATCGAATTATCATTCAGCTTCTATATACAGAAAATTTTAAAATCAATAGCGACTTCACGACACTGAAAGTATATAATTTTTTATGAAATCCCAAAAATTATTTTACTGATAGTACAGATTCTATTCACAGAGGAATTCATTGAAAATATCCATTGAAAGAGAATTCTTCGATCCTTCTGATGGTGTTAAGATCGAAACGCTGCAATAATATTTTTGTTCGATGCGGAACCGATTTGTGATAAAATCGCTCAAAATTGTGCTTTCACTAATGACTTAAAAATTAATCTGAATTAAAAAATTATCGATGAGGAGTTTCTTCAGGAACCAGAGTAATTCTGTGCCACATTTAATGGCTGTATGCTTTTTAGAATTTCCAGTATAGAAGACACGAATAGAGACATAGACAAACATACATCTGCGTTTAGTATCATAAATAAAATCATAGATCATACATCCCAACCAAAGGAAATGAAGTTTCTCTCACCAGAGGGCTACACACGTGACCTTAAAAAACAAGACTAAAAGTCATAATACTGTCAAAGGAGAACTGTCCCATACAATTATTGAACTTCAAAGAACTGTCACATACCCATATTGCATATTGGGGCAATTATTGAAACTTTGTACGCGAACGATGAATAGGAAAATGAAAAATCGCACATTTTGACTATTCATTGTAAAGCGCAAAAATTACATTTGCAATGTACTCATTCAAAGACACTAAAATATTGGCTTGTGTTCTATGGAAAAAATATGAAGGGGGAACTAAGTATGAAATAGTTAACTGTTGTTAAATAAGAATAATATTAAATTAATATACTATTCATTTAGCATTCTGATGATGTCTGTAAGACTGTTCAGACGCAAGGATACTGAGATTTTAATCCCCTAAGGGCCCGTAAAGGTATTGTAAAATATCGATCTGGAATCAAAATGTATCCTGAAATACGCCTAATATTTCGTTTATATAATTTGATATAATGAACATGACTCTGAATACTGAATCTAGATATGATAATCCGCAGAGCGCGGTTTGATCCTGAATTTATTTAGTAATACTAAAAAGTGAACATAATACAGAAGTTTTCGTGGTTCCACATAACATATATAATTACGGCCCACTTTCCTTTTGAATGTCTTGTACAAAAATAACCTTCATTTAGTATGACAATAACTGACTAAGACCTGATGAAAATGTCCCTTTTTCATATTCATAAAGTCATCACTACAGAAAATATCTGCTCACATCATGGTATCGGGCAAAACTATGACTATATTTTTCACAATGAAAGAAAACTATTTGTACTGCCTTACCCTTTTTATGACAATCGCGCAATAATCGAATTTTTTTGTGCTCTAAACAAAGATTACGATAATATGATATGACGCTATATGATATGAAGCATTAACTCACACTGTCTTCAAGTGAGAACGTTGATTATTGATGAATTTATATGATGCCATTCTACAAAAAGTCATGTAAGGTAACCACAATTAGAAGACATTTATCAATTGCAACACAAAGGATAATGGTATATACATGAAACAAAGAGATTGAAATTTATTTATTTGAAATAAATTTTAAGAGACATGTTTCCTCTTACAGGATCATACTCCGCGTGAACAAGGCGGCAGTTTTGGCAGTGGCGGGATTCGAAACCCGGACCGACCGAGTGCAATTCCCGGGCGCAAACCACTGGGCTGTCCCGCCACTCAAACTGTGCTTCTAAAATTCTCTTATATATCGTCAACGTCAAAATGTGCTTATTGACTTCTCTTCAATGTCCGATAAAGTACTTTTCACCAAAGAGCAAAATGGTAAGACTTTTACATCATAGTATGAGGATTTATATAATCTGACTAGAAGTCAGTAACATGACGCAACTGTATCCCTACCGACTCAGTTAAACAAGAGAAAACTATACTGTTGTAAGATGTATTCAAATTGTAAAGATAACTATTGATTTGAAATTAAGCTATGCTAAAATTTAATATTAATGATAATAATTAATAAAATTGTGTTTGAACAAAATTAATGTCTGTTTATTGGATAAGTAAAATAGATTTGATGTTTAGTAATCAAATTGCCTTTTAGAAACACCAAACTATACAATAAATTAATATGGTGAGTTTTTGCAATACTAATCACTCATGTACTAATCACTATATTATAAATTAGCCTAAATAATAATTAATTGTTTTACACGCCACACATTTCTCTTGATGCCTTTTTTGAGGATAGTAATGTCCTGAGGAAATAGTTCCCTGTGCTCGTTATTAATAGCACCGCAGTTTGCCTGGAAGAAATCCAGACAAGAGTGTTAAATGTGTATTTTAATGTGATGCTGCAGCCTAGTCTCTTATAGTTGCAAGAGGGTTTCAATAAGAGTGTATATCATCCATTTCCAGTGAACCCCTCCCCCTCCCGTATATTGGAAACTAAAGCAGATCTGTTCACATTTGTGATCATCTAGTCCACATTAAAGGAAAATAGCTAATTATTTCTCAGATACATTTTTGTTGTTGTCCAGTGTTTTTGATGATGTGGTAATATGTTGTTTGTTATTAATTGATATGCATTCGCTTAACTGATCATTCGCCGATACGATGCGATAATATCGATGCTGTATTATTGTGATATATTTTAATAACGAATATATATTGATAATTCACCCTACTTAAAAAATAATGTCAAAGTTATTTATGTATAGGTAACATACAGGAAAATATTGGTGCATCTAAATGTGGTCATTCAGAGACAAATTAAAAAAAAATATGTCTATTTTTTCATAAAAATACAATATATTATCTGATTTAAAAATTAAATACACCAACGGTAGAGCTGTAAGCAACGGAGAATAATTTGATATGTGGTATGTATTTTTACCTCATATATTTAGATATCTTGTATGCACTATAAAAGAAAGCTTTTAGAAATAATATATATATATGTATATATTTTGCCTATTAAGGGATCATCTTCCATATTATAGTTATCGTAGTATCTTCCGCCGTTATCATAATTGCTTTTCCAGTCTGAATCCATAAATATTCCTCGCACACGTTCTTTCTTAGACGTAAGAGTATTGCTTCAAGAATTTGCGACTATTAAGGGTTTTGCTATAACGAGTGAAAGTTAAAAAAAAGTTAAGTGCTGCATTACTTGCAGTCCCTTTATGGTAAACGTTTGGAACGTCTACAACATAAATGGATGACATCAGTCTTTCGACATGCTACTTGTTTCGACACGTAATACAAAATTTTCAAGAAAGCTAATGTCTAAGATGAAAAGGAATTTTCATCTTTTATAGCTTCCTGGCGTCCGGGGAATTTAGTCGTAAAACATAGGGGTTCGGTAAGCAATAGAAATTCGAGTTTTAGTTTAACCCATATTTCGTCATCGTTCTAAAAATAAGACAGCACACTTAAGGGGTTTTTATATAAATTATTTTGCATATTTTAATTCAATTTAAAGACAATATATTGGTTAAGAATCATTATATATTTGTCTTTGTCGCAAGTTTAAATTAATGTTGAATATTTTTTATTAATTTTTTAAAATGTTGATTCTTGCAGTTTTTTTACATTTTCAACAAATTTCCACAAGTTTTGAGCTTCTAGAAAAAACATACATATTAATTTATTAAGGTAATATTCCATACTTTTATACCAGTAAAAAAGGATTGTCAAAAGAATCATCTAGGGGATTGTCCTATGGGATATATATCTAGAGGATGGACCATTGTCCTATTTTTAGGACAGCCTATACCGATCAAACTAATAAAAGTTTGGTATGTTTTTTGCTTTTATGTGTATACATAGGCTTAGAGAAACAGACATGTAAGATTTTATAAAAAAACTATTAATTTTTTCAATGCTTTGTACAATATGGGTTAAATATAATGGATTAAGTGTAATTGGCAAGGTTTTGCAGCAAAAATATTAAACACCAAATTTCTAATGTTTGACTGTAAAAAGCTTGTTTAAATATTCATTTTATTCATAAGATAATTAGATAATTTTGTAGGTAAATTATAGATAAGTCAAATGAGATTGATAAATGAGACAACAACCGTAAATCTTTCTGCAAAAGCAATTGTGATGCAAAAATGCGAACTGAAAAATTAGAGAAATATAGAACATTTTGGTTTCAAATTACCTTTCAGATATTACTTTTATATATTTTTATATTTTGAAACCTACGCAAAATCCTCTAGGAAAATAACACATAATTGAATTAGGAGACTAGATGCTTGAAATATTGCATGAAGAATGACAGTGTAATTTATTTTGTGGAGAAAAAATAAACTCATTTTTTTCTCTTGTTTCCTTAATGAAATGCTTATTAAAATATTACTTACGCAAAGTATAGCATATGGAAAGATTCTGTAGAGAAAATGCCAATTTTAAAATCAATGAAATTAGAAAGGATTGTAATTGGCATAGATTTCTGAATTATGTAGGGATATAGTATGCTCAGATCCAAGTTTTAAAATAAAATAGAATATTCTATAATTCCTATTACTAACAGTATGCAATTATTATCAATACTGTTGAATAATATTATGTCCTACATTTATAAGTTCATGAAAAGGAAGATTAAATTAAATTAATATTTCGTTGACGCATAAATTGAAATTGCAATATACAGAGAATCGAATTTTAGAGGTAGATATTAATCTGGTTTTCTAACAAATAAAAATGCTCTTAGACACCGGCCCCAAATTAAAAGAACAATTGATACATTTTTTCTTCGAAAATACTTTTGTCAACAGTTTTGATCATCAAACTTTTAAATGGTATTCTCGAATTTTGCTACTCCTAATTTAGCATTTTATGAGAAATGAAACAAAGATGCATTAAAATGGAAAATTAGATATGCTATCAAAATAGTATTCATGTTATTTTCTACAACGAAACTCAATTTAATGCATAATGAAATAAAAAATAATAAATGGATTTGAATCCATAGGTAAAGTCATATGCTGTCCACATCAGATTTTTTCACTGTGTGAGAAGTAAATTTATTGCATTATATTGACAGTTAATCCACATCAGATTATTTTACGCCATAAAACCAGAATAAAATTGAAGTATGTTACGGAAGTGACATCATATTGTTATGAAAACTTCACAGAAAACTAACTTTATAATTTGATGGTCCAGGTCACTTGACCTTGGCTACAAATTCGGAAAGACTATCGAAAAGAATTTAATTTGGAGATAAATTTGGGGAAATATCGTCACTTTGGCGACTTTTATAAGTTATAGATACTTCTCAGGTTTTGTAGATTGGGTTCGTATATTACCTTTTTTTTCTATAACTTTTCGCATAGGGTATCATAGCTCATCATCGTTAAGTTGGGTTGTTTACGTAATACATGTAACACAAAAAAATTAAAAATATCACCACCTTTACTTAAACACCTTGTACCATTGCCACACACAACACACCAATTTTTTATTAACATGTGAAAGAAGTTAAGTTTCACACCAATCTCTAACAGGTAACAAATTCAGTCACTATTTTTTAAGAGCCGAAACTCGTGGAAATGAAAAAACAATGTATTTAAAAATTGTTATTTATAACTCTTCTCTGAATATTTCACTGATCAATTAAGTTTTTCTTCCTTTCGGAATATTTCGAGGGGTGTGGTCGGAAAGAATATTATAGGTTATTAAATATTAAATTATGAGATTTTTACACGGAACATATTACACCCTTTCTTTTAGTATAATTGATTTTAAACTACAGATAGAGATAGTATTGCACGGAAGAGAGTTAATGATTCAAATCTATTTCATTTTGACTATTTTATTAGGAATGAATATCTGGCGGAGATATATATTCATGCGAATATTAAGGTTCAATACACTTTTTATGGGATTATTTATAGCATATGTGACTCATAATTATGAAAATATATTATATTTTTTGATTTGATACGTGACTGGTATTTTTATTTTATTCTCCAGGGGTTTTTTGTACATTTTGGTTTTGAGATAATTTGTGCAACATGTAAGTAATATGGATACAACACGTGTTTTAAAGACATCCTTGTCACTTAAAAATTATGATGTATGCAGCAGATGACTAGCTACAGACACAAATTATTTTTTCTCTCCTTATACTTTTGTACTTGTTCAAGTCGTCCTGATTACTTAAAAATTATGATGCATGCAGCAGATGACTAGCTACAGATACAAATTATTATTTCTCTCCTTATACTTTTGTGCTGTTTCAAGTCGTCCTTATTATTTAAGAATTATGGTGCATGCAGCAGATGACTAGCTACAGACACAAATTATTTTTTTTCTCCTTATACCTTTGTACTGGTTCAAGTCGTCCTTATTATTTAAGAATTATGGTGCATGCAGCAGATGACTAACTACAGACACAAATTATTATTTTCTTTCCTTATACTTTTGTACTGGTTCAAGTCGTCCTGATTACTTATAAATTATGATGTATGCAGCAGATGGCTCGCCACAGAGACAAATTATTTTGTTTCTCTCCTTATACTTTTGTGCTGGGCAAATTGTCCTGCTTACTTAAAAATTATGATGTATGCAGTAGACGATTTGATACAGACACAAATTATTTGTCCTCAATACTTTAGCAGTGGTCGTCCTGGTGTGAGAGAAAAAGCAAGTCCAATATGATCCAATCAAATCAAAGTCGTCAGTTACAAACATTTCAGTAAGAATATTTACTCTTTATTTTTAAATGTAACATAAAGTCTTTTCTACCAATGAAATGGATGTATATTTTTAAGATGAGCATATTTAAGCTAATTCATAAATTTGAGGAAGTAAAAGTCATAATGATTTAAAATAACAGCCGTTTTATGTGATCAATGACATTTTCGGAGAATCATTCGCTTAATACAACATTTCAATATGCGATAAAAAAAGTTAAGTCATTTTGTAAAGAACCTTACTACCCCAACCGGAAATCGAGTTACGGAACTCCGACTGGCCAGCCGACGCTCTACTGTAGAACTATTGGGAAGAAATTGCAAGCTCATATTGTCCCCTGCTTAACCCTGCATTCTCCATCTCCCCAATATTATATTGGCAATCTGTCTGACCACTTCCTGCTATTTTTACTTCAAGTTAGCTTCTTGATGCTATATTTACATTAAGTTAGCTTTCTGGTGCTATTTTTATTTTAAATGTTAACTTCCTGCGTTGGCATTGTCCTCCCGATTTGAAATCGGCACTCCTCAATATCCCAGAGTTCACTGAATCCGTGCTAGACGTACTAGGGTCACTTTCAGACCTCCGACATATTTGCACTAACCTACACGGTTGATTTGTTTGGGAGCCATTGCAAAGAACTTTGCAGTCCCAACAGGAAATCGAACCCTGAATCTCCGAACTGACTAATTGATGCTGTACCCTTGAGTTATTGGGACGAAATTGCAAGTTCATATTGTCGAAGTTAACTCTACATTCTCCATTTTACCGATTCTGATTGGCGTGCAACTGACAATCTGTCGGACCACTTCCTGCTACTTTTTACTTCAAGTTAGCTGCCTGATGCTATTTTTACTTCAAGTTAGCTTTCTGATGCTATTTTTACTTTAAGTTAGCTTCCTGGTGCTATTTTTATTTTAAATGTTAGCTTCTTGCGTTGGCATTGTCCTCCCAATTTGAAATTGCCGCTCAATAGCCCAGAGTTCACTGAATCTGTGCTAGTCGTACTAGGGACACTTTCAGACCTCTGACATATTTTCACTAACCTACAGGGTTGATTCGCTTGGGAGCCATTGCAATGAACTTTGTGGCCCCAACAGGAACTCGAATCCTAGATCTCCGAACTGACTAGCCGATGCTCTACCGTTGAGCTATTGGGACGAAATTGCAAGCTATTATTGTCAAAATGGACTCTGAAATTTCAGAAATTATGTTTGATATTTTGGCTGCTGTTAATGAAGAAGAAATTAGATAGTTTATAATTGTAGGAAAATACTTTCTAATTTGATATATATTTTTTCTCATTCCAGAAACGCAGTTTTAAAAAACGTATAATGAATAACCTACCTTCTCCCTCCTTCAATAATAAATGTGTATTTAAATATACAGCTATTAATTGCATGGACAAGTGAGAAGAAATATTATTTTTTCTTTTTTTAGTGCGCTTAAGCATTATATATCTGATACATATTATAGTAATTTTTGTTATGCACCACAATTTGCGATCTTTTACGGATTACAATAGATGCATTCAGTCCTACGATGTACACAGATAAAATATAATAAAGGTTGATCAGGATGCCATACTCAACTGTATAGTATACAGGGGACAATGCAGCTTACAGGGAATAATACTGCTTACAGGAGACAATGCAGCTTACAGAGGACAATGTCGCTTACAGGAGACAGTGCCGCTTACAGGAGACAGTGCCGCTTACAGGAGACAGTGCCGCTTACAGGAGACAGTGCCGCTTACAGGGTATAGTACCTAAGCAAGGTTTGCACTGCCATTGCAAATATTATCATCAGTGGGACAATCTCGTGTTTTCAGTGTTCTTAGGCATGGAATAGCTGATAATTGCAATGGAAGCAAGAAATGTGCGATATCCCATAATTTTGAGATCCTCTACGTGGGGGAACAAATTCAGTTCTACCACGCAGCCGGCATTGAATTTTATAAAATTGAGCTCCAGCTGTACGAAAGCATTGTGAATCTTAGTGCAGGATGAAATCAAATATTTACGACTGACAAATTGCTGCTGTATCAATTAAGAAATTGAAACTATAGTTCTTTATTGTTACTGGAAGTAGATCAAGCAATATCCTTCTTCATATATAGGATCGAAGTGCAATTTCTGATCTGTACAACTTTCTCATTTCTCATTACTGTTCTTTTCTACTGGACACTACTTTTTGTTTGTCTTAAGACTCTTAAATGGTAGATCCTTGGGAACATTGAAACTCTATATTCCATAATTAATGATATCTGAAGTATTAACATGACATCTTCAGGGCATCTTTATTGTCTATATAATGTATGCCCCAACCAGAATTCCAAAAACCGATTCATGCCTGGTCAATTGACCATTCGACCATTAAGCCATTATTAATCTAATGATCTACTAAGCGGATTTTTTTTAATCTGTAAATGAAGTAGACTATATGGTGTTTAAATTAAAATTAAGTCTAATGTGCAACACAAATTTGATAACGTCGAAACATGCATTTAAATTATTTAGTTCATTGAATATACCAAATGTTCCTTAAACGAATATTTTTATTTTCTCATAAAAAATGCCCAATAACGTTTTCCACTAATTCAAAAACTTTAGTGAATACAATCATTCAAACAACTAAAATTCTATCTGAAGTCAGGAATTAGTAAATATTAGTTATTTTTAATTGAATATTCATATTATAGCGCTGTATCTAACTAAAGGTTTCATTAATTATGCATAAGACATTCAGAAAGGATCATATTTAGATGCTCTGCGTAAAAAGTGCTCCAAATTTAACATAGTTTTTGAGTGCTACTATCGATAAATACATGATTTTAATGCAATTTATTTATATTAGAGGTAATTTATGTTGAAGGATTTTATCTATAACAATTTAATATTTGAATAAGAAAATTCTTATTTTCTTCATGATTTCTTTTACTAGATGTATATTGTGGCTTGGCTCCGCTGGGGCACTTTGATAATTGTGCACAGGACTGGTCTCGGCGCCATAATATGTGGCATGGCTTCGCTGGAAAATTACCGTTAAAAATAGCCGTTGATCATAAGTACGCCACTTGTTCGAGTATCGAGCATAACTCCAGGTTGAGCATTTTGGAAATGCATCATGCGAGAGAACACGCAATAAATACCAATAGTATTATATAAAATAAAGCTTTTATGTCAAAGTACATATTAAATCCTGATAATTAATTTTAAACACAAACAATTTATTTCACACAATAAAGTTCGCCCATGTTCGATTCCCTCCGCTGCCAAAACTGCCGCCCTGTTCAAAGTACGATTACGTTAAACATGTGGCTCCGTAAGTCCTTCCGAGAGGTTGGTGGTAGGGGGAGTAGGGTACTGTCCCTGTGGATGCCTCCCCCACTGGGTTCTGGTCTAAATTGGGTGGCTCTTCCCGGCCGTCCAAACAGTTACCTTACACCTCTCTTGTTGGTCTGATTGTCTGGGTCCCAACAACAACACAATAAAGTTCGCTCATTGCAAATCTTAGAATAGTCGTTCCTCTCTCTTTATCGCTATTCCATTTTAATAAATAATTCCGCAATTATATTCCTTTTATTAAAATCTAATCTCCGACAATCAGTCTGCAGCGGAGTGAGAGAACAAAGGACTTGCCCATCTATGACAGCAAGAGCAGGCAATCATCAAGACCTCTCTGTTTGGAAATGCTATCACTTCCTGTCTCCAAATCTAACTCTAGTATTTCTGAACTTTTCGCGCCCAGCCAGGGAATCGGGCTACACCCCTGGCCCTGCCACATGGCTGTAGTTTGGTCGTAATACTTTGAGAATTATATTTTATCCTGTGACGTACCCGGATTCCTCCGGGTCATTGGGTGAACTTTTTCCAAAAGGTTGACGAAAATTGGGGGGAAGGGGGTACGCAAGTACTCTCGTAGGTGTTCATTTTTGTTAAAGAATAGCATCCTATGCCAATTCTCATGGTCTGCAGCTGGTCCGTTCGATATTAGAGCTTTGGAATGTTCAAAATGTTTCCAGAGAGAGGGAGGGGGGGTTAACGATTCCTAAGAGTGAAGTGGCGACAGAACATTCCAACTGTGTCCCACGACATATATAAGAAACAAACTCACTCTAATGTAATTAAAATTAAATATTGTCTCTTATTGTGAGTAATAATAGCTATTTACGGTTTATGCATTTTATTGAAATAAATGGATTAAGAAAATAATAAATAATTCTTATAATTATTTCCCAGGGGTTTTTTTTTCTTGCAATTTAGGCGGATAAATGTGTTTTCCACATGATAACGCAAGTTAAATCTGAATTAATGCTTTTAATTACAAATAAACATACTCATATGTTATCGTAAATGATTGTACACGTCCACAGATTGTATACATTGCTTATCATACCAAAAATAAAAAACACTGATCAGAGAATCGCAAAATCCACAATGCATTAATGTAAGTTTCATCGCACAAAATAACACATAAAAAAACTCATTTGAAAGTATATTCAAAGTGCAGTTTAAAAACAGTTTTTTCTCATTTGGCGACTTAATACATTTTAAAATGTCGTTAAGTTTAGATAATAAGTGTTAAAACTGAACTGAAAAAACAGTTTATCTTATAATAATGTAATTGGTTTTTGTTTTGTTATCATAAATTTCGCATGAAAGAAGACTTTATCGAGTTCAATTGAGCATATTTAATACTTTATTAAAGATTTTGATGAATTTTTCTAGACATTTCGAAGAAATATACAGCTTATCTATTTCTCAAATGGAGCAATTTTAATCAATAAAGTAACAAATGCATTACTAAATATCCAATATAATATTTTTTTGTACTAATTTCTGATCTAGAGAGATTATTTAATTTATACAGCTATTCATCGTTGAATGCATATACTATCAACTATCAGATAGTATCAACTATCAGATAGAATCAACTATCAGATAATCAACTATCAGAGTAGGCGGATTTTTGATTTTCTTCCCAAAAGCGGAAAACTAGAATTTTTTCTGAAATACTTTTTAAACTCTTAATCAGTTCACCATAGGCGCCGACATCGCGTTTTCGAGGCACTTTTTGAACACCCAATAATTTTGCTGTGGATTCTTCGAACCCTCAATATTTTTGCGCATATTTAGTGCGTAAAATGCACGCATATATGCTTAAATTTTGCATTTCGTTATCTATTCTTTAAGTTTATTTTCGTTATTCATTCCCCGTTTACTATAAAGAGTGTATTGAAATTAAAACCTAACCTATAGAACCTGAAAATAAATTTGACATCTTTTGCTATTGTTATAAAGATAACTGAGTTCTAAATTCGCACAGTATCTGTATATTGTATATCATAATGTTGCGCCTACAAAGGCAAAATAAATGAAATTATTTTTCTGTACTTAACTATAATTTGCGTCAATTTATCATTTCAGGCGTTTTATTGTTCCAAATAATCTGACTGAACAAAATTTAAATTTGACTTAAATCATTTTTAAAGTACATGGATCATTTGATTTCAAATTTTTGAAACTCCCAATAATTTTTCAAGTCTGCGTCTATGCAGCCCCTGGTAACTTAGGTTGACTCTTTGCACATTAACCATAAACATACTTTATGGACCTAACATAGGCGGATTTTCGATTTATCCTCCCACAGTGAACAAAATGGAACGGGAAAAGTGAAGTCTCTGAGGACGGTCTTAAATCTCTCACTCTCGCTCTCGTCATATAGGTAGGGAAATAAGCTTAAAGTTATGTATAAGGAAATATAATTTTAAAAAGTTTACAAATTTAATCATGGATTTTTATTGAAACTTTTTAATAACATTGTATCCTAGCCTGATATGTATTTTACAGTTTGAAACCAAATTCAGTATAAACAACAAATGAAAATTCTCCATAGAGTGTCTTAATCGAATTTAAACATGTAACATTTTCGGATATTCATTTATTATTAATTTTGATCAAACGATTCATATAGTAAATTTTTCTATGCGTTATCAATAAATTCTTTATTTTATTTCATATGAAATCTGATAAAATATTTTAGCATATTGAAAGTAGTACTATAAATAGTATTATAAATAGCGATATAGAGAAATAAAATTCTTAAGTTTTATTTACATTGAATTACATTGAAATAATATCACATTGATATTAAAGAGGAGAATGAAATGCTTTGTGCAAATAAATACTCCTTTATAAAATAATTTAATACGTTTGCAACTTGGCTGGTACGCGTCCTTGATTTTCAGAAATTATTGTAGTTTTAACAGTTATTGTAAAGCTACATGGAATTCTACTCTTTATTTTAACATTATATATAGCTATTCTATTTTTATATTATATTTAAGCTGTATTTCAGTTATAATCGGTTGCTTCAGTAATGTGCGACAAACACGTAACTTCACAATCATTTGAATTATTTCTGAAATTAAAAAATTGACCTACATAGAAACTTCAACAAAAAACAGAGCCTTTATAACTACTACTTTGCTCTAAATTTTCCCATTATTCATAAATAAGTCAAAATGAAATTAAAGATTTATGCTTTTGTTACTAAAAATAAATAATAAAATTCACAAACAGTCTTTGAGAGTTGTCAGGAGTGGGAAATAGAAAAGATTCAATACACAATACGAAACAATAATAAAATAGCTTAGCACACTAAAATATTTATGTGTTGTTTTCCAATGAAAAGTACCGCTCTTCAAAAATTTATAGAATGCTGAATAAATAGATAATTCATAGCGAGATGGCAATAATTAGTAAAACAACTAAGGTAATTCTTTTTGATGAGTAAACACTACCTCATTTCAAAATATTATTCTGTTCCCTTTCCATTTTCGTTAAAAATAATTTCTTTTATAGAAAATGGACTTCACTTTGAGAACAAAATCATCTACAAGTTTTTCAGAACTCAAGCACATTTCTTATTGAGTGTAAATAAGCTATTTTGATTGAAATAGAGTAAGTTAAGGTATTTATTTATATGATATAGGCAATGCTGCGATAGATTTTTTTGAATTATTAATAAGCACAATCATTGATTGAAAGTTGAAATTTAGCTAACACATAACTGAAAGTTTATTTTCGATGTGAAACATCTTAGTAAGCGAGGTATGGAGTAAATCTTGAAAGAAATATGACAGGGATGAGACTGACGTATGTAATGGAAGTGCCACCATAGTCGTATGACAACCTATCAAGGAACCATTGTTATAATTTAAATGTTCTGGTCGTGAGATCTTAGTGACAAAATTGGGTACTTTGACAACGAATATTGCAAAATATCACCAACTTATCAACTTTTGATGAGTTCTGTAAATTTCTAAAATATTATAATGCGACCAAGAACTTCACGGCTTACATGCTTTTTCCAAAAATTTTCACAGAATGTTACCATAATTTCATTGGGTTGTAGAAGTGATGCTAGCAAAAGTGAGTTGATAACATGTCTGTGTCCATGTAAATTTTGGCACAAATCTGATGGGGATGAAACAGGATATTATATAACGAATTATGTAACCGAAGTGTACACTGTACTTGAATTACCAAACTTGATACAGAATCTGACATAGCATTTTCCTTCTGACTATATATACCATTTAAGTTGAATTATAAAACTATTCAGACAGACAGTGAGAAAAATAAATTTTAAATTTAAAATATCGACATCTATATTTTGACCTTAAAGCTAAACATCAGTATGTGTTAATCGCATCTACTAACCGCAAACTCGCCCCGATGAGCGATTGCAAAAGTTACATTCAAACGTTTCATCATCGATAACTCAGTCGTGTGGAAAGGAATACAAAACCTGCCTCAAGAAGTTGAGTTTCCAAATCTTACTTAGATAAAAGAGCATGCTAAAGTATTGGATTTTAAAATACATTTACCGATCTCTCATTTATAAGATTGATCATTTACCGACCCGGAGACTGAGAGGTTCAAAGCAAGCGTATGCTCTCAGCTACCGGGATGTAGGTTCAAGTCTCACCTGCTGGTATGAATGTAGTGGTGCCACACAGGGCGCAATGAGTTCAGCCCCCTGTGGTGCGTCTGTTCAATGCCATTTTCAGCGTCTACCTGCTCTTTTGTTCAGACACCAATCAATATCTAATGGTCATTTCCACATTGCGATGTCACAGCACCAGATCAATCTAAACACGACGACAGCAAGAAAATTTGGCACCAACTCCACATACACATTTAAACTCATTAGTACTACCACCCTTGGAGTACCAGAACATATTTCAAGGGATCCGCGCGAAAGTATGTTACCAGCAACAGATCTCAAGACTTCAGTACAAAAGATTTGGAGCACTAGAGCGAATCTCTATGAGTTACTCCAGAACTCCACCAGTACAAATCTGAACATCTCGCTTCAGCGCTAGGTATTTATCCATGACAGCCACTTTTGAAATTTCTATAAAGAGACAGTTAGAGACAGTTGCACCTGCCGCTTGAATGAATACAGCGTTCTCATTCTTACATTCCACAATTCTAAAATATCTGCAAGTCAGACATTATTTGAGAACGTCTCACTTTTGGAGATCAAGTTAGTACGAGGCATAGTAATCTCGTTTCTCAACTGCTTAAATAAAAGTTTCGTTTGACGGATAGTCAATAGGTGTTCATCTGTTTTAGCTACGAGGTTCTTTTCTCTGTACACATTTCAGCATTAAACATTATTTTGCGACTCAAATCATCGCGAGCATGATGTTTGCCTTTAATACCATTTGCGAATTTATCTTTAAAAACGTTCATGCCATATATTTCTCAGAATTTTTTAGGGTTTGTAGAAGGTATTTTAAAATCTACTTGTGAATTTCTTCGCAAATAATGCTGTATTTCTTCTTAAATATTTCTGTCAAAATAAAATCACTTTGAAAATTATATTTTTGTGATTTAGGTAAAATATTACGTATTTTACATTGTGAATTTTAACATGTTCACTGCACACGACAAATCCGACCCAGGAAGACACGGTTTGTAAACACATTTATTCAATAGTAAAATGTGGAATTAATTATTTTTAAATTTTTTTGTGAAGAAATGACTTTCATTTTTGAAATAAAACCTCTTCCGACTTCAGCCATGACGGCATAGTTAGCACTTATTTACTATGAGAATGGTCGTAGTTGATTTTATAGATCGACCGGCCTACAATGAAATAACTTGTATCGGATGACTAGACTGCGAACCAAGAGTTATCTTCTACTTTTCAGTCAATAGACCACTGTAATAACTATATGCCGTTTAACTTCTATCTTGTTATTAAATAAACCAAACTTATTTAGTATAATTTTATTATTTGTGAGAAATACACTTTTCTAAAAATATCTTAATTTACATATATGTATTCTATTCGTTGTATACACTCGAATTTCCTGACAAATGATCTTCAGATACAGATATTCCTAATTTAAATATGTATCATGATACAAAACAAACATTTATAAATATATCAAACATATGCATTTATTATTTGTTTTCTCCCGAGATAGGAATAATATTCGAATTATTTTTAAAAATGTTTTGGACTGCATATTTATGATAAATTCATTTCTATTTCTACAGCTAAATGAGTTTTAAATATTTATGAATAACTTGAATTCATTCGTTGAAAAATAATTTGATATAAATTCACACTCGTCTAAATTTTAGCTTTTATAATTAGCTGCTGGGCAATTTTTTTCATGTGTCCTTGCATTTAACACAAAATAAAATATGACGCTATTACCGAAGGAGTGTTGCTTCGGATAAAGTTCTAATGGAATAATATATTCTACTCATCGATAATATATTTATTTAATATAACTTGTTTTATTATATTATTGCATTTTAAATTTCTGATCTTTCATACTGAATCTTCAATTTTACTTGAAAGGATCTGAAAAATTTTCACAATGATAACTTGCGTGTATATTTATCGTCTGCTATTACAGTAAGTACAGGCATTGGTGTTTATTATAAAAGGAGCAAGTGAATTATCTCAGTGCGTTTATTTACTAATTTGCTTAGAATAATAGAAAATAATGCTTTACTCATAGAAAGTAACCAATTAAATATTTACAATTAATTTGTAACACTAATAATTAATAACTAATGTTTATGGGAAAACCAACTTTTTTCCTATAGGTCAAAGGTTGGAATTTTTCCCTAGGAGAAATTTCATAATGGTGCCCGAACACATATTGAAAAGTTTCTGTTTCTTGCAATTGATATTGGTTTCTATATTTTGCTTATTTGCACAGTCAAGTTTTAAAACATATCTGATTAACTTTCAAGTGGGCTGCAATCGTTTCCATTTCATTGAATATGGTTACTTATGCTACACTTATGTGCGTTGATATACCTAATTATAACATTTATGTGTCCATCTCAGCATTATTTAAGAAATTATTTGGGTGATTTTGAGTTCGACTGTGTAGATCTTTATGTAGATGTAATCTGCCCAATATATACTACATATATCCGATAGTTTTGTTACATTAAAACATTTTCAATGCATTGGTAATATTAATGGCAAATATTTAGTTTATACTACTACAACACACTCACACACATATAAAAATCCCAGCGATCATTTAAAAAGTTTTCCGTCAAGGAGCATTTATTTTAGTTGTTCATAATCATATCTTTAGGGCAATATAAACTGATATAGAAGTAGTACTACAAATAAAAAAACAATCAGTATTTATTAAAATAAATATCAACTTTGCGACATAGGAATTGTTGCACTCAACAAAACGGACTATTAATCTAAAACGTAGTTAAAATTATTTAAAATGTACGAACATGATACAAATGATTTTCTTGAAAAGTATTTAAAGTAGAATAACTTTTCCAATATCTTCTACTTTTAAGCGCAATTACTGGGCTGTTGAAATTGGAAAAAATAAATATGCGAATACTGCTTGTTTATGTTTCTCTTATTATTTTTTTGTCTCCGTAAAGATAATCTTTTTCCGATATTGACGAGGAGACGTGCATTGCCATAAATTTCAACCTCTTATCTATTTATAATAGAATCAAATATTTGGAAGTAAAATGTGACTTTTTTTTTTTTCTAAATAGCAGCGAATATGCAGCACCATTCTCTTTATTGTACTACTCAACTAGAACAAATTATCCGTCATTACTCGGATCGTAAATAAACGCCCTGCTCAATTCCCCAATGACGCTATCAGCAATAAATAAATAAATAAAATAAATATAACTGCTTTCCCCAAAGGAAAACTAAAATATTTAAAACCTCTACGAGACCTCTCATAATGCCAAAAAACCTATCCACTATGCGTACTCCTCTCACCTCTCCTAAAAATTGATCTGATCTAGAGAAGGTAAATCTCCGTCGAAGTGAAAGACAGACAATTAATATCATACCAAATAAAGAAAGTTGGACGACATCTATTGAATTCACAAATTAGAAAACACAAATTCAGTTGGTGCTATCAGCTTTTTGCTTTCAGACAAAATGTCTGCCAAAATGTTCGATTGTATGCAAATCTGAGTTAGCTCTCTGGAAAAAAATCGAGAAGGCGTGGTTAAAATATACATACAGAAGGTCATATCTCCATTGAGCGTGCAGGAACTTTGCCGGATACCCTTTGCGTTGACTAATACGATCAATTAAAAAATTACATAAATTAAAATAATTTATGATATCGATACTTTTGTTAGAAAGTTGATATATATGTTTCATAACTCACCAAATCTGGTAAACCATTTGAAAACCGTTGCAATGAAAATGAAATACGATACTAAAAAATGCAGGCGTTAGCTATATAATAAAAGGCAATGTCTGTCTGCATGTCTGTCTTATACACTATAGGCTCAGCGAGCGCGCGTCGCAGAGCTACGAAATTTGGCAATCGGAGACGGGAGGGGGAGGTGACACGTGAAACCGATTTTTAAAATTTGATTTTGTTTGTTGTTAATTAATGTTTTATGCGATTTTGACCGTTTTTTCCCCTTTTTTCTCCATCCAGACATCGCAGAAAAAAACAAACCACACGACCGGAAAAAGCAAACAATTGCTCGTAAAAATATATCAATTTCAAATCTCAGGGACAAATTCTAATATTTGTAATAATTCTAATAATTTACATTTTTGGAAAGCCCAAACATCAGGCATTCTTACAAGCTTAATCTGATCAAGAAATATGAAAAAATTACTGCAGGATCCGGATTTCAAGGAAGTCATGATTTTTAAATTCTCGGCAAAACGGCCCAAGTAGTTCGAATTTTCATCCACATGCGCGTGCAGACGCACGGTGTTGCTATAGAAACGGTTTTTGGCCTAGCAGATGTTCGGTAGTATCTGGTTGATATATTTATCCTGATGAGGATATTCGCATGGGCATTAAATTATATTTGCCAATGTCATCAGTGATCGCTTTTTTTACGGTTTTTTGCCTGGGGACAATTAAAAACCGAATTACTGTTTGCTTTTTATAAGGTTTTTGGCTTATTATGCTGGAGTGAATTGTGGAGATGTCTTGTTTACATCGGGTGGTGGTTGAGACCACAATGAAAAAACTTAAACACTGAAGAAATAAAAAAATAAATAAAAAAGAAGTTATGGAGATTGTCGTGGCGCCTTAAAATTTCATTATTAGTTTTAACGTTACTAAACTAAAGCAAACTTTGTTAACTCCACAAGGTTGAGGGCGCGGTAGCCCAGTGGTTATCTCGCGGGAATTGCACTCGGTAGGCTCGGGTTCGATCTCCGCCACTGCCAAACTGCCGCCGTGTTCATGCGGAGTATGAATGCGTTAAACATGTGGGGACGTAAATCCTTCCGAGAGGTTGGTGGTAGGGGTACGGTCCCTGGAGATGCCTCCCCCACTGGGTTCCGGTTTGAATTGGGTGGCACTTCCTGGCCATCCAAATAGTTATCTTACACCTTTCTGGTACCGGCCACACACAAAACTGCAGTAAGCCCTAGGGTCTGCCGTGTGGTCTGGGTTTTCAACACCTTCCTGGTAAGTCGGATGGTCTGAGTCTCAACAACAACTCCACGGCGTTATGGTGCCAGCGAGTTTGCCACGGTCAGAATTTTCAAGGGTAGCGAACAGGCTGGTCGTAGGCATCCCTCTAGCATTGTTTTTTTACTATCTGTTAGTGAATAAGTAAGTGTGAGGCCAGAATATGTCCTCACATGAGGCATTTTTATTGCAATATTTATGGTGCATAGAACGGCTAACAAAGCTCGAGTCTGGCTGTCGCCGGTGTTTACAACAACGTGAACTTTTAGGTCAAATACTATAAATTTGGGTGTCCCAAGCCAAAGGGGATTTGAACATTTCCGGTACGCATTTCCGGTAGCGAAGCTTGGGTAAAAAGGGGTCTTATTGAAGGGTTTCTTCTAATGATCTTGTTGAAGACATCAATCAGTACCTGTCACAAATCAGGGGTTGTTGGTTTGTTTACTTACAAAGCGTTGTAAGAAAGAAAAATTTTTTTAAAGGAAAGATGTCACCCCATATGCAAATGCAAGGGGATTTACAAGAATTCTGTTAAAAGTATATATATTTTTTCAATGGCTGATGTAAAAAAAAGAAAAAAATATGTGATTGTGTAATAAGTGTACCAGTATCAGAGTTCAGCAAAAATGTTATATATGTGATAAAGTTATCAATTATAAAAAAAATGTTTGATGAAGTATGTAAGAATTATGTTCAAAAAATAATAATGTGTAATTTGTACAAAAAAAATGTGTAATGACGTTAAAAATATAAAAGTAGATAGTAGTGTGTAACATTTCAAAGTGAATGTGCATATGTTTAAAAATCTTTTTAACTACTCAAAATTTAATTTAGCTTCAATTGAAAGCTGGACCTGGTAAAGTTCATGAGTACGTAACTTATGTTTATTTTGTGTATATTATGTGTGCAAAAAACTTTTCTGTTACAGCAAGACTATTGAACTTTTTCTGGACGGACGTTGTCCAAAAGAAAGTGAAAAATGCCAATTACAGAGTTTCAAGTGCATCGAACTTTGGTTTCGAACTCTGATGGTTTAATTTTTTTTGCTTCATTTTTTTCTGTCTGTGGGGAGATATGTAAGGCCAGAATATGTCCTCACATGAGGCATTTTTATTGCAATATTTATGGTGCATAGAACGGCTAACAAAGCTCGAGTCTGGCTGGCGCCGGTGTTTACAACAACGTAAACTTTTAGGTCAAATACTATAAAGTTGGGTGTCCCAAGCCAAAAGGGCTGAGAGGGGCCTTGATAAATGTCAAGTGATGCCATTGGGTTCAGAAGAACCAATGAGCACCAAGGAGAAGAAAGGCGAAGCTACCTCCCCCCCCCCCCCGCCGAAGGAACCACAAGTCACTTGGATACAAAATGTGGTAGAAGTAACTTGGATACGAAATGCTGCAGAAGCAAGTCTGACACGAAATGTGTTGTTAAAAGAAGTTTCATTCGAGGTGTTGCTGCAGCAGGTTTTGCAGTTGACTATAAGTACTAGATTCAAGCCACACACGAAAGAGTTGTGGCCGTACGGTCAGCAATAAGACGGATGCAAGCCTCAGCGTGATGACCCGAAGATTAAACTGTAAGGTATGTGCTCATTTTCCCAGGTCATAGAAATTATCGAAATCTAATATTGCTGGTCGTATCTCCCCTAGCTAAAATATTAAATGAAAATTGATAATAATTGAAAGTTGATATTGTTGAAAATTAGTGCTTTTGATAAATTGATGTTGTTAATAAATGATATTGTTTAAGTTTTAAATAGCCTAATCTTTTTAATATTAATTAACAATTCTTTTCAGGACTTACACAAAAGGTAAAAATAATTGGAGTGTTATTGCGGCACAACAACGAGCGATGTACGATTTAAATGTTAATTCCACGTTATGAGATCAACGGCCATGTTTTCAATGATTAAGAAACAATTTATAATTAATTCTAATATAACCTTTAAAATTAACTCTTTTAAAATCCACGTCCCACAGTAAGTAATATCAGGTTTAAATTCAGGGGTCAAATTTAGTGAGATGCTCAAAAGACGGCATTGAAAGAAAAGCAGAGTTACCAAGATTAACCCTAATCCTAACAAATTTATCTCTTTTCTTTTGTTTAGCAGACTGATCTTTTAATATCCGTTAGAGAATAAGTAACCAATACCAGGTATATAATCATGAGATCAGAATTAAATGGGGTTTACCAGATTTGGTGAGTTGCGCAGGGATATTATTTTGCTTCAGCCAAAATACTTGATAGTATTAAAAACAGAATTTTAAAAGTTTTGACCGATTTCGGAGGTTTAATATATTAACTTTTTATTTTTGTAAATAAAACAAATTGATACTTGTAATATTTTTTATTCTATTAGTAACGAAATATTTCAATTTCAGTTTATTTTAGACAACAATTCGTATTAATTCCTGTTAAAAATGTCTTGTTCTAGTTTTCACATGATATATTGATACATAGGATTTTATTGAGATGTGTGCATTTGTTCTTGAGTTATTGTGTTACCTCCCGCCCCTACACACACACGAATGCAAAAATAGATATATTTCAAAAATGATTTAAATATGGCCAGGTCCTAAAACATAAATTTCCGTTAATATATCAAATTCTAAAATGTTTGGGAAAACCAAACTTTAAACAACAATTTGAACGAAAACGATAATATATATCCAGATTTCTAATGAATATTCTGCAATTGGTATTAAAAGATCACTTCCTACTTTATTCTTCTTTTAAGTAAGGCTTCAGGTAACGTCACTGCTTGATTTTCTTTTGAAATGCTCTGGAAGAGACAAACTCGCCTGTGGTGTCCTAAATTGTTATTTGCAGATCAACTTTTCGTACTATCGTTTTTTTTTCAGTGAAGTAAAGTCTTAAAAAAGAAGATACACTTCCATTTGTGTTCTCTGTTTTGTGATCTAAGTGGGGCAAAATATCCACGAAAAAAATATTAGTATCATGGAGAAGTACTCAAAGGAAAACGCATAGGAAAAATAAATTCAATAAAGAAGATGAATAATATTTGAAAAAAAATCACGAGAAATACATTTGTTAGCTTAAGAAGATTTTTCTGTTTTTACGTCAAAAGAGTAATGTATCCGACTCTTGAATAAAAACGTCTTGGCTGAAACTGTTATTATTGTTTTTTGTTTATTTTAAAATTAGTATTTTAAATTTAATTAATTGTACGTGTGACTGATTTCATTACTTTTATCTCTTTCTAGAAGCAATTAACTCGCATTAATTCATAATATATATTTTAGAATACTTGAGATTTGAAGAAATAATTTGTATGCCATGTTTTGCTAAGAGCAAAATTGGGACCTTGAACTGGTGTATCTCAATACAAATACTTGAGGACAGTATTAAATAACCTCACATTTACCTCATTCTAGTTAGTATATTATGAAACTGCTACATACTCTAAACAATACAGTTTGTCGATGCTTATTAACTAAAATACATCAAAGAAATATTAAATGTGGCATTAATATTTGAAAAAAAGTTACTTTAGCCGTTACGAAAGCTAAGGAAATGATGCGAAAAGGGGTCGGAATCCACATCCAACATCCCTTCTTGTAAAATTGTGCGATTTTCTTCAAGCTACAAGAAATAACTAGATCATCGGACCTTTCCGATGTTTCCTTAGATTGCTGCTCAGGTGTGAAGGGCTCAATTGGCTGAGTTTTCAGCACATCCACTATATCACAGTTATCTGAAGGTAAAATACTGCAAATTTCCGATAACCGACGACCGTGCGCAAAAGTCACAACCGTAGCAAACTTTTTTTTTTTTTTAATATCCTGGAGCTTTGGGAAACATCGTGAGTCAAATAATTTCAGCAAAATCTGTATCGCAAGACACACTTCCCAAAAACTATCAGTTCATCTATCATAAAAGTTACATTTTCTACCAAATTTTTACTTTCTCATATTATAAAATATAGTATAGAGAAAGTATTGATTCCACGAAAATTTTTAATTTCCAGATTTTTATGCTAATATATATTTCAGGATCTACTTAACACTTTTTTGATTAGTTTCAGAGGCATATCTGTAAGTCTGTCTGTGGTCGATTTATGGTGCATACGATAGCTGCTACAAACATTAATGGATTATCACGAAACTGTTTATCCGGCTTTGTAAAGGAAAAATCTAGGCTTCGATATAATTTGTGAAATACGAGCGAAAACTTCGAAATGTACATACAATTTCACATTTCGGATAAATTTAAATAAAAAATTTATATAAATTTAATTAAATAAAAATCCAAAATGGAAATGGGATCTTTTGGACCTCGGATTTGTTGGTTCTCTAGCACTGTCGGGTGGGGACTAGTATATCGTCGAAACATCTATCTGCGGCATTTCTGTGTTATTTGTGTTTATGTACGTTGTTCAAGTTTTTCCTTAACAAATGGGATATTTTTTATGATATTTTAAAGAAAAAAGTAATATTCCTTTGAAAATACTGCAAATCTTACGTAAAGGAACACTTTCCAATTCCTGAAGGAACTGACTGTCACTAACGAGATTAAAATATCTGGATTTCTTTTATTCGCCATACTTAAGTAGTCTGACAGGTAACTGTTACTGTTTGTTCCTTTAAAATCCTTTATACGTAAGCTAGCTTACTTCGATTGTCTAAAATTGTTATTTAAGGATAAAACTTTCTGGAGTTCTTTCTGTAACAGACTAAAACCTTTATGGAATTAAAAGCAAAATTTCAGATCGCATTGCGAAAAACCGGCTTATATTTTCTTCAGAAAACCAAGACAGTAAAAGTACAGATGTGAAACTGTATACGCTTACGTTTTTTTAAAGTATCAAGATATAAACTCAGACATTATGGCAATATTTAAATGGCAGGATATACTTCGTCATACGAAAGTTATTTTGAAACTAATAAATGCAAAATATTGTTATTTTTAAAGTACACTTTTTAATACTTGAATGTAACTCAAATGTATAAAAAACTTTTTTTATTAAAATGTTTGTAACTTATATGTATGAAAGACAACGACACATCAAATTATAGACATTCTATTTGTAATACTTCTCGAGTTATTCCCCAAGAGAGAGTACATTCCTATGGTGGGCCCAAGACGTGTTGGCGCGATAGGTTGAAATTCAAAGGAATTAAATTGTACTATAGAAGTCAGCGGCAAACCGAATTTCTTGTTGCTATGATTAATGAAGCTTTATTATTTAAGGCCTTACAGACATGAAAACATACATACATTTCTATGGTGGATACATACATTTCTATGGTGGATACATACATTTCTATGGTGGGTCCAGGACTGGTGGCTCGATAAGATTGAAAATCAATAAAAAAAATAAAATGTACCCCGAAAGACAAAGACATACCAAATTTCATGTTATTATGATTAATGGAACTCGATTAATAGACTCACAAAATATGAAAACGTGCACGATCGCGAGTTCAGGACGGGCTCTTTCGATGAGGTGAAAATTCAAAAGAGTTAAAATGTACAGCAAAATACAACGACATATTAAATTTCATGTTAGAAACATGATTAGTTGTAGTTTCAAAGACGACTAAAAAGCAAATAGACAAACATCAGATCAAATCATATAAAATGTTGTAAAAAAAAACAGTGATTGAAAAGACAATGAACAGAAATATATAATATAACGTACAATATAATTATAATTTGTGGGTTTATGTTTTCCCACACAAAATAAACATTAGCATACAAAATTTCATATCTGTCGTTTTTTAGTTTTGGTTTATGAAGAAAGCCAAAATTATTTTTTCACAATATGATCAGCATTCTTGCGTCTAATATTTTTTGTCTTTCACAGGGTGCATTTCCTTTATGTACTAACTGTCAATATGTTGTGAATGATATTAGTGCAATGAAAATGTGATTATATTTATTAGTACTACATAGTGGAAAATTTGTAATGCCGTGTTTCGAAAAACATTCAAGTTAGAATACAAGTTTTGAAGAACGTACTTATTGAGAGCAAACATTTTCTGAAAAGTATCACTTTTGGAAATTGGGTAAGAAATGTATGAGTTATGGACATTAAACCCAACATAAACTCAAAACATAGAAAGGTTGCTTTGGTGATGACATAGTTTCATTTTTTGCTATTTTATAGTGACGAAATTTTGCTATTTTATTGTGGTAAGTTATGTAGTAATTAATTTTAGTGCTAAATATCCAAATAAAAATAATAGAAAGTTTCAATCAATGATACAATCAGATATTATAAATCAAGCTTGTAAAAGCTTGAGAAAAAATATTCATTAGTGTATGTATATATATATATTTTCTCTGTCCAGAAAGTATATTTTAATTGATTTTAAACGTCAAGTAATGTACAAATTTAACATTTGTGTTTCATTATAATGATTTATTCATTAAAATAATTATTATAAATCAGATGTATTACGTATGAATTCTTTAGAAAATATGAGTTTCATGTTTTAATTAATTCCTTCCATTCCATTTTTGAAAAAAGAAAAATTGTTCCTCAAAGTATTTAAACATATTTGTGTTTATATAACTATTTTTTTTAAAGTTTCTTTTAAAGTATTTTGAATATATATTTTTTTTGATTTTTATATAAGATATGCCAACAGGTAGTGTATCTAATATTCGTTTACCAAATGAAAGTCTTCGATTGAAATAGCATATTTTCTTATAAAAGTGCCCGAAAGCTAAAATGGAACCTACGACTTCTTGATCTGTAAACAAACTAAAACTCTATTAATTTGGTATTAGTACAGAATTAGAACATCGTGATTAACATGATAAGTATTTTACTTATGAAAGGACTGCACAAATGTATTTATTAAACGATTTGATAAGCCAAAATTCAGTCAACTTTTGCTAAACGTAGTTATGACGAAGGACCTTGTTAGTGTGAAGCATAAAACAAAACATAACTCTACCAATGTATCTGCAACTAGTGGAAAACGAAACCGAAACTGTAAAAATCGGTTGTGAAATCCAAATCAAGCTTCTAGGACTTTCTTTAAGATATATTAATTTCACAAGAATTTAAACTATTGTATAGATAAATAATATTTATAGTATTTTATTAATCTTAATAGTTTGATTATTTTGCAATAAGATAAATCATTAAAATATGATATATTTTAATCATTATTCTCTTAAGATTATTTTCTTAAGATAATTTTTAACAGTAAAATTTTGCAATTTTTATAAACAGAAGATACATAACTAAAGAAGTAATTTAAACTAAAATAAAATGTTATACTTATTATAAGAATATGATGTATGTGAAACTTAATTCTAATGTTTAAAATCATATAAACACTAAAATTTATAATTTTATAAACAGAAGAAATGTATCGAAGAAAATTGAATTACGTCAGTAAAAAAAAAATACCGCCAATCATACAGATAAAACAATACAACCCAATTTTCGAACATACTGACTTTAACCCTAATGGGATTAAGAGATCATGTTTTCTTTCACTCGCTAAGCCCAAAACGTGAGCCAGGTATATTTTATTGTTAGATCTTCCGAAACCGTTTTAAGTGAGTCAATAGCGTCTGGTGACCGAAATTGTTATTTATTGATCCATTTTCCCTGCTTTATTTTTCCATTGGAGTAACTTCTAATATAAACGTATTCTTATATTTTTTTAAGGATTCGAAATCTTAGTTGGACAATTCTCCATGAATAAAATGATCATTATTATAATAATTCAATAATTCATTCGAACGTCTATCCAAAAGTACATATGGGTGGAAATTTTTGTCAGTAAAACTGTATAAAAATGTAATGATTTCAACTGTTTTTAGGAGCAAGAAAATCCTACATTTTCAGTATAAAAAACAGATCAACCACTGAAGTGAAAACAGAAAATTGTGTGGGAATCATAGATTTAGAAGATAATGGTTATCACAACGTATATGTCTAACCACGCTGACTAGCACTTTTGGTGATTATCGGTGATTAAGGGATTCTATGAGATTAATGTGACATCATTTTGGGTTTTAACTGTAAACATTAGACTTGTTCAGCCAATTTAAAATAAATTGAACTGTAAGTTTTTCGAAATAAAATTTGAATAATTAACTGTTTAATAGCAATGCCCCAAACAAAGCACGATGTGTTAATTTTGTGCAAAGTTTTTCACACCTCACCGGTTCCCGACCATTCAATTTGCTGCTCTAAGTCCTAGAACGAGCCGGATGGTCTGGGCTTTCGACACCTCACCGGTTCTCGTTAGATCACCGAAGTCAAGCAGCATCGGGCGCGGTTAGTACTTGGTGGGTGACCACATCGGAACACCGCGTGCTGTTGGCCATCTCGGGTGCGGTATCCCCGTGGTTTGCGCGCTAGATTTGCACGCTACCACAAAATGCCGCCGTGTTCATGCGGAGTACGATCACGTTAAACATGTGGGTCCGTAAGTCCTTCCGAGAGGTTGGTGGTAGGGAAAGGAGGGTACGGTCCCTGTGGATGCCTCCCCCACTGGGTTCTGGTCTAAATTGGGTGGCACTTCCCGACCGTCCAAACAGTTACCTTACACCTTTCTGGTAGGTCGGACGGTCTGGGTTTCAACAACAACAACACCTGCTCCGGCCAGAGGCGCGGTAGCCCATTGGTTAGCGCGCTGGAGTTGCACTCGGTAGGCCCGGGTTCGATTCCAGCCACTGCCGAAACTGCCGCCGTGTTCATGCGGAGTACGATCACGTTAAACATGTGGGTCCGAAAGTCCTTCCGAGAGGTTGGTGGTAGGGGAAGGAGGTTACGGTCCCTGTGGATGCCTCCCCCACTGGGTTCCGGTCTAAATTGGGTGGCACTTCCCGACCGTCCAAACAGTTACCTTACACCTTTCTGGTAGGTCGGACGGTCTGGGTTTCAACAACAACAACACCTGCTCCGGCCGTCCAAATGGTTACTCAAGTCCTCTGGATGAGTCGGACGACCTGGGGTTTCCACACCTGCTCCGGCCGTCCTTCCTAGAGGTTGGTGGTAGGGGAAGGAGGGTACGGTCCCTGTGGATGCCTCCCCCACTGGGTTCCGGTCTAAATTGGGTGGCACTTCCCGACCGTCCAAACAGTTACCTTACACCTTTCTGGTAGGTCGGACGGTCTGGGTTTCAACAACAACAACACCTGCTCCGGCCACACAATTAGCTATCATAAGCCTTCGGGCTGGTCGTGTGGTCTGGGTTTTCAACACTTGCTAGTTATTGTGAATATGTGAAATGTGAATACCCCTAGAAGTAACATGATTAAAATGGCCCCATGTCGGCTAATTTCAAAAGCTGTAAGCATTACAATGAAAATTAATTTTTTGAAGAACATGCAACTTCATACAACGTCAATATTAAGATTAAAATACATTTACAATACTACAGTGTAAAGCACTCATGACTTCTAGTAACAGTATTTCTTTTCTTTTTTCCCCCCGACTACAAGCAAGCAGATCTGCTTTTGCAAGCAGATCTTAAATCGATCATTATCCATCAAATTTCAATTTTTAAACTTGGAACAGAAATTCCAAAGGAATTTCACATGATTTAGAAAGTGAGGCGCTAATAAATTGAAAGTGTGGTGAAAGTTAATGAAGAAACATCAAGCTGTTGCCTTACATTTTGGATATTATAATCCTTGGGTTGAATTAGCATTCTTAATTGAATAAGTGATCGTGAAGCGTATATCAATACATTGTATATCTTGGTCGCAATAACCCACCATTATTTCTTTTGCACGAGTTCCTAAAATATAACTGTAATTAACATACTACACATTAAATTCCACAATTTTAACATTTAAATTAAAATATTATTTGGTGCTGTAACAAAAAAGTATAGCTTATGTTAGATTTTAGACATATTGAATTATTCATAATTATGGCCGAATTATCATATATCGTTAATCATTATAAAACATTGAATACATTGCGTTGTGTGCCGCTATTATAACCCACCATATTAATCTTCAGTGCGAGTTCTTAGAATAGAAAACATTAACATGCTACAATAATTAATTGCACCATTTTAACTTTAAAATAAACTCATTTATTTTTTAACAACATAGATTACTTATTAAATTAATTATAACAGTTATTCATTAATTGCGGCGGAGAGAGAAAATGTGAGACCAGTTAATTAAAATGCCTATAGTGCATTTATGACCATCAACAATACTTGACTCGCACATACCTGTTGGTTGTCTTTAGATCTTGACACACAGCTCGTACTTTGCTTCTGTTGTATCTCTAAATCTGCCGTTGCAATTCTGTATATTAGGACATGGTCACTTCTGTGGAATCTCTACGGAACACTCTGTTTGCAAAACTTGCGGAATAAATCCCTACTGTATCTCTGCGGCTATTTTGTTGCTATCGCTCTCATGGAATCTTCGTAGAAGCCTCCTGGTATCTCTCTATGAAAAATCGCTATTGAATCACACGTAGAAGTCGTGCATATCATTCTAGAACATTCGGGTACCGCATCCTTTGTCTGGGGTCTGTAACGCCTCTTGTCGCTCTGATTGGCCGACCTTAGGGCAATGCGACCAGACATCTAGAACATTGGTTAACACCCTTAAACATTCTCGTGGCTTCACCTTGGCCTCCAAGGTTTATTGCGTACTTTGACCTTTCGGGCCATGTTGCCATAAAACTGGCGTCCTTAAGTCTGATGCTATTGTTAAACATTACAGACATCATAAATACAAATATAAACTGTCTAACTAAATTCTCACATATATCTCCTGTCAACAAAAAAAGCAAAAAAAGAAGAAACATACAAAAATTCGATGTCACTGCCAACTCTATAATTGGCATTTTTCTTGCTGAAAGTCTGTTATAGTTCTGCTGTAATTCACAAAATATTGTCGTACACACAGCAGTTTATACACATTTAAACACCATATATATCAGTTATGTACTCATCAACATCATATCAGGTTGAGCTTTCAAATCAAGCAAAATTTAAATTTTGACTAACTTATGACTTTTACGGATACTCACATTTACTTTCCTAATATTACACACTTATATACAATAACTGATACCTTTAACATTATTTTTTTTACAAATTACAAAACATTATTATTTTCAAGTCATTTTTACACAGTTCATTATCCATTGATTTACTAAATTTTCATTATTGATATTTTTATAACAATACATCATATTTGCTTCACAGTACATAACCATTAACAAAAAAAAATTTTAACATTAGAAATCCTTAAATAATTTTTAATATTTCTGTGAAATGGACAATATACTCTCTCTGACAGTTTTTTTTTAACCCGACGTAAACAAATAACACTTAACCCTCTAATGGAATGGTGACAGCTTTGATCGTTCGTCTGTTAATGATCATTATTGAAACTACTGGTACCTTCTTCCTTTGAGTGGAAGTTTTTAAAAAGCAGGAAGTGTTCAAAAAACCCTTCGAATACGGGAGTGACCACTGATAATGATAGCCCCGTTAATATATTTTTAGCAGGATTTCGAGATAAGAGGTTTCTTCAACTCTACTTGAAGACGCTTTGCTGTACTTGCTCGTGCTCGCTTTTTGATGCTGGACTGTGATCAACAACGGCTTCGCACTTTAAAGTATCGTAAAACATTTTTAACATAATTTGACGTGTCCATAAACGTTGAATTAATCTGCATTAAATATACATTATCTGCCCATTTGTTATCATTATGCTTATAATCTTGACTAGCCTTTTTCTATTATTGCATGCTACATGTGCTATACTAATTCCTAATTGAAATTTTATTTAATGGGGTGCCTATAGCTAATTTGTCTTCATTATCAAAGTTAACTTTAGGTGCCTTACTATCACATAAATTTGACATGAAATATCCTTTAACACTTTTATAATAACTTTTTATCAAGCATTTTAATTCACTTTAATGTATTACATTATATTTTAAATTTTAATTAACCTCTCAAATCCTTCTTGAGATTATCTTAATATAATTTCTCATTTATATACCTTCCTTAAGACTTGCATAAATTTAAACTCATTAAATTATTTTAAAATTTTTAATTTAATCTTTGTCTCACAAAAGTTTTTTTAACTCTTTCCTTAACACTTGCATAAATTTAAAATTTATAAAACAATTCTTTAAAAATGTTTTTGAAATTTAATTTTTTGTCTAAAAAAAGTTTTTTTAAACTTATTTAAAATGAATTCCTTGCATTATTTTACTCATTATAAAAAATTTTTAACCATTATCCTTGAATGTAGTGCCTCACTTAAATTTATTGCAACCTTTCGCTAAGTGATTTATTTATGTTTTCAAATTACGCTATAGAGTTGAGTAGTCCTTATCCTGTATCCACACATATTTAATTACTACTAATTTGCTTATCGCAGAGTTGAGTTGTATTGCGTGAGTCGTTCCTTCACTTGGCAATGTAGATTCACATTTTGTAAACAAACTTTGTGCCATATTTTTATTTATTTACTTATGTTATTATTTGAATATCCTACGATTTAAAAAAAATATTTTATTAACCGCGGATTTTTACACAATCTTACCTACAATATTTATAATATTTATTTTTTTATTTAATTTATTTATTTATCTTTTTATAACTTTCAATACTTGACATTTTATGACCTGTCATAGCGTGTGGTTGAATCTTATCATTGTTATCTCACAAATTATTATATAATTATTTATTATCTTGACATTTTAGTAACAGCGGCTAGCATACTTTATAGCTGTTACGGTTTATCAGTACATATTTTTATTTATTTACTTATATCTTGCTACTTATGACATTTATTACATATATTTTATTTTTATTTATTTACATAACCTTCCTCACATCTATTCAGATATTTATTTATTACAATTATTCGTTATATTTGCAAATACCTGATCATCAATATATTTGACATTACAACCAAACTTTTTACGTAGTATAATTTTGTTTACATATATTGCTCAGTTTATATCGTACATCGTTGACATCTTTTTTTACATACCTCGCTGAGATTTAAATTATTTTTTATCCTTTCATATTTATTTATATTCATTTCATATTTATATCGTATTTATTTATATTTATTTTCACTTTTCTACAATTTTCACACATGAATATTTACATTTTATTTCCATATCATTATTTATTTATACACATGCTTTTTGTAACCTTTCTCTGCGTTGAAAATCAACAACAAAAATGATTTTATTAGCACCTAATATTCTTCTATTAGTTATTTATTTCAAATTTCTGCATACTTTTCATGAATTTATGATTTATTTATTTAAACAACTATTTTAACTAAATTTAATTTATTTAACCTGTCATTTTAGGATTAATTTAGTTATTTCACTTGCTTACAAATTTATATTACTCAAACAGTCATTTACTTTAGCAATTTTCCATACGTATTTACATTTTACATTTCAACATTCCTGCACGAGATATCGTGTTCTCGATTGCTTCATTGCAACGGGCGATTTACAGCTATCTTAATTGTTCTTAGTTTAACATTTTAAGCTCAAATTGATTTAAAATTTTTAATATTTATTCAATTTATTTACTCTTTTAATGATATAAAATTTATACCATTAATGACTTCTTAACATTCTCATTTTCAGTTCATATCTATTTTTTCACTTTACTTAATCATGTCTTACAATTTTTAAGCCTCAAGACTCTCTCCCGAGTTCATCATGGCTGCATCATTTTTTGAGAAATAGCTTTACCTTGGAAAATAAGAAGACAATGTGGCTAGGACTGCTACAATAATGCTCGTGCATTGATTTGGCTATAGACATTATATCTACTTAGTTAGGTAACATATTTGATTATACCTTTCATTTTTGTAGATTATTTGCATAATGATTTTTGCTCAATGTTCTTATCACATGTAAAACCTTTTGTGTTCATCATTATTTTTTTACATCATATTATTTTTGCAAAATTTATTTCTACAACCATTCTTCAATTTAGAAATTCATACTATTAACCATTTTTAGAAACTGATACCATTATTCATTTTTATAAATTCATTGCTTGCTAGATTATTTTTCCTTTAATTCATTGATGTATTATTTTTATATCTCTCTCATTTACATTTCTTTAAAAAACAATCATCTTGAGAATTTGAGTGTCAAAAAATTTTGATCTCATGAAAAATTTGAATCTAGCTTTCTTTCATTTTGTTCATGAATTTTCTGACTTTCATTTGTGTTTTGAATATGTAACTCATTTAACAACTTTAATTTTTGTATAACATATTCCTTGTATTTGCTTTGGTTTTCATCTACTTCTGAAGCTATATTTTGAACATCATTAACTTCATTCTCATTTTGCTTATTTTCCATTATTATATTCTAATTTTCATTTTGAATATTTTCACTATCATTATTTGCATTTTGAATTTTTTGCAAATTAACATTTTCATTTCCCATAACAACCATTAGTTTATTCTCATTTGAATTTTGAATGTTTTTACCGCTTTATTTTCCTCCGACCATTCAGCCATTATTGCAACTTTCTCAAATTCATTAATAAAAAATTCGACATCTTCGTCTTTACGTCCATTAAAAACTGGCAATAAACTTATTACTCCAAAATTTTCCATTTTGACCCTAGGATTTTCAATAATTCCAAATTGCGATCTTCGCGGTGATTTCTGTCGTCTAGAATTTCTCTGCGGCATTTAAAACAAAATTTTTCTTTCCAAAATCCCAATTTAATAGCATAAAATACACAATTCAACATAATACACTTCAAACACTTCTAAATGCAAATATTTTCCATTATTATTTTTTTAACAAATTATTTTCAATTTCTTCAATATATTCTATTTATTTCATCAGACGTTTAGTGAATGTGCATGTTTTAGGTTAAACAATGCTTCCATCTGGTCATCACACTCTCCTCCATTAAAATTATTCATCATCTTATTTAAAATTATTTTAATCAACCTTAATAGTATTTATTAAAATGTTCATTTAAATTTGAAACTCGCACCAAAATGTCACGGAAACCAAATGTGGTGCACATTTAAAAATACGAAAGTTGAAGTTAATTGAATTTAACTTAATACATTGCGTTGCAACATGAAATACCGCGTTAACCTACTTTATGATTTTTAGTGCTAGTTCCTGGAATAGAAAATATTAACATACCACCATAATTAATTGTACCATTTGAACTTTTAAAAAAAACCTTTAATTTAACAACATAGATTACTTATTAAATTAATTACAACAATTATTCATTATATGCGGCGGAGAGAGAAAATGTGAGACCAATTAATTAAAATGCCTAACTTGCATTTTCGATCGTCAACAATACTTGAATCGTACATACCTGTTGGCTGTCTTTAGACGTTGACACACAGCTCGTTCTTCGGCTCTGTTGAATCTCGAAATCTGCCGTTGAAGTTCTGTATATCAAGACATAGACATTTCTGTGAAATCTCAACGGAACACTCTGTTTACAAAACTTCCGGAATACTTCTCTACTGCATCTGTGCGGCTACTTTGTTGCTATCGGTCTCACGGAATCTTCGTAGAAGCCTCCTGGCATCTCTCTATGAAAAATCGATATTGAATCACACGTAGAAGTCGTGTATATCACTCTAGAACCTTCGGTTGCTGTCTCCTTTACCTGGGATCTGTAACGCCTCTTGTCGTTTTGATTGGCCGATCTTAGGACAATATGACCAGAACATTGGTTAACATCCTTAACCATTCTCATGGTTTCACCTCGGCCTCCAAGATTTATTGCTTACTTTGACCTTTCGTGTCAGGGTGCCATAAAACGCATCCTTAAGTCTGATGTTATTGTTAAACACTACAGACATCTTAATTACAAACATACAAACATAAAACTGAGTCACTAAATCTTTCTCAAAATCTGGTCTCACAATTACACATATTAGGATTACGATTAAACTTACAGTATTTTTGTACACTCCTAAGGAGAACTTGAGCGTGTGAGACCAGGATTTTATATTTTCCCAAAATCACATGTCTTACCTAATATTCAAGGCAGCTTTTTTTCACATGTCTCTATTTGTCTTTTTGAAATTCTGGACTCCAATTTTACTAGTATACAACATTTAGACATGCCTAACCTCCAATTGACTTTGACAACATACTCTTAGACAGACATTGCCTCCAATTATATTTAACGCAACACTCTTAGACGGTCATTCTGAATTGATTGAAAAACACTACACCTTCTAAGACATCATCGCCTTCAATTTGTTAAGACAACACTCTTCGACAGTCAATCTTAATTGACTGAATAAATGTTGGACTTTCTCTGCTTGTTGCCACATCTTTTCGCCTGAGGTTCAAATACGCACTCCGTATCTGTATTTGTCCTCAATGCGATGTGACAATACTTCTTCATTGGCCGCTTTAGCACCCAATCTGTTTGGTTTAAGCCTCAGGTAGATTTCTTTGTCCCAACCACACTTGGATTTATGTTAACTGAATTTATTGGGGTCATGACCTCCTGGTCCAAAACTCTCATAAAATGGCACCTACGAGTCTGCACTTTGTTTCGTTTGGTATATATCGTAAATTTTCGTAATATTAAAACTGCATAATTGTTTTCTGGTTTCACAGGAAGGTAGCAAAATGAAGCAAAAGCTCCCACGATGGAAAAAAAAGGGAAACATAAAAATAATTAAGCTAATAAATAATTAAATAGAAAAATAAAAATAATTACAGAATTTACTGCATAAATTGTGGAAATACAAGATTATAAACTTCAATAGCATATAACTTAATACAGAGAAAGCAGCGGATGATTGGAAACCATATGGACTAACTTCCAAGAAATAAAAAATAGAACATAGCTTATAGCAGCAATGTAACAATCAAGTAACTAACTAGTAATTAAAATTTAATCAAAATGGAGCAAATAAGAATTAAACAAGAGACTTATAGACACAAAAAATGGAGGTATAATTGTTTTTAATAAAAGAGGTCAATTGACAAAAATTTAAAAAAAAACATTTAAATAATTCATGTTAAAAATAGAAGTGAATGTAAACATACTTTTTACATCAGAAAATTGTATAATATGACTAAAATTCGGATAATAATAAAAATCATTAAGATTTGGGCATGTATTATAGAACCCAAATGTACATTTTAATGAAAAATTCAAGTGGTTTTTTGGTTTGACCAAAGGAATCAATTCTGTATTCACATAGAATGTGATAAATACTTCAGTACTACATGACAAAATGATATTTTTGAATGAAAAACAGTTTAACTTTATTATTGAGTTTAAATAGAGACCTAAAATCAAGATACATTTATGATTAAAAAAATTATAGGTTGATGCCTTTATGTATTTCTGCTTCATGCTATGTAGATAAAATGATTAACGATATTAAGAAATATATCAGAGGTACAAATGTTCTTAAAGTAAAAGGAAATTCAGACAATTAAGTGTACACACACATACACACACATACATATATATCACAAGAATCCCTTTAATGAAATTTTTAAAATAATTAACTTCAACTTTAATGCCATTAAAATAAAATGTTGTCTTTTATTCGCCATGCCTAAGTAGCGTTTCGGGTTAACTTTAATTCCTTAATTTTGGGCCGAAACACTATAAAGCGAACAGGATCATTCTGGTGGTTGAAAGTGTTATTTATGGATCAATTTTTGGTTCTTTTTCACTAGACTGATTTGCGATCTTATTGTATTAACTCATGAAGAGATAGTTAATGGTATGCTGAAATACCCAAAGGACAAAACTTAGGAGAAAGGAATGGCTAGTGAGATAAATTATTTTTTGTAAAAGAGCACTAGAGGAAATATTTATTTCTTAAAATTTTCTTTTCTGTTCAAAAGCGTAATTTATGCAATTGTCCTTAAATTTAAAAACACTGTCATGAAACTTTTTTTTAATTACCTGCTTTAAGATTACTTTAAAACAGAATATAATTTAACAAGATTAGTCCACGACATTTAGGAAATAAATTGAATGCAAAATAATTTATATACAACTAGTATTACAGTCTGTCAAATACAGCAAACATAACATTCCTAAAAATGAATCCGTGCATTTTTTATAAGGTTTTATCTTGCTTGGTTTGTTTAGTGTCGAAAATAGTTGTCTCAATTTAAGATTGGCCCAGTTATATTTTGTGCGGTGATCATTTTATGTCCTCGATGAGGACCGTACGTGGAGTCTTCCGATCTTTCACAATACTAGAAATTTGGAAGTAATATGCCATTTTAAGCCTCATTCTGCGCGTGGTTTTGATAGAAGGTGGTAAACATCTGTCTATGATTGGCTATTTATGCTTGACATTCTGCTTGTCAATCACTTTTGGTCCATAGCTTCTCTTTCTACGCTAATGGGCCTCCGTGTGCCCATGCTCTATAGAGAAAGTATGCAAATTTCTATCCTTCTAGATCAACATGGGTGTTTCTGAAGGGTTTGAAAATACTTTTTAAGACCTTTAGAGAAATCACCTATAATTTACTTTGGACCAAGAAACGGTATTATAGTATTATAAATGATCTACCGCCATGGAAGAAAATCGAAAACTTAGTTCCGTTTGGTCCTAAATAGGGTGGGCCGAAAAAACATATTTTTCGAGTTCGCTATTCTAACAGTGCGGAAAGGATGACCACTGGGATCAATAAAAATAGCGTAAAATATTTTTTCGATTGACTAATATCTTCTGCCCCCGCATTGCACTTGAATTTTCGATATTTGGGTTAAAAAAAGAATTTTTCACCTATTATAGTAAAAATAATTATTTTTGAAGATAGCTATTCTACTATTTTTCTAAAATTTTGTAATAATGACACCACATTATATTTATATATATATATATATATAATAAAAATTTTCAATTAAACAAAGACTTCTATGTAGACTACGTTTTCTGTCTTCCCATTAGGGGCAGAAATGTAGAGAGATCTTTTATTTACGGTCTCTGAGATTAAAAGGTTTGTTTTTTATTTCTTTTATTTATATAGCGTCTGTGAGACCAGATTTGAGACAAGATTTAGCAGAGACAGTTTTATGTTGGATATTTATGATTGTCTGTAATATCAAACAAAGCATCAGACTTAAGGACGCCAGTTTTATTGCACCTTGACTCGAGAGGTCAAATAAGGCATAAACATAGAGATAAAGTGAAGATATGAGATTGGGTAAAGATGTTAACCAATTATGGAGGATGTCTGGTCACATTGCCGTAAGGTCGGCCAATAGTAGACAAGAGGCGTGTCAGATCTCAAGCAAAAACATGTTACAACATATGGAAAGTTCTGGAGATGTTAAGAACAGTAAGAGAGTTCAACAGCAAGAGAGTTCGAGTTCGACAAGTGCAGTCGGAGCAGACAAGGGTCGCAGTGAAGCCAGATTACCAGACTTCGAGTTTGTACGACAGGCGATGCCGTTAGGACGAGGTCAGATTGATTCGTGTTCAGTGATCGACGTACAGACGATCAATGTTCACATTCAGTGATCGACGTGAGACTGCGTACCGCACCACGAGTTGGAACAGCACGGTGTACACTAATGAAGCAGAACCAATAGAACTAAAGGTGGCTGTGTCAATGCACAAAGACAAAAATGGAGGTATGTGATCCTACCAATAACTGATCTCACATTTGCAATCTCCTCCGCAAATAGTAATATGATAATTGTTGTAATTAGTTTAATAATCAATCAAATGTTGTCAATAAATGATTTTATTTTAAAGTTAAAATGATGAAATTAATTGTGATAGTATGTTAATATATTTTGTTCCAGAAACTCGCACTGAAGATAAATATGGTGGGTTTATGCGGCACACAACGCAATGTGTTCCAATGTTTCACGATTTTACAATATTACGGCCTTGTGAATGATTATGGATCATTTAATAAAATCTAAATGTTATCTGTCTAAGCGAGCACCATAGTTTCCATGATAGAAATAAAGGCTTCCATGATAGAGATAAAGGCACAAGCAACAATCAGGTCAGTTTATCAGATTTTGAATTGTATTTCGTCTGGAGATATTGAAAAAAAAACTTGTGTTTGATCACGTTAATTTATATACTATAATGACGATTGTTTGGAGGCTTATATAATTATTGGATCACACTAAGGAAACAGTCAGAAGGATATGAAAACCGGCAGACAGAAAGATACACGGCCAACTGAATTTTAAGTAGGATCTTACAAAGGTTATACAAATCTAAATATCATAAAATTCGGTTCAGCCGTTCTCCCGTGATGATGAGACATACATATAAATTTTAAATTTTATATAAATAGAGTTCATTACACACCTCATAAAATATCTGACAATCAAAAACTGTTTCAAACTTAAACACACAAATATCGTTCTTTATATTGTTCTACTAACACTGAAATTGTGGTATGTAAAACACTATTTCATCCCCGATCTCTGTATTTTGCTATGTTTTCAAAAGTCAGACATTTAAGACTAATAAGCAATCAATTATAACATCATGTTTCAAATTTGGTTAATAAAATAGCCCACAGACAATTTCGTTATTTGAAACGTAATTATATTATCACAGTCACCACCATGGAGGTAAAAGTGAAGTTAAAACTTCATATTAAGAAAACGCCAATATCGCTTGAGACAATAATTCAGGTAGCGATAAGATAAGATAATGAGTCCTGAATTATATTCATTTCTATATCGAAAGGCCTAAAATATGTATTTAAACTGTCAATTTTGTAAAAATGAATTATTAGCACAATGCAAAGCAGAAGTGAAATAATAACGGATATTTACAACGTATCCAAAATTACTTTAGTTTTCATTTTATTTTTATCTCTGCCATTCTAACGCCATGGTTGCCACAATCGATTTAAATACTATAAATAAATTAATTGATAGAATATAATAAAAAATCATCTGCTGTAACTACTCTGTCTACAGATGGAATTAAAAACAGTCAGAAGGACATGAAGACAGAAGAACACTCAATAGGACATATAGAAATACACTTAAGTTTTAAGTAGGACCCTCTCATAGCTAACTATCAAAATTTCATGAAATTCGGTACTGTCATTCCCTTATACTGATGAGGCAAGCAAACAAACAAACTAAAAACAGATATATATAATTTCATTTTTATTTATATAGATATATATTTCTTCGTGCAGAAAATAGTGGTAGTTATTGAAGAATGTACCACCAGAATAATACTTCCGTAAGAGGAATCAATGCATTGAAGAAGCGTGTAAAAGAATCCGAAAAGAAGTACTTGAGTCAAAGCTATTGATTAATTAGGATTTCCCTTTTTCCATTCAAGTAAGTTATTTTATTTTTCGTATTTTAGGCAAGAAATAGTTTGTTTAGAAAAGACACATTCTTTAACGTGAATTATATTATACATGTAATTCTTTATTTTATGTGTATGCCTGATTTCTACAGAATCTTTGTGTCTAACATCGTTCGGTATATTACATTTTACCATTTTATATGGTTGTATAGAGAAAGTATTATTTTCTTGTAAAATTTCGAATTGCAGGTTTTTACGGATAAGAAATTGTCAACACCTATTGAACTTTTGGAAGTATATACGTCTCTCTCTTTCTCTCTCTCTCTCTGTGTGTGTGCATGTGTATGTGATTATGCACTTGTGTGTATCTGCAGTTGTGCATGTGTGTGTATGTGTTGTACTATCGTACATGTGTGTGTATATGTCATGCTGTCGTGCATGTGTGTGTGTCTGTAGTTATGTCTGTGGATATGTGTGTTGGATATGTATGATTGTGGATTTGTGTTTTTATGCATGTGTGTATGTGATTGTGCATTTGTATATATATATTTGTGTTTGTGCATGTTTTTGTGCATGTGTGAATGTGTGTGAGGAGTGGATACGATAACTCGAGAACGAAAGCATAAGTCGATATTAAATTTTACTGTAGATACATTTTGTGAAATACTACAAGTTTTGTTAATTCGAATTATGATTACAATTCGAATTAAGCAAATTTAAAGATATTTAACATTATTGTTTATATAAAATAATGTTAATACCCGAAGAATGATAAGAGTACAACGATGCTTAAGTATCGTATATAGGAGAAATTGAGAATGTGAATTACGCTATGTATTTTAATGATACCGAGACTGTTTATGGCAAGACTGGTAAGTCTCCATTGACGTCAGTATGCTGTTGCCAACTTGTAGAACTAAACTTTAAAAACTAATTTGAAAAACATTTTAAATGAAAGAATTTTAACAAAATTTTAGACTTTAAAAGTTTTGAGAAAAGTTTCAAAACCAGATAAGAAAGAAACATTTGTGTACTGTATTCTTATACAGATAATGATGAAAGTATATCTAAACAGCATATAATATTTATGTATGAGAAATTCATAATAAAATTCATAAACGAAAATGGAACGTCACACTTCAGATAGTTCTGTCTATTTTAGAAAACAAGAGAGATGAATTTTATATAGCTATTTTAATACTTGACCATATCGCGAAAATGGAAATCTGTGAAGAAGATTTGTCTCTGTGCAGAATTGGACGACCTCTAATATTTCATCGACCTCTAATATTTCATATAATTGCCGACTTCTAATATTTCATCTACATTCTGTACGCGCTTTCTTATTTAAGAAATTACTAGGTCTTTAAATGTGTATTCCCGAAATATTAGATGTTTTGTACTTAAAAAGGAAAAGGAAATCCTCACTCTTATCAAAAGCGTTAATAGATTAAACGTCAATTTATTTATATATTTATTCATATCATTGTTTAGTATTTGCAAGTATTATGAGCTGTTGTTACCAATGTTTATTATGAACGTGATAATTATCGAAAGAATCAACCGCTTTCCTTAAAATTTATAGACCTATTTATATTGGTAAAAATAAAATGTCTACCTACTTTCTTTACCAAGATTGACCAATAAAAATGATTGAATTTGTGTTAGTGTTTTTTCAGAATACCCGAATTTGTTAATCTGTAAATAAAGTCAAGTATCATACACATCAAGTTTATGTATACACGATAACATCATGCTATTTCTGTGAACTTAATGGGAACTGAAATTACTGTTAAAAATCGTAAGGTGCTGGAAAATTTGTAATTTTGATATTATTCAGATATCAGTCAGCTATTTTCAACCTGAAATGTTAGTTTGCTCTGGTTACAGGTTACACAATCAAATTTGCAATATCCAGCCAGGTTGACACATTTTCTTCCTTTGTGCAATTGAGGCGAGTTGAGTGCTGTTTAATTTTATGGTAAAAACATTTAAACCTGTATTAAGGTGTTCGGAATCTTCTACGTGAGTAAAGTCTTACGTAATTTGTTGTGATGTGAAACAATGATTACAACTATATACTTTAATTCTGTGCATCTTGTCCCATTACAGAAATAGCACATTTGAAAAGAGGCTTCCTGTTCAGGACTGACCTCGTACTGGTCATTCAATTAGAAGATTGCAATAATTTACCTGAAAAAATATCATAACTTGTTTAAATCTTTATCGCACCTCCTCTTGACAGACATCAACTTAAAATAGACTTAAGTGGCTTATGCATAAGCTTTAGATTATGGTGTATGTAGTGATGAATAATAATTCAAAGTTATTTATATGGCGAAGTGTAGATACAACGAGTAAGCTTGTAATGTACATATTAAAAAGGGCAATACTGTCGACATTCTGGGCAATGAATTAGCCAGACTATCGCCAAAGGTGGACAGATCTTAAATAAAACTTTATTAGGGGTATATAAGGTTCTCTAAAGATTATTAAGCCCGCCAATGCTATACAGGGGAGTATCGCGAGCAATAGAAAATGTGCATGTCACATCATACGTGATATACCGGAGCAAACAGTATTTGCATGATTGGTCCAAGGGTTGTCATACTCGAAGCGTTTGAAGGAGCTGCGTGGCCCATTAATATTTTTAAACCACAGAGAGAGTGATATTTTAAAAATGACTTGTAATGAAAACAGTAAAACTTGAAAACATCTTCTTGAGGCTATGCGCATATCTATTAATTAATCTACATGTTCTATAACTATTATTAAAGTAAAAAGCCACTGAATGTTTATTAACCTTTAACCTTTACACAATGGTGTTTGGTTTCTTCCTTTGTCGAATATAATTTAAAGGTTTTGGGCCACACCCTCAATATCACAATATACAGCTCATTGGTGAATTTTTTATATTATTTGATATGTATATACTGTCCTCAAAATTATCCTAATACAATACATATATGTAACCTCATTTTTATTAAAATGCTTCAAAGATGCTTTTTTTTTACAAATCATTCACAAAAAATTGGCAACGAATATGTTATTACTTGAGCTATATATCACATCTCACAAATTAAACAACACAACACCATTATCAAAGGAACTAAATTTTATCCTACAGAATCAAAATATCACGTTTTCTTTTAATCGCTAAACCTAATTTTATTGACACGTCGCTCTCATTGCCTGTTCTTCTTACGAGACCATTTGAAGTGCACCGAATTGTTTTGGTGATATAAACTGTTATTTACGGATTCAGTTTTCTTACCTTTTTTCTTCGTACCTTAACCTTTTGTGGAATAATATAATTTTGCTTTTATTGCCTTATTTGGGATTTTATTGCGATAAACTCTTCACAAAGAAAACGATTTTTGTTATTGAGAAATACAGATGCTTTAACTTTCGAGATGGGAATGGTAAATCAGATAAATGAATGGTGTAAATAAATGAAGCATATTGAGTTTTTTGCATTTTTTCTTCGTATGGTAACCGTTTATGGAATGATATAATTTTACTTTTATTGTCTTATTTGTTTTTTTTAATGCGATAAACTCTTCATAATGAAAATAATTTTTGTTATTAGGAAATATATACAGATGCCATAACCTTCGATAAGGAAATGTTAAATGAGATAAATGTATTCTGCAAATAAATGAAGTATATCGAGTTTCGAAGTATGAAAATTGCTTCGAAAAAAATTCATTTCTTTAGTATAACAGCATAAAAGGGTGATTAAGAGTATCAACCGGAGTACTAGAACCAATGAAAGTAAATAGCGTCGGTCATTGGTGCTGGTGTCTGCATTAATGCTGACACTCTGTATATTCTGAAGGAGGCCGGTTGATACTATTAACCGACCTTTTATTCAGCTTTTTAACAACGTAGCAAATTTTCTGATTGTTTCAGACTGCAGTTTTAGTTAAATTTCACAAAAAACATTTTATTTACTTAGTGAGTCTAATGTTTTGTTGTTGTTGAGCGTAGAATTATCTTTAATTCTTAATAGGATACGATCAAAAATACGAAATTAATCGTTGTAGAATTAGTTTTTCATTATATTATTATAATGAATATGAATAATTTCAATTAAAGCTGATTGCTGTGAATTTATTACATACATTAATATAAAAAGTGTCTTTACAGATTTAAACAATATTTGTCTGGGAAGAAATTGTGCGAATGATGTTATGTAAAAACAACATTAAAACCATTGTTTTTTTAGTGTTTCTTTCGGGTAGGGTAATATAATTAAATGACATAATTCTAAATGTTTCTAATAATGTATTTCGCACATTTTAGAAATATCTTGCATATACTTTATTTGTTGCATACGTTTTGTTGTTGTTGAGCGTAGAATTTTCTTTAATTCTTAATAGGATACGATCAAAAATACGAAATTAATAGTTGTAGAATTAGTTTTTCATTACATTATTATAATGAATATGAATAATTTCAATTAAAGCTGATTGCTGTGAATTTATTACATACATTAAGTTAAAAAGTGTCTTTACAGATTTAAACAATATTTGTCTGGGAAGAAATTGTGCGAATGATGTTATGTAAAAACAACATTAAAACCATTGTTTTTTTAGTGTTTCTTTTGGGTGGGGTAATATAATTAAATGACAGAATTCTAAATGTTTCTAATAATGTATTTCGCACATTTTAGAAATATCTTGCATATACTTTATTTGTTGCATACGTTTTGTTGTTGTTGAGCGTAGAATTTTCTTTAATTCTTAATAGGATACGATCAAAAATACGAAATTAATCGTTGTAGAATTAGTTTTTCATTACGTTATTATAATGAATATGAATAATTTCAATTAAAGCTGATTGCTGTGAATTTATTACATAGATTAAGTTAAAAAGTGTCTTTACAGATTTAAACAATATTTGTTTGCGAAGAAATTGTGCGAATGATGTTATATAAAAACAACATCAAAACCATTGTTTTTTTAGTGTTTCTTTTGGTGAGGTAATATAATTAAATGGCAGAATTCTAAATGTGTCTAATAATGTATTTCGCACATTTTAGAAATATCTTGCATATACTTTATTTGTTGCATACGTTTTGTTGTTGTTGAGCGTAGAATTTTCTTTAATTCTTAATAGGATACGATCAAAAATACGAAATTAATCGTTGTAGAATTAGTTTTTCATTACGTTATTATAATGAATATGAATAATTTCAATTAAAGCTGATTGCTGTGAATTTATTACATACATTAAGTTAAAAAGTGTCTTTACAGATTTAAACAATATTTGTTTGCGAAGAAATTGTGCGAATGATGTTATATAAAAACAACATCAAAACCATTGTTTTTTTAGTGTTTCTTTTGGGTGAGGTAATATAATTAAATGACAGAATTCTAAATGTTTCTAATAATATATTTCGCACATTTTAAAAATATCTTGCATATACTTTATTATTTTTTACATTACAAAAATATTACTCTTTGAAACTGATATTTTTTTATATCCACGAGGGGACTAGCATCGAAATATAGACGATAAATATTCAACTTTAGTAAACGGTGTACACACATAAATACAATTTCAATAGTCAAGATCTTTTTTTGGATAAGATATATATGCATGCCATTCTAAATCGGAGCATATCTGAAGTTGACATATTTAAACAGTGTTCCGTTATTTTGCTGGAAAGTTTCTATACTATTAAAAACAATCAATGTACCAAACTACAATGGTGCCTAAAATTACATCATCCACATATTTCCCTGATTTTTATGGAGAAAAAGAAAAGTGACACATTTAAAATGTTTAATATTAATGAATACTTTGAAGAGGAAGGTGTGCGGCGATGCACAAATATTATTTACTTATGAAAATGTCTATGTGTAAAATATTCCCGAATAGTGTAAAATGCATGACATTCCTATTTTATTAAATATTTAATAGTAAACGGATATATGTAGCAGACATATTTTACTAAATATTTAATAATAAAGAGACATGTGCAACAATCTTATTTTATTTAATAATAAAGATACATATGTAACAGTCCTATTTTATTAAATATATAATAATAAAGAGAAATATATAACAATTTTATTTTATTAAATATTTAATAATAAAGACATTTCAATAATTAAAAAATAATTTATTAAATTTTGCAGGTGACATGGAGTAATGTCTACCTACAATGTTTGATAGAGAGTTATGCCACTTGAACTTTCTTTATATAAGGATCAATACATCAAATATAAGATGCAACATTCGAGTTTGTTATGCTATATTAAAAATTATTTTGAAAATACTGAATTTTGGGGATGATGCAATTTATTAAATACCGCTGCATTGCTTGTTATATAAAGTACAAGTAAATAGAAATCCACTTTGTAGTTTTCAAATTATAGTAAAAGACATTATTTGACATATATTTATTAAATTTTATCCCTATTTACAGAGTTTAATTACATTTAATTTAAAGGAATACTTCATGATATGAAACTATCCCTTAAATAACTTTGAGTAGTCAGAGTTTTGGGATGAGGGGCTGATCAAATTGGAGGGGGACTATTGCTAAAATTAATTTTCCAATATGGGATCTATAAAGAACTGGAGCATTTCCCCTTCTGTTGAGATGGATATGACCTCTAACTACCCATACCTATTCACTGACGTTGCTTGAAAATTTGACTTTATAAAAATGTCAGTGTTGTTGTTGTAACTAATTGGTCAAACAAATTTAGACCAATTTTATTAGTCCATAAACTTCTAAAAAGTCTAAAAACAAAATAGGATTTCAAAACACCTCATTTAGAAGGAACTGGACTCATGATAAAAGGGTGAGTTTTACAGCTTCTGTAGTCCAAAAGATCTGGAGTGCCGAAGGCAGAAGTCTGATTTTTCTCCAATGCTTTGCTTGCTAGTTTTAGCTGGGCATAACGGAATGGCCTTCACGCCTAGGGTGACCATACCAGGAGCTAGGCTCCCGACGTACTCCATCCATTCCATCCAGCGACACCCCCTCATAACGTTGAGGTGGTACAGCAGGACTCGAGGGGGCAGTCAATATCAGTAAATAACTGCATTATAATATAAAAATTGCTTTTAAGTTATAAATAAAATGAAAATAATTCATAATTATTTTAGAAACAGAGACAAAATACAAATTGTAATTGGCTTAACTAGTTGATACTAGTTCAATACTAGTTAGAAACTTTGTACCTCATATACCACAGTCGTATTTCTTTGGGTAAATAATATAAATTATCTCGTTTATTTGGTTAAAAAATATATATCGAAAATAATAAACGCATAGTAATTACATGAATTAATGTGAATTTAGACAAGCGAGCAATTTTAGGACGATTCTTATGACATGTTCATTATCCGATATTTGAGAAATTACTTTTCTGGTATATACACCTTAAATAGTAAAATAAACTGATGGGTAATAAAGCATCAAATTGCTTCAATAATGCCCTGAATTAGCTTCATTTCACTAAGAGAAAACAAATGACCGTAAATAATAGGAAGGATATAAAAGGCACTTAATTTTTATCTCAATGAACACGTTTCTAGTTTAAGTGGCCCTTAAAGGGAAATTTCGTTGTATTTTTATAACTGCAAAACACTTTTCAAGCTAAAATCGAATTTAAAGGGTAATTATGCCTCATTATATTATACTGAATTAAAGTTATATTCTTTTTGTTCTAGTGGAGCGAGATATAAAGTTCTTAATCTAATTAGATAGAAAGTTTCTTTTGAACGACAGTTTAAATATTTAGTAGAATACTAAAACATTAGCTAAATGCGTATATATTAAAAATTTCAAATTATTTCTCAGTTGTGCCCGATTAAAGAAAATCCTTAAAATAAAGGTTTATTTAAGAGAAAGCTGTATGCTAAAATGCATTTCATGTAAACTCTATTAGGGATTTGTATTCTTTTAAAAAAATCCATGCTGATAATTAACTAAATTTTTTGGACCCATACTATAAATCTCTATTTAAATGATATATCAGTGAGACCAGATTTGAGACAAGAATTAGCGGAGACAGTTTTATGTTGAATATTTATGATTGTCTGTAATGTCAAACAAAGGCATCAGACTTAAGGACTCCAGTTTTATGGCACCCTGACCCGAAAGGTCAAAGAGGCCATAAATAGAGGAGGCTAAAGTGAAGTCACGAGATTGGTTAAAAATGTTAACCAATATGAAAGATGTCTGGTCGCAGTGCCCTAAGATCGGCCGATAGTAGCCGAATAGCGTGTCAGATCTCAGGCAAAAGAGGAGGCAACCGAAATGTTCTAGAGATGATATACACGACTTCTACACGAGATTCAATAGCGATTCCATAGATTATTCCACAGAAATGTCCTGATATACACTTCGATGATTTAGACGATAGAGTTTGCAACGAAATGTCCTGACATAACTTCAACGCCCGAATCCTTATAGATGTGAAAGAAATGTCTTGATATACAGAACTTCAACGGCAGATCGACTACAGTACAAGTAGGAGTAACACACCTTGAGTTGGTTCCAGTACGATATACTCCCAAGAGGATGAAGCTGGGAATCGGTGAAAGGATGTCCCCATCATGATAGGAGAGGACCTCTAATTCTGGGTGGCACTCCGACGCTGAAGGACCTTTCTCCTCCAGCAGATCCTATGGAAGTAGGTTTTCTTCCTTCTCTCCTCTCTCCTCTTTCCTTCCTTCCCCCGCAGGTACCTTTTTATTATTCTCCTTGGCCTGTGTTGGGTTGCTTTAGAATTTAGGTAATTTGGAGGTTTGAAAATTTACTTTTATTTCTTTTTCCCTGGCTCAATATTCTTAATTTGGTAATATTTAAATAATATTTATTGGCTTTTTCATTTATTCTTTAATTAGAATATTTTTAATCTTCTAAATTAATTTTCTTTATAATATTCTTAGTTAAAAATGTTCCATTCCTTAAATTAATATTACTTTTGATTTGCAAATTTTAGAAATTATTTATTTATTTGATTCCCCTTAAAATTCCCTTTAATTTGATATCCCATTTTCCCATTTTTGGTTAGAAATTCCGTTTGTTCTTCAGTTTCAAGTTATTTCCATGTTTCACTGCAATTCAAAAATTTCAGTTGCGGCCATTTTCGGAATTCTGTTTTGCGGGCTTTTTACTGCGATTAATAACGCCACCTAAGCGTTTTCGCGCCTCTTTGGAATTCGTCATTTTTTTTAATTGGTTCGCGTTTTTACGGATCGTCTGCTCTCGGAATTATGAGTATTATTTTGGCAATTCTAATTTCGGTAAGCGAATTTTAATTGCTGCCGTTTATCTAAACTCCGTGTTTTTGCCGCACATATAAATACGCGCGTAGAACTTTTCAGTTTCAGTTTTTTGTTGAAATCCTTCGTCGGTGTTAGCGCGAGAAGCGTGTTGTTTATTTTCGAATGGAACTTATGTTCCACGCGAGCTTTTCAATGGAACGTTAGGTTCCTCGCGTTTTTTTTTTTTTAACATTTGTAGTTTTAATTTAAATGATGGTTTTTCGAGTTTTTATCGCGAAATTCACGAAGTAACTCACGGAAAGATGTGTTGTGAGAATTTATTAGGTGTGCTACGAGAATGAAGCGCCTCTAGAAACTTCGTCCGGTAGTTTTAAGAAGATCCGAGTGTACCAGAAGTAGCTGTTAGGTCTGATCTCCTGAGTTTACAATCCTTTTCAAGAAAAATGCTGAATCCTCTCCTGTTTCAAGTTTGGTGATTTCCAGTAAACCAATCTACAAAATTTGTTTCCTACCAGTGAAGTTCTAATAAATTGGAACTTTTCCCCCCTGTCTGATGACCCATCTGGTGAATATTGCTGTTATATTTAAACTTCTAATTTCTTAAATTCTCAATATTTGAGATGTATTTAATCAAATTTTATTCTGTAAATTTAAAATTCTAAAACTTTATTCTGAGAGCAAATTTCTAAACCTTCATAAATTTATAAGAGCCTGGGAAAATTCTAAAATTCTTTTAAATTTAATATTTTTTGTTAATGATTTTCTGATGGAATTTAATATAGATTGTTTTGAGTAAAGTTTTTATGCTAATTCCTTAATTTTAACTAAGTTGATAAAATTCTAAAATTCTAATGTCTAAAATTCTAATGTTAATTCTCCCTGAGTTGCCTGCCTGTGAGCAGTGTTTTTGTATTTGTTAATTTGAAGTACTATTTAATAAACTAATTTTCTTTAAACTAAATATTATGTCTTCATTTATCCTTTTTTAAACACAGCAGGTTTTATTCTATCTGTCAAACACAACAGTAGTTTTGGTGCCGTGTACCAGTCTAGAAATTGCTCTCATGTTTTATAATATTTATTAGTAGTATTAAACTTTCAATTGTATTGCAATTATGGATGATGTTAGAGAAAATAACTGCATGTATATTTCTGTATTTGGGTCAGACGAAACTGGAGATGGCTCTAAAGATAAGCCTTTTGAAACTTTATTATATGCAATGTTCTCTGTTGGTAAAGAGCCATTTCCTTCATTTCTCACAAATTCAAACGATGGTAAAGATTGGGATTTAATTCCCAGAAGTCAGGTTGCTAGTACCAAGAAAACTTGGTTATCCTTATTGGAAAGAAATTTACCTTCTAAAATAAACATTGAGGCAACCTCTGATAATGTAAATTCTGTTGGTAAAAAAAATATTGATTCAAATGTTAATAGTAAACAATATGACTTAAATGAACAGGGATTAAAAATAGATTCTTCTAAATGTAATGTAATGAGTAATTTTAAAACAGTCTCTTCAATAGGAGACTTTTTAGATTCAATCCCAGTATTTTCAGGAGAGGAATCTGGCCTCCCATTGGAGGATTTCATAGATAGAATTAAAATGTTAGCTGACCATGCAAATTGGTCTGAGTTAGACAAGGTCTTGGTTTTAAAGTTAAAACTGTCAGGCATAGCTGCAGGATTTATTAGAGATAATCCTAAGTTAAAAGAAGAGAAATCTTTCTCTCAAATTCTTAAAGCTTTACTGACAGATTTTCCTCAATAGAATGTTTACACAGTAACTTGAGAGCATTTTTGCAAAGTTATCAGAGACCAAATGAATCTGTGCGTCAGTTTGCTGCCAGAGTTGAGGCTTCCTCATATAAAACTGTTTCACCTGCCTTACTGAATGACAGAGTGGCAAACCAGCAAAGACTTGATGTCTTGTGCTCGGTTTTCATTGAAGGCTTGAAGCCTCATTTCAAACGGCTAATCCTACCTCAAAACCACAAGAGTTTTGACTCTGCAAAAAGGCATGCTGTGGCAGAGGAAGAGGTGTGGAGCAAGCAACATGGGGATGACCCCCAATATGAAATGAGTCTTGGAGAATCTGAAAATAAGCAGCTCCATGATGAGCTTAAGAGAAATAAAATGGAGGTAGAGAACCTCACTAAAAGGCTTGCTGAGTTGCAAACTCAGATTAACACCAAACCACAGCTGCCTCAAACTAGAGTGACAAAGGATAGCCGAAGGTGTTTTTCATGTGGTCTATTAGGTCACATAAGTGTGGATTGTAGGAAATTTCCTCAATCACACAGGTTCAACAGAAATTCTAGGTCTCTGCCTACTCGAATGTATCAACAACCTTTTTATTTTCCACAACCTACACAAATCAATCCATATAATTTTCCACAACAAATGCAAGGATTTCAACAACCTACTCAATTTTTTTACCATCAGCCAAATCAAAACTTTCAGCCTGACATTAATGAAACTAAACCTAAAATGAGTTACAACACTTTTTATACACCTAGGGGTGATAAAACTGACAACGACAAACAAAATTTAAACTAAGTAAGGGTGAAGGGAGTTTTCACTCCAACTTACCTTCTGAAGCCCTTGGGGTGTTACCTGTGGTGCAAAATTCAAATTTGATTTCATTACAGAATTTGTCTCTACCAGTGATTTCTGGTATGATAAATAATGTTGATATTCCTATACTTATTGATTCTGGTGCTTCTATTAATGTGTTGTTTACAAATGTATTATCTCATTTAAATATACCTGACAGTCAATTAACTAAATGTAATATAAATTTAAAAGGCATCTCTTGTGATATTATAAAAGTTTCCAAAAAATTGAATATTAATTTAAATTTAAATAACAAAATATTTAATGTTGATTTTTATATTATGGGCTGTGATTCTTGTAATTATTCAGCAATACTTGGTGTGAAATTTTTAAAGGGTTATAAGATGTCAATAGATTTTAGTAATAATGTTTTATACAATAATATTGTAACTGTGCCTTTTGCAATTAAGGATGAATCTGTACCATTTTCATTATCTAATGCAACTCAATTCTTTAATAATTATGAAATTAACAGAGAAAATACTTTGAATTCTGAAAAATATAGGGATAATTTGTGCTATGCACTTAGGAAATACACAATTCCTCCTCTATCGGAGGCTTTCATACAACTAAAATTAAAAGAGATTGTTAAATTTAATTCACCTACTGTGATGATTGAGCCTTTAAACAACAGTAAAATTCTGGTCGCTAGATCAGTAAATAATGTATCTAGATCTAATATATATAATGTAAAAGTATTGAATTTGTCAACTGATGAGTTGCACATAAATAAGCATTCAAATTTAGCAAAAATTGTTCCTATCACAGTAGTATCTTCCTTTTCAGTTAACAATATTACTGAGTCAAGTGCAGAGAGTGGTGATAATTTTGATGTTTGGGGAGGAAATTTTGATCTTTCACACTTAGACTATAATGAAAAAAGACAAATAGAGAGTTTAATTAATGATTATAAACATATTTTTGCTAATTCTATTCCAGATTTAAAGGGGTGTGATACAGTTTTTCATAACATTAACTTAAAAGATGATATTCCTGTTAAACAGAAACCTTATAGAGTTCCTTATCATGTAAGAGATGAATTAGATAGACAAATTAATGAGCTTCTTGAAAATGACATTATACAAGAAAGTGATTCACCATTCTCCGCACCTGTACTGTTTGTTAAAAAGGCAGATGGAACATTAAGATTAGTAACAGATTTTAGAAAATTAAATGATAAAACTATTGATGATATTTTTCCACTGCCAAATATCACTGAATTGATTGATAGTTTAAATGGTGCGAAATATTTTTCTACATTAGACTTAACATCTGGATTTTATCAAATGAAATTGCACCCAGACGACACACACAAATTTGGCTTTTCTACACCTTTTGGCCACTATGAATGGAAAAGAGTCCCTTTTGGTTTGAAAAATGCCCCCAGCTCCTTTCAACGACTTATGTCCATCGTCCTAGCTAAGCTTTCCCCTTTACAAATTTCTATTTACATAGATGATATTGTTATTGCATCTAGAACCTTTGAGGAACACTTAATGAAATTAAAGGTAGTATTTGATAGATTATCTCAACATAAATTATGTTTAAAGCCAAGTAAATGCAATTTTTTTAAATCTTCAATAAATTATTTGGGTTTTCAAGTTTCTGAAGGTATTGTCCAGCCTGACCCCTCAAATTTAAAAACTGTTAAAAATTTTCAAAAACCCACCTCTAAAAAACAAATTCGCCAATTTTTAGGATTAACTGGTTTCTTTCAGAAAATTTATTGAAAATTACTCCTTAAAAGCTCTTCCCTTAACTAATTTAACTAAGCAAAATATTAAATTCTCTTGGACCCCTGAAGCAGAAAATTCTTATCAAACCTTAAAATCCGAATTACTTAAAGAACCCATTTTACATCTCCCTGATTTTTCAAAACCGTTTTCGGTATGTACCGAGGCATCGAATTTTGCTCTTGGAGCAGTTCTCTGTCAAGAAGGAAAGGATGGATTTTTGCACCCTATTACTTATACTAGTAAAAAACTAAAAGATGCAGAAATAAACTATAGCACAGTCGAGAAAGAGACTTTAGGAGTTGTCTGGGCAACATCCTATTTTAAGCAATACCTTTTGGGAAAACATTTTACTGTTTATTGTGATCAGGCCTCCCTTTCAAATGCTTTGAAATTAAAAGACCCCACTTCTAGGATAGCACGATGGATAATGTCCATGACCCAGTTTAATTACAAAATTATTCATAAACCTGGTCGCCTAAATTTAACAGCTGATTATCTATCTAGATGTGTAAATAATGTAAACGTAAACACTATAGACCTGGATGTTGATACTAACCTTCTTTTAAGAGTACGTAATTCTCAAAATTCTGACCCCAATTGTATAAGAATTGGCTCATGCTTAGATAAAAATATTGACCCATTCCCTAAAAATTTAATGTTTTTCTTAAAAGATGATGTATTATACTGTACTAATAGGAAACCTAAATTAAAATATCAAAGAAAGAGCGTATTGTTGTTCCACAAAATTTGATCTCTGATATTCTAAATTATTGTCATGATTCGATCACTGCAGGACATGGTGGTTTTAGAAGGACTTTGAGGAAAATTCAGCAACACTTTTATTGGCCTAGGATGTATGTTCAAATTTTAAATTATGTTAAGAGTTGTCCTGATTGTTTACAGAAAAGAGGATTTAAACAAAAACAAAAAGCTCCTTTACAGAGGTTTCCAAATTCTACTTACCCTATGGAAAGAATAGCTATGGATTGTATTGGCCCCATGCCTCTAACTTACTCTGGCAATAAGTACATACTAGTGATTACTGACTATTTTACTCCTCGTTGGCCAGAAGCTTATGCTATCCCCAATATTAAATCTGAAACTATTTTAAATTGTTTAGAAAACTTCTTTTCTCTTCATGGTGTGCCAAAACACATTATCACCGACAAAGGTTCTAATTTCATTTCGAATGCTGCCATGAAGTTGTATGAAAAATTAGGTATTGAAAAACATACCACTACTAGTTATCACCCACAATCAGATGGAGTTTGCGAGCGTTTAAACAGTAAAATAATTAACACACTTAGTCATTTAGTGTCTGAAACACAAGAGGATTGGGATCGACATTTATCTTTTGCCTTGCTGGCCCACCGAACTTCAATCCATTCCTCGACTGGTGAGTCTCCAGCTAATCTTCTCTATGGTAGAGAATTAATGTTGCCACATCATCTTCTTTTTAATTTAAATAAACAAAATTTTACCACTGTTAGTGACTATAGTCAGGATTTGGCAATTCGTATGAAAAAATCTTTTGAAATAGTAAAGAAGAACTTACTTAAAGCAGCTAAAACACAAGAGACATACAGAAATAAGTCTGCTGTTATAAAAGATATAAAAGTTGGAGATTTAGTATATTTATACATTCCTGTTTTTCCAAGAGGACATTGTAAGAAACTCTCCAAACTTAATAAAGGTCCTTTTAAAGTTATACAAAAAACATCTAATGTAAACTTTAAAATTCAACATGTAAATGACACACGAAATATTCAGTTGGTGCACATTGACAGATTAACAAAAATTCCAGAAAGAGATTCTGTGTTCTTTTCTTGTGCACAATCTGATAATTCAGCAAGTAATACATCTCATGGGAATGATATAATTCCAACACAAAGATATAATTTACGACAAAGGAAAAACTAGAATGACATTTTTTTTTATTGTTGCGCAACATAATTTTTTTTAAGTGTATAATTTTTATATGTGTGTATTTTGTTATTGGTACATTGCAGAATGCTGCAAACTGGATTTAATTGATGTTGATTTTAAGATAAAATTTGTTATTGTTGTTATTGATATTGCAGATTACTGCAGGATTTAAATAAATGATTGAGAGAAAAGATTAATTTGGATTATATGAATTGATGATAATATTTATAGATAGAGATATATTGTTACTTATTTATTGTTATTGAGTGCAGATTTCTGCAAATATTTAATTACGTGGTCCATGACGTAAGTTCTGATCACATATGTTGATATTTTTTTTGGTATATATTTGATGTCGGTAAAAGTATTAGAGTTCTGCAAAGATAAAAGGGCAGTGTATATAAGATAACTTCAGAATACAGATGATATTGTTTGGTTTTGAATGGACATGAATAGATACTTGTGTCTTTGAAATTTTAGTATATCATTGTTGCTTATTGATAATAATTGTTATGGTGTCAATTGTCATTTGACACTTCTATTGAAATTTTATTTATTTTATACAACTTATGTACATTGTTTTACTTTTTTAGATCACTCTATTTACACATTTTTTTTTCTCTTTCCAGCTGGTATTTATATTTTGTAGTGGAAATGAGAGTTGTTTCTCATTGGTTATTCAAGGTACCTTTTCAAAATTCAATGTTTCGATTCTTTGAAAACTATTTGGCTGGTCCAATGTTTTCGTAAAAATTTTTATTTTTATTTATAGCTAATGAGAATCAATGTCAAATCCTCTACCTTTACTTTTGTCTACACAAATTTAGTGATCTGATGTACAAAAATTTATTCATTATATAATTCTTGTTTTAGTCTATAGTTTGTTAACAAACTGCTTATTCCGAAATAGAGGTTGAATTCGGATAAAAATTGCTATACTTAAATTGGTAACTTCTGATAGATATTTTATTTTTATTATCAAAAATTTTTCATTTTTCAAATGAAAAATTTTTGGGGGATAGGTGGAAGGAATGTGTTGGGTTGCTTTAGAATTTAGGTAATTTGGAGGTTTGAAAATTTACTTTTATTTCTTTTTCCCTGGCTCAATATTCTTAATTTGGTAATATTTAAATAATATTTATTGGCTTTTTCATTTATTCTTTAATTAGAATATTTTTAATCTTCTAAATTAATTTTCTTTATAATATTCTTAGTTAAAAATGTTCCATTCCTTAAATTAATATTACTTTTGATTTGCAAATTTTAGAAATTATTTATTTATTTGATTCCCCTTAAAATTCCCTTTAATTTGATATCCCATTTTCCCATTTTTGGTTAGAAATTCCGTTTGTTCTTCAGTTTCAAGTTATTTCCATGTCTCACTGCAATTCAAAAATTTCAGTTGCGGCCATTTTCGAAATTCTGTTTTGCGGGCTTTTTACTGCGATTAATAACGCCACCTAAGCGTTTTCGCGCCTCTTTGGAATTCGTCATTTTTTTTAATTGGTTCGCGTTTTTACGGATCGTCTGCTCTCGGAATTATGAGTATTATTTTGGCAATTCTAATTTCGGTAAGCGAATTTTAATTGCTGCCGTTTATCTAAACTCCGTGTTTTTGCCGCACATATAAATACGCGCGTAGAACTTTTCAGTTTCAGTTTTTTGTTGAAATCCTTCGTCGGTGTTAGCGCGAGAAGCGCGTTGTTTATTTTCGAATGGAACTTATGTTCCACGCGAGCTTTTCAATGGAACGTTAGGTTCCTCGCGTTTTTTTTTTTTTTTAACACTTGTAGTTTTAATTTAAATGATGGTTTTTCGAGTTTTTATCGCGAAATTCACGAAGTAACTCACGGAAAGATGTGTTGTGAGAATTTATTAGGTGTGCTACGAGAATGAAGCGCCTCTAGAAACTTCGTCCGGTAGTTTTAAGAAGATCCGAGTGTATCAGAAGTAGCTGTTAGGTCTGATCTCCTGAGTTTACAATCCTTTTCAAGAAAAATGCTGAATCCTCTCCTGTTTCAAGTTTGGTGATTTCCAGTAAACCAGTCTACAAAATTTGTTTCCTACCAGTGAAGTTCTAATAAATTGGAACTTTTCCCCCCTGTCTGATGACCCATCTGGTGAATATTGCTGTTATATTTAAACTTCTAATTTCTTAAATTCTCAATATTTGAGATGTATTTAATCAAATTTTATTCTGTAAATTTAAAATTCTAAAACTTTATTCTGAGAGCAAATTTCTAAACCTTCATAAATTTATAAGAGCCTAGGAAAATTCTAAAATTCTTTTAAATTTAATATTTTTTGTTAATGATTTTCTGATGGAATTTAATATAGATTGTTTTGAGTAAAGTTTTTATGCTAATTCCTTAATTTTAACTAAGTTGATAAAATTCTAAAATTCTAATGTCTAAAATTCTAATGTTAATTCTCCCTGAGTTGCCTGCCTGTGAGCAGTGTTTTTGTATTTGTTAATTTGAAGTACTATTTAATAAACTAATTTTCTTTAAACTAAATATTATGTCTTCATTTATCCTTTTTTAAACACAGCAGGTTTTATTCTATCTGTCAAACACAACACCTGCGCGAGTTTCCTTCCTTTTCTTTTCTTTTCAACTCCCGGCAACTAGGGGGTTGTCCCAGTATTTTTTTACTGTGTGTCAAGACCACCTCAGTCGTGGCCATCTACCTGTTGGGATTTTCTATAACTAGGCTAGCGTTTTCATTATTTCCCGCTTTCTGGGGTTTTGTCCCAACCGTTCCTAATTATCTGTGTTTTCCACCTCAGTAGTGAAAGTCTTATGACGAGGCCTATGGTCTGATCGCGTAGCGGGGGTATTGTCCCAGCCATCCGTTTTCTTGGTGTTCTCCCACCCAAGTGGTGGTTTTTAGGTTCAGAGTTGTCAGCTCTGCTCTGCCCAGCTAATCCAATTATTTTACAGCCTCCTGTAATCCCTTTCTCTTTCAGCCACACGCATCTGTTTTCCGCTTCCACATGCTTTAATTTGTTTTGCCACGTTCTCTTTCAAAAAGCGTGCAGAGACCAAGAAATCGGGACCTCCTCTGAAGCCGCAAGTATGCAGGATTCCTCCGGGTTCTTTAGGTTCTTGGTTTTGGCTCTAAATAGCCCTACCCTGTCTCCCACCATAGTAATGCTTTCCTCCAGTTTATTTTTCCAGGTTCCAGGCTTCATGCGCCAAGCTCATTGAACTGCCAGCCAAGTGGCCTCTCTTAGGCCGCAGCCCACCTTGCAGTATAAGTATCCTCGCTCTGCGCGCGCATTAGCTCTAATTATTAAGTTGTGCTAGCCGCTTTATCTTTATCTTTAGTATTAACTTAGGTCTTTAGCATTATCCCTTTTTTAGCCACGTGCTTTCTGTTTTTCTAGTTAGCCCGTCGGTACTTTTTATTTTGCTTAGTGCGGCTACTGCCTCTCCTCCTTGCGTTCTTCTGTCTTCTCCTTGGCTTAATCACCTATTTACTCAGGCTGCCTTCCCTGGTATTCTGTCGCTTTAGGCTCTCCTCAGTTAAGTGGAACTTAGTTTTAGCTACTTGTAAGTTACTTAGGATCCAGTCTTCTCAGTTTTTTCTTTGTTTTTCTCAGTGGCCAGCCTATCCTTCCCGGTTAGGGGTTTGCCTGCGGGTCAGCGCGAGGACCCCAGTTCTAAACTCGTATCTCCTCCTTTGTCTCTCCAACTATCGTAATAGCTAAGTCTCGACTTCCCAGGCTCTTCGCCCTCCTGCTGCCTTCCCCTTTTGCTAGCTCTCCATGCCCTGGAAGTCCCTCTCTTGCCTATCCCTCTCTTGCCTATCTCTTGCCGTTTTCTCCAAGTATCTTAGTTTTCCTGTGGAACACTCCGCATATGCTTTCTTCCGTTCAGTGTTTTTCCTTCCTGACCCATCTTAGCCTTCTCGCTTTCTTCTTCTCTTTAGGTTAAGTTAACCTGGTAGTATAGGTTTAAGCCCGGTTTACGACAGCACCTCTTTCAGTTGTATGCTGCCTCTGCATATCTACCTAGCGGTAGCAAGTCGAAATCCTCTGCAAAATTATCCAAATAAAGCAATCTGTTCCAATCCTCCATGGCTCTGTTGGTTCCTCTGGGCTGCCACTACATTCGACAACTCTTAATTCCTCTTCTTCTTGGCTGCCCCTGCATTCCCAATGAAGTTGGGACGTTTTGTCGCTCGGGTTTCCTCATTTAAAGGAAGTTCCCATGAGGTCCCCTGGGTGCTCCTGGAGTCTTGAAGCTCTGGACTTCTGTTTCCTATGCTGTTCCCTGGGGGTGTGGTTTGTATGGTTCTGATATCACGTTTTATATTCCTGGCATTGAGTCTCTTCTTGGTCATTCGACTGGCTCTCATACCACCTGTCCTCTCCTGGGCCTCAGCTGAGTCGTTAACCGAGAGGTGGATCAGGTCCACACTGCTGTCTCTCAGTACGATACTCTAATGTAAGAGTTGTGATCAATGGTCAAAGACGAAATTGGAGGTATATACTTACCAAATATTGTAGCAGGTCTTAGACCATTTGATAATAGAATTTACCTGGTCTCACGTATCCAAGCTCCTCCGCGAATAATATGATAATTGCTGTAAACAATTTAATAATTAACTAAATGTTCTTAATAAAAGATTTTATTTTTAAAGTTAAAAAATGGTGCAATTGATTAAGCAGCATTACGTTAATAAACATTCTATTCCAGGAATCACACTAAAGATTATATAGTGACTTTTAATAGCGACACAAAGTAATGGGTTTCACAACTTTACGATATTTAGGCTATGATAATTAATTTAATATATGCTTTGCATAAACGTTTTGTATGCCACAATATCAAAATATATTGAAGACATTAACAATTTAACATAATAATAACTATATATCAATAAATATATATCAAAATGTTATATCAATATATTACTTTTTCTTCAAGTTGGCAACGGATTATAAAACTAATGCAATTAATTTCTCAAGTCTGATTTTTACAAATATAAAATTACAACCAGCGATTACACGGCATTGCCCGGGATTTACGATGCAAAACTCTGCTAAAAATTACACCGGAACATATAGGGCCCTGAATCTTATACATTGTTTTTCACTGTGAAAGAAGTTTCATTGCATTATGTAAGAAAAAAAGTTGATCTAATTGGCCACTCTGTGGGCAATCAGATCCTTTGGATCATAGATACATACTTTTCTTCTTTATATATATATATATATATATATATATATATAAATAAATATATATATATATATATATATATATATATATATATATATATATATATACATATATATATATATTTATTTATTATTCAAACTAAAAAAAATTGTTGAATAAGTCTGTAAAAAATAAACTATTGTGATAGAGTTTCCATTTAAATTCATATTTCAAACCTCGATTTTCAAAAGTGACTAATATGCTCAATAAACTCCCTCAAAACTGAGAGATTTAATTATTTGCCACGTTTTAAACCATTGATTTCCATCTTATTTCGTTAAGAATCATGGAGTTAGAGAGTAGAACTCTTAGGAAAAAGTTTCGTTTTCTATTAATATTTCAATAATCTCTGGTCTTAGAAAAATCTAAACTTAGACTGAATTTATGAGGAGGCTATTTCAAAGCTACCCACAAAATTTCATTAAATGCGGTGCAGTTGTTCTCCCGTGATGATGAGACAAACGAAAGTTTCGATTTTCATTAATATCGTGACAACTCCTTGTATAAGTACCAAATTTCATCAAATTCGGTTCAGCCGTTCTCTCGTGATGTTGGATCATACATACATACATACTTTTCTTTATATATATAGATTTATATCATTTTCATACATAGTGTTTTTCAAGCCGTAATTCCTTGCTTGTATTTCTTTAGCTTTTCCAGGAATAACCAATGTTTCTAAGCTGAAAATTTGTTGCACTCGTACAAATGGTACATTTGTAGAACTGGGGAATTTGTACAGAAAATATTCTAAAGTCCATAATTTAAAAAATACACATTTAAATATCCTAAGTGCTATTAAGTTCAAAACTTTTATATAAAATTTTTAGATGTCAAATTGTATAATGGTATTTGTATTTGAATTATCATATCCACGTTTACCACACATGCAACTCCATACACATACGCTTAGATGGACATAATGTTAAGGATAGTAGTCTATTTTAAAGATTTTTATTTGTTTCGGGGGAGTCTTATATAAAATATATTAGTCCCTCAAATTGGGAACAATAATCGTAATAAAAAATTTAAATAATATTTATTTTAATGTGTATTGATTGAGTGGATCATGTTATTTCATAGTATTTCTGTTAGAAATGTATACATACATATATATATATATATATATATATATATATATATATATTGGTTATTCCATACATATATATATATATATATATATATATATATATATATGTTTCATTTTGTTAAAAATTAACATGAAAATGCGAAACACATATTTTATGGAGGGTAGAATTTATGCGTACAAGGTACAATTTCTCATAGCTTGGTAAAGACGATTTCATCGCATAAACAAAAAAATCTGATGTGGGCAACAAATGACTTTCCTTATATAATGTTATTAATTTACTACTTTTACAGTAAAAAAAAAGTAGGTTTTTCTTATAGTAGATACTAATATTCTTTCCAAGATATTAAATTTTCGACAATTAGTTGTCATTTTTATCCATTTGGCGAGATTTTCGTTAATTTGGCAACATTTCAAAAAGTCGCCAAGTTGGCGACATTCCGCCAAATTCGTCGCCAAAATCTCGCCAAGCGTTTTGCACTAAGAAATTGATTATTCTTACAGCAGATAAATGACTATTGGCGTTCAAACACAAAAGTATTACTAAAAGTATATTTTTTCATGAATGGAATGAGCTAGTTCCACGAGAATGATGTAACCCAATTTATCGCATGGTATTACATATGAAAAGTGAACATGTTTCTCAATAGGATTTTTTTTTATATGACTTTTTGATATTTTTTTTAAAAAAAATGAACAATATCTCGAGAACGGTTCATGTTAGCGTTCTAAAATTTATGTCAATCGTTTTCTAATGAAAAATTACATAAGAAATGTCTATTTGCGTAACTTTATTAATGGTTTTGATTTTTTGACGATTTTTTCAAAATTTCTTTCGAAAATTTAGGGGGGTTCTTAACATTCGATTGCATATAAAAGCAATAGGCTTCCAGTGCTTACGGATTGTGATTTTTGTACCAAATTTGGTTCGAATCGGTCCATTCGTTCGTCAGTTATCGTCTCCACAGACTCACTGATACACACACACACACATACACATACTTTCACACACACACACACACACACACACACACACACACACACACACAGACATCACTTCAAAAATGTTTGATTCGTGATCAGGGATGCTTGAAACGTGCTCTCCCGTCGAAAACTCGAATTCGAATTTTCGACCCCGTCACAATACTTTCCTTATACATTATGTATATAAAAAAAGTAAAAATCTGATGTGGGCAACACATGACTTTCCTTATATAATGTAATGAATTTACTACTTTTACAGTAAAAAAATAGGTTTTTCTTATAGTAGATACTAATATTCTTTCCAAGATATTGAATTTTCGACAATTAGTTGTCATTTTCATTGATTTAGCGTCATTTTTATCCATTTGACGAGATTTGCGTTAATTTGGCAACATTTCAAAAAGTCGCCAAGTTGGCGACATTTCGCCAAATTCGTCGCCAAAATCTCGCCAAGAGTTATGCACTAAGAAAAAAGTTATTCTTACAGCAGATAAATGACTATTGGCGTTCAAATACAAAAGTATTATTCAAAGTATATTTTTTCATGAATGGAACGAGCTAGATCCACGAGAATGATGTCACTCAATTTATCGCATGGTATTACATATGAAAAGTGAACATGTTTCTCAATAGGAATTTTTTTTATGTGACTTTTTCATAATTTTTTTGAAAAATGTACAATATCTCGAGAACGGTTCATGTTAGCCTTCTAAAATTTATGCCAATCGTTTTCTAATGAAAAATTACATAAGAAATGTCTATTTGCGTAACTTTATTAGCGGTTTTGATTTTTTGACGATTTTTTCAAAATTTCATTCGAAAATTTAGGGAGGTTCTGAACATTCGATTACGTATAAAAACAATAGGCTTCCAGTGTTTACGGATTGTGATTTTTGTACCAAATTTGGTTCGAATCGGTCCATTCGTTCGTCAGTTATCGTCTCCACAGACTCACTGACACACACACATACACACATACTTTCACACACACACACACACACACACAGACATCACTCCAAAAATGTTTGATTCGTGATCAGGGATGCTTGAAACGTGCTCTCCCGTCGAAAACTCGAATTCGAATTTTCGACCCCGTCACAATACTTTCCTTATACATTATGTATATAAGGAAAGTAATATATATTGGTTCAACACCTTATTGTTAATATTATGCTGGACTTCCACAAGGAATAATAGGATGCGACCATACTATCAGAGTCGCTATTAGTAACCAAAAGAAAAAATAGTATTGAGGGCTCTCAGCATAATTTTGTGAAACTTTTAAAATGATATTACTTTCCTTATATACATAATGTATAAGGAAAGTATTGTGACGGGGTCGAAAATTCGAATTCGAGTTTTCGACGGGAGAGCACGTTTCAAGCATCCCTGATCACGAATCAAACATTTTTGGAGTGATGTCTGTGTGTGTGTGTGTGTGTGTGTGTGTGTGAAAGTATGTGTGTATGTGTGTGTGTCAGTGAGTCTGTGGAGACGATAACTGACGAACGAATGGACCGATTCGAACCAAATTTGGTACAAAAATCACAATCCATAAACACTGGAAGCCTATTGTTTTTATACGTAATCGAATGTTCAGAACCTCCCTAAATTTTCGAATGAAATTTTGAAAAAATCGTCAAAAAATCAAAACCGCTAATAAAGTTACGCAAATAGACATTTCTTATGTAATTTTTCATTAGAAAACGATTGGCATAAATTTTAGAAGGCTAACATGAACCGTTCTCGAGATATTGTACATTTTTCAAAAAAATTATGAAAAAGTCACATAAAAAAAAATTCCTATTGAGAAACATGTTCACTTTTCATATGTAATACCATGCGATAAATTGAGTGACATCATTCTCGTGGATCTAGCTCGTTCCATTCATGAAAAAATATACTTTGAATAATACTTTTGTATTTGAACGCCAATAGTCATTTATCTGCTGTAAGAATAACTTTCTTCTTAGTGCATAACTCTTGGCGAGATTTTGGCGACGAATTTGGCGAAATGTCGCCAACTTGGTGACTTTTTGAAATGTTGCCAAATTAACGTAAATCTCGTCAAATGGATAAAAATGACGCTAAATCAATGAAAATGACAACTAATTGTCGAAAATTCAATATCTTGGAAAGAATATTAGTATCTACTATAAGAAAAACCTATTTTTTTACTGTAAAAGTAGTAAATTCATTACATTATATAAGGAAAGTCATGTGTTGCCCACATCAGATTTTTACTTTTGTTAAAGGATCAGCAACAGTTCAAATGCATCAATTGTTGAGGTTTAGTCAATAGTTCTGTCTAAACACTCTGCTTACGTGTATTGAAGGATAAAAACAAGAAAGATAAATCATGCATAATGCATTGATTATGAAGCACTTTCCAACTGAATGCAATTTTATTTAAACATCTCTAAAATGCGATGCATTCAGCTGTGATATTTTTTAAATTATCACAGTACTACAACAATTTATTTTACTTGGAAACTTAAAACTTCATCAAAAAAGGGAATGTTATAAAATCGCCTGCTTCTCTATGTAAAATTAATGGATATTTCATTCATATCACTTATATTCCAGACTCCTGGGCTAAATAATGTTGAGTTAAAAAATTCAACAATCATACACAACTCATCTTACAATCGCTTGATTTGTTTACATTCTGCATACGTTAAAATAAGCCTTCGTTGTAGAAATAATTAAAGTTGAATGCTAATTTAAAACAAAATTATTTTAATTGCGTAGGCACAGAATTTGGATACACAGATACTATGCAAAAATAAAAGCGGTTTTAGGACGGATGCAACACTAAATATATTTTTTTTCCAATGGCCAGCCAATTGAATCTTTCATCATTCGCCCATACCCCGGTAAGAACCGTGAACCTTTTAGAAGTCATATGACGTTGCCCCAGCGGACCAGTAGGGGTATGGGCACACCGCTCCCAACGACAAAACATCCATGCCTGAAGGTGGGACTCGAACCCACAACCCGGCGGCCGAACAATTCCTAGGAAACGCTTGCCTTGCCCGTTCGACCACCGCGTCGGCACAACACTAAATATAAATATAAGCGTTCCTTAAGAATGACTATTTTCACTAAGCGAAAAAAATGGATGCCATATTACTTTCCTTATATACATAATGTATAAGGAAAGTATTGTGACGGGATCGAAAATTCGAAATCGAGTTACTTTCCTTATATACATAATGTATAAGGAAAGTATTGTGACGGGGTCGAAAATTCGAATTCGAGTTTTCGACGGGAGAGCACGTTTCAAGCATCCCTGATCACGAATCAAACATTTTTGGAGTGATGTCTGTGTGTGTGTGTGTGTGTGTGTGTGTGTGAAAGTATGTGTGTATGTGTGTGTGTCAGTGAGTCTGTGGAGACGATAACTGACGAACGAATGGACCGATTCGAACCAAATTTGGTACAAAAATCACAATCCATAAACACTGGAAGCCTATTGTTTTTATACGTAATCGAATGTTCAGAACCTCCCTAAATTTTCGAATGAAATTTTGAAAAAATCGTCAAAAAATCAAAACCGCTAATAAAGTTACGCAAATAGACATTTCTTATGTAATTTTTCATTAGAAAACGATTGGCATAAATTTTAGAAGGCTAACATGAACCGTTCTCGAGATATTGTACATTTTTCAAAAAAATTATGAAAAAGTCACATAAAAAAAAATTCCTATTGAGAAACATGTTCACTTTTCATATGTAATACCATGCGATAAATTGAGTGACATCATTCTCGTGGATCTAGCTCGTTCCATTCATGAAAAAATATACTTTGAATAATACTTTTGTATTTGAACGCCAATAGTCATTTATCTGCTGTAAGAATAACTTTCTTCTTAGTGCATAACTCTTGGCGAGATTTTGGCGACGAATTTGGCGAAATGTCGCCAACTTGGTGACTTTTTGAAATGTTGCCAAATTAACGTAAATCTCGTCAAATGGATAAAAATGACGCTAAATCAATGAAAATGACAACTAATTGTCGAAAATTCAATATCTTGGAAAGAATATTAGTATCTACTATAAGAAAAACCTATTTTTTTACTGTAAAAGTAGTAAATTCATTACATTATATAAGGAAAGTCATGTGTTGCCCACATCAGATTTTTACTTTTGTTAAAGGATCAGCAACAGTTCAAATGCATCAATTGTTGAGGTTTAGTCAATAGTTCTGTCTAAACACTCTGCTTACGTGTATTGAAGGATAAAAACAAGAAAGATAAATCATGCATAATGCATTGATTATGAAGCACTTTCCAACTGAATGCAATTTTATTTAAACATCTCTAAAATGCGATGCATTCAGCTGTGATATTTTTTAAATTATCACAGTACTACAACAATTTATTTTACTTGGAAACTTAAAACTTCATCAAAAAAGGGAATGTTATAAAATCGCCTGCTTCTCTATGTAAAATTAATGGATATTTCATTCATATCACTTATATTCCAGACTCCTGGGCTAAATAATGTTGAGTTAAAAAATTCAACAATCATACACAACTCATCTTACAATCGCTTGATTTGTTTACATTCTGCATACGTTAAAATAAGCCTTCGTTGTAGAAATAATTAAAGTTGAATGCTAATTTAAAACAAAATTATTTTAATTGCGTAGGCACAGAATTTGGATACACAGATACTATGCAAAAATAAAAGCGGTTTTAGGACGGATGCAACACTAAATATATTTTTTTTCCAATGGCCAGCCAATTGAATCTTTCATCATTCGCCCATACCCCGGTAAGAACCGTGAACCTTTTAGAAGTCATATGACGTTGCCCCAGCGGACCAGTAGGGGTATGGGCACACCGCTCCCAACGACAAAACATCCATGCCTGAAGGTGGGACTCGAACCCACAACCCGGCGGCCGAACAATTCCTAGGAAACGCTTGCCTTGCCCGTTCGACCACCGCGTCGGCACAACACTAAATATAAATATAAGCGTTCCTTAAGAATGACTATTTTCACTAAGCGAAAAAAATGGATGCCATATTACTTTCCTTATATACATAATGTATAAGGAAAGTATTGTGACGGGGTCGAAAATTCGAAATCGAGTTTTCGACGGGAGAGCACGTTTCGAGCATCCCTGATCACGAATCAAACATTTTTGAAGTGATGTCTGTGTGTTTGTGTGTGTGTGTGTGTGTGTGTCAGTGAGTCTGTGGAGATGATAACTGACGAACGAATGGACCGATTCGAACCAAATTTGGTACAAAAATCACAATCCGTAAACACTGGAAGCCTATTGTTTTTATACGCAATCGAATGTTCGGAACCCCCCTGAAATTTTGAAAAAATCGTCAAAAAATCAAAACCACTAATAAAGTTACGCAAATAGACATTTCTTATAGTAATTTCTCATTAGAAAACGATTGACATAAATTTTAGAACGCTAATATGAACCGTTCTCGAGATATTGTACATTTTTCAAAAAAATTATAAAAAAGTCATATAAAATAAAAAGATACATATTTCCTATTGAGAAACATGTTCACTTTTCATATGTAATACCATGTGATAATTTGGGTGACATCATTCTCGTGGATCTAGCTCGTTCCATTCAAGAAAAAAGATACTTTGAGTAATACTTTTGTATTTGAACTCCAATAGTCATTTATCTGCTGTAAGAATAACTTATTTCTTAGTGCATAACGTTTGGCGAGATTTTGGCGACGAATTTGGCGGAATGCCGCCAACTAGGCGACTTTTTGAAATGTTGCCAAATTAACGAAAATCTCGCCAAATGGATAAAAATGACGCTAAATCAATGAAAATGACGACTAATAATAAATTAATAAATAATAAGATAATTCAATATCTTGGAAGGAATATAAATATCTACTATAAGAATAACATTTTTTAACTGTAAAAGTAGTAAATTCATTGCATTATATAAGGAAAGTCATGTGTTGCCCACATCAAATTTTTTTATTTTGCAATGAATTACGTTTTCTCTTCATATAACATGGGTGTAATTATTATTTCAAATTTTATTTAAAAACACTACTTTGATAAATAACATATTTCGATGAATTATTTTTTATACATTTTACGTGATAATTTGAATATTTCCTAAAATTTTTAAAGCAATTTGTGAATTTTAACTCCGCTTAAAAAATGTTTATAGGGTTCAATATATTTCATTTCTTCAACCCGGATTCAATTCAAATCTAATTGGGTTATATTATTCATCTACATTCTCATATGTCCCACAGACCGTCTCAACAATACACTAAAATTTCATTTTGATAAAGTCATTTTTACGCCAGTTATCGTGCGAATGAACAGACAGACAGACAAAATGAACAAAGTCATGAACACTTTACAAGTATGCTTTAAAGTGATAAAAAACAAGGATATAAAAATTGAAACTGTGGTTTATACTTTTCACTAAATGCTCTAAACTATTATTATCGAAATCTACAATAATAATTCTCTGTTTTGAAACCATCCTAAATGAGTTTTTCATTCGGAAATGCTTACTTCTGAAATTACATCTAGGTTTGAAACGTTCCGCAATTAACATCTCCATAAATTGTGTCAAATAAATCTTGATACATTTATTTTCTAGTTTCTAGTGAATAATTAAAACTAATCGGAATCATTCGAATGCTTATTTCAGGCAATATTTAATTAGGTTAACAGCTTTATGGAAATAAATCTCCTAGGAACTATGTTGAAATTATTCATAGCGATTTTTTTTTCGGGTTTCTTAAACTAAACAGAATAGTAAACTTTGTACTAATGTGGATTTTTATAAGAGGAGGGACAGTATATAAACACAAACGATTATGAGCACTATATGAGCGATATTATGTTACTTGTGCAGATAACAACATGCATAAAAAGGCTTTGCACTTTGCCTCTTTAGTATAGTTCTTCTTCCCATACGTGAAATAATAGCAATGAAACATGAAACACTATGAAACATGAAACAGGTTCGTGGATGCTGTTATCTGCAACGTGACCTACGTATTAGAACGTCCCCGTGATGAAAGCTTTGTGTGTATGAAAGCTGGCATTGAATCATTGAATTCAATTATTATGAATGATGATATTGATTGCGTGGTAGAATTGAATATTTTTTTCTCCATTGTAAAATATGCACTTAACTGTTTCGTAGGAAACAGAAATTTCCCTTGTTGCATAAAGAATTTGATATGAACCTTCAATGGCTACAGATTTCGGATTGGATTGAGTTGGACTTGGCTTTCGTTTTAAGCACAGCAGATCAACTTTAGACAGGACCTACTCTTTAAAATAAGTAGGACATATATGCATGGCTTTCCACCTGCAGCCCAAATTTAAACCGGATTCATATGGATTTAAGGCCTGAAAGTGAACCGCTGTATCATCGGTGTTCCATGCAGCTTGCTAAAAACCCCTACTGGGCAAAATATCATTTTTAGCGACTTTTAGAAACCTTTCGTTTAAAGTTTTTTTCAGGCTTTAAAGAGATACGTGGGAACCTAGGTAGGGTAAAAAATTTAATATGTTTTACATTTCTCAAATATGCAATATGTTGTAAATATTCTGCTCAAATTTCACAAAAAAATACAATGAAATGGCTGAGATGTAGCGGTTGTTCCGACACTGGGGACTATATTCTTAAGATTTTAAATGTGTTTTTCTTAGAATCATTTCCTGAAAATAAGTTGTCCTGATATGTCGCCTAAATTCTTATCCATTTATTTAAAAAAAAAATTCCAGACAGCAACTCGTAGTTAACTATAGACTTCATACTGAGTTTCCATTGCTATTTTATCGCAAAAATAAGCGTTTTTAAAATAAAAAATCGCTGTTTTTGTTTCATGGACAACATTGCCTTCTCTTAAGTATAAAAACATACCTTTTCTAACATGTTTATCTTAATAAAAATTATTTAGGCTACTTTTACAGTGCATAACTAGGTGGTACAATCCTCACCGGCTCCCATTTTCAATTTAAATATAAGCCAAAATATTCAAAGAATGTCTTGTACATTTTTATTCATTCAAAAATAGTGCATCAAGTACTTTTCGAAACTTAGAATAAATGTTTATCCTCTACTAGCATAACGATAAACCTGTTTCTCCATACTGATCGTTACACTATCTACCATATTCCAAGACTGTAGTTCGTAGTTCAGCGTCGATCAATAGAGGGAAGTCCTATTGCAGATCTACAAACGTATTTTGATTAGACTTTGTCTAAAATCATCTCCACTGAGATGTAGTAGAGATGGTTTTTATTTGTCGCTTCGTTATATCAACCAGGGGGGGGGGGGTTCATCACGGGATTGACTGACTTCATTTTTTTTTATTCTGACTCTGCGCATGTGATGTCATGGGAATTTCAAAAGCGAGCATTTGTTCTCGGGTTCTCTCTACAGACCGAGAATATCTTTAGACGTCGCATTTACCTTCATGGACGGACGTCACCGAGGAAGCTGTGCTCAGCGCAATTAAAACTCTGTGTGCTGGTTGTTTACATCTGAATATTGGCACTTCAAAGTAAAGAAACCATTTTTAATTGTGATAATGGGAAAAATCGCTGTGTTTTGGCGACAACTCTCCTTTTTCGTGTCGTCACGATTGACGAAATACTATGCTGTCCGACGTCCGGCTGACAACTTTTTGATTGGTTACCGGGCTGATGATCCTATCGTATATTAAAGAACAGATATTGATATGGACATCCTCTATCATACAACGCTGAACTACGAACGGCAATCTTGGAATACCGACTCTGAGAGTGTATTTTTATGTTTTGAGAACGTAACATATTAGTGAATATATAAATTATGTATTCACATTTCTTTATTTCAAAAGTTAATTTGGCAGAGACGTTTTGTAACCATAATCTGTCGGGCGCGCCTATTACAGTCATAGATTTATTTTTAATATATAAATTCAAATCAAGCATATGTTGGTCGTAGGGAGGGATTTTGTTTCAAAACTAATAACAGAAATTTTCTCATCTTTCAGAAAGAATTTTACATCAAGAATTTTACATCTTTAATTATTGCATTTATTAAGATATATCACAATTAACACCCTCGTAAAATGTGTTCAATTATATTTTTTCTGTAATTTCAGTGATTAATCAAGATTCTTTGAAACAATGAACAAAATGGTTCAAATTGCGCTTTCAGGCAAAAATTAATGAGGGAAACATTATTTTTGAAAGAAATCCTTGGAAAAAGACAATTATCCGTTAAGCTTTATTTTTTTCTGCTACACTAAATCATTCGCAATAATAAAGTCTGTATAGAAGTATATTTTTCAGGATAAAGGGAATAGATAGATTTTATAACGAAAATAAATTTTAGCATGTTACACTAGGGATGATTTTTGATACAAAGCTGCGTTTTCATACAAAACTCTGATGTAAGCAGAAAATACTATTTTATTATAAATAAAATACAATAAACGCGATTATTAAAATAATACATATGGACGTTATTCGTCCCTGTGGTAATTTATAACTAACTTTAATTTATAGTTTTATATATATGAGATAAAAAATATTTTTGTCAGACCTAGACTTTGTTGACAGACCGATATATTGAGGCTGGGTCGAATACCGCCTTTAGATTGCAAAATAACTTTGAATTTTAGAGTTACATTTAAATCTCATGACAGTTATTTTTAATCAATAAAATGAAATAGCTTTCCCTTCATGAATCATACGAATACCTAACGATATAAATATGTGATAAGGAAAGGCTCATATAGGCTTAAATTTATCACAGAAAGAACCTGGTCTTAGAAACATAAGCCAATGGATACTGGAAAAATTGCTTCATCTGATCGTAGAAATTCAATAGAGATGCTGTTATATTGGTATCTATTGATTCACGAGGTTTGTTTAAGTAGCTTGTGCTGTCAATAATTATTAAGATCCCCAGAGTAATATAAAATACTTTGGAAAGAGTGGAAAGGTTATTGCTACCCATGCTATAACCTATTCCTGTTATTGTTGTTGAGACCCAGACCGTGCGACCTACCAGAAAGGTGTAAGGTAACTGTTTGGACGGCCGGGAAATGCCACTCAATTTAGACCGGAACCCAGTGGGGAAGGCATCCACCGGGACCACACCCTCCTTCCCCTACCACCAACCTCTAGGAAGGGCTTACGGACCCACATGATAACCTATTCCTGTGAAAACACTAGTGATTTAGGCAACATTTATTAAAGGTGGGAAGGGAGAATTCCTGTTATCTTTAGTGCGACTATGCTGGGCGGAGATAACCCAGTGGTTATGGCAGGAGGATACAAAGCACCTTACTGTCCCATCCGGGGTTAACTGTATAGTTACCTGCTTATTTTATTTGTAATGTTTAACAACAAAAGCAATAAGACCCATTTCATTACTCTAAATGGTCTGTTCTCGAGATATTCGTTTTTGTGGAATTTTGCGGATTTTTTTCGCAACAGTTTAAAATTATTCGATGAAATTTCTTCAAATTTTGTCGTCAGTCACTTATGGGTTATCCTGATGTGGATTAGATTTCGGCATCATTTGAAAAAAATCAAACAGGTTTATTTTTTGTGAAGTTATCCTCAAAAATCGACAAAATCTGGAAGAAAATATTAAATATGATGAAATATTTTAGTTAAACGCTTGTTTTATATGCACATTTTTATAATAAAGGAATAAGATCTATTCTATTACCTTAAGATGAACTGATCTAGAGATATATAATTTTTTTTTTTAATTTTGAGAATTTGGCGACATCTAAAAATGCGAAGTTGCTAAATGCAAAAGAACATGTATCAAGCATGTAAATTTAATTTAATTTCAAATCAGTATCTTTGTCAGTTCATACAATTAAATTCAATTTCATGGAATATTGAATAAATGAAGAAACAACGATTTTGCGCCAATAGGAAAAATCATGTGTTAGCCACATCATATTTTTTTTTTACTTTTTATTAACTAAAAATAAATAAATTAGGAGTATCAGAATCGCATTGGCAAAATATTCCGATTAAATATTTGAACTGACTCTTGCATGCAAATATAATTTATCCAGTCTAAATACTGCAGAAATCTACGTTCCAATCCTTCACGCAAGTTCTAACGAGTTTTAATGAAGTCAAATATAATGCAATTGCATTTTCACTTACACGAAAATCATTTATTGACTTAAGCCCATTATTCCGAGCATACCTGTGTTAAATTTATACTGAGTTTGTTCGCCTTCGTGACAAAGAGACTCGTATTGACTTGCCAAATGCATTTCGCTATATCCATGCAAAGTTGCTGTTTACATCGTCTATCAAAATGAGAATGGAATCCATTATATGCAGAGAATCGGTGTAGTGAAGCGCTTGAATAGAATTTCACATGTTGGAATAAATGGATCGTGTAATGTTTATTAAATTAAACTATTAATTGCAATAAGTTTACCATTGCATAAGAGTTGATCATTTGATTTTATAGTTAGTAAATGATATCCTGGTTATCTATATTTTAAAACAAAAATTAAGATTTTTACTTTGTCATTTTATAGAATGAAGTAAGTATTGTTTTCAAGAAAATTTCCGATTTCGAGATTTTGATGACAATATATATTTTTAGGACCACTTGAGCACGTTTTGACTATATTTAGAGTGGCGTCTACCTATCTATGTCCAAATCTTGTGTACGCAATAACTGCCATAAATATTAATGGATTTCTACGAAGCTCTGTATCCAGCTTTATTATCAAAACATCCAGAAGTAGCTAGAATGTTCTTCGAACGAAAACTTCGAAATTTATTCGAAATTTTATATTTTCTTAACTTGGCATCATAGGACAAAATTTGACATAAGTATGCATAAAAGAGGTTATTCATGGCTTAAGGGGTTATTCATGGCTTAAGGGGTTACTCATGAGACTTCACCGTTTCAATTATAGTAGAGAAAAGTTGCTTTAATATAAATTTTGGGTTCATGATGTCATTAAGCTTCTTCTGGGGGCACGTTATCCTCCCGAGGAGATGCATTATTAATATTAATCAGACGATTTTTCAAACCCTTTAAAATGAAGAGAAACATGCTTGTGATCATTTGGGACTTCGATACACATATTTTTCATATTTTTCTTAATATCAATTTCTTAATATTTTCTTTATAACAATAATGGTAATAATAATAATAATTATTATTATTATTACAAGCTACTTAAAAATGAATTCTGGTGTGAGAAAGTCGAGTCGAGCTACACTACAATTAATTTTTACTGAAAACGAGAAACAAGGGAGAGATCTCATTGGTTTCTTCAATTTGATCATTAAAATGTACGAATAAAAGAGAGTATATAATTAATACATTTACATATATTTAATTTTTTATTTCAGACTAGTATTTATACCTGCCAGAGACAGAGGAACTAATACTTTAAAAATATTAACCTTCAATGTTTCTGTTAAGTTTTATTATGTTTAATAATGTATGGCACTGAGCATTGGAAATAGCCTTCTCAATTGGACACTGGCTTAGGTTCTGTATGGTGGTGAATACTATAACTGTGCAAAGTTTTAATTTTTTTCATCACCGAGGGACTTTTGGAGGGTCTGGAAAATATTTTAGACTCCCGTTTTTTCCAGCCTCTGAGGGGAACTTTAAAATTTTGTTTCTTTGGATTCTGTTCTGTTGTCGATACTAAAAGTATGCAACAATTCATTCTTCTATGTCCCAAGGAGGCTACTAAAATACTTTTTTAAGAAATCTAAGTATACTTGAAGGGATCTCGTACCTAAGTATACTCGAACTAAGTGATCCTACGTATACTCGAAACAGCTGCATGATGCATTATTTATCTACTTATGCTTAATCACGTTGCTCAAGTTTTCCTCATCCTGTTCCCAAGATATTTTTTCTTATTGACATGTAGTGTATACTTAAAGTAAATTGACCGCAAATTCTCTCCTAACAAATATTTTCATAACAATTGAATTTTTGCGTATTATGCCCACACACATGCAACTGACAGAATATATGTAAATTTTTAAAACTGCCTACCACAGCATAAACTGCTTTAATGATGGATAAAGCTGGTAAATAATAAACCGAGGACCTCTAAAGCAATAAATATTAAGGCCATGAATAAACTTTCTTACCACAAGTTATGGCAGTTGCTTTAAGTAATGAAATTTCTTATTTTTAATTAATCTGTTATGAACATGACTGCACAATCTTTGGAAAACTTCCAAAAGTCTTTCATCGACAAATATCGAACGCATTGGGTGTAAGAAGGAAGATCTGTATACATTTGATCCTGCTGTGAGTATGAAGCAGATTCTTGTAAAATGAATTTACGTTCGACATTATGTAATAATGACTCTTACAAATAGGAAATAAAGAATTTGATGTGGGCAGCACATGACTTAAACTACAGACTCATATTCATTTTCTCTCACCCAATCCATGATATATAATTTAATTATTCAAAATGACACTGATACTTATTTGACATTATGTACAATTTTCATTTTTATTGCGTTTTCTTTATCATTAGATAACTTAATGCGCATTTTAAAGCATCGCCAGCTCCTCAAAATTAAAAAAAAAATTAAATATTTCGAAAACACGGATCATCTTAGAAAAATTAGGCATATCTTATTCACTTCGCCGTTAAATATTATGTATAATTTGAGTATTTAACTAGTACTTACAGGTATATATATATATATATATATATATATATATAATACAAAAGTAATCAGATGAAGAAAACGAAAGCATGCAAAAGTATGAAAAAAGCTTAACGTAGATGGCGCAATGCTGCACAAGTACGTAAAGCAGTTATAGCAAATAAAATTATTAAGGAAATAATGGGAATCAAGCCAACGGGAAAGCATTAATGGTCGAGGGGGATTGTGACCCCTCGTTTCCGGTTATAGCATGCTATTACACCCAGGTAACACACCCGGTACCAAATACTTTGCCGAAACTTGACTTCCGAAATGGTGTCGGTCACAAGACACTGACCGTGGAAGTGAGTACAAAACTCAAGTATCGAAAAAAAATCCGAAGTACACAGCCAAAGTAAAAAACCATAATGAAAAAGGCCAAGAGTCGTTGACAAAGGAGAGTGCAATCCATATATAGCATTATACTACCACTAGGGTGCGCTATCAGTAAGTTTCGTGTAGGTGAATCTCACAGTTACCATTTCCAAAATCGATAACATCACAGGTGTGTACAAGTTATATCCTTAAAATAAGCGTTTTTTACATCGTTGTATATAGTATTATAATGTCTAAGGAAATTTGCGGGATAATGTTTCTTAATCGCCTCTTGCATTATTCTTCTGTCATCTGTAGTTCGATCTTTTTTGAATATATATATATATATATATATATATATATATATATATATATATATATATATATATATATATATATATATATATATATATATATATATATATATATATATATATTCAAAATATATATATTCTTATATATATATAAATAAAAATTGAATGATTTTAATCGATAACTATATGCATAAATTACTAAATGTACAAGAAAACCATCTCTAGCATATCTGTTACAAATAAGTAACTATAGACCAAGACTAAGGATTAAAGTAGAAGGTAACTTATCACTACAATGGAAAGGGGGATGAGAAGAATATTAGTATACAAAAATCACAATTAAAAAGTATATATAAATATATATAAATATAAATAAAAAATGAAAAAGAAAACACGGCAAAAATGAGAAAAGGCAATAATAATTAGCTCAAGATAAAAGATTAAGACATTGAGGACAATCAATTGAAACTACACAAAAATTGACGGTGAGTTCAAAATTGCATTCTCATCAGGACAGTCATGCAATTCGAATTAAAACCGATAGAATAGCCAATTTCTGACAATGGCGATAGTATTTAACTATAGACACCATTGGAACTGTCTACTGGCTAGTGGAAGGAGAAAAAATATAAATCAATTGAATTATAAATCAGAATATATATATATACTATATATGTGTGTGTGTGTGTGTACATTATTTTGCAAAACAAACTAAGCACCACTAAAAAATAATCCGGTTATCTCGAAATTTCCATCTCGAATTCCTTTATACCAAGTATGCAACTGATTAAATTTGCAAGGTTAATGAGTGTTAACTTCGGTAATAGAGAGCGTTTCTACTGTGCAACTAACATCCTATAAAACAGGTTAAAAATGTGAACTGTTTATCTTTGCTCGTTATCGGTGTTGCAGTTCCGTGGAGACATAAACAATAATACCGTTACGATGTTGCCGAATACCTTATAAACAATTAGACGAGTTCGAACGTGGTCGTATAAGCGGGGTGCGTGAAGCTGGCTGGTCATACAGAGCACTAGGCCGCTACCTACATCGAACGGATATTGCTGTGCAAAGGTGCTGGTAGGAATGGTTGCTGCAAGGAACTCATCGGCGAAATGAAAGTTCTGGAAAGCCAAGGTCATATCATTGCAAAATCATATGATTGTGCGACAGGCCGGAACTGGCTCAATGGCATCATTGTCCGCCATCCAACGTGGTACAGCCTTTTTCATACCACCCGTGGTACCGCCCACCATCTCACGGCGCTTGGCTGAGGTAGGGTTATGCTCACGGCGCTCTTTAAGACATCTGCCCATAACCAGTCTGCCGCCAGATTCGAGCACATAGAAATGTAACAGATCTGGAGCAACAATTGAGGGATGCCTGGCAGAATATCATCGCGGGATGACATTAGAAAACTTTATAAGTTCTTATCTAGACGTATACAAACATGCATTGCCGCCAAGGAGGATTTCACTAATTCCTGATTTGAAAATTTAATGTGCAATTGCTTAGCATTGATGGATCCTGCAACCTTGATTTTGTAATCATTTCATTACCTATGTATGAGCTGTATGCATATTCAATTTCAATAAAAATAGTCACTTTCATCATCGTGCTTTTTTTTTTCAAAGAGTGTATATCACTCTGGTTCTTACATGTGTGGACATTTCGTCGTTTTGATTTTGAGTTTGTTGGTCATTAGCACAGTACAGCGCATCCTCGAAACAGTTGTATGTTGCATTTGTATTTTATTCGTGCATGGATACGTTGCTCAAGTTTTCGTTATACATTGCACAAAGTGTTTTTTGCTTAGGGATATTAAAATATTGCTTATTTTGTATTGAGGCTTGTGACCTTCGTGTTTTCGGCGGTACATATTATATACAGAATAAAAGTATTTCTCTTCGCCTTCAATCCAAAGCTTGTTTACATGCTCCATTTTTAAAGTAGCCTTATTAAGTTACAGCTGGCGATAAGATAGTTTTCTTAAAATAATCTGCTGCGAAATAATAATCTTTTGCGTTCTGTTTTATTGTTATTTTTATTATCAAACCTAGCAACGATTACCTGGCGTTGATTGAGATTTAAAATGCAAAACCCATATTAAAATTGCACCAGAACGTACGCAGAATTTTGGAAAACGAAACAACGATGTTAACGTCTTCAAATAACACTACTATGGTTTCACCAGCGACGCAGGTTTCCTGGACACATCTCTATCTGCTGGTCCTGCAGGATTTAATGTTCCCCCTTATTAATAATGTGTCAAATGCAGAGCCGAAACCATAGACTTCAACCTGAGGGGCACTGTGAAAGTCGCAGGGGATTGATTAAATTTATCTTCTAGGAATTTGTTAATGTTTCGATGTTACTTTATCAGGCACTTATCTATGATCAATCCATCAAGTATTTGTACTCACACAAAATACAGTACAGAATAAATATTAAATAATTCTAATATAAGTTATTAAAATTGGAATTTTTCACTTTCCCTTCATAGTACAATGTTTTTGGAAAATATTGTACCGGATTCAATTAAAGTTAAATAAGCTAAAAGTTAATGTTGTATTTTTGTTTTAGCAGCGTGCAATAGATGGTGGTACCAGCCAATTTGGTCACTATATTGGGTTATGAATAGGACAAAATTTTGAATATTAAATCCATAATTAGAATGTGTTTCAAAAAGCCGTATTTTCTCGAGTACAAAAGTACCTCTGCATCATATTTCATAGTTTACGGTGCTTAGATTTTCCGCTACAGACGACATAAGTACACAGACAAACGGAAATAAAAACATACTTCTTCTCATTATTACAGATTTTCGTAACATGTGTAAACTTGTTCTGTAAACCTGGTACTGGAAGAATCATGCGAAATATAATGAAGATGATAGGTGATATTATTTCAAAATAATAGCTCAGCGTTTAGTTTCACACGCAAATATGCCAGACTAATTAATAAGCCCGCGGGGAATTTCAGGATGACAACCGTTCCACATTTACACTTCAAAATCCAAGTTTACTAATCTGTAGGAGATAGGAGCTTAGTGTTGTGATTCGCTTCCAAAATGCAACTTACCAGGCAACTGAGCACGGTTACATTATTCATATGTACAAAATGCGACTGGAATTAATTCTCTTAACATATCCATGGTATAAGTCAAGTGGTTAATTTACATAGTGAGGAAATTATTAAAATGACTTGCTCGAGCATTTCATCATTGGGGCATTATTCTGAATATTTATGATGTTAGATTGATGTCATTGAATATATATATATATATATATATAACTTTCAGTAAAAGATGATTGGTTTGTCTACACATATTTATTCAAATGAAAACTAAATGGAAATTTAGTGAAGCACGTGAAAACCACCATAACTCTTGAAAACATCCGTCCTAAAAGAAAAGCTGTGGAAGCCACCTTTTGGTGTATTTTCATACATTCTTTTGCACATGGTTAAATAAAAAATTTGACTTAGAAGATGTCACATTTCAGACAGAATATGTGGCCTCTATAAGCACAGTCTCGAAATGCACAAAATATGCTTCATATGAAATAAATCATTTTTAGAATCTCTTTGTTCGTATAAAATAACTGTCTCTAACCGTCTGCACAAGCTACTAAAACCAGACAAATTCATCCGGCAATTTCGTTTATAGGTGCAGAATACTGCCTCAACAACAAGAAGCTTGTAGAATTTTTACATTTTTAGGGAGTTTGGAGAGGAGATTCATTAAAAAAAATAAATAAAATGACATTCGAACAAAAGAATTATAACGGCAGACGAGAAAATGTGTATCAATACTTAAAGGTAAGGATCACATATTTTAATTTTTTATTGATCGAACGGGGAGGAAAAGCATAAAATACTTATTGTTCTCTGTTTAGCAAAATTGGTGAGCGAAGGAATCTGAAAGAGTTTCAAAAGTTTTGATCCCGAAACAAATATAAAAAATAATATCGGATATCGGTAGCACATGACATACGCTACATGATACAATTACTTTCTTTCTTTCATAGCGAAGTGTGTGATATAATATTCACACCACAATGTTTTTGGCATTAATGTAACATCATATAAATTGAAATTTGGTACTTTTGGAAACATATTAGTTCCAACAAAATGACTTTTTCACAATCGCGTGCAGAATCTCCATCAATTGCAATAGAAGATAAAGGGACAACAACTGTTCAACCTTCTGAAGAAGTTTTCTCTTAGGCATGTGTCTTGTTGCACCAAACCCTCAGGTCAGTCGGCGGCCTTGGTTGTGAAAAAATAAATCTTCGGGAAAATGCATTTGCCAATTAACTAATATCCCGTGAAATAAATGATTAGTGGCCAATTCTTTGGCGTCATAATGTACACATAATTAAAAACAAAGTATTTTATCTCATGAATGGGAACTAACTAGATTCACGAGAATCCTGTTAACAGATTTGTTGAAGAATATTATATATGGGCAGAATATTGTAAGCGTGAAATATCTCAAGAACGGTTTATGCTAGTGTTTTAAATGTTGTGTCATTCATAATAAAATATTATGTATAAATGATTATTTATTATTATAAAATTGTTATATTAAATCATTAGTAAATGCCCTGCTTCTTTAAGGATTATTTTTTCAAAAATTTATTTCAAAATTGGGGATCTTCCGAACATTTGATTCCATTTAAAATTAATAGGGTTCCAGTATTCATTCAAGTATTCATTTATTTCATAGTTACACAGACACACACACACACACACACACACACGTCACGCTAAAATATTGGATTCTTGTTCTAGAGTGCCTAAAATTTTTTGATCCGTCGAAAACTCGAGTTCCGATTTACGACGCGTTTTCACTAATTTCCCTATACTACGTACTGTGGAGAAATTAAATATAATACAAATTTTAAATTTATTAGGAAAAAAAGAAGATTGATTATGACATGTGAGATGTGCAAGGGAAGAACGATAAAAATGTTCGAGTAGTGTATCAAAAAAGCTGATGTGGGCAGCACATGACTTTCCCTGCAGACTCAAATTCATATTATCTTAATTTCTTGAATAATTCATTAGATTGAATTTAATTGAATCAGATAACACTAAATTTGCATTTTTAATTCAATTTTTTTTTGCAATTGGACATTTTTTAATAATCAGCGTAACAAAAATGCAAGAAATCTCAAATATCTTGAGAACGGTTAGTCCTGAAGTATAATGAAGTGTTATATTTTTTTCCCTCGTCAAAAATTGCGTATAAAACAAGAATTTAATGATTACATTTCAGCATACATAGTATTTTTTTTTTAGATTTTTCAATTTAGCTGAAATTGTCAGTTAGAGCTGAAATTGTCAGTTCTCATAAAAGTTTGCAAAATCCCTGCAAGTTTTCTTGCTGTCATTGCAGTTAATGGTCGTTCCATGCAGGGGGGAGGAGGCTTTTCCCCAGCATGACTAACTTCATTGTATTTACTTGGCACTGCGCATATGACAACATGGGAAGTAAGAACGCACTCATTTTGTTTTCGGGCTCTCAAGAGGGTCTGGACTTGTTAACTTCAATTGCCATCTTACTCTACCGACGTCACTAAATTTCCTTGAACGTTACTGGATCTTGAGTGCAACACAATTTAAAATTTTTGTATAAGTTGTTTACACTTGGTTATTGCAACTTAAAAATTAACAAACAGTTTTTAACCATAATGAGGGGAAATATTTTCTGTGTTTTGGAAACTCCTCTCAAAGTTTACTCAGGACTGTGACATTACAAATGACGAAACTTAATTCCCATGACGTCAAGCTAACAGCTTTTGATTGGTTGTCGAGCTGAGTGTCCAAGCTTATATTAAAGAACCTTGATTCCAAGCTGATAGGTGCATAATAAGCACGAACTGGTCCATGGATACCGTTATCCAGGGGGGTGTTAACCCGGGGCATAACTGACTTAATTATTTTTATCTGGCTCTGCGCATATGATGACATGGGGATTAAGAAAGCGCGCATTTTGGAACTCACAAGAAGGATCAAATTTGTTCAACGACGTCACTAAAATTCCAAGGATATCACTGGGTCCTGTGTGTACAGCACAATTTAAAATCTTTGCGAAGTTGTTTACGCCTGGATGTTGCCATTTAAAAATTAACAAACTGATTTTAACTGTAATAATGCGTATGTTTTGTCAACTCCTCTCAAAGTTGACTCTAGATCCTGAAAGAATATTAATTCCCATTACTTCAAGATGAAAACTTTTCATTGGTTACGGGTTGAGTGTCCAACCTTATAATAAAGAACCTTGCTGTTACCTGCAATGGGGGTGTTTTCCTTACATAATGTTTGATGTTGCATTAAATACATAAGTTATATTGATTCACCATTTCATGCAACAACATTTCTATGATTTTCACAGACATAACAAAACAAATTTTATTCTGAAGTAGTGGATACGGCAGCTTAGTATTTACTTCCAAAATTAACCTCACCGCACCAGACCACGCAAAGATGCATTATTCATATCTGCCAAACTGTGACTGAAATCAATTACCTTCGCAAACACATAGTATAAGTCAAGTAATGTATTTACACGGTGAGGGACTTGTTGAAATGAATTGTTACAGCAACATTTTGATATTATTCAAAACATATGTTCGCCCAGATTCCAGCATTTGAATATAAATTGCATTTTAGTAAATGCTTATTGATTTGTGTGTGCATATTAAGTTAGAGAATTTATGTATCATTACATTATTAACATATAAAATTGTTGCAACTTTGCAAACAGTTTTTTAAATACGTCCAGAGGTAGATCAATCCTGGCAGTTAGCATTCGTGCATTTTTCAGCGTAAGTTCAAATATTTATGCTTAAGTTGATAATCGTTTAAATTGAACGGAATTATTTTTAGATCATAATATTCAAATCTTCACCTGTACGTTTGTTGAAAAATTTCTGAAAAAGAAGTAAGATGATGTTTTGAAATTAATATTATAAAAAATTGAAATAACATCCAAAATTTTATATATTTTTAGAAAATTTATGTATTTATATTTTACCTTAAAATTAAGGTTGGTATTATACATATATGTGCTGTATAATACGTTATAAAAATTAACGATTTTATCTCCATTACTTTTTACTTTCCTTATATACATATTGTCTATATATATTATGAAGAAAGGTATGTATGTGTGTATGTAAGTATGATCTAACATCACAGGCGAACGGCTAAATTGAATTTGATAAAATTTGGTGGGTAGTCTTGAAATAGCCCCACTTAAAATTTAGTCCATGTTTCGAGTTCTTAACACCAGAAGTTGTTGCGATATTAATGAAAGACGAAACTTCCGTTTGTCTCATCATCACGGTAGAACAGCTGCACTGAATTTAATAAAATTTTGTCGGTAGCTTTGAAATAGCCTCTCATAAATGTAGTCCAAGTTTTGCGTTTCTGCGACCAGGGGTTGTCGAGATATTAATGGAAAAAGAAACTTTTTCCTAGGAGTTCTACTCTCTAACGCCATGATTCCCAACGAAAAAGGTTGGATATCGTTGGTTTAAAACGTGAAAGTCAATTAAATCCCTGAGTTTTGTGGGATTTTATTGAACGTATTAGTTAGTCACCTTTGAAAATTGCAGGTTTGAAATAAGAATTTAAATGGAAACTCAATCACCACGGTTTACTTTTCACAGGCCTACTCAACAAATTTTATTAATTTGAATAATAAATAAATGAATATAAAAATATATATCTATCTATATATAAAGAAGAAAAGTATGTATGTATGATCCAATGGATCTGATTGGCCAAAGAGTAGATCATTTTTTTTTAATTTCATTCAATCAAATCCATTTTTAACACTTTACAACAAAGTTGAAAAGTGTTTATGACTTTGTTCATTGTGTCTGTCTGTCTGTCTGTCTGTCTGTCTGTCTGTCTGTCTGTCTGTCCGTTAGCACGATAACTGCCGTAAAAATGAGTTTATCAAAATGAAATTTTAGTATGTTGTTCAGACGGTCTGTAGGACCTATGGGAATATAAATAAATAATATCACCCAATTAGTTTTTTATTGAACCCGGGTTGAAAAAATGAAATACATTGAACCCTATGGGACCTAATTTTTCAAACATTTTTTAAGTAAATTTAAAATTCACGAATTGCTTCGAAATTTTTAGGAAATATTCACATTATCCCATAGAATATATAAAAAAAAATTCAGTAAAATATGTTAAGTAGTTTTTTAATTAAAAAAATTATTTAATATAGGGAAAAAAACAAATTCAATTAAATTCTGACTTTGGAATATCCTCCAGAAAGAAAAGAGAGAGATATTATATAATAAATATCTCTCCATTTGTTTAAACGTTTTGCTTATGGGAGTGGCTTCATATTTTAAAATAAATTTGGTAGATAACAATTTTTCATTTTTTTTAAATTTTATATAACTCTTCATGATAAATTTAATTGATGGCATTTTAAATGCACTTTCCTACGTCCTAGAGAGTTAAAATTTGGTACACAGCTTAAATTTGTTGAACATTTTATTCGACAAAAATTTGATGGATCTTTAAATATAGATCATACATTTTTTTCGAAATGGCCTGAAAATAATCCCCGTTCACTTCTATAAATCATTGGTGTAATATTGTTAAAAATTCTGATGTGGACAGCACATGTCTTTCTCTGCAGACTCATATTCGTTCTCTTTATTTATTCAATGATAATTTGTGTTTATCTGCACAACATAAGTATTTTAAATGACATTGAATTTACACGTTAAACTTAAATTTGGTTCTCATTTGATAGCTGGACTTATTGTCAAAGGTGGCGTAGCGAAAACGCGAAAAAACTAGAATATCTCAAGAACGGCTAGTCCTAGAGTAATGGGGTTAGTCTTATTCTTTTTGTTGTCAAAAATCACATATAAAATAGGAATTTAATTGATATAATTGAGCACACGTAGTCTTTTATTTTTATATATAACGATTTTTGCTGGCCATTTCGCAAAATAGCCCGTTCCTTTTTCCCGAATAGTAGTAGAATAACCTACAAATGATTTATATACAAAATTTTGTTAAATTTGTTATATAAATCACTTGTAGGTTATTGAAATATTATACTCCAAATTTTGTTAAATTTGGTTCATTAGTTTTTAGCTAGAGTGGATAAAGGCAATTTCTGCGGCCATTTCGCAAAGAAGGCAGATTCTTTTATTACGAATCGTACTATAATCTAATGAACACCAGGATTTCCCACAAAAAACATACCTACCAAATTGTATGAAATTCGGTCCATTAGTTTTTCAATTAGAGTGGATGCAATATCCACACAGACACACAGAAACATACACAGATACACCCTTACACACACAGACGTCTTCCTAAAAGTAGTTTTTTCGTGTTCTAGAAGTCCCAAAACGTGTAGATCCTTTGAAAATTCGAGTTCCGATCTTCGGCACGATTCCAATACTTTGAGTACATACACATACACATATATATTATCTGTGTATTATCTGTGTATCTAAATTCCGTGCCTATGCAATTACAATAGTTGTGATTTTAAATGATCCCTAACATTCTGCTTTAAAGGAAACAATTTAAATCTCGATTTCAACAATCTCAGCACAATTAAACCAATTTATGTATTAACTGCCGCAAACAACATATATTTCCAATGAAATTTTTTTATATTTCCAATAAAAAATAAGTGCCCTCTACTTAAATAATATAAGGTACAGATAACACCATAATCTCGAAATACGCTCTCCTCAAAGTATAAAAAGGAAAAAGATTCAGAACCTCTAGCAAAGAATATGAAACAGGACACCCTCGGAAGTGTCTGATACAGGTGTAGGTTAGAAACCCGCTGATCCTCTTTTTAACTGGATATGATCCAGAGAGGTGCAGAACAAAATTTTCATCCAAGTGCAAGCGATCCATTGCGATTACGGAATGCGATCACTTAAAAAATTACAAAAATTAAAATTACTTATGAAATCGAAATAAACATTTTTTGTTAGAATGCTGAGATATAAGTGGACATTTTATCCAAATTATAGATTTGCAGCTAATCTTAGTTTTTCGGATGTGACGATATACAGGATGTATATAAACCGTTTTGACAAAATAAGAGGGGTGATAGTACCCATCAAGACGAACAATATTTACTATGGAACCTAGGGTCCCATTCTACTCTGAGTGCCAGAAAAGAGTACATTCGAAACACGTCCAACAAGCACAAGTCGCCATTTCGGATAAAGCTGTCGTGTCGGAGACGTATCACATCTACAAAAAACATCACCGTCACTTCTATTCATACGACACTTCTTGAATGCCATATATCCCTACATTCACTATAAAAGTATCACTTAAATCGTTCACTAGTTAGGCATAAGTACAGCCCCTCCCCCCTCCCCCCGTAAAAAGGCATAAAACTCTTAGTGTTAGCGTTTTAATTATTGTTTTGATTTTCAATTATTAGAGATAACATAATCGAAAATAACTTTATTTGTACGCATTTAGAAAGAAATTACGCGATGTTTATTTATGTATAGTGAAAATTTCAGAATGATTGCTTGTTTAGAAAACTTTCCGAACATATTTCTGTAAATTCGCGTATTTAAAACAAAATTCATTAAAAATAACATCGTCTCTTGTAATAACATTGACTGATTTCAAAAAGCTAAACTAAACTTTCAGATGATTTATATTTTTCAGAAAGGGAAATACAGTTGTATTATATATGTACCCTTCCAAAAAACCCCAGTACTGCATATTTAAGTTGTGTCCAAGTAAATTTAATATTATTTGAGAATTTATTTCATATTTTAAATTTAAAAAAATGATTAAATTAATCTTGCTACCATCCTTTAACATTGGAGTCTACCGGGCCGTTCCTGACATTTTACTCCTAGTGACGTTGCGTCATTACGTGCTCTCATTGGCTTGAGCTGAAGTGGCGCAACCTTATAGATATATGTAACCTAACGAGGCGCCTGTGGACTCCGTAGAAAATTTCGTCGCGAGAATCGTTGTTGCAGCGGACAGGATAAACACGACACCAGGTGTCTTCGAAAGGGTGCGCCAATCGTTCATTCGTCATTGTGAATTGTGCAACGGCACCCTTGGCCGCCACTTTGAGTCTTTCTCTGGTGTAAATAAATAGGATTGTGCAATACGTTAATTCTCCTTATTTTCACTGTTGAAAGTTCAACTTTAACTTTACGCTTTTCTGACACTTAGAGTGAAATGTGACCCTAGGTTCCATTGTAAACATTGTTCATCTTGATGGATACTATCACCCGTTTTATTTTGTCAAAACAGTTTATATGTACCTTATATATATCAGATTACGCAAAAATTACAAATTATAATTTATTTAAAAAATAAACATAGAAACTCAGTAATAATAATTTAGATCGCTAAGGAATCTGTTTGAATATCGGCTAAAATCGTAGTCAATCAGACAAAAGCATAAAATAAATAAAAATCGAAATTAAATAAAACAACGCCGAGGTGCTCCAATTCGGGTCATGAAGTACCTGTGTAACATATTTCATGGCCGCAAGACGTTTAGATTTCCATCAACAGACTACATACACTGATATTTTTCTTTATAAAATAAGATTTTGTATTTATATGAAAAAAAAAGAAAGTATTTTGATTGTACAGAAAATATAATATAAATGGATAATTTTATTCGCATTTTTATCTGAAGTTTAAATTTATATTTTATCTAAAAATATTTTATTTCACTTCCGAAATATAATAATTTATAAAAAATAATGATCTGAAATCATTTTCATTTTAGCGTTAGGGAATATTATAAAATACACAAATAATATATTTGCTTTTTAACACTTTACAACAAAGTTGAAAAGTGTTTATGACTTTGTTCATTCTGTCTGTCTGTCTGTCTGTCTGTCTGTCTGTCTGCCCGTTAGCACGATAACTGCCGTAAAAATGAGTTTATCAAAATGAAATTTTAGTATGTTGTTCAGACGGTCTGTAGGACCTATGGGAATATAAATAAATAATATCACCCAATTAGTTTTTTATTGAACCCGGGTTGAAAAAATGAAATACATTGAACCCTATGGGACCTAATTTTTCAAACATTTTTTAAGTAAATTTAAAATTCACGAATTGCTTCGAAATTTTTAGGAAATATTCACATTATCCCATAGAATATATAAAAAAAAATTCAGTAAAATATGTTAAGTAGTTTTTTAATTAAAAAAATTATTTAATATAGGGAAAAAAACAAATTCAATTAAATTCTGACTTTGGGATATCTTCCAGAAAGAAAAGAGAGAGATATTATATAATAAATATCTCTCCATTTGTTTAAACGTTTTGCATATGGGAGTGGCTTCATATTTTAAGATAAATTTGGTAGATAACAATTTTTCATTTTTTTAAAATTTTATATAACTCTTCATGATAAATTTAATTGATGGCATTTTAAATGCACTTTCCTACGTCCTAGAGAGTTAAAATTTGGGACACAGCTTAAATTTGTTGAACATTTTATTCGACAAAAATTTGATGGATCTTTAAATATAGATTATACATTTTTTTCGAAATGGCCTGAAAATAATCCCCGTTCACTTCTATAAATCATTGGTGTAATATTGTTAAAAATTCTGATGTGGACAGCACATGTCTTTCTCTGCAGACTCATATTCGTTCTTTTTATTAACACTTTACAACAAAGTTGAAAAATGTTTATGACTTTGTTCATTCTGTCTGTCTGTCTGTCTGTCTGTCTGTCTGTCCGTTAGCACGGTAACTGCCGTAAAAATGAGTTTATCAAAATGAAATTTTAGTATGTTGTTCAGACGGTCTGTAGGACCTATGGGAATATAAATAAATAATATCACCCAATTAGTTTTTTATTGACCCCGGGTTGAAAAAATGAAATACATTGAACCCTATGGGACCTAATTTTTCAAACATTTTTTAAGTAAATTTAAAATTCACGAATTGCTTCGAAATTTTTAGGAAATATTCACATTATCCCATAGAATATATAAAAAAAAATTCAGTAAAATATGTTAAGTAGTTTTTTAATTAAAAAAATTATTTAATATAGGGAAAAAAACAAATTCAATTAAATTCTGACTTTGGGATATCTTCCAGAAAGAAAAGAGAGAGATATTATATAATAAATATCTTTCCATTTTATGGTATTCCGTATGGTAATCCGTATCCAGCACTCTGTGATAATATTTTAGATTACGCCTTTCGAAAAATTGAATTAATGAATTCAATTAATCCCGCCGGGTGCATTTTCCCTATTTTAAATAAAGAATATTTTACTTTCCTTAAAAAAATAAAATCACATTTGAGTTTTTCTTTTTCTAATACATCCGCATTAAAACTTAATGTCATAGTATCAAAACACAGAGCTGGCACTCTATGCAGACGACAGTGCGATACTTGCAAAACACCCCTATGTCTCAGTAATGCACAGACAGCTACAACAACACTTAGACATACTCCAAACTTGGCTGGAAAAATGGCGAATAAAATTAAACCCCAATAAATGTCATTGGATTTATTTCTCAAGAAAACGTAAACCTCCGCCGCCTCTGTACATAAACAACCATGCCCTAAAAGCGGAAAAATCTACTAAATACCTAGGTGTAACGATAGATTCCCACCTAACCTGGAAACAGCACGTTACGAACTTAACCAAAAAAGCGTATATGGCCACAGGAGCCTTATACCCAATGATAGGAAACGGAAATCTAAGTTATCAAAATAAACTCCTAATTTATAAATCGGTCATCCGCCCGGGAATGCTGTATGCAGCACCCGTATGGGGATATGCCTGTAAAACTACAATAGACCTCCTAGAGACAAAACAAAACAAAATCCTACGGATTATCAGGAAAGCTCCCAGGTACTTAAGAAACTCGGTAATTAGGAATGACTTCAAAATAAAAACTGTTAGAGCCCAAATTAAAAAGCTAGCGCTTAAATTTTACAGAAATTTGCCATCCGTTCCAAACGAACTGTTATTCAATCTGCATGACTATGATCATCGCAAGACCAAATCTCGTAAGAGACCCCGCGCTGTTCTAAACATCGATAATCGGAATTAAATGATCCCACCTCAAACATCTGATTTTAAAATAAAACTCGCGACTATTATTTTATAAAAAAAAAAAAAAAAAATATTCTAAACACTAAACTGCCAAAACGCTAGGTAACCCTTAGATCTGCATCAACCCCCCAAACTGCTTAAACTCTAAATGTGCAACAAACTGCCACACTAGGAGCTAGGACAAATAATAAAAAGTAGTAAATAAAAACCTCGAACCTCCAATTAGGGTCACTGAATTAATGTCACAGTTTGACGATAAGAACCACATATTGAAACTGGAGATTAAAGGCGCTTCGCGCCTGGTGCTCTGTCTTGTACGACACTACGTATTGTTTAAACGTTTTGCATATGGGAGTGGCTTCATATTTTAGAATGAATTTGGTAGATAACAATTTTTCATTTTTTTTTAATTTTATATAACTCTTCTTGATAAATTTAATTGATGGCATTTTAAATGCACTTTCCTACGTCCTAGAGAGTTAAAATTTGGTACACAGCTTAAATTTGTTGAACATTTTATTCGACAAAAATTTGATGGATCTTTAAATATAGATCATACATTTTTTTCGAAATGGCCTGAAAATAATCCCCGTTCACTTCTATAAATCATTGGTGTAATATTGTTAAAAATTCTGATGTGGACAGCACATGTCTTTCTCTGCAGACTCATATTCGTTCTCTTTATTTATTCAATGATAATTTGAGTTTATCTGCACAACATAAGTATTTTAAATGACATTGAATTTACACGTTAAACTTAAATTTGGTTCTCATTTGATAGCTGGACTTATTGTCAAAGGTGGCGTAGCGAAAACGCGAAAAAACTAGAATATCTCAAGAACGGCTAGTCCTAGAGTAATGGGGTTAGTCTTATTCTTTTTGTTGTCAAAAATCACATATAAAATAGGAATTTAATTGATATAATTGAGCACACGTAGTCTTTTATTTTTATATATAACGATTTTTGCTGGCCATTTCGCAAAAATAGCCCGTTCCTTTTTCCCGAATCGTAGTAGAATAACCTACAAATGATTTATATACAAAATTTTGTTAAATTTGGTATATAAATCACTTGTAGGTTATTGAAATATTATACTCCAAATTTTGTTAAATTTGGTTCATTAGTTTTTAGCTAGAGTGGATAAAGGCAATTTCTGCGGCCATTTCGCAAAGAAGGCAGATTCTTTTATTGCGAATCGTACTATAATCTAATGAACATCAGGATTTCCCACAAAAAACATACCTACCAAATTGTATGAAATTCGGTCCATTAGTTTTTCAATTAGAGTGGATGTAATATCCACACAGACACACAGAAACATACACAGATACACCCTTACACACACAGACGTCTTCCTAAAAGTAGTTTTTTCGTGTTCTAGAAGTCCCAAAACGTGTAGATCCTTTGAAAATTCGAGTTCCGATCTTCGGCACGATTCCAATACTTTGAGTACATACACATACACATATATATTATCTGTATATTATCTGTGTATCTAAATTCCGTGCCTATGCAATTACAATAGTTGTGATTTTAAATGATCCCTAAACTTTTATTATTTCTTCAAGGAAGCCTAATTTTAACATATGCAGAATGCAAATATCTCAAGCGATTGTAAGATGAATTACATAAGAATTGCTGAATTTTTTTCACACAAAATTATTTAGCTCTGGAGTCTGAAATACAAGTTATATGAATGAAATATTCATTGATTTTGCATAAAGAATCAGATGATTTATATTTCGATACAGTTTTAAATATTTAAGTATAATAAATTACTGTAGTACTGTGATAATGTAAAAGATATTACCACTGAATGAATCACATTTTAGAAATTTTTAAATGAAATTACATTTCAGTTGGAAAGTGTTTCATAATCAATGCTTATGCATGATTGATCTTTCTTGTTTACTTTTATATTACTTCATATTTCGGTATGTACTTTGCATTATTGGTTGCAAAAATTTTGCCATACTATTGTTTTGTGATTTTTTTCCCATGAAACATCTATTTCTCAGAATTTATTTGTCATATATAGAGCTCGGATTATGACATTTGGATTTACAATCGAATTCCGTGGGATAATAGGAGTTCTTTTTCATTTCCAGTTCAAACATTTGCATTTTACTTGAAACATCTATTTATCAATATCATATCTCTATATATATACACTCTCAGACAAAAAAATCGACGCACCAAGAAAAAATTATCCAAATGAGATCAAATTTGGTATGTGTAATGTGGATGTACAGAAAAAAAAACCATTTGAATTTCAGAACAATTGGATAATTTATTGCGCTGAAAGATCTACATAAAATGTACATTTCAATATGGCGTTGGTCCACTTCTGGGACTGATACAAGCTGTTACCTGACGTGGCATTGATGCATAAAGTTGCCGGATGGTGTTCTGAGGGATGTCTTTTCAAATGGCCTCCAATTGACGAGCTAATTTGTCTACATTCTGGGATGGTCGCAGGCGACGCCCCATCTCAGCTCAAATGTGCTCAATAGGCGAGAGATCTGGGGATCTGGCTGGCCAAGCACACGTGTCGTAAGAACGCAGGCAATCAATAGAGAGGCGTGCCGTATGTGGCTTGGCATTATCTTGCTGAAAAGTTTTCCCTGGGTGTCGCGAAGGGAATGGCAATGCAATGGGTTGTAGGATGTCGGCTACGTACCGATGTGCTCTGATGATGCCACGGAGGGCTATGAAAGGGGTCTGGCTAGCAAACGAAATGACACCTCAGACCACAACTCCCTGTTGTCGGACCGTGTGGCGTGTGGCAGTAAGAATAGGATCCTGACGATGTCTGTGCTGTCTCCAGACACATCTGTGCTGGTCGGTGGGACTCAGTTCGAAACGGGACTCATCACTGAAAACAATTCATTACCAATCTGAACAAATCCTCGTTAATATGGCCCGGCACCATTGCAATAGCTGTTGAAGGTGCATACTGGTCAGTGATAGGCGGCTTAATGGGCGCCGCGAGTATATATATATATATATATATATATATATATATATTCCTTTCCAGTAGTCTTCTATTAATGGTCCCGGTGGTTACTTCTGTGTTTGTCACACTTTGGATGGTTAATAAAGACGAATTGCGTGCTGTCACAGCTGCTCTGAAAATCACTCTCCCCGTTCTGCCGTCGTTCTAGGCCGTCATCTGCCCGCTTGCCTCTGAAGTATGCTATTCCGGATCCATTCCTGCCAACAACATCCACTTGCTGCATCGCTCTTACCAAATGCCTAGCGATTCAAGGGTGTGCCCATCCAGCTTCATGCAGTCTGACCGCACGCCCTCTTTCAAACTTCTTCATATGCTCGTAGTGGCCGCGAATTCGCTGGCGAGTCACTGTTACAATCAAGATACGTAAACGCAATTGAAATCCACTGGACGTTTTGTTCCTGATAATGAGTTTAACGCCTTATATACACCACCATGGTTCTCAGTGTCAATGCGCTGTAGTACCGATTATTCATTCATTGACTGCGAATTTTTTATCATTTGCATATTCGGTCGACATTGTGTTTGCATGTACAGTTTCATTACTATCGGATTATTTTGCTGGGTGGTGCGTCGATTTTTTTTGTCTTTGAGTGTATATATATATATATATAGCTTAGAAACTAATTGAAATTCATAATAATAATACATTAGAATAACTTAGATAATAATAACATATAGCATCAGATATTCTAGAGGAGGTATGGTGATTTTATAGGAATTTTTGCTTTTGGCTCCTTTTCCAGTTAAGGTTTAAAAAATTTCCTTGAAACCTCTTTTGCTCAAGACTGCTTATAGAGAGAGGTTAGATAATGACTGATACGGATTCATTGTCACATCGTCTAGGTATTAAATAACTCACTAAGGATTTCTCTTTTCTTTTCTTAAGATTTCATTTCCGTTTAAAAAATTAAATTTTCTTGGAAAAACCTGTTTCTTATCTGCTGTGGATAGAGATTGCATTACGACTGATATATATTCAGCGTCAAATTTCAAAAGCGTATATGGGGTCACTAAGGATTTTCCCTTCCGGTTCAGATTTTTTTAAACATCTATTTCACAAGACTAGCTACAGATAGGGCTTAGATGATAACTGATATACTTTTCAGTATTAAATTTCGGAGGAGATAGGAGGATTATTGAAGATTTCCGATTCCAGTTCATAAAATTCATTCCTTGAAACATATTTCTCAAGATTAGTTATCGATTGAAGTTAGATGATGACTGATGGAGATTCTGCATATAATTTCAGAAGAAGTAGGAGGGTTTATTAACAAGTTTCCTTTCTGACGGAAAATGTCCATTTTTTATTTCAAATAATTTTATTACTGCACAAAGTAAGTATGCAAAAGAGAATAATAGCATCTAATATTTTCATTAAAAAATAAATATGCATACCATTTGCTACTATATGAAAGTTTCTTTAATTTGTTTCCTTCTATTCTGAAGTCATTAAGTTATATTTTGAATTTTATTGAACTGTGTATAAAAACCTATAACTACAAATATGCAGAATATGTGCTATCTGTAGTAATTTAATTGTTCATATATACGTCAAATTTATCAATGAATTTATACTAATTCCCATTCTTATTTCAACTTGAACATTTTCGCTGTCTGCATAAATTGAGAAATCAAACCCAAAATGGTCTTCAAATCTATGTAACGGATAAACTACAAAATGGATTGTTTCTATTAATAAATAGTCTTCGTTTAAGCGAATTCAAATTTTATGCCCAAATTGACCGTTTCTCAGTTTGTTTTATGCACCATTAAACAATGTTTTACAGATTTGTCACGATCTGAAGTAGTCGAGCACGTTTAAAGGACTTTTATTAACAAACGCGATTAAACACTGTTTCCGGCTGTAGCTACAAAATAGTTATTATTATGTGCTATGATTTATGTACCAAGATATCAGCATAGTGTTATAATAATGTTGTTTTCTCTCCAGTGAAATCATACTGGTCGTGAAGTCAAATAATTTGTATCCAGTAATGCACATCCAGTGGTGATAGCTTTGGTGTCATTTTGTTAGATATAGGCAACAATTATGGAACCAAAAATGATGAAAACTGAAATTTCAAGAACACATATGAGACTCTAGAGAAAGACAAATATTTCCACAGTTGGTTAATTTTGATGAGTAATTTAATTCAGTGGGTTAAGTTAGTAAAATGCAAAGTTAAGTTAGTTAAGTAAGTTAAGTTAGTTAAGATAGTTACGTTAGTGAAAGATAGTTTTGCAATAAGACATAGCAGAGAGACGTTTCTGCTCATTTTAGAGTTTGCCGAATATATTTAAGTGCCTATTAGTTGAGAAATGTAGATAAAAAGTAAATCTACAAATTATTAAAAAGTGGTCCGTCTACTTATGCACGCAGGACACTTAAAGATAAATTAGTCAACATTCTGAAATCGAAAATATTTTATCTTCCTTAAATATTAGATATCTTCAATTATTTTAATAAAATAGGAGTATTTAATACAAAATAACAACTTCATTTCCTATTTGACTGAGTAATGGAAAAGGATACAGCTAATAGCAGGAAGACGTACAACTAGCATCATCGTCACTTCCGTCCAACTATAGTGACGATGCTAAAATAAGTCCGCACTTTGAACTGTTCGCGTTGATAATTAATACTAAAATAAATGTACAGTAAAAAAGTATTACGGCGTTAATCGAAACTGGAAAGCTCGTCGGAAATTTATTGCAAATAAAATTGTGCCAAATATGCCAGTTTAAACATAATCACTTAAAATGCCATTAAATATAAAGTTTTGGCATAAAGTAAATCAATTATAAGGTCTCTTAAAAACGTAGCATAAAAACATGGCATCTTTAAAATCATAGCATAAAGTCAAGGCGTCTTTGAAAACATGCCATAAAAATAATTAGTAGCAGTATCAACTGGTTTTGAATGCAAATACCATCTCCTTATTCAGAATATGAGTCCAAGTACTTTCTTTTCCTATTTTATTGAAGTTATTTTGATTCTTTATCCTTAATAGAAGATGTCTCCTTATTCCGAATATGAGTCCAAGTACTTCCTTTTCCTATTTTATTGAAGTTATTTTGATTCTTTATCCTTAATAGAAGATGTATCATTTGTTTTATGCTATTTTATGCTGTGCTAATTTGTTTTATGCTGTTATTTTATAGGGGATTTAAATTTGTATGCCAATTATAAGTGCCGGCAGAGAGGGTTCGATTTTTAAGCATGTTTTAAATTTTAAGGATTTGTCCTTAAAAATTTAATGTGGTGTAGACTTATAAGCGAATATGATAGGTTTATAAATGAAGTCAGCTTATATGCGAGTATATGCTGTAGCTGCTTTGTTATGCATTTCATTGTTAATATGTGTTTTAATCCATATCCTTGCTCTTGTAAAGGCATAATTGTTTATTAACAATTTCAAACTCAATTTCAAACATCAATATCAACAATTTCAAAGTAAAACATATCACTATTTTACACTTCACTCCTTAGTTATATAGAAACTGAAATATTTAAGAAATAAGCAGAACATATGCATCATGATTAAGAATATTATTTACAAAAAAAATAGAACAATAAAGGATAGAGTTTACTCAGCTGGTTGAAGCAGACATTGAATTTTGAAATTATGAAAGAAGTTGTATCAATTACATTAGATGGACTGTTCTATAACCTTATAGAAATAAACACAAGTAATAAGTACAACTACGATATTTTCTCAGAAGTTACTTACTATTCGCTTTTATCACTTCTATCCCTTCTATTTGAGAATTGATTGACACTCTTAAGTTCTGGACAATTGTAAGGTCAATAGTACGCCAATTCTATTGACCTTATGATTTAGGCAACACAGAAAAAGTGCCGGTGTTTGGCACGTGTATTATGAATTAAAATACCCGGCAAGTTCATCCCGGGATTTAAATTTGTAAGTGGAGGTGATTATGGCAAAAGTCGTACGTTTTTCAATTTATATCAAATAGATGTAGATTTTTCTATGTGAATGGGTGCATTACCTTGCTGAAAAAACTTAATCTTTAGTGCATATCGCTTCAGTGATAGGCAGCCGATTATTGTCTCACAATTGCTGATAAATAATGACATTTTGATGTCCTGATATGAAAGAGATATCTAATTATCCATTGAATCTAAGGCAGATCCATACCATTACATACCTTCCTCTCTTTGGAATGCTCCCTTATTTTCAATTTTCATAACGTAGAGAATATCAATAACATTTTATACAATCAGGTTCATCCAGTTTATTTATTTTTCATAACTAAACCCCACCCCCAACCATTGGTCTTTCCCTGTCATATGGCTTGTAGCCCCTGGCAATCACTCGTGTTTGCTTCAATACATTAGAGGCGATTTTCGAATCAATTTCAAGTAATTTTATATCAAGTAATGCGTTTAATTTAGTATAAATGATGGTCTTTGAGACGATTCTATTTAATTATTGCTTTGTTTAATAAACCGAAATATTATCACAAACTAGCCAGATTTTTGACACTCCCTACTGTACGAGCATAAATGTCTTTTGGTCTTCTTGGTTGACTTTTTAATGGATAATCATTCTTCTTGCTTATACGTTTTATAAATCGAAGCCTTAGATCACAGCAACATATTCGATATTTCAATTACGTTGTTACCTTTCCACACTAACCTCCTGAGTAGTTTTAACCATTTCGATGATAATTATTTTCTACCCGACATGATTGCTACTATAATTTCAAAAATATTCTTAACATGATTTTTATTCCTGCTAATTTGTGTATACAGCGACTACTTATTTTCATCTGTAGATTTCTATGTATTTTTGAAACATTTGCTTGCGTAAATTAAGGAAAAATCCATAAACAATTTTAAAAGACTTAATTTTGCGTTTCGGGCAGTCGTTATTAAACACTGTTTTAGACGCCCATTTTTGCACAGATGCCTTTGTATTGCTTTATATTATGGCAAGATTTCTGTTTCTTCAGTTTCTTTATAATTTGGGAACAAAGTGTTTCAGCGCCTTTCAAATGGACTTACATTAGATGTAATATAATAAATCAATTATATGATTGAATCCTAAAAATTTAATTTAGGCTGATAAAACGTATCTCTATGTCTTCTGTCTATTTCTCAGTGTTAATATCTTGAATTGAACGAGTAAGAAGAGTTCAAAAATCGTCACATCCTGTAGTACGAGCAGTGCTCCCTCACCAGACGCCTCCACCGATACGATATAAAGCAAAACAGGAGTAGTCAAAATTATTTCGCACCGTGTGCCAAATACATTTTGATGCGTCACTGAATTAAAGATTGATTTTTAGCGTAATTATTTTGTTGCAGCCTATATAAATATATGATGTTTTAATTTGTGTATTGCTTACGAAATAACTGTATTTTTGAAGTCTTAGTAAAATGGTATGCAATTACATGACTACTGATTATGTTTTGAAAATAAATTGGGTATTCAATAAGAAAACTAGATTTGTAATAACTAAATAGAATGTAAACTATGCTCAGAAGTAAAAGAAAACAAGAAATGCCGAAGAGAGATCTGTAGGGATTGTAATTTTGAGTAATAAATCCTATGTTTTCAAAAACCTATAACTATAATATTAAAATATAAAAATCTGATGTGGGCAGCACATGACTTTCCCTGCAGACTTATATTCACGTTCTATTTATTTAAATTAAATTTAATTCATTTTTAATTCAATTTTCGTTCTCATTTAAAAACTGGACTTATTTTCAAAAATGGTGTAGGAAAAATATGAAAAACTAAAATATCTCGAGAACAGCTAGTCCTAGTGTAATGGGGTTGGTCTTATTCTTTTCTTCGCTAAAAATTACGTATTAAACAAGCATTTAATGGCTATATTTGAGCATACGCAGTTCTTAAGTTTAGATTTTGATGATTTTTGCGGGCCATTTTGCAAAAAAGGCAGGTTATTTTCTTTCGAACTATACCAAAATCTAATCAGCACCAGGGTGGCCTACAAGCGACTAATCCATCAAATTTTGTGAAATTCGGTCCATTAGTTTTTCAGTTAGTGTGGATACAAGCTTTTGCGGGCCATTTCGCAAAAAAAAGCCGGTTTTTTTAACCCGAGTCATACCCAAAACTAATCAGCACCAGATTCGTGCACAAGTGACTTACCTACCAAATTTTATGAAATTCGGTCAATTAGTTTTTCAGTTAGAATGGATACAAAATCTGCACAGACAGACAGACAGACACACAGACAGACAGAAACACAGGCACACAGACACACACACAGACGTCACGCTAAAAAAAGTTTTTTCGTATTCTAGAGGTCTCGAAACGTGTAGATCCGTCGAAAACTCGAGTTGCGATTTTCGACATGATTCCAATACTTTCCCTATACATTACCATGTATTGCAGGGAAAGTAAAAATTAAATTATATTTTGGTTGTGATTTTATAATGTAAGATTTGAGAAATGAATTCTGGAAAAGCAATGGCAAATCAGTTAGAATTAAAAATTTGTTTTCAATAGCTTCGAATCCATAATCAGCCATATATCTAGTAGTCTACGACGCTCAAGATTACTGGATATCTGCTATTCCAAGAAATATATTACATTCTAAACACAATCGATGTTTCTTATTTTTCATTAGGAAAATTCTTGAGTGATCTGTTTCTTAATGAAATTAAATCATTTATGATGGTTTGCATAAAAATAAAGACATGAATAAAATAGTTCTTTGTGTCGAAACTCATCGTATAGCTCGTGTTTATTGGTTCACGATCACAAACTCGAGACAATTTGTGAGATGAAAGCTGGGTGAAGTGCACGTAATAGAATGAAACATGTTATATAAACGTGAAAAGATTCTTCTTGACATGTAGAATATACAGTAGAACATCTGAAGATGAATGATTATTATCACGGGATTTCAGATACATTTACGTCATATAAGCTGACGGAAACTGAAATTGCAACATATAGAACCGCTAGTTTGATTTGCATAAATATTTGTATGCAAGAACACCTCAGCGACATATGTAATTTTCCTATCAATCCAGCAGAAGCAGTATAATGTAAAGTTAACTGATATAATGTAAAGTTTACCTAGTTATTACTTGGAGGTTTCCTGCATTGTTATCGAACAACTAGTCATGCCGTGCATGGTCATGTAAGCCATATTTTTCACAATAAATGTTTTCTTCAGCTCTGAAAGTTTTATCATATTTTAAGTTCTCACTAACCAGTCTTGTCAATAAGTTTCAGTCGAACTGCGCACATGTTGTTGTAATATAAATTTCAGAGTGTACAGGCGCAATGATGACCTACAAATTTCGCGCATGTATGACAAGCAAACAAAATTTATAAATATTTTTTTTATATTCTTAAGTGGCATTGGTGTTTAACTGAAAATTTTCTTAACTATATGGAATAAATGATGCAAATACAATTACCTATTATAGAAGAACACTTCTAAGCATCACATGATTTTCCAGTATCTAAACTACCTACAACTAAATCGAAAAGTCAGATTCTTAAATTTGGTATAAAATTCGTTTTAGATGAGTTATAAACAAATTAGTTTTCACAGTCAATCAAATTAGTTTGCATGAAAAACTAGTTATTTAATCGATAATATTTTATATGATGGTGTAGCTTCAGCTAATAAAATTTTCCTGGATGCATACTGCAATGATGTAAAATTTAAAATTCTAACTTCCCTACTCATAACTGTTATATGTATTTAAAAACTGATACTAAAATAGTTTATACAATATTTACTTTTAGTTCATGTACATATATTTCGAATGCTATGGTGTCATTATCCCTGTATAATATAACATTTTCTTACCAGATCATGCAACATTTATTTCAATAATAAGATGAGAAAAAGCAGAATTTTGTCAAAGTTAGAAGTACTGAAATTACGAACATAATTTTAAGTCATGAGTATCGACTTTCGCTCTAAAGATGAAGTTTCTCATATTTCTTTGTTTTCTCATTAACCTTGTTGCCTAAACTTTGGAAATATTCCAAGAATTTTTCATGCAAAAATATTTCCTACTGCGTGGATAACATAGATAATTTCTAATTATCTTCTATTTTGTTGTGCAGTTCATTTAAATTTCCATTTACTTAGAATACGTTTAAAAAATTGCAATTTTTAGAACTAATGTTTATGTTTGAACGTTAGTATAAATTGAAAATTCTGAGAAATTTTATTTAAGACCAAATATTTATAAAGATACCCAAATTAAATTATAGAAATTGCAACCATAATATTTTACACATTTTAGTATTACCAACGTTAATATTCATGACACTTAATATTAAGGTTTTGTTGAATTATCTTTGATATACTGTATAATGTTGCACAAGAGTATAAATTGACAATATTTAATTTGAAACGTATTACTACTAAGAACTACTACTACAAATCTGAACTATTGACATATATGCAACCATATATCTATGAAATTATATACATCTCAAACTTCAAAGACAACTCATATTTCGTTTCCATAAGTAATTGGTGAAGAAGAATCAAGTGATTATCCCAAAAATGATTGAATTAGCTGTTATTTCACTAAATTTGTCATATAAAAAGACCGTTCTGAAAATCAGCACAATTATCCAAAACGCAAACCTTGTAGTATTTTTTCAACTGACGCCAGAAAAACTAAAAGAATATTTTTCCATTTTTCTATTTTTACAAATTTTTGAAACTTTTAGACAAAGCTTGTTTTATAACCATAAGGATTTGTTGAGAACATTAAGTAGATATCTCAGAAAATGACGGAATTAGCCATTTTATTTATAAATTTGTCACTAAGAACATTCATAAGGAATGCCCTGTTTTGAGAAAAATTTCTCTCATGCTCGTAAAATCTTAGCATCTATCATTCGCTACGATTAGTCCGCGTAGTATGTGACTCCGGTTATCTTAAGGACACCGGTCATTTACCGTATACTCTATTGGAGCAATTTTAGTGACTTTCGATAGTCGTGACCTGCCAGTGTACTGGGCGAATGCTAGCGATGTACCGGAGAACATTTGTACATAGCTTTCAGAAAACGAGTATATTTGCTTAATTTCTGTGTTATTTGTAATATTTAAGCTATATGGATGTATTTCGTTAGACGTGGCCTTTCGATACAGTCGCAAGTAGTCATTATAAACTAAAAACTTTAACAATTGCGAAAGTTAAAAAGTACGAGCACCAATCATTACGAGCATTAACTATTACGAGCATTAATCATTACTTGCACTAATCATTACGAGCACTAATCATTGCGAGCACTAATCATTGCGAGCACTAATCATTACGAACACTAATCATTACGAGCATTAATCATCAAGAGCACTAAGCATTACGAGTACTAATCAGTACGAGCATTAATCATTTCGAGTACTAACCACTACAAGTATTAACCACAGTGTTGGTTTTCAACGTTCGAACTCTTTAATAGCACAAAACCGATCCTTATTTTGTATAACATTAACATTATGTATGATGAATTTTACATTCTGTATTTGGACACTGATTTAATTGTAAAACTAATCATTGGTGAGATACGGCATGGGGTTTTCTGAGTATTTAAAATATATTATGTTAAAAAATTATTAAAATGTTCTGAATTTTCTTTTTCTTTTTACCAATTCCCACGTGTTGAAGAGGCACCTACGCACCACGTCCATTAGACCCCCCAGTGTATCCCATGGCGAAGGGGAGAAGAATTGCAGCTTCATTTTTATAGAAGCACCCCGAAGGGCGGAAGTCTGACTTGGCTTCGACATGACAACATCTATGCCCACTGGCGGGATTCGAAACCGCAACCGAAAATTCGAATTCCAGTTTTCGACGGGAGAGTACGATTCAAGCATCCCTGCTCACGAATCAAACATTTTGAAGTGATGTCTGTGTGTGTGTGTGCGTGTGCGAAATTATGTGTGTGTGTGTGTGTGTGTGTGTGTGTGTGTGTGTGTGTGTGTGTGTGTGTGTGTGTGTGTCAGTGAGCCTGTGGAGACGATAACTGACGAACGAATGGACCGATTCGAACGAAATTTAGTACAAAAATTACAATCCGTAAACACTGGAAGCCTATTGTTTTTATACGCAATCAGATGTTCAGACTCCCCCCCTCCCAAGTTTTCAAGTGAAATTTGAAAAAATCGTCAAAAAACCAAAATCTCTAATAAAGTTACATATATAGACATTTCTTCTGTGATTTTTCATTGGAAAACGATTGACATAAATTTTAGAATGCTCACATGAACCGTTCTCGAGATATTGGACATTATTAAAAAAAATTATCAAAATATCATATAAAATGAAAAAATATATTTCCTATTGAGGAACATGTTCACTTTTTATATGTAATACCATGCGATGAATTTGTGACGTCATTCTCGTGGATCTAGCTCGTTCCATTCATGAAAAAATATACTTTAAGTAATGCTTTTGTATTTTAACGTCAATAGTCATGTAGCTGCTGTAAGAATAACTTATTTCTCCGTCCATAACGCTTGGCGAGATTTTAGCGACGAATTTGGTGGGAAGTCGCCAACTTAACGAAAAACTCGCCAAATGGATAAAAATGACGCTAAATCATTGAAAATGACGACTCATTGACGAAAATTCAATATCTTGGAAAGGATATAAATATCTACTATAATAATAATCTATTTTTTTTTTACTGTAAAAGTAGTAAATTCATTGCATTATATAAGGAAAGTCTTGTGCTGCCCACATCAGATTTTTAATAATGTAAACCTAAATTTATCATTAAAAGATCTTACGTTAAAGTATCATACACGAGTTTTTATGTCTCCTGTGGAGAGAAAAGTATACAATGTTCTAAAAACTCTGACATGCTCTAGATATATCAATAACAGCATTAAATGGAGGGTGACATGCTATTAAGTTTTATCTTTTCCATCGATCATGGTTCTGAACTGTTCAACAAATTTATTTTCCTGCTTTTCACTAAAATATAAGAGTTGTCTGGATCATGTTTGTAGATCGAAGAGAAGGAGTACAAGGAAAGTTGTGTTGTAATGTTCAGCCATGCTTAAGAAAGGATGTGTTACAAATATATATAATCCCATCCTCTTTTTTATCGGAAAAACATGAAATAAAATTATAAATCGTTCCATGTGCAATCTATCATTTTTTTATAATCTATGGAGTGGAGGATTTTATGAAAAATATGCGAAAGCAAATATGTTCTTCCTGTTCTCGATGATTATTTTGTTAAATATATTAAATGGAAACTGGTATACGTTTTATAGGGAGTAATATAGAGAGTATTGTAGTACTGTAAAAGGGCACAGGAGTACTGTAAAATATACATTCTACAGCACTGTAAAAAAATACGGCAAATTTATTTTTTGTAAATTTATATATTTTTTGTAAAAATTACAGTATAAAACGCTGTAAAAAGTGTAGTAGAAAATGTAGTATAGCAAAAGGTGTAGTAGAATTTTACAGTAGTACAGTAAAATTTGCAACAAAAAGTCTTAGCGCCAGAATTAACAGGAGTATTTACTGTAAAAATGGCAGTGCTTTATTTTACAATGCATAGAGTTTATATCAGCAGATAACCGATTTCTATCTCATCACTATCTGCCGCTATAAGATTGTTCGACCAAGCTGATGTCACGAATTTGAGTAGAAAATTGGTTTATACCCATATAATTTTCAATTTATGGGCTTAAATTATACGTATCTTTTAATTTAATATTTAAAATTGGAAATTGGGTCCACTCGTATAATTGTTTATATATCCTCACACTTTTCTGGCCTTTTGCTTCAGGACGCGGTTTATAGATAACACCATGGTTGCTTCAGGTAAATTTTCAAGTGACTTTCACAATTAAGACACATTTATACTGGAAATAAATGTATTTCCCAATAATAAATAAATTTACTACCAGATGAATTTGCATTTTATTACTGTCCTTATTTACGTAGTATAATCTATAGAGAAAGTATTGTTACGGGGTGGAAAATACGAATCGGAAGAGAACGATTCACGCAAGCATCCCTGAACATGAATAGTCAGATTTTGAGTTGTATTTGCCTGTATGTGTGTGTATTTCTGCGAGTCTGTTAAAGAGATAAATCAGAAAAGAATGGAACGTTTCAAAGGAAATTTGGTACAAAACTTACAATCAGTTAAATACTGGTAGCTTATTGATATAATCGAATGTTTGGAAGGCCCCTAATTTTTCAAATGAAATTTCTACAAAAATATCAAAAAATCAAAAACGGTGCAATTGCGTACAATAATCATTTCTTATATAATGTAATTTTTCAATAGAAAATTATTGACATAAACATTATAATAAGAGCATGAGCCGGTTTTCAGATATTAACCCTTTTTGAAATAAATTTATCAAACAAATCATATAAAATAATAAAATAAAAACTGTCGTGAAATATGTTTACTTGGCATATGTAATATTATTCATTAAAATTGTTAAAATCTTTCTCGTGGATCTAGGTCCTTCTATTCACGAGAGAAGATACCATGAGTAATACTTTTGTATTTCGACACCTGACAATTCGTCTACAGTCTTTTATATACTATACGAAATGCTCTTCTCTCCATTTGTCTGTAACCCTTACTGATAAATTTAGCAAACTTCGCCACTAATTTAGCGAAAAATCACCAACTCGCCGATATTTCAACCCAGAATCAAGAAAATATCGTCAAAATTGCAAAACTGACGCTAATTTAAGAAAAATGTCTCCAAATTGATGAATTAATTATTCAAATGTTTTAATATAAGGAGTATATTGGTTATTGCGGATGTTATTAATATTGATGTGGTGCACAAACAAAAATATCATTGACGTTAGTTATACACATTGCGTTGATACTTCGAAATGCCGCTAATAACCCACCATTATTATCTTTAGTACGAGTTCCTGAAACAAAACATATTGACATAATAACACATGATTAATTTTACCCCCCCCCCCATTTTAACTTTAAAATACATATTTATTAGGCATTTTATAACCATAATTAGATTGCAACAATTATACTTATATTTACTGTGGAGACTGGACATGTGAGACCAGGCATACAAAAATTCCTTAACTGACTATAAGCATTTTATATATGTTATTAAGGACATACCTTCTTGCTGTCGTAAGACGTATGTGGATCATGGGATATTGAACCACCGCATCATCACTGGTGCATCTCAGTAACTTGGTGCATCTCTTTATGCACCTGTTGTTGTTGTTGAGACCCAGACCGTCCGACCTACCAGAAAGGTGTAAGGTAACTGTTTGGACGGCCGGGAAGTGCCACCCAATTTGGACCGGAACCCAGTGGGGGAGGCATCCACAGGGACCGTACCCTCCTTCCCCTACCACCAATCTCTCGGAAGGACTTACGGACCCACATGTTTAACGTGATCGTACTCCGCGTGAACACGGCGGCAGTTTTGGCAGTGGCTGGAATCGAACCCGGGCCTACCGAGTGCAACTCCAGCGCGCTAACCAATGGGCTACCGCGCCCCCCTTTATGCACCTGTGTCGACTTTTATGCATATCTGTATCCGCATTCTCCAACTATATTATCTATCACTGATCTATCTGTAGAAGTTTATGGATGTCTATATCGACTCTAAATGTTCCAACTATTCTCTCCTTTGTTCTTACATCTCTAAATCTGTGTTCTCATATTTTTTATATATCTCTGTATTTGCTACGTAGAACCTTCTATCGATTGCCACCTCTTTTTGCATGAGGTCTGATACACCTATTCAGCGCGGTAGCCCGGTGGTTTGCGCGCTGGATTCGCACGCTGCCACAACTTCCGCCGTGATCAACCGGAGTACGATCACGTTAAACATGTGGGTCCGTAAGTCCTTCCGAGAAGTTGGGGGTAGGGTAAGGAGGGTACGGTCCCAGTGACTGCCTCCCCCCAGTGACTGCCTCCCCCACTGGGTTCCGGTCTAAATTGGGTGGCACTTCCCGGCCGTCCAAACGGTTACCTTACACCTTTCTGGTAGGTCGGACGGTCTGGGTCTCAACAACAACATCTTTTCGGCGACCATTGGTTGACCTCAGAGCGACGCGGTAATAAATTCTTATTGGTTAACCTTTTAACCAATCCCATGGTTTTCCTTTAGCCTCCAGTAACTGCTCTGGCTCGATCAAACCTGACTTGAAGCTCCCTTATTTATGGCATTGCTGACCTCTTGGGTCAGGACTGCAATACATTGACATCTACCAGTCTGGTGCCATTTAGATATCATAAATCCACATATAAACCTGCCTACGTGAATCCTGGTCTCCCAATTGATAGTTATCAATTTAGCATTGCGTGACTTATAAGTTAATTGTGTACTTCTAAATATTTTTAAATATTGTCATCCGTAAAGGAGCCAAATGAAAGTGTCAACGTTAAAAATGCTGCACCGTCGATCTTATACATCCTTTTTTCACTGTGAAAGAAGTAAATTGATTTTCAGTATTTAGGGAAAGCCATGTACTGCCGACATTAGATATTTTTAGAAATCATCAGTTTTTTCACTCATTTATATCTGCATTCGAAAGGCATGGCACAGTATTATTACCATTTACTTGACGGATCTGAAATTTAATAGCTCATATTGCTTAAAAAATACTAAAGTAAGAATTTAAATAAAACACAGCATGTAACAAATTAGTAACTGTGTCAAATGGGTTAGGTGAAAAAATACAGCACCTTTCTTTAAGAGAGAGATGTCTCATCAGTAAAGACAAAATGATGTCTGTAACTAAAGGCAAGATATACGTTTCTTCTCGTTTTAATGGTGTGGTTACACTCTATCTTCTGACCCTAAAGAAAATGATTGTTGCCTTCAGTTCTAAGTTATTATATGCGGTGTTCTGCAAAGTTTTCGCTTTACACTGACTTCATGGACCAAATAGCATCACGTAGATGGATTCGAAGGTCTGAATAATTGAACTTGAACTGCACGAACATGCAAAAGGCACATCATAGTTATGAAACTCGAATATGTTCTGTATTTAACTTTTGTAAACATTGGATAACCTAAGTAACAGGGAAGAACACTTCCATTGCCGATAACAGAATTCATTCCGGTTTTGCGCTTATTATGCAACATGGAATAACGGTTAACTGCAACGGCAATGGCTGCACTGATTTTGAACCAATGTTATGCCCGTTTTAACACTTGGCGTTACATTTGATCTAAGCACAATAGTTCTAGCTATCTGCATCAGTGGACCATTTTCGAGTTTTTTAGCTCTTTTTAGTACCGAACATCCGATTGCAGAACTAGTACAAGAAAACGTGCTATGTTCCACAATTTAACAAAAAGAAAGCGTGCTATGTACCGCAATTTAACAAACCTCCATGGAGACCAATCCTCCGTGGATTAAGTCAACTAATATTACCCATTGCTGATGCATTAGGAGCGCGAATACTTATAAATTTTTAGTTTTGACACTGAGTGATGTTAGTCAATGTATAAAATAACTAGTTATCTTAGGTAAACTAGTTATAACATTAACTTACAAATAAGCTTATTCAGAGTTATTTGAATATACGTAGTTATATGACATCTTAATTTTAATCAAACGTTTGAATGCATCCAGAATATAACTGTCACATGCTTTATGCACAATTTAGCACAGTCTTTATGTCTTTGAGGGAACCTAATAAAACTTGATTGTTCCAATTTGATTGTTACACCCAATTGTCTGTAACGCAAATAGAATTTAACTGTAAACTAATTATATTGATTACATGAACATAGTCATTAAGGAAAACATTTTGGGTATTTAAAGGTCATTTAGCAGAGTAAATTGCTCTTAATTTAATCTAATTGTTATTTAGCAGTCTTTTATTTAAATATTATGGTTATGGTTCTTAATTGAATAATTTTGTATATAGTGTCTCTTAAAAAAAGTATCTCTTCAAAGCTGTTTTGTACAATTCACAGGACATAACAGTTTATTGTTAATTTAGAGTTATTTATTTATAGGATTTAATAGCATCTTTGAAATATATATTTAAATATTAAATTTCGTTCAAACTGTTGTCGAAATTAATCTGCATGGAAAGTACTTCATTAAAAACAGTATAAACAGCTGATAAAAATTAACAACCGCTTTCAAAGCCATCATTTTTCGTCAGATTGGAGAGGCAAAGAAACCGCATTGGCAAAAAGTAATAACGTGTTGTTTATCGCACCGCAGTTCAAACTGCCACAATGATAGGCAAAATGCCACAATGCAAAATGCCACAATGATAGGTTAAGGGCTATGTAACCATATCCATGTGACAGAAATAAAATTAAATTTAATACTCTGGCTGAAAGTCTTTAGGCATACAAGCACCCCAACGGATGCTCTGCATGAGTTATTCAGTAATTCATAAACCTTGCATATTTGCACCGTAATTTAGTTATAAGAATGCTCGAATTTGAGTTACTATTTTCTTGCACAATGAAATTTTGTTAATATGATTGACTTTGTTAATATGATGGGACATTGTGTAAATTACTCAATATATGCTTTTAAGTCTGTAATAGGAAATATATATATATATATATATATATATATATATATATATACTAAACACGCCTTTATAGGACATCTTCAAAGTTAAAACAAGAAAGATCAATCATGCTTAAAGCATTGATTATGAAACACTTTCCAACTTCAATGCAATTTTATTTCAAAAAGTCGAAAATGCAATACATTCCTCGGTAATATTTTAAAACTTATCACAATACTACATTGATTTATTATATTTGAAAACTTAAACCTTCATTGAAAAAAATGAACTTCATTCAAATGACGGCATTGAAATATAAATTGCCTGGTTTAAATATCTCGAAAATGCAATACATTCCACGGTAATATTTTTAAAACTATCATAATACTACGATAATTTATTATATTTGAAAACTTCATCAAAAACAACTGAAATAAATTCAAATGACGTCATAGAAAAAATAACACGCCTGGATCTCTCTATAAAAGCAGGATTTCATTCATTTCATTCATCACAATACTATAATAATTTATTTTATTTAAAAATTAAGACCATGGAGCTACAAGTCATAAACTCTATGCTTAAAACTTCATCGAAAAAAAACCTCCTTCTGTTTATAAAATCAATTAATATTTCATTCATATCAGCCATGCAGACTCCATGGACTGAATTATTTTGTGTTAAAGAAATACAGTAATTCTAATACAACTTATTCTACATATTTTTGCAGTTTACATTTTACATAGGTGAAAAATAGGCTTAGTTGTAGAAATAATCAAATTTGAATGATAATTTAAACTCAAATATATTGTCATTGTGTTGGTTTAGTTTGAAGATGCACAGAATTTAAGCAAAAATAAAGTAGTTTTAGGACGGATACAACACTCAATATGAATTAAAAAGAACTTTAAAAAATCACGATTTTGAAACAAGATGGATGCCATATATCATTTTGAAGTGGGTCATGTGATCGTTTCATATCATGGTCACGTGATCGTTTCATATAAGATGTGTAATTATTATTTTAGTTTTTATTTAAAAAACTACTGAATATATTTCGCTGAATTCTTTTTTATATATATTTTATGGAACAATTTGACTATTACCTAAAATTTTCGAAGCAATTTGTGAATTTTATATCCACTTAAAAAATGCTTGAAAAATTAGGTCCCATAGGACTCAATGTATTTCATTTTTTCAACCCGGGTTCAATCCAAAACTAATTGGGTGATATTATTCATTTATATTCCCATAGGTCCTACAGGCCGTCTGAACAACATACTAAAATTTCATTTTGATTAAGTCATTTTTACGGCAGTTATCGTTCTAACGGACAGACAGACAGACAGAATGAACAAAGTCATAAACACTTTTCAACTTTGTTGTAAAGTGTTAATTACACTTCCATTGCCGATAACAGCCTCCATGGACAGGTTTCACGCCTATTATGAACTTGTTGCGATGCCGATCTGAGTTGAAAGCAGCCATATCCGACAGACAGACAGAAATAGGTTTTTAATTCTCCTTATCTCACCTTTATTTGAAGGATGATAAATTTATTTCAGAACATTCTCTAGAGGTGCGACAGCCCAATAGTTAACGTGCGCAAATTGCAATCGGATGACCCGAGTTTAATTCCCACCTCTGCCCAAACTGTCGCCGCATTCACGCGGAGTACTGGAACATTAAACATGTAAGTCCTTCTGAGAGGATGGTGGTAGGGGAAGGAGAGTACGGTAGCTATGGATGCTTTCCCCACTGCGTTCCAGACTAAATTTGGTGGCACTTCCCGGCCGTCCATACAGATACCATACACTTTCAGATAAGTTGGATGGTCTAGATTGAAGAAGAATATTCCCTGGACTCAGCCTCACTGCTTAAAAAATTCATCAAAATCATTGTTTAATTCAGGAGATGTATAGAGTAAGCGCGTATTTAAAATATTCAGGTTTATATATTACATAAACCATTGATTTAAATGCACATGAATATTAATTTTGTATTACCATATATATTCTGTGAAAACTCCATTTTACTTTGTTGATTAGTGAAAAGCGGAGAAATCAAATATTTTGAATTTCAATTATTAATAAAATATTTAAGTGAGCACTAAAGCATTACTGTGATATAATATTTAAATTTTCCGTTTATAAAATAATGAAAATGAATTTTCAAAAGCAGCATCTTATTATAATAAATTGAGTTTAGAGGCTTAAAGATGTAACACTTATTCATAAAATAATACATTTCATGAATTTTTAAGATATCTCGAGAAAAACGGAACGAATTAGACAATGTGGAGGAAATAAAATTTATCTCACGCTCGTTGTGAAAACAAACCCTGAGAGTAATTGCAACCTACATAAGAAAAAAAAACGCTTGCCACTTAGTTACACTGCATTTTATGCATTATTGAAACCACAAAGAGAAAAGGTTTTCAACAAACTAGTGAATACAAATTCTGCAATAGAAATGTACTCGACTGCATAAAAAGATCATTTCTTTCTTTCTAAATCACAAAGGACTTTAATTTGCATTTTTAAAAGATGTATATTTATCTCAATGATATTCATGAATAGTCGTGTAGATTTGAACATAAACTAAATAGAATTTAGCTGGAATTTATGCTATAACATTGCTTCATTTATTGTATATGGTTTGATGAAGTTATTTATGCAGTGTGTGAAAAAACTTCGGTATTTATTTTATTGTGAAACGCTAAATAATAATTTAGCATACTAAATCATATAATCGACTAAATAATTGCCTGAATATTTTATTTTAATATACGTATGTTAAATGCAAATTTGTGTAAATATAGCTATTTTTACTTACACTTCAGTGCATACACTATAAAACCATTCTCTGTGATTTTTTTTACTGATATGGGCAAATTCGGTAACTTAAGTCATTTCCGAAATTGATTGGAGATTTCAAACAGGAGGCAGTTTTTTTATTAGGGTAATTAGGGTGAAGAGATTTATTGGAAGGAGGATATTTATTGGAAAAAGGCCGAGGGAATTTTTCATTTCACTGTTGTCACTCATGGATACGTGATTTGAAGATACTGAGTTTTTTAATTCTTTCCGCGTTATACTTCCGCCCGTTTGTGTAAGAAATCTGTCAGTCAATCTGTTTGATTAGGCATTGTAAACATGATCAAATGCTCTAAAGTAGACGGCCAGCTTAAGATCATATCGATTAGAGTTGCATAATGTAGAGACTGTTTAAATGAACCACCGGGATTCCTATTACTCTACGTAAACTGGCATTTGCGTATATTTAACAGCAGTGGCTACTCTCTTTTATTTATCATAACAAATTAAGAATATGTTTGTTATGAATTCGTTGATTTGATCTCCTTCCTGCATCATCTTTGATATTATTTCAGTAGCGTTTGGTCTTTTGGTGCGTACCGATAAGAATGCACCCGTACAATACGTGACCGTTTCACCTCCGAGATTCATGAGTTGTCGAATCCGTGAGATAATGCTAAAGTAAATGATTTCTCAAGGCTTGAATAACCAGGTCACCACGTACAGGGGTGTCTGGAGACTTTTGATCATTATTTGCACAAAATTGGACTAGTTCACTTTCAGAAAAGGGGTGTCCGATGAATTTATAAAATGTCAATTTGTGGAAACCTCCTTATCATCCAGGTACTTTCAGAGAGTCAGAGAAAAACTGTTCACTATATAGTCGATATTTTTGTGAATTTTTACGATATTCCAGTGCATTTATTATAAAAGTTTCTTTACAGTATTCACTACAAAATCGTGAAAGAAAACTATTGCTATGTTTCGCGCCTGCGCATTAAAAACTTAGTTTCTTCAAATGCGGAGTAATTTAATAAAAATTAGCAGATTTTATGTGATGAATATTGCACTTTATTTTAGCTGAAAATGTTTGATTTTTAAGTATGTTATTTTTCACTTTTACTGGGTATATCAGTTAGCTGTGAAGTATATCTTCGAGTTGTTTTAACGGTGAATGTTATATCTGGGTACTCTCGTCAGTCGAATATGTGATATGGTAATTCACCAATCATTGACAATTTTCTGATAAATGATAAATCGAACACCATATCATCGTTCTACATAATGCTGTAAAATACAAAATTTTAAGTTTTGTTTTAAGTTTCGAATTTTTTAGAATTTCCATAACTGTGTATATCCACAAGTATTTAGCAAAATGTATGTCCACAAGTATTTTGTAGAGATACTTGTATTCATTGAGTTATTGTAATGTATCTCTCACAGATTCAGAAAACAGAGCCGCCTTTGCAAATTCTGGGCTACCCTACAAACAATTACCACGAGGCACTCCACCACAATTACCACGAGGCACTCCACACAATTACTATGAGGCACTCCACCACAATTACTATGAGGCACTCCACCACAATTACGAAGAGACACTCCACCACAATTACCACGAGGCCCTCCACCACAATTACCACGAGGCACTCAACCACAATTACTCTGAGGCACTCCACCACAATTACTATGAGGCACTCCACCACAATTACTATGAGGCACTCCACCACAATTACCACGAGGCACTCCACCACAATTACCACGGTGCCATAATTTTCAGCATGTAAGCACATAATATTGAATTGTATATGACATAACATTGAAACTGTGATCTTTTTGATCTGATTTTTAAACATAAATATAAACATTTAATTATATCAGAAAATCTATTTAACAAACTGCTAAACAACAAATTCCAATAAAACTAAATCAGTGATTTTAAAAATATATGGAAAGCTGGTGTAAACTTTAGAAATTTTCTTACAGTGTAATGTTTCACTTTTGACAAAACAAATAAAATTTATATTTCTTCTTATAAAATTTATATTAAAATTTATATCTTTTTATATTTCTTATTTATATTACTATTTTTCTTCTTATATTTATTAAAATTGGCAGTTCTTTACGTTGAATATAATTATCAATTCCTAACGCTGAATAAAAAGAACTCCTAACAGAAATTGACAGTTCTTAACGCTGAATAAAATAGCCATTTTCTACCGCTGATAAAATTAACAATTTCGACTGACGAAACAATTGTTAGTTGATAATAGACAATTTCAGCTCATTTTTATCTTTGTAGATATGTAATTATTATGATCTTATTAGTCTTTATTATGTAGATTAAAGAATAAAATGCACAAATTGGATATTTTAATATTAAGGAATTGGATATTTTAATTTAATTTCTATTAAACATACACGGGGGAATATATGTGAGCGATAAATGCAGCGTTTAAAAATTAGCACAAAACCTGAATATATAATTGTCAAATATAATGTTTATCTGTGTCGTATGTAGTAGAAAATATCAGCGACTTAGGACATGAAAGGGTACCTCGGCTTTCGAGAGGCAATGTCTCATTAAGAGTTTTTTCTTGTAAATTCAAATTAGTTTTGTAGTTATTAAATGCTGAAGCACCCTTTTGGATGATTTTCCTACAAATCGGTTCTTAGTTATCAAAAATATTATCTCAGAGTTTTTATTTTAACGCTATTGGTAAGATCAAATAATTCTCTTTCAAAAATAATTTAAACAGAATTCGAATCATTAATAAATAAGTTACGCACAAGTGGTTGAGCCTTCTGAAAAGTTGAATGAATTAATGCAAATAATTTGGCATTAAATCCTATATAAATTATTCTAACACAATTTTGTGTGCTAGTATGATAGTACAAAAATATATGTTTTATTATATCAGTGCTCACGTTTTACTATTTCAAGAACTCTGATTTCTGAAGATTTTTGAACATTAATAATGACGTCATTGTAGTTAAATTTTTGCATCGGTTTCGTATAATTCAAAACAATGAGAACCCATGTTGTCACGCATACAATAGCAAAAAAGAATAATGATGCTTTAAGAGCCTATGAATGTTTAGTTTGCCTTTCGCCGAAGATAAATGCAGAAATGGAATAATTTTCTCCACAATTGCATAAATGCTCATTAAAAATAGTGTTTTGGCAGACTGCTTTATTAAATAACGTCTCGAGCGGGTTTATTTGCGTTTTAATTAGGGAACTATATGCAGGCCGGAATAAAGGAAGTTAAGAAATTGTTGGCATCATTTTTGAGTTGCTTATTTTAAAATTTAAGGGTAGTGTTATAAGTGTAATAAAGCATACACAGATAACTTTGGATTAAACTAGTTAATTATGAAGGCGACAAGCAATTTAATTTACTTTACTAAATTAAATTTCATATAAGCTACTAATTTTTTTTCCAAAGGCTAGGCACTAGACTCTAGTACTAGACTCTACGTCGACTTACGTCGTTTGCCCTATGTACGGTCGAAATCGTGAACCATTTTGCCGTCCTAGGACGTTGCCCCAGGTGCACCAGAGGGGGGGGGGACAGAACACACTGCGCCCACAACATACAACGTCCATGTCTTACGTGGGACTCGGACCCACAACGTGGCCGCCGATCGATCGCTGGAAACGCTCGCCTTGACTGTTCGGCCACCACGTCGATTTAAATGAGCCAACAGCACACGGTGTTCCCAGGTAGTCACCCACCCAAGTACTATCCGTGCCCGATGCTGCTTAACTTCGGTGATCTAACGAGGACCGGTGCTTTCAGCACGGTAGAGCCATTGGCCCGTTAAACTACTAAATTAAATTGTATATAAAATATAGAACCACCTTAATTGAGAGAATCACATAAATGAAAAGGAAATTAAGCGATACATAAAAAAATAATAAAATAAATGGGAACAATAATACATCATCTAATTCAATATGTTATTATGATAGAAAATAATGTTAAAGAGCATATGCAAAATTACAAATAATTTTGTTTGAAATTTTGATGATAATACATTTTAATGATCACATTCTCTAAAGACCTAATTGACTTTCTATCTATTGAGCTATCGGACCAATTTTCATTTCTTCTGTAATTGAAATCGACCCTACATGCAATTTCCTTCAGATTTTTGATCAAACTATAATTTCACGTCTGTACGTTCCTTTGTTTTTTTTATATGCGATAACTGCTTTTTTATATGCGTCGTGAAACTCGCTAATTGAAAATCGCTGTCATAAATTGTAATGTCCACGAACAAATGAAGCCTAGACTTTATGAAATCTTGGTGGTCCACCGCATCTGATGTGCAGGTTTAAGCTGCCTAGTAAGTGTTATTCTAAAAAATAATGCTGCAACTAAAATTCGAAGCACTGAAATCTACCTGGTCAGCCGATGATTTATTTATATATAAAGAAAAAAAAGTGATAACAACATTTTCCTTAATTATGCGCAATCCAAACAACATCAACAACATGCAGAGCATGCACCTCTCACGATTAATATTAATATTATCATTATCTCACGATTATTCATTATCTCACGATTAATATTATCATTATATTCCACAACAAAATACAATAACCCTATAATTCCTTATCAAAACGAAGCTTATTTATGACCCCCAAACAAATCGCACCAATCCAGTAAAGTAAAATTGACTATATTTTAAATCAAAAATATTAAATTCGGCATTCTCACAAAGAGACAAGGATTGCCTGGTTATCGAATTTTATTTCCCGTGGTATTAACATTTTCATCAATTTGATGACATTTTCCATTATCGTTGTTTGCAATATTTTGTCAAATTTGTCGCCATGTGGGATAGGCAGTGAAACAGACATAGAAAAGAGCTTTATTTACACAGTATTATTTTGGGGACTTAATTAAAATATTTGCCGCATATGATGGAACTTTATTCATGAGTTAAACATTTCCTACCTGAGAACCCAATTATAATAACTTATGAGTGGGTGCTTAAAAAAGTATTTTCAAATATTAAAATTAAAAAAGGATTAAAAAAGGATTAAAAAGTATTAAAAAACATTTTCTATTAGAAAAAAGATTTTCTGTTGGCTCCTAAGAAATACCACGAAGCTTTAGAATATCGTTTCCAGTTTTATGAATTTTATGCATCTTAAATGCTAAATCTGCATTTCTTTATCTAGCAAAAAATCATTATAAATAATAAATTTAAAATGCAAATCCTTTTAAAGCCATGTTTCTAACAACCTATATTTGATAAATCAAAAATATGCCTGGCAATAATAATACTTTTCATAAATTACATACAATTCATTAAAATAATTTTTATGCATAAGAATGATTTATCATTTATTCTTCCACTGGCGTTTCTCTCTATATTATGCTTTCAGGGACTTGCACCACTTTCCCCTAAACAGTTGCTCCAGTTAAAGTGCGATAACGCGCGTAATGATAATGACTTTCCGCTTATTGATTATAATAGGAAAAGTGAAATGAAAAAAAAAATCTATATTCTTTTATCTAAAGCGTGAATAAAAAACTGAATCAAAACAAAGGGATTATTTTTATCTGATTTATAAATTTGCAAAGAAACAGAATGTAACAAAAATAATAAGATATGGGATTTAAAAACACATTTTTATTTGACAATAAGTTAGAGAATTTGTAGTTTTCTGTGCTTTCACATTCAAGGTATTTTATATTAAAATAAATATTTTATTAAAATAAAATGCAAGTAATATTTTCACATATATTTAACCTACTTTTTGAAGGTGTGCCTTAATGTAATGTCAAATATAAGGAATTGTTTAAAAATATGTTGCAATATAGCCATATATATATATATGTGTGTGTATATATATATATATATATATATATATATATATATATATATATATAAAGACATAATAGAAATATAAAAGAAGGGTGGTAACGTAAAGTGCTTACACAAAGGCGGTAAGGGGTAGTGACCTTACTCCCCAGTTAACAACATGCATGTCTTTAATGCCGCGGCATGCACTCCTGGACGCCAGCACTGACATTAGCCAACCTCCGGAGTGATAATCAAAATCATCAAAAGACCCTTGATAAAGGAATTGGATATGAAAAAGTAAGGACCAAGTTATAGAGACAGCCAAATTCCTGCACATCAGGAATTTGGCTGTCTCTATAACTTGGTCCTTACTTTTTCATATCCAATTCCTTTATCAAGGGTCTTGTGATGATTTTGATTATCACTCCGGAGGTTGGCAAATGTCAGTGCTGGCGTCCAGGAGTGCATGCCGCGGCATTAAAGACATGCATGTTGTTAACTGGGGAGTAAGGTCACTACCCCTTACCGCCTTTGTGTAAGCACTTTACGTTACCTCCCTTCTTTTATATTTCTATTATGTCTTTATATATTTTTGGTGTTTTATGCTGCTGTGCGCAAGTACACTAAAAACTTATTTCAATAATTTTCTTTAGAAATATTTCTATTTTTACATATATATATATATATATATATATATATATATATGTTTCCAGAGCCAGTGGTAACTCACTTTAGTTTATTTTTATTCTTTTTCAAATTTTTAATCATAATGTTATTCTTTTATTATAACATGGTATATTATTGGTTTAGTTATGTTATATTCATAGTTCATTGTTAAATTCTGATCCATTTTATGCACTCTTCAACATCGGGCCAGGTGCATAATTTCTGTAATACAGTATACAGTTATGCACACAGAAACATAGAATTTCAGTATTACCGAAGACAATATATCCCTTGAAAACGTACACGGTTTTGGAAATAATTTTCACTTTTACTAATGTATAATTATTTTTCATGTAATTATTTATCAATATCAAATAATTTCGGGAGTCATGAAAAGCCTAGCTCCATGTGAAGATTTTTCAGTTTGATTATTTTCATCTATTAAACTGTTCATGCAATTACACCATGCATGTTAATGCTGGAAACAAGGGATATATTACTTTTAGTACCTGTATTACATATGTGATTTATAATACTTTGATGTTTGGGTGTAGTTACAGGGTTATAGTTACCAGGCTTTCACACACTGAAATCCAATTTTCAATTGCTTACATTATATATAGAACAAAGAAAAGGGGGTATTTAATACCTATTTAGTACCTGTTTTATATATAAAGGAATTATCCTCCAGCCTAAAGTGGAGTTTATTTTATTTTCACATTTGTTCTTAACACCAATTTGAGATAAATCTAAGTCACTAATATTTAAAATAAAAGTAATTAAAATCCTTATATATATATATATGTGTATGTATGTATGTAATGTATGTATGTATGTATGTATGTATATATATATATATATATATATATATATATATATATATATATATATATATATACATACATATATGCAACATACTAAAATAGTTAAAATAGAAAAAAAAAAGTCATTGTAAAGCACACAAAACAAAGAAAATAATTCAATTGATTACTATATAAACCTTAAGCGTGAGCAAATTGTCAAAATGAAAACCGAAAAGCAATCTGCACGAATTAAAACTGATTGTTAAAAGTGAATGAATAGCAATGGAAAGGATGGAATGAAACTGTGAAATCGTCAGGAGGTGTTTATGAACTATTACCTTCAAATAGTACTTTTCATTTAATGGCCTTGTTCCTTGAACAAAAAGATCATTATACACCACACACCCCTAAGTACTATAAATTGGAGAATGTAATAGAAATATGTAAAAATCTAAAAAACTATACTATGAATTAAAATTATGTATTAAAACTAAAACTACTATTCCCATTGTTATTAATCCACTTTTAACAATTAGTTTTAATTCATACAGATTGTTTTTAATTTTACATTTTGATGATTTTCATTTTCTTGCATTTTAACTAGTAATCAATTGAATTCCTTTGTTTGTTTTGGGTGCTTTATTATGTGTCTTCTGTTTCAAATTTAATTCTTTTAGTTTTGTTATTATTATTATTATTATTATTATTATTATTATTATTACTTCTTATTACCTTACACTTATTGTCTTTACATTTACCTTATTGGCTTTCAGTTGCATTAACTTTCAGCTAGCTTTGGCTTTCAGCTCTTGGAATGTTTACACTTAAGCAGGAAATCCACGTATTTATTGAAACGTCGATGTATTTCTTTTTGTTTTACGTTTACTTCACACTCTACTTAGTTTAGTTATGTCTAGTCCTATATATGCCTATTAAGGTGGCTTGGAATAAATATACTTCAGTTATAACCCTTGTATATATATTTATATATTTATTGTTAAAATTTTATATATTCCAACGGAATTGAATTTCGGGAGCAATTTAGTATTATTTCTCTAAGTCAATTCTGTTAGGAAATGTAAATAATAAGGCAGTCTCATGTGTATAATAGTTCGAAATTCCGTCTTTTAACGTCTAATTGTAAAGATGATGTATATTAGATTTCGTTTGACTAATCCTGTGTATAAGTTATTGCAAAGAAGCAATTCTGTAATTTTAGCATTTTAAGAAAATTTTAATATCGCATATTCTTCCAAACACACAGAGAAAGATTTACTCAAAATAACGAATTGAGACAAAACAGAAATGTTTTATCAATCGTTTTTATTTTAATGATTATACAGGAATGCACATGTTACGATGATGGTTATATATATATTACATACAAAACAATATGAAATTCCATACATAATTAATGATACACAATACTGAATTTTACACATTAATAAATAAGTTGCTCTTAAACAAGTAATAAGTGCAAATGCACTTTACAAATGTGTTGCAGAAGTTTTATCAGTCTCAGATTGCCTCATTATCGTTAGGTATGCCAGCTCTTACTTCATCCTGACTTTATCGGGAAATACCTGACATTCTTCGTCTAAATAGTTCTATGTTGTTACTCCAACCCCAAGCTATCTATTATTCGAGAGCTATTTTTAGATCATTAATATTTCTTTCACTCCAACATCATAATCGGCCGGAACCGGATATCGAACCCAAGACGCCTGATTAGTGCTCAGATATGTTGACGTATGCATCCCTACGGTAATGTCAGACAATACCTTACAGTGGTAAAGTACTTACTGCATTCTTTTACTTGCATTTTTTAATAATGTTGAATACATGTATGATAGTACATAAAAATACTGCTGCTATTAGACTTTTATATTTTAAATGAGAATGTCGAGTTGGTAAAGTTTACCGTTTTAATTTTAAAATAAATCCTGACATAAATATATAGTTGGCACGGCCTTAAAAAGAAAGTCATGCATAGAACCTATATTATTTTAAAGATTGGTCCGAGAACAAATAAAATGAGTGTAGAAATGGTGTAGTAACTGTTCAAGAAACTACATTTCTCATCATATAATGTGAAATAATAAACATTAAAATGAAGAATAAATTCAACGCGTGTAATTCTGTTGGATCAAATATTGTTTCTCGATTTTATTGCATCATAAATCTGAATATTAAATTCCCCACAGCCGCTGTACAGCTTACTATACAGCTCATTTGAACACACCAGCAATCTGCATGCAGACGCTAATTGATGGCCACGATATTAGCTCTTTGACAGTGACTTGACGTGTGAATAATTCAGCTGATTCAAATAAAGATACATTACAGTAAGAACTTTAATAGATGATACTTTAATTTAAATGCTCCTGCATTTCTGAAGTATTAAGACTGTAAAGCAAGGTATTAACACTGTTAGCACGAACTTGAAAAATGTATACTGAGCTTATAAATGGATACATTCGAGTCCGTCTATAGAAAAACTCTGTTCAGTATGAAATTTACTTGTATTTATTTTTTTGCTTGGGACTTTGTGTAGCAATTTGCAATGAGTCATGATCAATCGTCAGAAGGCAAATCAAAATTCAAGAATGTTTAGCGCATAGTATTATTTCTTTTAAAAGTTGTCACGATTTTCACAATAGTTTTATGGATTTAATGTGCCACTTCCTTATAATTTGACAATGTTTTTCAATTTTGTAATTAACATTTATTCTCTACCGCTATTGTTTACTCAGTTAGATTTACCAATTTCTTAAATTGTGCAGTAAATATCAATTTCTTAAATTGTGCATTTCTTAAACTGTGCATCACCGCAATCCCGTTTTCTAAATCAGATATTGCCAGTTTATTATGCCTACCAACAATTTCACGGACCTTGCACATTTGTAAAAGACTTTGCGATATATGCATGACTTACTATCTTCCGTACCGTGTGTACGATGTGTATCAAACTAAGAACAACTTATTGAAAGTTTCAAAACTAACGATGAAACGAACCAACGTTGGGTTTCATTAACCTTTTTTTAAAACACCAATTCTCAGTACTTGTGGGAATTGTTTAGCACATTTAGGTTAAAAATAAATTATTTACTCTTTAGTGTGATCAGTCTGCTTTAAACAGCGTTAATTTGAAACATAATTTACTTTGTTAATAACAGTATGGATCAAACATTTGGGGGTACCAACTGAATTACGAAGTAAGAAAGTAGCTTCTTTATCAGGAGAAATGAGACAGGACAATCACTCCAGCAAAGGCAGAAAAATGCATCGTTGACTTGCCTTTACTAATTATCTGTATCATTAGCCTTGACGAAAACGTATCTTTTAAGTCCTCTTCCCCCAAAACAAAATAATATAATAATGCATTAAATATTTTTTTTATGGTGTTAATAATAAAATAGTTGTATTTTAAGATTATTTAGATATTAGATTTAATAGAATATTTTACGTCTGTTTAATTGTTTTTGCGTGAATTACATATATTCAAATATGCTAAGCGTTCCTGGTAAAGCAATAAAAACTATTGTAACTAACGTATTTCATAAGTAAATGAATTTCTTACAGACTTTATTGTATGGTAAAATGTATTATTGTATTTTATAAAACACTTTAATATAAATTTTTACATATAGTTTTCTTGCACCACAGAAAAAGAAATGTCAAAAATTAATTCTGCATTAACATGTTAACACATATAAGTTTCGGTTATAGTACATGAATAAAGTACAATGAAAATTTGGCATTTGACTCATGTTCAGAAAAGACCGTATGATTATTTAAAATACTATGTTCTATTTACAATGTATATATCATACAATCAATAGTTCAAAATTCCTTAAAACTCATATCCGTACCATTTATAACATAATAACCTTTATCTTGTTTTCATTACAATCTAAACACAACCTTTTCCTTAACTTTCGTCAAAAAGTATTTTGAAACATTATATTTCTAAATAACATTTATTCGTAGTAAATAAATCTTAACAGACCCTTATTTGTGCATCGCATTATAAGTTTATGAACTTCCTTATGTCAATAAAAATCAAATTATATCGTTTTCTAGATGTTTTGGCTTATTAATTGAACCACAAAGGCATTATCATTAGAAAACTCTTTAAGGACAAATGTAGCTCGGTAAAATAATTGATCACATTGCTAATTACCCTAGTCATGACTTGGGTAATTAAGAATCTTAGATTGTGGCTATTTCTAAAAAATAACTTTATAATAATCTGTTAATTTGTTTTCCTCGAAACGCATTAAAATTTAGTTATTTAATATCGCATCAATTACATTGGGTGCTCGGAATAACCATTATACACCACTTTAACTTTGAAATTAAGTGTTCTTGCGCTACAGTAGCAGGGTCTGCTTATAGGAATACGGTCATGCACTACCGGTTGAGACAGACGGCAGTGCCTCTAACGGTAAATTGAAGAAGTTATCTGTAAAACGAAGCAAGGGGGGAGATAAATATCAATTATAAATTTGTAGAGCATTATCTAATTAGTAGCATTTTCTAATTAGTAAGAATCGACTCTAAATCACTTGCAGAAGGTATAATTAGTGATTGCGATATATAAATATATAAATATATACCGCAATCTCAAATCTTGTTTCATTCCGAGATAAGATTTCCAACTTCACCACTAGAGGCACTGCAATCTTTCGCAACAGACAGCGCGAGGTCACTTTACTATCAATAAACGCTGCTTTTGTAGTGCCAGGGCATTTTATTTGAAACTTAAAGGGATGCATAATGACTTTTGCTGGATCCCTGCATGTTCATACGTTTCAATGCGTAAATAGTGATCAAAATAAGTTTAATCGTATATACAGAAATTGTATCAGCGTGTATATCTTATTTTTGTTAATTAAATTAGGATAATATTTTAAAATTATTAAATGAAGAACTGTTTAACCCTTTCTCTGCCGGTTCGCAAAGAGCTAAGAAAAAAGTTTTATTCTTAATAAACACTTTATAGTCTTACTTTATACTTTTACTCACTTTATACTTTTTATTCTTAATAAGCACTAAATAAAGAAATAAAAAGGCTTTATTAAAATCGTGGTGTAAATATTTTCAGAGTTAATAAATGGCCATACTCATAACTGTGCCATTTTAGAAATATGAAAAATATATTTAATGCTCTTTGAATGAAAAATTTTGATTATAAAAAAAGTTATACATAATCTATGCATATCTGCATTTAAGTGTATATTAACAATAGAAATGTTTTGCTCTCAGTTTGGAAATATTAGTAAATTTAGTTTCGCTATTCTTAAAATGAAAGGGACCATGTATTAATGAAAGACCATTGTTTACGTTTATTTGTATAGAAATTCAAATAAACGTAAACAATGGTTTTGCATTTAAATACAAATTTGTAATGAGCATTTAAATTTGTGCCCATGGTTATGGCACTAGTTGTAAAATATTTCTAAATACATCAGAAAACATTTCTTATTTACATATACGAGGTATATATACATAAGAAACATTATTTCCTGTTATAAACGTACACATATTAATCTACTACATAAATTCTTCTATAAATCAATGGGGAATTTTTCGCTCAAAATTCCTTTACGTGTTATAAAGAATTTAATAATTAAAACAATAATATCAACGTGATTTTTAAAATGTTAAAAAACAAAAAGCATTTCTTAAAAATCTAGTGTTTTGGCATGATTTAATATTGCCAGGAGTTAATTTTAAAGAAAGTAACTTTTCTTTTACTTTTATTTTCAACAGGTATTTTCTTTAGACAACATAAGGTTTTCGAACCTTAGCATTTCTATTGGGTTCCAGATCCAGCCATAGACAGCCGAATAAACTGCTTTGAAAAAAAAATTGTCTAACGATTATTAATCAGTTTATGTGAAAATAGTTTCTAATTAATGAAATTTAAAAAATTTTAGTAAATATTAAAATAGATAAAAATTTTATATCATAATATAGCAGATAGAATATTAATTTAGTTACCAATTAACGATATACTTAATCCTTGCGAAAAATGCAGATATAAGAAATTGATTATGCAGCTGTTGGCTGAAAATGTTCTGATTACAGTTAGTTTCACAATAAATTATATAATTTTAAAACACTAAAAGAAATCCATCGTAATGATCTACAAAATAAGTGTTTCATTTTTAAATACCTTTAGTATCAAATGAAAATAGTTGAAATTACTTAATAAGTCATACTTTAATCGTTTGCTTACGGGTGGGACAGCGTCCATCCCAAACAAAGTACTTCTCAAAAAGGCAGGTATTTGACATACCCTATCCCAAGCAATTCGACCCCCCCCTTTGCAGGCGTCCATGGACGCCAATGTCTGCAAAGGGGGTCGAATTGTTAGGGATAGGGTATGTCAAATACCTGCCTTTTTGAGAAGTTCTTCGTTTGGGATGGACGCTGTCCAACCCGTAAACAAAAGGTTAAACATTCTTTCATATTTTGCAATATAGTACTTAATTAGCAATGAACATTTTTTTACAAACGTTTTTCTTTTGTCGTACTTGAAGGTGCTCTGTTATAATTATTCATATTTACACTTTCCCATCCATTCTCAATTATAATTAAATGCATCATACCGACTTGATTAACTAAAGTCATATTTCTGCGAACAAAATATAATTGCGTGAGGGCCGAACGTTTACTATCATATAACAAGTGAGCTCCTTATCCACATCACGTGATCAGTCGTCCAATGATGGAATCGCCTGGTTCAAGCAGCAGTTGGTGTAACTCCACCTTCCCTTTCAAGGCAATATTTGTGGAAATAATGACCTCAACTTGCTTCCAAGGGTACAAAGAAAAAACAAAGTTCCCTCCAACGCATTCCTCCTCATCTGTGAAACTCAAAGCTTCTGTACCAAAATTTCCAACATACATATACTCTGAGTTGCTTTTAATTACCTTTGCGACAATCAATCCACAAAGATTATGGTACCACTGGTACTGTAGATTGTCACCGAAATTACCACCTAATCTTGTAACCAAACTGTGCATTAGTGAGGGTTTAGCTTCTGATGGGAAAAGTTGACTTTCTTGTTTGAGATGCACTAAGTATTTAAATAGATGGAGTGTCTCTTCTTCTGTCTCAACATTTTGAGTTGTAAAACTTGGATGAATAGGTATCCACGAAGATGCATCCTCGGTGGTAAAATTCGCTTGAGGACCAGATGTCCACTGCATGGGAACGAGTTGACCTCCTCTATAAACCTAGAAACCAATGTAAACAATTAAAATATTATCCTAGTGTTAGCTACCTTATATATTTTATTAGAAGTAAATAATTAATAATATGATATTTACAGTATGCATCTTTCTCTTAGCACACAAGTAATGAAGTAACTTATGAATTTACAAAGCATTACATATTTCCACCCCATTATATCCACGTTTAAAACCGAATTTTTAAGTGAGCTTAAAGCTGTCCTCACTTCGTACCTCAAGGGCTGACTACAAGCCTTCCAACACTGTTTTAATACGTTCATATCCCGAAATTTTTGGTAGTCTATATTTTCGAAAATTAATGGACAAGTGCTATAATTTTATGACAATTCTTAGAGATGGAAACATGTTTTTATTAAATGAGATTTTTTTCAAACTCGAATATATATTTATTTTAAAACAGTTTTAGTCTTTGGAAGCTGCACCAGATGGCGATACCACTAGAAAACTCGCAGTGCATCATTCTGGCACAGAAAATGTTTGCCATTGCTAACTACGGCGTGTAGATGCTGAGTCCTAACGTACGGAGTATCTGTCCTCTTTAAGCTTCATAGCAGCAGTTTCAGCTGTACCTGTAAATGTGTTGCAGTTTTGGAAATAAGCAAAAGATGGCGCTACAAATCATAATTGGCTGCTGTATGGGAACAGAGTCGATTTTTAACTATGAAATTCATAACTTTTAAACCAACTCGAATTGAAAAAAGTCTTCTGGGAGCCTACACTAAATTCCATGGTCACATAGACTTCCCGCTATGCTGCCAACAAAGAATCTCTTATTATTTTAAATATTATTTTTTTATTTTTAGTAATGTATGCTTTATAGCAGAATATTGTACTTAAAACATTTGATAGACAATATAATTTTTTGGATGTAGTAAAAGCAAAAATGTAGCTAGCTTATTTTTTTTAATTTTTATAGAATATAAATATAACTTCTAATAGTAGCTTACATCATTTTACTATTTCATCACTTTTACTTTTAATATTAAAGTTAAAATAAAAACTCAAACGCAGAACCGAGGAGTCAATCCTCAAAACAAACGGCAATGGATGGGATTACAGAAATATTTATTTCAAAAGAAGCCTTGATGAAAGTTTTAAAGGATTTACTGTGAAGAAATCTAGCACGACTTGTAAAATAAATTGTGCTTGGAAGCGGCCTTAGTTTAAACATACAGATAGGAAGCTCATTTCACAAATCTATTGATGGATGCAATCAGATATTTCGTTTTATTTACCATTGCTTCATAAAAAACATGAACTTTTAATTAACAATATATGTCTTCAATATATAACTTTTCATACATATTAGCAAATTTATACTCTGGTGGAAAACACATTAAAATTTCGACCTTTCTCATAATTAGACATAGCTGGAAATCCTTAGGTTTGAGGTTTGTAATAGCTAACAATTAAAATATAAACATAATACATTTTACTGAAATCATTCGGTTTTTTCCAGAGATATCACACATCTCATGGAGGAGTGAAAATTGCAATATCTGAATATAACCCATAAAACTACTGTTCATATATTTTTGATTAGAAGTTTACAATGCATAGCTTTCCTATCTTTAGTAGTCATTTAATTTTTAAGAGATTAAGTCCGAACCGATATGACGCAAAGCTCCACATCTACTGAATTTCTGTTATTGGTAAGAGGTACAGAGACGACATACTGGAACTCCATGTTTGATTTTTCGAGTTATGGTAGGTTCACAATTCGTATCCACGGACGATAACAAGCACTACACCTTTCTCAGTTGGTCCAAGATTTTCTTCAAAGTGAAGATATCCAACGAATGCATTGGCCATTGAAGTTTTTGGATATGAATCCCATTGACCATGCATTAGTCAGTCAAATTGCATCCCATCAGTCTCCATGAAAAACCATTCAAGAGCTAAAAATAGCGCTACTAAAGAGAGCCTTTTACCCACGCAGCTCATGGATAACCTGATAGAAAGCTTAAAAAATAGATGTGTCTTGTGGGGGTGCAAGAAGTGACCATTTCTCTGTATAATGCTCATGTGCCAGCGTTGATGCAATTTTTTTTTCTACAAAAAACAAAATTCAAGTTTTGGTTATGTTTAAATGCATAATTCTCGCATGGAATTATTTTTATTCTTAATTTTCCTGTTTTTGAATTTGCATTAGATTATAGCACTCGCATACCGAGTTGCATTCCGACTTTTGACTCGTGAAATATTTACAAGTACAGCGATTATGCTTAACTTTTGGCCACCAGTGTACAGTGTGAGATATTATATACTGCAAACATAACTTCAAATACGTTGGAAAGAAAACTAATTCATAAATAAAGCATTGAAATAAGTTAAAGTTAACCGCTAAATAGCCTTAAAATGTATTATACTTATTCAGTCCAGAAACGAAAATGTTTCTGGACAATATGAGTCTTGTTAGTTTTAGAACCGAATTTATTGAGAATATAAACTTGAAGAGTGAACTTTAGTGTATGTTGATGACCGAATTTCTCTTATTAGAAAGTGAGAAATACTAAATGTATTAATACCATAAACAAAAACTCAAGTTTGATAATGTTCTCTACAAAGCTTGTGGAAGAAATTGCAAGAGAGAAAAGTTTACTGTATTTGGAACTGTGTGCGAAAACTGTGGATTCAAAGAATAATGGGCATCGTGTTGCAAAAATAAATAGAATACTGACAGGGACTCGCAACATAGGGCATAGTTAAATACTTTTAGCAGTTTTAAGCTAATACCTATCTACGCTATAGCGCCAAGCGAACTTTGGATACAAGGAATAGTAATTTATGTGGGATCTCAACAACGTATATGTATATACAATATGTTCAGACAGTGAAAGCAGATATATTAGCAGATATACAAATGGGGAAGCTGCTTCCCCATTTGTTGCTTAGAGTGACGCCACTTTCGTTCTGTGCTGCGTGGAGTGACGTCACAAATGCCCCAAAGCTGTTTCGCGAACGGTTTGTTGTCCCAAATTACTCTCGTGTAATTTGGGACAACAAACCGTTCGCGAAACAGCTTTGGGATATTTTACCCAAATTACTATCGTGTAATTAGGGCCCTCTCTTACTGTAAAGCGTATTCTTAACATCCCAAAGGTTCCGTTTGAATAAGTTCAATAAGATCAGCTTCCATTTCTGCATTCCAAAACAGTCTATCGGCCATCTTGGTTGCCATTAAAATAAGAAATAAAATTACTCGAAAGCACATTAGTCGTCATTTTACTTAAATAAAAGGGTTTGTATGTCTGTTTGTTAGTTTGTCTGCAGGTTGTGTAGTGGAAAATCTTAGTAACTCGTAGCTACGGGATTCGGCCCAAGGTGCGAGTTCAGATCAGGTACCAAGATACTTCAGAGCGATTTTTTTTTAATTTGAATTTGGATTTAGTTATTTTATTTTGAAGCGAAATTTTGAAATATTTTCACACAAATTAGTAACTTTGCAATCGCAAATGTTAATATAAATATGTAAATTTGTATTTGTAAAATATGTAACTCGAAATATGTAAATTTGTATTTGTAAAATATGTAACTCGAAATATGTAAATTTGTAATCGTAAAATATGGATGTATATATTCGCATTCTAATAAACATATTTTTTAAATTATCCCGTTTTCTGCTTTTCAGTTTTACACCAAAAGCATAAAAATTGAAATTTTCTATTCCATTCTTTCCCTGGCCGGCGGTTAGCACGGGACGTGACTATGGGAAATAGCGGACGTTTAGGCGTATGCGTCAGAAATAGTTCAGTGCAACTACAGCTGCATCGAAACTAAAGGTTTCTTTCATGAGCGATTTGTACAGCAGTTAATTTATTAAGGGGCGCGACTTCGTCTTTTGAAAAATTGAATGAATGAATGAATTTGGTTACTCCCTTCTTTAAACTGCGGGGAACGCCGTGTAAATTTTCTAGAAAAACAAAAGTGGACCACAACAGTAAGTATTGTTACTAAAGTGTAAAATACTTTCAATGGAGTCTCTTTTGAAAAACAGATGGAGAAAACACTCGTACAGACAACATTTGTTATGATGTGAATCTAAGGTTGCCAGATGCTAAAGACTGGAGGGGGTTGCCAGATTTGGCGACATAACGCCAATTTGGTGATATTTGGCTACTTTTCGAAGGTTCGAGAAACACCTCGAAATAACCAATATTCTACGAGATATGAGAGATTTCTAGAAGTTTCTATAGAGAGTCTAGAAAAGGAGTCATAACTCAGTTGGAGAACAGTTGACGTGATACGAGCTACATTGAGCTGTGATATCCGTCAATGTTTTGGTAATAGTAGCCGTTGTTTTGTAAATTAAATTCGCCAATGTTTTGAGATTAGTACCGATTGTTTTGTGAAATTGTGAAATTAGTGGAGCATTTAAGTGCTGTTTTACTGTATATTGTTCCTGTTTACGTTGTGCTTCTGAATAAACGTCTCAATTATCCAAAAATTTGGACGCATTCCTGAATCCTGAGCATACACCCATGATTACAGAAGATACGTCGTAACGGTATATTATTCAATGGGAAAAGAAATACGAGTTTATCCTCTGATTTTATACATTTGCTGATAAAATATAATAGATATTTCTTCATTAAAATGGCGAAATTTCCGTTTCAATAAAGTTTAAATGACGAATACGAAGCCATTGTTCATATTATGTAAACGAAATATACAGACGCCACAAAGACGCTCGCAGACGATTCTTGTTTTCCTTAAATCTCCCTTTGGCAAAATTCCAGTTGCTGAAAGTATTCTACTATAAAGACAGCAATCAGCAGAATAAATATATTTTGCTCTGAAGAACCCAAAACACAATATCTAACATTGTGTAATTTTCGGTATCGTTCCAATATATTTCTGTGAATACTCTATTAATGAAATTGAGGAAAATAAAATAATTTTCAGTTATTGTTGAGACAGATTAAAAAATATATATCAAAACTAAATAAAAAACTATTTTTCACTACATTTAGTAAATCCATTATAATAATTTTAAATAATCCACAAAGAAGAAAATATGCATTGCGTTATAAGTTTAAATTCTGGATTTTCAACATATTTTAATTATAGGCATTTAAAAAAAATATGCCGTACTCATATACCATCTAGATGAGGCTTTAATGTTAAATAGTAGTGAAACCATCGGGCATTCTGCTCTGTAAGAAATTTCGAAAACTGATTTGGTATAATCGTATAATAGTTGCAATCGTATAATCGAACGCTCCCGTATAATTATTGTAATGAAATCGTTTTTTTTTTCAGAAACAACGAACTGGCGATTGATCAATTTCGGTCTGATTGTTCAAATCCACATTTTAAGAATAACGAAAAGTATTTATAAAAAAAAATAGGTATTAAAATATTATCGTGATTTTATTTATAATAAAAACATTAGAATCGATGACAACGTATTTTAATGATAAGTTAAATAAAATTACAGTTTAACTAGTGCAAATAGCATAACATAAGATGCCAATATACTTTAAGATTTGTGTTTCGTTTCGTGGTAACTTTCGTAAAAGTAAATAACAATTTTGGAATTCGTGACAATGTATTTTATAGCGAGATACTGACTGGTGCGTGCACCATTATATACTATTCATATATAGCTACTTACTCATTAACGTCACATGCGAGTTGTCGCCATCTAACGTAGGCAGTTTAAAAAAAAATATTTTTGGCCCTTATTTCGCGAAACATTTTTGGTTTAGTCCAACTGCATATGTAGCTCATTTTCACAAAACAAAGCTAGCAACCCAATTCCCTTTGCAAAATACACAATTTCTGAAATCTACAGAAAGTCTCAAAGTGTGATTTCTGCAAATCTTAAACCTTGGCTCTGATTAGGTCCAAATGTAAATATAGTTTTCAGCTTATTAATGAATGAGGATATTTTGACATCTCAGCAGTGTATTTCAAATGCATTTTGTTTTTAAATGTATTAAAAACATATTTTATTAAAAAATTATGTTGTGTCTGAATTATAATACAATAGAAATAATAACTCGTCGCTATTAAAATATATTAAACTCATAGCAAACTCTAATGTGCCTCATGTGCATTGCCAAAATCGAATCGGGTATCGATTGTAATGCACTACACCAGAAAGGACCCGGCTTACAACATTGAGCCCAGTTATATCTTTGTATCTGCCATCTAAAATAAGTAATATATATATTTTAAGGTATATTTCATGAAATAAAACCTGTAGTAAGATCGAAAATACCATTGCAAAACTGATATTACACTGGAAAACTGTGTTTCATTTTGCAGTATAAATAAGTTTCTATTCAATCCTTGCAAACGTAAACAACCGCTATTGGAGCAGAAAGGTGAACGTGCTAAATGTAGTAAATATTGTATCATAATTAAAAACTAGTAAAATTATTAGACATTATTATTCTGCTAACTTTTAAATTAAGCATGGTTTAATTGTTGCTCTATGCCATTGCGCATGCAAAGTTTAAAGTATAATCACCTTAAAAAAACTGAACATATAACTTACTTTATTAGTGACTACATCAAAAGCATTCTGTAATCCAATTTCATCTCCATAAAAACAAGATAAGGAACCAGGAAGAATAGATATCAAAAGAAAGCCCGCCATGTTTGATCCACGTCCTATTCTGCTTGCTAAGCGTAGTGTCTCAACACTCCCAATGTGCCAGGCTATGATTGGAGATATCGGGTATTGGTACCAGAACTTTCTCACCAGTTCAGTATCACCTCCAATATCCATAGCACTGCCATTAACAATTATGTTGACGCTGGCATCTATTAAGTCTAACATGCTTGGAAGAGACAAGTACATCAGGGGATCCATAACAGAATTCAAATGTGCCACTGTATTATGGGACATCATCAATATTTTTCTGGTGGTATTGACACTATATTTGTCTAGAATGTATCTCCACTGATGAATAATTGTCATAAAGTGATCATTATCGTTTAGATGCATGTCCTCAACATGTTTCATGTAAAATCCGTCAGCACCTAATGACAACCAGAGTTCCATGACATTCCTCATTTCTAGCTGCAGAAGTGGATTGGACCAATTAAGAAAGAAATGATTGCCAAATGTCCGATGAGGTGGTGGCCAACCATTTTCAGTGTATTCTATAGTTATCTCTAATGGTGGTTCTTCCTGCAATAGATATAAATAATGAGTAATTTATTTTCAGAAATATATAAGACGTTTTTAGATTTATCAAAAGTTATAGTTTATTTTGTTGAACTTATTTTATTCAATATCAGTTAAAATAAGCTTGCTTAATATATTATTAATGTTTAAAAATCTAAAGCAAATACTCATTTCAACATACAGAATCTGTATTATAGGGGAGTTTCTTGTATCGTGGGGAAAAGCTAGTATCGTGCTTCCATTGCGAATGCCATGATTTGAGGACCGATTTTGCACTCTGGAGCATTTTCAGCTTAGAATACGCGATACATGCCACGGTAGAAAGCTACTTTTTATTTGTTGACATTTTGCAAATCTGTTTGGAAGTTGACAAATTCAGTTTTGCCACTCAGGCGGCTTTAACTTTCATAAAGATTGAGCTTCGGCTGCATAAAACTCCAATGATTGAATCACACTCACAAAACACCCCCAAAAGCAGCGTTATCAGTCCCATTTCAGCTACCAGGATCCGTTGACCACGATCGAGGACCCGAGATCTATGGAATTTGTAAATGCACACAGAAGTGTTCAAAATTGTGGCACACAGCAAGTGCATTTACTGCTATAGTAGGTTTTGGGCATTCCTTGTGAAAATGTGAGAAACTGGCCCTTGAATCACGGTATTTGCAATGCGAGAGTGAATCAGCACACATTCATTTACCTTGCAAAAATTGCCCTTTATGGAATGTTGTTGAAAGTAGTAATGCCTGTTATTGAAACACATATTAAAACCTTGCACAGTAAGCAATGCTTCTAAAGTAATTTTGTTTCTGAAGTAAAGTTTCTAATTTAAATGTTTTGAGCATCGTTTCATATTTAAATGTGATATGTAGAAAATAGCAACGGTTCTATTTAATACTAATTTGCTAACTGATCAGGTAGCCAATACCTGTACTCGGATCTGAACTATACGAGTTTTGACTGTGGGGGTTACTTAAAGTCCAAGGTCTATTTTGGAGGGGTCCCGAACTTGATTGCCCGAACAGCGTGTCGCGGCCTGTTGTGAACACTCCTCAAAACATATTACGTTCGGCTGTAGAGAGTGTTCTGTACAGTATGTAATTCCTAGTCCACTAGAACGTAGGACACGTTGAACATGGTTTACTTGCGCACAGGGAAAGTGGTTGAGCTGATTAAAAGATCACGTTTCAGTTCAGTTTCGTCTTTTTCATTTGTTTGTTTATCCATTTGTTATCTACAACATTGTTTATCTTCCCCTACCAAAGATATTCCAGACTACTGTTTATTTTTTGCGAAATCCTTCTTCCTATGTCTTCATTGGTCTTCCCACCAAATTTCGTGCCATTCTGGCTGCTAGATTGAGTTACCGATGGTCAATTCAATTATCGCCCCCCCCCCCCCTCTGAATATGTTTTGCTAACACATATTTAATGAATAACGCCTATTTGAAGAATTGTAATTATTTTAACTTAGAGAGAGAGAGAGAGAGTTAAAAATATATATTAGAACATATTAAATAGTTGTGTATTATTTTCAATAATTAAATTTGCAAATAGTGTACATGAACAATTTTTTACAACATTTTTGAGGCATGAAGTATTTCTTAATCTGTGCGCTAACAATAAAATTTTATTTTGAAGAAGAAAGAATGTTTTAGAAAAAAGAGACCATTCCGAAAAATATTATTTACAAGAGAAATTATTTTTAGTCATTAAATCTATAATTATGATTATATAACATGTTGCATTTTTGCTATTTTGTAAAATGGTTATTAATATAAAATTGCTTATTTAAAGATAATATTACCAAACTCATGTTAAAAAATTTAACTATTTAGTAATTTTGATACAGATGAGTATTATCCAATAACATATGCAATTCTTTTCATTATAAAATAATTGCGTGTTTGCTACAAGGGCAGGGTTTTATAGTTGATTTCTTTCACGACTTGAAAAACACTAAATATTGTTGAAAAATGCTTTTTGGATCACAAGTACAAACAAATACAAAATTATACAAAACAAATTTATAAATAAGAGCAAATAAATATTAGTTAGTTTTCAATTTATATCGAAGCATACCTGTTCATCTGTGATATTAATATAAAAATGCTCATAGCGTCCAGGTCTGTGCAGCAGCCAATGAGCTGCCCACGTGTGCTGATCGCTTGTCACAGTTGGATTCATATCGAGTATTATGTACATGCCTCTACTGTGAACTTCTCTGACCAACTCTTCGAAATCTTCTATCCTTCCAAGATGCGGATCGATGTTGGAAAAGTCAATAACGTGTCCATACTCAAGAGGATAGTCCAAAGCGCTAAAAATAGAATTCAGGCGAATCACATCAACACTCAAGTTCTGAATATAGTCTAAACGTTCAATTACACCCCTGATATCACCAAATCCATCACCGTCAGTGTCTTGAAATGAAGCAGGGAATATTTCGTAAATAGTGGTCTGTTGCCACCATTGACCTCTTGTATTGCAGTCTGTGGGAGAGGTTAAGTACAAACCAATTACTATACAAGAAATACCGAGTAAAAGCGAGATGACGAGCCCCAGACATGCAAAATGAGCAAGTGTCCAATTCCACTTTGTGAAGAATTGTGAAGGTATGGTGCTTTGAGGCATTCCAAGAGGCTGATGCTGTATGTGAGAATGACAGTCATTGGATGTTTGTCGTTTGCTCGGTGAAGATTTAAATGATGGTAACTTTGGTTTGCTCCTGAGACACTTTGTATTAGGAGTCTCTAGCTTTTGGCTTTGAAGTAAATGTGTAGAACTTTCTGGTTCAACATCTGCTTCGCTGTCCTCGTCGGCACTAGATGGTACCGTTGATTCTTTTAGAGGAAACATGTTGGACGAAACTAATGCTGAATTAATGGAGTTTGAGCTTGTCATGGAATCGGATTGATGACTGGACGGTACGTTGTTTGTGTCATGATTTAGTAGGAAAGGTTCCTTTTCTTCTTCGCCTTCCTCAGCTGCGCCATTATATTTTTCTTCGGCCATTCCATAATTGTGATGGCCATTCATGATAATAGTGCATTCGTCATTGATTGGTCTTGGTTCTGGAAGTTCAATCAAAATTTCCGGTTCATTCTTTAAACAGGGCTTATCAAATGTTATGCTGTTCAATGACGTCATCTTGAAAAATGTTTACGTTTTAAAGTCATGATATTCACGAAGATATTCAGCTACAAAGAAAAACATAAGCACATTTTATAAATTGTAAACTTTTTTTATCACAATTGTACATAAAATTAGATAGCAAATTAAGAAATACATACATGCATTTATTCAAATAAGAAAATACTTTTATACATTACTAAAATACTTAAACCTTTAGAAAAATAGAGAGAAAAGCATCTTACTACTATACTCTCTGAGCATATCCAGTTATACTTATAAAATTGAAATCTATAAGTATAGGTATGTATGTATATATTTATGTATTTCTTAAAATTACGCAAATACTTAAGAAGTTTGGAAAGTTATACTAAGCTTTTAATATATATATTTTTAATTATTTGCAAAGGTACGTACAGAATTTTTACAGAGCTACTCTGAAAAAAATTGACAATAGACCACGAATGCTTGGCTTAGAATGTCACCCTATTTATTAAATTGAAGCCAATGATCGGATGATATGCCAAATCGTTTCATAAAATACAATGATTTATTACATTTACAAAGGAACAACAAGAAATCCCCCCAAAAAGTATTGGCTTAAAAGAAGGTAGTCGTTTTTATTTCAAGAACACACCCTCTTCGATACGAGATTCTAAACTATTTAGAAAGTCTACCAACATATCAAGATATGGCACTAATTACTCTAACGTGGGTTTTATTCTAGGTAGTTGGTGCTGCTTTGCATTATCATTGGATACAATTAAGATTACTGTATGTTGTCTATTAAAATAAATTTAAAGAACAGTTCTTAACGTTCAATCCTTTTAAATCATAGACATGTATATAGATATACGTATATGCACACATATGTACACGTATAAAATACACGTTTATAAAATATTAAAATACTTAAACCTTTAGGAAAATGGAGATTAAAGCATCTTACTACTAAACTCTGTCAGGATATTCCGTTATATTTATGAAATTAAAACCGATAAGTATAGGTATATATTTAAATATTTTTTTAAATTACGCGAAAACTTAAGAAGATTGGAAAGTTTTAATAAGCTTTTTAATATATCTTTAATTATTTGCAAAGGTACATACAGAATATGTTTACGTGTACGTATGCACACATATTTGAAATTCGACATGAACTGGTCGAATGTCAAGTATATGTTACACTGCATGTATACAATATTTATAATTTCAGAACTTCAGAGACAGAAAATATTTGTCGAGAAATAGCCTTCCAATCTGCACCCTGTTTGGTGCACAATTTAAAATAAGAGAAAATAATCTGTAAACTAACAATAAAAGATATTTTGTGAATACTCTAGAATTTTGAAATAAGTATCTTAAACTAGGGTCAAAAATACCGTAAGATAAAAACATTTCCTGCAAAAAATGCCATAAAGCAATAATGCAAGAGAATAAACCATTTTCTCAGGCCAAACGAGTTTCCTTCTTCAATGTAAGACCGACGTGCAGATCAATTTAGAAATAGAAGTTCTTTATATAAGATAAAAATTTAAGCATCTCTAGTGTTTTCACGTGTTTGCTGGTATATCTGCTATGTTTATTATCCTGAGAAAGAAGACTCGTTTTGACTGAAAAACCAGTTGGTGCACGTTATCTTGTTTTAAGTTATTTTATAATTTTTTTTTACCCAGACTTTCTAAAATTTCATTTAAATTATAATGTGTATATCCCCTATAAAAAAATATAATTAGCTGGAGTGTGATTCAACTCGACTTCCTCATACCAGAATCCAGTTTTAAGTACCAATTTGTGATTCCTTTTTTCTTTTTTTTGCAAATTTTGCAAGACAAAACTTCAAAATCAGTACTGTTGATTCAAATGATCCCAATTATTGTGTGTTTCCCTTCATTTTAAAGGGCTTGAAAAAGACTTTTCATCGATATCAATGTTGACAATGTACTCCCTCAAGTAAGTGGTAGCATGCCTCTCCCTCCTAGGAAAGCTAATGACATCACGAAGAAAAAAATTGTATCGCTACTGTTTTTAACACAGTGGTTGAAACTGTTAAGTTTCGTGATCATTGAGCCATAAATAGCCATTTTTGTGCATAATTATATTTTGTCCTATACTGCAATGGTAGAAATATATAAAATTTCGAATAAATGTCAATTTTTTCTCTCGAAATTCAAAAAATTCTCTTTGATTCTAGATTTTTTCGTTTACAAATTCATTAATATTTGTGGCAGCTATCGTGTGCACAAGCAGAAAGACATACGGACAGACGGACATCAGTCTAAAAATAGTCAAAACATGTTCAGGAGGTCCGAAAATTTATTTAAGCACCAAAATATCGATATCGAAAATAATGCTTTTTCTTGTACAAAATTCTATAATATAAGAAGGTAAAAATATATTCAAAATCTATTACAAGATTTATGTTAAAATCCGTAGAACGCTTATTCACAGAAACCTGTTTATGTCACTTTATTATTCGGACATTTTCGAAACTTTCTAACTAAAACTATTTTAATATTAATGTTTTAAAATAACTAAATCAGACATTTCGAAAAAAATGAAAGAACATTTAGAGATTTGAAAAACTTTCCTTCTATGCTTTTAGTAACATAAGATAAAACTACAAAGAAAATATATTTATGAGAAATGCTGTCAAATACATTTGGCATACTTCTTCGAACTTTTTCGAATTGAATTCTCTGAAAAGTGAAATTTCATTTTTCTTAGTATAACATGTTTTTAATTTACTGAATGTGCAAAAATATATTTTCATCAGTGCAAGAAATTTGTTGGGCATTTTAATAATGGATACTCAAGCGATTTTTACTTTCTTTATGCATAGAATAGTATATAGGGAAACACCTGTTATGATAAAATCGAAAGTTGAATTCGATGTTTGACAAATGCACATGTTTCAGGCATACTTGATATGAAAACACACAATTTTATTACGTAATGTGTGTGTATATTATGTGCGTATCTGTACATGTATATGTCGGCATATGTGAAGCGATGAATACGATATTTGAAGAACTGAGCGAGCAAGTCGAGAAAAATTGATACTAGCAACATAATCTTTGACGTCTGTAAACCTGTTGATTTTTGCAGTCGAATATCATATAGCTTTAAAATCTAAATGATATTATAATGTTTTGGCAAAATGCACAATCATTGCAGTCAAATATGTCACACAAACAATCATTTTATACGTAATTTGTCATAAAAAGCAAATTGTGTTCGTTATAAAACGCAAATATGAATCTACTATTTTATGATATTGTACGCTTTTTGAACAAATTCATAAAACAAGTTTGCAAGCATTAGATGAATTGAAACCGACTTTTATCGCTTACGTTAAATTTGCTAAATTTTTGTTCCTTTTTCTCATAAACTACAAATAATATTAGCATAAAATTTTTGCAGATGAACGATGCAATACTTTTATATATTTTAACAGCTCAGTTATTATTTACTTTTCATTGTAAAGTCGAAAGATTTTATATTTTAATGACATATATTTTTTTATTGTTGCTTATTTAATAAAGATACACCTCCCATATATATATTAAAAATAAATAAATATAATAATACTAATTTAAAACATGAACAGTTCCATACCCTGGTTCAAAAACAATACGGAGGAAAATAAAGTAAAGAGGATATGAAAGGAAATATCTAAGAAAAGGAAACCATTGCTACCAAAGAATGCAAATTGATATTAATTTTAAATTAACAGGTAATATTAATAATACACATGGATTTATCAACATTCAAGAGCGATACATACAAATCAAGCTCAAACATCAAAGGATTATCAAAATCTGGAGGCTCAAAATATTAAAATGACAATAAATAAAAAATAAAAGAAAAGATGCAGTCCGAAAAAATGAAATTAGATAGAGCCTCTGTAGATCCAGCTTTTCAAGGATCTTTGCATCCACAGAGGTTCCAAATGTGTTTCGCTCAACGATCCAGCCACATGGCAGAAACATCGTCAAAAGATCCGACACATTGCCAGACCGAAACAAAAATGTAAATAACAAATAATATTAGGCAAATGGAAAGAAGAGGATGATAGTGCATAAGGCAAACATATCAGTAATCTATCCAACAATCCACAAGGATGCAGATAGAAATTAAAACTCATACCTTTCTTCATACCATTATTCATGACGCCTAACATTCCGTTGCTCTATATTGGGATGAATTTCGAAAGAATACTAGAGAGCGCCATCTGTTGTGAATTATAGGAAATACTCCTAAATAAGATATTCAACCAATAGACAATACATATATACAAATAGACATGTTTCAAACCCAAGAATTAGAGATATAAAGTAAAATATGTTTACAAATTATACTAAATAATAATTAACAATTAATATTTATATAATATGTATCCAAAACTTATCACAAAGATAATTAAAATCTCCAAGAATATTTTAATATTTAAGGTATACAATAGCAATTTCAAATTTGACTAAAACAAAAAATGACAGATTATAAATTGAATTCAGAATTTCTAAAGTGAGATTTAACAAAATTATCTGGATAGGATTTTGCCTTACAGTATTGAAATAAATCTGCTAGATGGTTATTATATTGTGTATTTTCACATAACCTGAAAATCCTATGAAATTGATTTATTAAAATATTTTGTATACATGTTTACTCATACATGGGTTAAAATTGATTATCTTGTGAATTTTAAATGCGAAACCTTTTCTTTTGTCAAAAATGTTTGACAAAAATGAATATTCCTTACCAAGAACGAGAGTTAAATCTAAGAAATTAACACTAGATGAGATGTTGCTTTCGTTTGGTATAAAGGATAAATATGGGGGATAAAAATAAAAATCTATATCATTTGGGAGCCATTTTAATGATAATTACATCATCAATATATCTGTAGAAAGTATATGCGGAATTTATAAAATTGGACTCGTAGAAGTGAAGATAAATATTTGCAAGAGCTCAACTGGCAGAGCCACCCTGTGGAACACCCTTAATTTGCACATAAATTTTATTGCCTTGCATCAAGTAATTATTAAAAATGACACACTTCAGAAAGTGGTGCAGGTAAGATTGATCTATATCCAAATTTTGTATATTATAGAAAGATTTAATTATATCCCAAATTACTTTATATAGATCTTTTATGCCAAATTGTTGAATAGGTCCTAAAAGTCATTAGTTTTAAATCCCAAAATATTAATCGTATCCAACTTTTGAATTAATTGATAACTGTTATTAATAATATGAGAAGTTGGATTATCAATTATATTAGAAATGATTTTATTATGAATGACAAATAAAGATTTACTAGCAACAGTTGCATATGATTTATGTCCTATAGTTACAGATCTAAAAGTGATAGGATTTTTATGAAATTTTGGGATCATGACAATATAAGGGAATCTTAGATTGTTGCAAGGTAATTTTAATAGTTTATGAAATGCAATAATTTTCTTAGATATAGTTGTTGCTGATGGATCAATTTTTTTAAATAGATTATTGTGATTTATGAAATCGTTTAAGATTTGTACATAATATTTTTTACAAATGATGACGCAATTGCTGGCAGCTTTATCCACATATGTGATGACAAATTGTGATTTCAGTTCATTTACTGCCTGCTTCAAGTTTGTAAAGTTAATTGTAGGTTCAGTTGTAGGCAAGTTACCTAAAAGATGTTTGACATTTGCCAGAATGCTGACCTTCCACATATTATATATATATATATATATATATATATATATATATGCAGAGGGAGAGGGAGAGAGGGAGGAATGAGAGAGAGAGATCATGAAATAGGTATCCTGAACCTACAATTCCTTAATAAAACGGGAGTCAGTTCGCATATTTTAAATGCAATCATGCTTTATTCAAAGAAGACTTGTCCATTCGAACACTCCAATATCTATCTCCCCCTCTTCTCGAAATCGGGAGCTGAAGCATACAGTTTTACATAATTTTAGGTTAAATATTGAACAGATACATTAATAGAAGCGAGACATTTCTCAGACTCCCCAAGACATTTTGGGAGCCCGCAAAATGTGTGTTAGTGGTGTGAAGATCTGAATCGAAATGGCGAAGTCTGGGATTGTTAGATATTTCTTGAGGGTGAACTTCTGGTTATAATCAGCATGTTCTTCGTTTTTCCAAGTGGCAAAACCGCGTGATCTGAAATCATAAGGTTTTGAATCAGCATTCATATGCCTAAATCAGTACAGTGGGACTATGGACATTTTAAACATTACCTTCTGTGGATATACAATCTAGTCTCCGGTATTACTTTATTAATTTTGTTATATCCAAATTTTTAAAAGTGTTTACTAATTGATATAGAATGACGCAGAAATGAATACTATTCGTTTATTGGCTTAACATCGGCACATAACTTATCTGAAGTATATAATTTAAAAGAAATATTAATAGCTATACATTTTAAATAGGAAAAACTGAAAAAAAGGTGATTTTTAAAGAACTGTAGAAAAGTTCATATCATTTCCTCCCACCGAAAAAAAGACCTGAACCTGGGTATTTATGTCCAATAATTTTCCTTGTATAATTGCTTGATTTACAAAAAGTTGTTTCATTTTACTTGTAATACCATTTAAGTAAATGCAGAGTTCTGAAAAGTGGACAGCATTGTTGATGACAACATTATAACATAACTGCAAGGTCTGGAAATCTGTACAAGTTTTTACATTTGTGTTGCGTGTAAGAAAACTAATGTAAATGATTCGATATAAAAATGAATATTGCCTGTATGAGTGGAACATGCAAGCATGTTCATTTATCCTCAATTTTTGTGTTATTTGTGGCGGTTGATGGGATCAGTCAACCGGGGGAAGTATTGCACAAATACAAAAATTGAAAAAGTTATGTTCCGAATGACTAAATGGTGATGTTATCAATATTCATGGCATATCTAAATAAATGGAATTTTTTAAGTAAACGTAATAATAAGATGCATTATTAAATAAAATATATCGGATTAAATAAGATGTAATACTCATATATAAATAAATACAGCTATTTACAAAATCAATACGATTTCTCATCATCTGTTTAGTCTTCTGAAACTAGAATAATTATTCCTCCGAATAATACACAAGTAAGTACATATATATATATATATATATATATATATATATATATATATATATATATATATATATATATATATATATATATATATATATATATATATATATATATATATATGTGTGTGTGTGTGTGTGTGTGTGTGTCTGTATACAAGCTCTATCTATACACATGGAAGTTACCACTAACTTTATACACAAATCATCTACCTGTATTCTACTCAAAGTCCGTTTTGCATAAGAACATGTGGCCGCAAACGGCACTGTGGGGTGCTACAGATGCAGGAAGAAGAAATGCAATATCCTAAACAAGTATTCCAAATTAGATATGATGCCATCATCGTTTCAATATTTTAGTACAAAACACATTTTAAATTCCCGGAAATAAAATGGAAGAGAACTACTCAGTTTCCCACATACTAATGTACCGGATAAGTATGAGAATGTTGCAAAAAATTAGAAATTTAATGTTCGTTAACTTTTATGTTTTGGGACCTATGGAATATAAATCTATTATTTTTAGCCCGACTGCGTGTCTCTTCGTCTGTTTAAGTTTATATTCGTCTGTCTGTACAAAGTATCTATCCAGAGTAGCTAAAAAACTATCCAACAAAATTCATAACATTTGATAGTTAAGTCACTTAAGCATTACCCTGATGCTGATTATATTTTGGTGCAATTTGAAAAAAGTATAATTTACGCTCTTAAATATGAAATAAACTGATAAAAAATAATAAATAAGCGTATATGAATTTATTAACGATCGATGTATATATGTATTAATTAACGCTATTGCATACCTCTCTCTGCATATATTTTTTATATTGGTGTCATTTTAAAATATGCTAAGTTACCAATGTAAAAGGAAATAAATTTAAATTGCCAACTTTGGAATTTCAAATAATTTTCCAATTCATGTGTTGCTTTGTTCTGTGAAATTCAAATCAAAGTAATAAATAAAGGAAAATGTATTCGAGTCCATTGGGATAGTTATGTTTATTAACTTAGTCTAAGATCATGTATCAAAATAAGCTCAACATTTACAATAAGATATAACCATTGCTAATGACGTATATTTTATGCAGCTGATTTGAAAAGAACTCTTTTGTGTTTAATGAAAGGCAATTATGTGAAGGGGATGTTAGGCAAAAAGAAACAAAGAACATGGATGGGTGTTTTTCAGCGTCCTCAAAAGAGTTTACAGAATACAGATCAGGCAGCATCTCTGAGTTTGATTTAAATTAAGTTTAAGTGTTATGCAAATAAGATATGTTTGATGATATTGTATTTGGAGTCCATCGACATCTTTCCTATAAGCTACATAAATTGGAATAGAAAGAAGATCCCTATTTTATGTTTTACTTGAAGAGATATAATTAAATATTATAACTAACGAAGGCAGTGCAAAGACTTTATTTTTTGAGTTTGGTAAGATATATTATTTTGTGTTCTGTTAGGGGTTGTGAGGGGTGTTAGTAGAAAAATCGTGCTTTCAAAACTGTTCTGTTAAAGATTAAAGGCAATTAAGCTATTTAGAAAATGCATTTTGGTTTATATTGTTAACATTTTTTAAAAGCGATTGTCATAAGTACGAACAATATCTACACTTAGCGCATTATAAATTTGTGCATTCATTAAAATATTTTTTTTTTGCTTTTTTCAGGAAATAAGTATTATCTCAGCATATAATCAAAGCACCAGTATCTAGCTATAACGATTTATTTGTTCAACTGAAATGACTATATAATTTATAATTGAATCCCGCAGCCTTGTTCTTCGAATTTAAAATCGAAGTACAATTTCTGATATGTACTATCTTCTCATTCAGTTTTTATGGTTGTATAACGTAAGATCCTACGAATTCAAAATAATGTTAATAAACCTTAGGATCCTACGTATTCTTATTCATCGACCATCCGATCTACCCGAAGTTGTAAAGTATTTTTTTGTACGACCGAGAAGAGCCACCCAATTTAGACGAGAACCCAGTGTAGGCGGCATTCACAGGGACCATACCCTTCTTCTCCTACCACCAACCTCTCTAAAGAACTTACGGATCCACATAATTAATGTGTCCGTACTACGCGTTAACTCGGAGACAGTTTAGCCAGAACCGGGAGTCAAACTCGGTCCGTTTGCAATCCCAGCGCGCTAACCACTTAGTTGTCCCATCCCCTCTTAGGATCCTTGACAAAATATATTAGTCATTTTCTCGACCTCATAAGTTTTTCATTTCTCCGCTGCCTCTAATATACAGAGGCGCAAGGCTCTGTATTTTGGAGCGCCATTGTAAACAATGTCTACATCAACTTGAAATCATAACACCAATCTGGGACTGGTCAAAAGACTTGATAACGATTGAGCTATTGCGACTTCTTCTATTGCGATAGTCTTCCCATATTTAAAGTGGACTCAACATTATTTATCCCCTTAACTTATGTATGACATTATTCATCTCATTTTAATTTTAGAATTTTTCCTCAGCTCTAAAATATTTGCATGTGAAACCCGTCAAATGACGGAGTGCTTAAAGTTGTAGAACACAACAAACAGAAACACCTCTTCTGGCTGTAATTAAAGACAGGCATTATCGAAGAAATAAAATATACTGAATTATGACCAAATTCGCATCATTTTCTCAAAATTGATCAAATTGTGCCAAATATTTTCCCAAGACAAACAGATATATTTGCATAGACAAACAGATATAAATATTGATTTTCCGTATGGTGCATGGGTATGCAGATATGATAAATATTTCAAGCTACTTTTTAAAAACTCTTACTTTTCATTATTAAAGTTTTCAAAACATAATTACTTGTAAATAAATTAAAATGCTATAATTTAAATTGAAATCATGCACACTATAATAAAGGTAAGATGTTAACGATGAACTTTATACCATTTCTCCCAAGATACTCTGAATAGGGTCAAAACCTTTTATACGTACCAGAAATAAAAGTAGATTGTAAGTGGCACTGGCAGTAACAACCAGTACATTAATCTCACCTATCCCAGAATGAGGAAAGAATTTCCTTTGAGACCATAAAACAATTTTCAGACACTAAGAGCCTTAAGAAAAAAGTTCTTAGCATGTTCAAGTCAGTTGTATAAACACCACTATAGTGGTTTTACTGACAGTGAGAGATGACAGTAACTGATTAAATGGAAGCTCACCGTACTTTTCATTTTGCACAGATTTTTTTTTGCATTCAGAAATTTAAGGAAATGCGTTTCTTATTAAACATAATATTATATATTCATTATTTATTTATAATGAATATCATGACATGTATAACAAAATGAACATCATGACAAGTATAACAAATGAAATAGAATAAAATTATAGGTGGATGAAGCTGTTACAATCGTAAAAATATGATGTACCCAATACATGACTTTCCCTACAAATGAAGAAAAAAATCAATTTTCTGGGACTTAAAATTTAGATTTACTGCTACTCATTCGTGTCGATCATTAATGGGTTTTTTGTTGTTACTTATTAAATGACGCATACGCAATTTAATGAAAGTCTCTAGAAATGTCCGAAAGATTTTTTTTTTTTTTTTTTTTTTTTTTTTTTTTTTTTTTGTGAGTAAACTAGAAAATCTACCCAACGTTGCCCGGGATTGCAGGAATTCAATTAATTTATTCATTTAGTTTTTTTTAAAGACGACAACGCTGGTATTGGATAAATGAATCTCTGCTATAAATCACGGGCAACGCCGGTTACAAAGTAAATTTTAAGTAATAGGACTTTTATAGGTTTCTATAGAAACCTGATCTATCGGTTTCTTTCCCAGTTTCTCAGTTTGTCATTTATTTTGTTCAAGTGTCAGCCCTCTTCCTTAAAACCACTGACACAATGACATTGAACAAAAAATATTAGGATCAGTTTACAGTAAGGTATTTAGTTTTAATTATTATACATTTTTTTCTAAGAGAGTTAAAAAAGAAAAGGTACGTTAGAAAAATAATAAATTTCACTTTTTGATGACGTAAAGATATGTAAAAATATACAATATAAACTACGCAAAATAAACTATGCAACTAACCAACAAACAAACATACATCGGCTTTTGTAATTATTTATTATAAATTTCTAATATATGGATTACCCCTCGTTATAACTGATAAACTTTGGTGTCGATTTACTTCCAGCAAAAGTTACGAGGTATCCATAATTTTGATAATCATGACCATGTTTAATTTTTATATGCACTAGAGACTCCACCCCTGCTCGCGACGCTCGTCGATTCCGGTGAGATCTTCCAACTATTTTAAATATCCAATGAATTAACAATAATAAATAACTAATGTTTTATTTTCTTGCAATAGTAAAGAACCATGTAAAAACTCCTGACAGTTGAAAAGAAATGTGTTACGTTTCAAACATATATTTTAATTACATTTTAACGCTTTTTCTATACCAAAATCTGATTAAAAAATACCAGCACTTAACCATGGTCCTTTACCAAGAGTGAGTGGCCCGTTGTTCTCTGAATCTATATCCTGAGCACAAAACAGCCAAATACAAAAGAGGAGAAAAAGCTCTGATGCTTTTTCTGATGTATCAACTTTTACTACTGTCCTCTGTCGGAAATTTCTCATGAAATTTTAGGTATTCATATAACGAATGAATTTCATTTTGGTAATAATTTGTTTCTGATCTTCCTGCAACTACTTTAAAATATGCTGCTCCACAATATTAATATTTGACATCTATCTTTCCAATAGTAAGCCTTACATTTATGAAAGTTCCAGAAGTTACGTTTGCTATCTATATTTCTTTTGGTCTACCAGTAGCTCTAGTGCGTTTTCGATTTTTATTCCTAGTGCGATAAGGTTGCTTTCGCTTTCGTGGCATTTTATAATAGTGTAAGACGCCGACTCTCAGCAGTGGCCAGGAACATATTTAATTTAAGTTAATAACCAGGTGAATATTTGATTCAAAATTTCACTGATTGTACGACACTTGAGATAAGATATTTTCAGACATCCTCGTGCCAATTCCACTAAATGTAAGGTTTTACCTAGGTTTACGTACGATTTTAAAATCTAAACAATATTTTACCTTGTTATGACCCTTAAATGTTTTAATTTTCTGCCAAAATCATTAAAAGATTTTTAAACTATTCTTTCCTTTTTAAGGGTGATTAAAGAAATGTTATTATAGTATTTTCCGTCAGTTCAGTGTTTTTTTCTATTTCTCTTGTCCGATTAATTGTAAATTAACTTTTATAATTTTAACACCTGTTATTTCTTTGTTTTTAATGTCCACATCTATAGTATATCTCATTGTTTATAATATCCACATCTGTAACATATCTAATTATTTATAAAGCCCACATCCATAATATATCTCATTGTTTATAATGCCCACATTTATAATATATATCATTGTTTATAATGCTCATGTATGTAGCTATTCCATAGCTTGATATACATTATTTTTTAAGGGCACAGTGAACCGTTCATTATTCCCTAAATAGTGCAATATGTCAACAAAATAATGCGAAAAAATTTAGGGACAGAATATTACTATACAAATTATCCTACATCGATTGCAAAAACCGCATTCAAATCGAATGCTTAACATTATAGGTAAAGAATATAACTTTACAATATTCCATGTGTTATAATTTTTATCATAATTACATAAAATTTGTAGAACATATTCTATATACACTTTTAAGCAAAGTTGTGTAAGATATTTTGAATATTAGTCATTTAGGGGACATACGTAATTGTGTATTTAAACTTCGCTAGCTAACATCTGATGAACATTGAATTCCAATCCAGAAATATATATACATTTAAAAACTTGGGAGTTGGATTGAAAAATTAATGCAAAAATGTGTTTATATGACTCTAATAAATAACTATAACCTGAAATTTAAAAATAACTTTAAAAATTAGTGCGCAAGGAGCATTTAAATGTTTCATGATTTATATGTTCTTTCCTTTTTATGTTAAAATTTAAACTCCCGTAATTATTCGATTCTGAGACGCACATTTTTCCATGACTACTTCTAGAATTGGGATGCATTCAGAATCAATGGCGTCTTACAGACGCAAGATTTATTTTTAATTTTATTTAAATGAAGTGAATGTGAAGTATCCGGAGGAAGTGGTGAATAATATGCCTACTTATAAATATTATTTTTGTTAGTAAATTGAATTCTATTTCAATAAAAGTTTTTATTAGATATGTTTTAGCGTTTTGATTTATTTCTTTTTCTTAGAATTAAATTTGTAACCGTTAGTTATGCTGAAATTGAGGCACTCTTTACCATTATTGACGCCTTAGAATCGAAGAAATACGGTACATTGGCATTTTTATCATATTTGGTAAATGTAGGATACATTTAATATAAGTGCAAAATAGTATGCTAAATTGATGAAATTTTTAAACGTTGGATTTTAACGTCTACTGTCCCTTAACTTAATTACACAACTGTAAAAATTTCGTTAAAATGCTATTGCTGTAAATTTATTTCTGTGTGGCTACTGTAACTGGATTTCATATGTACTTGCCACGCAAATTGAATAAAATAAAATAAAATAAATAATCGAGATTATAGACTGATTATTTTCCCTTTCATCTGTTTGAGAGGGAAAACAAATTAAGAAAAAATAATCAATTAAAGAAAATTAATCAGTTGATGGAAAATTATCAAATTGATGAAAATTTAAAATGTTGAATTTTAACGTCCACTGCACCCTTAACTTCTTAAAAACAATAGCACACTTGTAAAAATTTCGTAAAAATTTTACAGCTATTGCTATAACAATCAAGATTATAAACTGTATTGTTTTCCGTATCATTTGCAAGACTCATCTTTAACAAGTGTTTAAAGAATTTGTTATGAATGTGAAATGTAGTTTTTGGACAAAAACAGTATGTATTATTTTTATCAATCTTACACTTAAAATCATTCGCTGATTTATCCAGCCTCGTTATCCCAATTAAGCTTAGAACCCCTGACGTCATCGAAATCCCTTCCATATAATGAAGTGTAAATCGCCTCATCATGCCTTGTTTCGCGCTGAGTCAGCACTGTATGATATCAAGTGTGAATAAGTTCTCCCCTGCTCTCCATAAATAACAAGGGATATATTCTTGTATGCAGTCGCTTCCTACTTTATAGCTCTTCGATGTAGGACATAATACTTCCAGGACTCGCGTTCGTTGAATGAAAACATGTATTAATTCTCACTTTGATCATTAATTCCGCATTATATGGACGCGGTTCCTTTCTCCAGTTTGTCCTTCATCATTTGAAGATGTGCAGAAACAAATTTCCTGTTTTGTGAACAGCAAAGACGGAAAATTTTCTTAATTCTTTGAGTTTTTTTATTTTACTGGCTTTATAATTTAATGAATGCTAGAATATTACATATATGGTATATTTTATCATAGAATATATATAAATAAATAATAATTACGCTAAAATATCGAAGATGGAATCGAATTGAAAATAATATATTATTTATTTTGACAATCTGCGTTAAAGGCTTTTGATAATCCATGGCGGTTTTCATAAATATTAATATAATTTTATTAATTAAGATACATTTCAAAATTATTTTAAAATAAAAGTGTTTCACTGTTTTATGACAGTCTTGGCCCGGAAGGTCATAACCCAATAAATTCACGTCACACAAATTGCAGGTGTAGTTGGGACAAAGATCTCCTAGGGCCAAGACTTAAACCAAGCTTCATTGGAGACTCAAAACGCCAATGATGTGAAAATGCGACATCGCACTGAGAAGCCTCCAATGAGATCAAGGAAGGCGTATCTGGACCTCAGGCAAAATAATGTGGCGATAAGGAGTTAAAGTCAACGAATATACTAGCAATTTTTATTCAAGATGCGAGGACAGCGGTCATGAAAATATTGGAATATGATTTCAAACAGTGTGGTTCATAAGCAGTGATTATCCAAAAGCGATGAGAGAGAGTCTTAATTAAAGAGAATGATAATGCAAGGGTTCAGAGAATTATGTTTTCAAGCAATGCAGTGAGTCATTATTTTAAAAATTAAAGAATTTAAAAAAAAAAAAAAGCTGTCTCCAAGTAAAAGAAAAAGAAGTGGTAAAAATTCCAGTCATGCTGATCAACAGACCCAAGATACAGAGGTATGTGCCAGTCTTCGTATATATTAGGTGCATTATTGATTTTGGAATAATATTCTAAAACCTGGTCTCACACGGTGTTTTTCTCCTCCTTAAGCGTTTATTGAAATCAACGTAATTTTAATCATGACAATAAGAGATGTGAATAAATAATATTTATTTTAAAAGTTAAAAGTGTGGAGATTAACGTGTAGTGTTTCAATTAATGATTATACTAAGGAACTCGTGCAAAGACGTAATGGTATGTTATTGCGGCCACGATAAAAATATACGAACTATACGGTCTACGATCACTATGAATTAAGAATAATAATTTGAGGTATATCATTTATATTCTCGTAGGAGATCCTATAATCTGTTTAAACAAAATTGAGAATTTGTCTGTATATTTGGTAGCATTTGTCTCAACATCACGATAGAACAGTTTCACTGGATGTCATAAAATTTTGTAGGTAACCTTGAAGTAGCCCCACTTAAAATTTAGTCTATGTATCAAGTGCCTAGGACAAGGGGCTATTGAGATATTAATAAAAAACGACATTTCACAGAGATAGCGTTATATGGGGATATATTTTCTGCAAATTTATTTGAAGAGAAATATATCATGTCGCTTAGCAAATGAATGCAATCCAATGTGTTTATACATCATACACTAATAAAGAAATGTATATGTACATAAATTTGATAGAGATTGCATTTTTGACTGGATTAAGTGAATTACGGCTACTAATATATATATATATATATATATATATATATATATATATAAATATATATATATATATATATATATATATATATATATATATATATATATATATATATATATATATATATATATATATATATATGATTGTGTAATACTCGTTTATTCATTACTTCTAAGAATCACTTGTCTGTCATTCTGCTTTATTTGAATGGTAAAGTGTTCGATCTCCTAACTCACTGGACGGGTTTTATGTAATGTCACTGTAACCGACCGTTCACCCCCCCCCCCTTTTGATCTTATTCGTCATACTTGTTCTGGATGCTTCTCGACCATCATCATTTCAGCTCTGCTAGCACTTCCCATACAGTTTAGGATTCCTGCCTCATGATAATGGTAATTCTTGATTTCCTATTTTCTTTTTCTTTTTTTTCCATTCTTCCTCTTTTAATGCTTGTAGACTGCTGCATTGGTATTTATAGTAACTTACCATTACCAATTCAGAAACAAGCATGTGTCTGGGTTAATTAGAGCTAGATGCACAGACATGAAAATGAGTCTAGTCTAATTAATCTTTAAAATTAAGCCAGTGCTGAATATTTCTTTTTTCAGCATTGTGACCGTGGTTTAACTGCTTTGTTGATTTTATTTTTTCGTTATTATTTAATTTGGTTAATATACCATTCTAATACATATATATATATGCATATATATATATATATTATATATATATATATATATATATATATATATATATATATATATATATATATATATATATATATATATATATATATATATATATATATAATACATGAGATGACATAAAAAAGTCAAATTCCCATCTAAATATTAAAAGATCATTATACATACAACGGTAAATTTGGTATTTTTGTAAATTTGTGTACCCACTGGGCGATGGCGTTTTATTCTTAACACCTGCCTGTGAAGATGATTTCGTATAGTAAGAGCAGCGATTCTTTACTTCCTTTTAGGAGAAAATTATATATTTAAAATATATATTTTAATAGAAGGTTTTAAATAACAATTCAATTTAGGAGGTCTACAAGAATTTACCTATATGTTAAATCACGAACAACTTCGGGTATACTGCTAATTTCTATATAAATAAAATTGTAGTTTGAGCTTCTATCTGTCTGTTTATTATCTCAGCTCGACAAAATTCACCTATTTTTCTTTTTATTAGAATTATTATAAATTTCAAAAATTTCAAATTTTATAAATTCCAAATATTTAAAGTTTACCGCAAATTGTGAATTTTAAGTTTTTTTATATTATATATTTCGTACAAAGTACGAGTATAATGCCAGTAGTTAATAATATTGATCGGGAAAGATGTATAATATATCTATGATTATAAGAAGCGAAAAGATTCCACATAGATGGCTGGGAGAACTTTTAAGCAACTTTATGCATAACATCATTTGACGGGACCAATACGGTATCCATTAGAATAATATTTGCGATAAATAATTATTTACTGAACGTACATTTGGTTATTTCGTTGGTTACTATTATTCATACGAAATAATTACAAATATGCGCAACATGTTAAGTAAAATGAGACTATTAAATATAGAATATGCTAGCTAGCTTCATTAGAGCCATCTGAATCAGTTGCTTGCAAATAGTTTTACGTAAAGGATCGATTTATCAAATCACGTTTAATGCACTTTAATTTTTAAAGGCTTTTGGATACAATTATCAGAAAACGAGCGATATTTCGAGTGCAGGTTTTAAACATCTCTAAACTCAAATAGAACGTTTAGAAGAAATATTTGTGTGTATGCACATACACACAGACATCACATTAAGAAACCTTTGATGCGATCTTCAAAAGTAAAAGAACTAAAAGGATTTTAATAAAGTTTTTATTGCAGTATATGCATAATATAAACTTTTCTCAAAACGCTATTGGAATAAATCCGAAAATTAAAACAGCATTTGTAACAGCATATAAGGTTGAAAATTATATCAACACATTTCAAGGCAATTTTTTCCTTCTAGATTACTAAGACGAAACACCAGTTACAACAAAGAAAAATATCGTATCTGTCAAGAAATAGTGAAAAAATTTGACCCTGAAAGTATTTAACGAAGTTTTTATTTTCAGATTTTTATATTTCAGTTCAATTATCAAAATAAGCCTCAACCATGTTCAAAAACGTCCTTGTTTTAGCACATGCATTATTAGCATATTGCAGAACTATATTATCATATATGTTTGAGATTAACATTTACTACTTATTCTTCCAACAAGGGATCAGCGGAATACTGCAGTTCAGCAAGTATTTGCAAAATCTTTTTTTTTTTTTGTAAAAATACAACGTATTACCATTTTTTGTAAACAACTAAAAAATTAAAATTGTTAAGGTTTTATCGTAATAATTATATTAATACAAAATCATTAAAAGATGTATGCACAATGCTTTTAAACAATAAGCCAGATGCAAAGTAAAACTGTTTGACACAGATAATTTGTATCAAATAGGCAATAAATACTATTATAATATGTTATTAAAATATGAGCTAATTATCATTTATCCATCCCTACAGCGTCATGCGTCTGTTTTGTATTTTATTCCTCTCGGACTTATTATGTGTGTCAGTTTGTGGTTCCTCAAGATTTCATGAAATGCTTCAAGGGTCACTCCAAACAAAGGAAGACCGTCTGTCTTAATCTCTGTCTTAAGCAGATTAAATATTAGAATGCATTTCTATTGCACATAAATTGATATAATGAGGAAAAATACGGATATAATAATAAATGTAGAAATGTTTCAGTGTGTTTTATTTTCAATCATGTGTTTTTCATTTTCTATACGTTTGGAAAATTTTGGCATTTCAAATTTTGTAAGACATCCGAAAATTCTGTTCTCTCCTTGGCAAGTGCTCTTTGAAAATCCCTAGCAGAGTTACATTAGGCACAATACTTTTCTAAACATTGTATTATTTCCTATTGATATTTTCAAAATATAGTTTCCTGAAAGAAACGTAAAATCTAGAAATCTATTTTTACTATTTCTTTGTTACATCGCGAGAATGCATTTTGTCTTAAGTTTTTGTTCGGCAGTGAATCAAGAAAAAGTACCTCGCTACTGCTTTTAGACTCTAAAACTTTATATTTTCCAAAATTCCGTAAATTCATAAGCTTTAGCTTTCGGCATTTTAAAATGCGTTTCTAAGTTATGGACGAATTTTATTGAGGTAATATTTTTTTTTATCTTATAGAAGAAGAAAGTATGAGAAATATATTTCATTTTCCCATTACATTGTTTAAATGCTTTCAGAATATAGGAACTTAAATTTGTATTATATTAATTTAATATTTTTAAAATTAATAGATACATTGGTTTAAAGCATAAAATCGTGCCATCTATGCTGATAACAGCGTCGAAAATAAGCTGCTGATAATAAACGTTTATACACTGTAAAACATTCTGCAACTTTTGCTTCTTTTTTCAGCTACTTTGTTCATAATTTCTACAAGAAGAGCCACAATTACAGGCGTTTATGAAAATTCTAGTTTCATTTCTGAAATATTCGTCTAATTATTTTCTGCCGAAGCATTATTTTTGTATTTTTATATTTACATTATTATGACTATCAGGAATCTTACACCTAATCACGGACAGCTGATACCACTGAAACTTTCAGTAACATGTTTGCAAATATTTTACAGTGTATAATACTCAGAACAACGTGGCAGTTAAGCGCTTTTCGTCATTTTCCTGAACGAAGAAACTGATCAATTCAGTGACAAAATTTGTTTTTTGAGCAAATTTTTCGAAACTTTGTGCAGAATTACGTAGCCAGTGAAATCAGCCAGCTGGCTGAGAATTACAAAAAGATTGAATTCAAGTTGTGCTAAGTTGTAATGAGGGATAAATGCGCTAAGTTGCAATAGTCACAGAACCGGTTTTAATGGTGTTCCAAATCTTTAAATTATGCCGACTACTTGGTTTGAAAGATTTCATATAATTCCACCAGTAGGACATATGAATTTTTCTTAACGCCGTTGCAATTATAGATGTCCCAGTTATCGATTAGTCCAGTTATCGATTATTCCAATTATCAATTATTCTAGTTATCGGTATAATGAAGAGCCTTAAAATAACTTGGAACTAGCCTACGGATGTAGGTATCAGAAATGGAAACGCTATTCCGGATATTTGGATTAGCACGCATAAACAAGTTCTTTAAAAATGGCTAAAATTAAATTGATTTCTGCTACAATAAATATTCAACACCTTGAGAGTCCCAATGATTTACATTTTACATATTTAAAAAAATATAAATTAATCTCTATTACTTATTCCTTTTGCCTTTCATTTCTCATAAACTCATAATTCTACAAATTTAACTCTACAAACTTAATTCTACAAATTTAATTCAAATCTTACATTTATAATTTTTCTCCTAAATTTCACATTTTTTTCTTTTTATGTTCTTGAAAAATATTTCTATAGCCATTGATAACATAACGGCAGTATCAACACATTTTTATAGCAACACTGGGCAATTTATAGCAACACATTTGTAGAGAAGAAAATTGAATTTTTTACCAAATAATTAAAAAGTCGCTAAATCAAAACTAAGAACTGCGTTTTGTTCTATAAAACTATTTATTTTTGAAAATATTGAAAGGAACTACTAGTATCATTCACGTTATGTACACTCAATGTACATCTAAATAGCACATGTACACATTATTATATGTATCAAAAACTTTCTCAAAGTGATTCAAAATAATAGCGAATAAAATGTTTTCTTACAGAAGCTTAACAGAAATTGGGCTGCTAGTTCAACCTACAGAAGACACTTAATAGGATATTTAAATTATTTAGATGGATATTTTGTAATGGGATTTATAACGATGATCTAGGCGTATTTTCTTAAACCTTACGTTCATTTCCTTTTTGTGTTAATTTTAAGAGTATTACGAAGACTTATGGGTTTAAAAAGCTTGTTCGGAGTAATTTTAAGGCTTTGTGTTACTGTCACCTTATAATATATATTTTGCTAAAAAATTGATTCTTGAATGCGTGTTGTGAACCTATTTCTTCTAGTTGACTTCTCTCTGCCTTTCTCCAATCCAAATACCGTGAGTACAAGAGCTTACATTCTGGGATATTAATTTCAAAATGTCTGGTTACGTTAGAAATTTGAATGCAAACACTGAAATAAGTAATAGAAGAAGTAATAGACAAACACCAGTATTTTCAATGGTCATACATAGTATAATATTTCAGAATTGGGATAGGGAAATTAACGAGAAATCATAAGTAATTGACGAAGTTATCCGTTTAATTGTTACCAACAACCTGGCCAAAAACAAATAAGTATCAGAATAATGGATAATTTAAAACAATAAGGATACAAGTTATCTTAATGAGCCAACGGCCGTATCGTGCTGAAAACACCGGTTCTGGTTAGATCACCGAAGTCAAGCAGCATCGGGCGCGGTTGGTACTTGGGTGGGTGACCACCTGGGAACACCGCGTGCTGTTGGCACATTTCGGGATCGGCCCGGTGGTTTGCGCGCTGGATTTGTACGCTGCCACAACTGCCCTCGTGTTCATGCGGAGTACGATCACGTTAAACATGTGGGTCCGTCAGTCCTTCCGAGAGGTTGGTGATAGGGGAAGGAAGGTACGGTCCCTGTGGATGCTTCCCCCACTGGATTCCGTTCCAAATTGGGTGGCACTTCCCGGCCGTCCAAACAGTTACCTTACACTTTTCTGGTAGGTCGGACGGTCTGGGTCTCAACAACAACAAGTTACCTTAATAAAGGTACAAATTACCAAGATGGCAATAATTGGATCTCATACAAATCGCGAAAAGAAGTATAGTGACTGCAAAATTGTAAATTGGACAATAGACAGAAAATAATGTAAGCTGATAGGCATATCCACCATCCTGAATAAGTATAAATCATTATGCACACTAAATTTAATTTTTACACTATAGAAAATATACACCCTGCTGTATAAAGACGTCCTGTATGAAGCAGAAAATTTTTTCGGGTGGAGAATGTAATGTAATTACTTTTCACAGTTAATACAGATATCTGTTTGGACTGGACTACACTGTTTTCTGATTTCTCCGCATCAATATGAGCTACAGAACAGTAGCTAGTATTGGTACGAAATCCGCTTCAAACTGTAGTTCAGGATTAAAGTAGCTAATGCGTATATTAAAATAGTAAAATAGCTTCAAAATAATCCAATTTTGCTTAATAGGACAGTTGCAATTATAATTAAAGTGAGATTTCAAGTTAAATTTTTTACTTAAGAAATGTACTGCTTTCTATAGAGTATCGGGATTTCTTTATCTTATGCTTGGTGTATATTTTTGCAAGTGTATAAATGCATTTGTAATACAGAAACATTATTCTATTAAATTAAATATTTTCAAAACTAGGCAATACTAATTGCATCTAAACCTCGGAGACTACTTTAATTTAAGCCACATTTACTGAAGATTTTTAATAAATCTGTCGGGAAAATTTTAAAGATTTTATTTTAAAATAATTTCTGGGTGGTAAAAAAAATATTTTCGTATTCTACGTGTGCAAACATTGTATTTATTTTTAAATTCTCTATAAACTGTGATGCCAAGAATATTTTTAAAATGCTATTCAGAAATGCTTATATTTTATTTTACTAAGGCATTTTAGAATATATAGGCACAATTCCTCTTTTTCTACACGGTATTAAAATATATTCTTTAAACAAAAGTAGTTGCTTAACTTTAGTTTTCAAATTAATTAAATTCCCTTCTCTCTTCTTGGACAGCCATAAGACTAAATTTTTTCATAATTAAATTGTCGAGAGAGGCAGAACATCATAATACCATACGAAATATGTTTTCATACAATTTTAATGAAAACTCTGCAAAGTTTAAATATTTCGGAAAATATAAAAGGAGATTGTGCTATGGAATAATAAGTCGTAGTTCTCTTTAGAATTAAATCGAACGATATTTCAACATGCAGGAATTTTTCATAGCTTCATGCCTTAGTGCACATACTTAACTTTTTGATTATTTCCTTTTAAACATTTAAATGGCAACAGCAAGAAATCCACTATAATCAGTATATGACTTCCTCTAGCAAATTAAGTCATTTATCTTTAGTTCTTTATTCATGGAAACTGGTTATGGTAATTTTATAGTGGAAAATTTTAATTAAAATCACTGTGTGTTGCCGTGGATTTTAAGGATGCCGGCTAAATAAATATTTATGAATTTACCTTTCTTTTTTTCAGAAATTAAATCCAACAATCTCACTTTTAGTACTTCTAGGTATTCTGTTTATAACTGAAACTCAGAATTTTTCGTTTATAACTATTGTACTGCAAATTACATAGTAGAGATTATGGTACATCCGATTTTCAAGCTTAATTTCGAGTAAGACGTGCTTAAATTTTTTAGAACGCAGTCTCTAGTACTTGTACTCCTGTACTTGTGTCAGTATTCAATATATGTCACCATTTCTACGTATTTTTTTAATGCAATGTGAACAAAATATTTCTTAAGCTTTCGTCTTCTGTAAAAAAAAAAATCCATTTTTAACCTACTTAGGTGTATTTACCCATGTAAACTGTCAAACTAACAAGATAAAATAAACTCTCCATCTACGAAACTCCATGGTTACTTAGGCATTTGTATCCCCTCAAGTACAACCTTAAATACATAAATAAGTACTCGTACCTATCTTGGGATACGTTGTCAGAGATGAAATGTATCATTTTTGTATTAATAACTTTATTTGGATCTTTTTAATAGATATATTAATTTTATGCTGTAAAGAACCTTCCTGTTCCAAACGGAAATTTTACCACGGATCATTGTACTGGCCAGCCAACACTCTACCGTTGAGCAGCTGGAAGGGAATTTCAAACTCTCATCTTCGAAGGCAACCCGTCATCCTCCTCATGTTAATGCCAGAGTGACGTGCAATTGTCAATATGACTGACCACCTTTTGCTATTTTTACCTCAGGTTAGCCTCCTAATACTACTATTTCTACCCTGATTAGTATCCTACGTGATCTTTGACCTCCCGATATGAAATCAGCGGTCAATATACCAGGATCCACTGAATTCATACTAGTCCTGTACTAGATTCACTTTCAGACTTCTGACATTTTTGTATTAACCTACAGGGTTAATTCGTTCGGACGCCATTATAAAGAATCTTGCTACCCAAACCGGGAATCGAACCACGGAAAATCGCATAGCCACCCGGCTCTTTACCGTTGAGCTACTAAGACGGAATTGCAAGCGCTTATCGTCAATGTGGACTCCGCAACGTGCTTGCAACTTTATATACAGAGTAGCTACAGTCTCAGAATTAGTCCTCCGAAGCCGTTTCAAATAATTTAAATTCATATTCCCCATGTAGAAAACTGCATTCGCAACTACCAGCTTGTTCTCATTATCATAGAAAAGCCATTACTGTAGTAGGATCTGTGAGACCAGAAATAGATCTCACATTTGATGAGACAGTTTTATGTACATATTTATTGTGGCCAAAACGGTGAACAATACGTGTAGTCTGGCTGGCGCCGAGCTTTATCACTCCGTGAACCTAAAGGTCAGAAGACCATAAATTTAGGGAGCCATGACAGAGGGGCTGAGCGGGGCCTTACGAGATGTGGAATGGTTCCATTGGTTAAAGGAGTAGCCAATAGAAAAAGAAGATTGTTACGTCAAACTCAATGCGGCAAATAGAAGAAAAGGGGGAGTTACCCCCCCCCCCAACAAGGGAACCACAACCGGTGACCCGAGAACGAAGCAAGAAATTATGAATATTTGACTTAAGAAGGACGTGAGCAGATTTGTGCAACTTGTGCACATATAGCTTGTACAACATGACTTGTGCAAATGTTCCAAAAATCCTGTCTAGATCTATATAAGGTGGAGTGCAATCAAATGTACGAGAAGGAGCCAAACACAGCGAGTTATGGCGGTGCAAATAACTGATGCAAGCATTCGATATATGATCAAAGCCCAAGACAGATTTGAAGGTATGTGCTCATTAACAATCAGAGGTCATAGACACATGATAGTAATTTTAATAGTACTGGTCACATATGTCCCCTCCGCCGCAATTATTAATGAGAAGAATTGTTGTTAAGCATATAATTAATAATAGGAATAATTGGTGTAATTAAATAATTTAGATTTGATGTTGTTAATAAATGTTGTATTGTGAAAGTTTAAATGGTGCAGTCAATGAGTATTATAATAATTAATAATTCCTTTACAGGACTCACACAAAAGTTAAATAATTGGAGGGTTTTATATAGCGGCACCACTAGCAATGTACGATTAAATAATAAATCCACTAATATGAGAATTTACGGCCATGTCAATCTTAATGCATTTAAGAATTAAAAGTTTAACTTTAACGTAACATTTTTCGGTTGCCACAGGATCAAGGAGCATATGTTGCGCCATAAATTTTCAAATATCTGTATTTACTAACTGGAAATTCATCATATTGCATACTAGAATCAGATTCGAAAAATATTGGATTCGAAATGCACAATGTAACCAAGCAATGTCACACAAAATAGCCATAAAGTTCGCTAAATGTATTATGAAAAACGCCATTATTAGTTATCAACGATGACGAGATATTTAAAACCATGTTTAATAAGACAAAAGGCTCAGAATATGAGTGTATTTTCGATTTCAAAGTATGAATTTAAATTGAAATGCGAAAATTATGCCAGAGTTATAACACTTGATAAGTTAGAGAGTTCTATAGAAAACTATGCCATATGCGGTGCTCGCAGCTGGTGGTCACTTATTTATCAGTCACTTTCGTTAATCAGTCACTATTTAGTGACATGCAGTGTATATTCCTCAGCTGACTACTCCCCCCGTAACACCCTCTTTACCATATGCACATTAGTATATGCCCGGAGTCCACCCACAAAGCCGATATGTATAGGTTGCACGTGAGTATCTAACAAATTGAACGCAATAATTCAATTCAAAATTCAATTAGCTGCCAATTTATTCATATGTTTCTAGTAAAAGGAATTTGCCGGCAGAAACAATTTAAGCGTGTTTTATTTCGAGCAAACTATTCGATTAAAAATACTAAGTGCCTAATTTTTAATCAGAAATGTGTGGTGTTTGCATACATTACTACTAATAATAAAATCTATTCATGTTTTGAATTTCAACCATATAAATTGATTATTGAGAAATATAGAATGTTCAATTGATTCTGCCATCTCCACAATAAAACAACTCGCATATCTCCGAGATGAAATTCGCGCGAATTTTTCCATCACCTTGACATATTTTCTGCCATTTTGCGGATCGTGCCATGTTCGTGGAGTGAGCTGCGAAGAATTCGTATTTCAAAGCTAATGGTGTAAATTAGAAAAAATTTGTCTGTTAAAAATGTATCATTTTTTTCGAATCTTATCCGACTATTTTAATATCAGTCAGTACCCTCCATTTAAGACAAATAGCGATTTTCGACTATGTTATTTATTAGCTTTTGAAATCGGAAAATATATTTGAATACATACATATTTTCATCGTTGAATTCGTTTTAATGGTATATACACTGATTTAAATTGCTTACTTTAATTTCATTGCAATATTATTATTTTTGATTTCATAAAAGTGCAACTTCGAGAAACACAAATAGAAATCTGATTTTGTATTCAAAATTTGCATAATTTTTATAAATATGAATAAATTAGTATAAAAGTTAAATTATATGAGATAGAAAATCTACCAAATCTACCTACTTTCTAAATAAAGGCATTTATTTCAAAGTTAAAAAATGAATCAAAATCAAAAAAACACAAATTATTTCTTGATACATATTAGTTATTTGTTTATACTATATATTATGCATACAATTTGAAGTATATTATCTGTTTAATAAGCAATTTACTTGCTTTAACAAATACTGGTTACTAAAATTGTATTAAAAAATTTTCTGTAATAGAATTCGTCCATTTTTGTAAATGCACGTACAATACAAAGAACACATAGAAACTTCCAACACAATGTTCTCTAATAGAAATCTAGAAGGGAGTCAGATCAATAGAATAAAGACAAGTAACAAAGCTCTGTAGGATTTGAACAAATATTTGTCTGCTCTCTTTTTGTATTTTGACTTTTAAGAAAGATTTTTGCTGTTCTAAGATATCTAAAAAAGTAGCATTTGGCTTCTATGGAGCTTCGTAATTCTTTTCCAAACAAAAGAAAAAAAAATTCTTCCATTTACTTAAAATATGATTTCAAAAAAGGCATCCATCCAAATTTCATTCCATAAAAGTTCAGATGATAATTTACAATAAAAAATATGATGCGAAATTTTATTTAATTATGCAACATTATTTAATACAATAAATTTTGTTAGAATAATATGGGATTGACTTGCATGTAAACATACATTTAAAAAATACTTTAATTAATGCCATTGCTTAACATGAAAATCCTATTGTTAAGGGAAAAATTCAATTATGAACCAGTAAATCCTATTGTTAACTGGAAAATTCTATTATTAAAAAAAGAATCCTCTTATTAAATAGAAATTTCCATAGGTAGCGTCATTATCTTTAGCATGTTATCGAAACATTTAAGAGGTTCTAAAGATTATTTAACAAATTTCTATCATTTTCCATATTGAAAATTGTAGTTTTGCTGCAGTTTTATATTTTTGTTTACTTTATACATAATTATGAATAATGAAAGGGAAGTTTGTCCATCTTTCGGTCTTTTAACATATTAATAACATCAGCTAAGAATTGTTGGCCATGCAATTTTTATAGTTCAATCGGTTTTTCAGCTTTTTAGATAAGCGTAATTTTCTCTGAGACATATTTTAATTCATGTTTTATTTCCTTTCAACTAAAAGACATTTAAAATAGCTTGAAAGGGTTGCCTGCAAGAGTATGTTTCAGTCGATTGCTTGTAGGTCTCGTATTGGAATGTATCTCAATATCGTGACGGTTTATGTACTTTTTATGCACGAGAGGTCACTCAGACCCGACATACAGTTTAAAGTGAATTATGAACCACTCTGAGCATGTGATAAAAGTACTTAAGACATATAAATAAACCCTAACAGCATTTTTTTGCACAGTGACGTAAGATTTACGTCACACTGTGGCTTTGGGGCGTCACAGAACGTCGCAATACGTCTCGGCAATGTCATATTGAGGTCACAGCGAAGTCATATTGGTCATTTTCATGGTCGTTTGTGACGTCGCATATTAACTTGTTTGTGACGTCACATTGTAATTGCCATTGTAATGTCGTCACAATGTTATGTGTTAATTAAATTGTGGAAACGTCACAGAATACAGTCACAATAAAATTACGAAGTTACTAATACATAACGTCGCATAGAAGTCACAAATATGATGAATATGATGTCACATTGTGACCCAGGTGTCACGTGACTACAATGTCACTGTCACACATGTGACGATCTTTGCTGTGAGGGAAGTGTATCATGTTGGTGAACATACTGCTCCTCTCTCACACACGGGTTCAAATGGCTTGATCTTCGATATTTTGTTGCTTGGTGTGGTTCCCATTTTATTGTTCTGAATTGAACTTTAAGCAGCTCTCAGCTTCTTTTGGCCTTTTCCTAATCAAAACGGTTAATAGAACCCAAGACAAGGCATCAGTCGTCCGGTTCCAGGACCGTACCCAGTCTAACTATATTACCATATGAACATTATGTACTTCTTAATTTTGGGTAATATTTCTTTTTTATTTTCTGATATAGCAGTATTCGACTCTAAAACTACATGCTCGTTCCTCTTTTCATATCCGCGTAATTTTAGCAGATTCGATGACTAACTTGATAATATGCTCCACCTCCTGCATATGGCAAAGTACGACAATACAAGCTTATCCGTCACCACCTTGTCCACAATGCCTTGGAGTACGGGATCTGAGAATTCAAGACATCATGAAACAAGGTATTTCTGGTCATAGACGAGCTTACACTGTTGTTCTTTGCAACACACAAACGATGGAATGCATTATCAAGCTAACCACTGATGCATAGGTATACTCACATCATCATGATGTTACAGTAAGGACATATAATCCTAAAATTTAAAGTAAGACATATTTTAAAACATAGAAGAAATAGGTGCATCGTGTCCATATAGTAAGATAGTTGGAATCAGCATAAGCGAGTGGGGCCCGGACTGCTACCGTCTTCCTCTGGTGGATCCTTATCCTGGTAACTGTTTTGGTTATAAAAAGGTACAAACATGCTTAAAGCTGCAAAACGTTCAATTTAGAAAGGTTAAATGGACCAAATATCAAATACAGGTACACCAAATATCAAATTTTGAAATATGGCATATTTAATTTCCCCTAAGGGAGACACTGGATTCTCTTCTACGTGATTCAACATTTTTATATGATATAAAGATCCATTAACACAAATTTCAGCTACGTGCAGCTATCGTAAAAGCATTTTTGGATAACTTATGCATGTATGCGTACTACCATGTATGCATACTAGAATCACTAGCATGTATGCATACTCAATGCTTCTCCCTAGCAATACCTAAAATTCAAGAAGCTTTTAAAATAGTAGCCAGAGAACAAACCATTCCGCCAAAAGTTGTGTTTACGATGATAGCAAATATCGTCTTGAGAAGATTCTAAAACTTTGTTACTCGTAATATGAAATAGGGATCTTTTCTTCGTCTTTGTCTAAAGTGTCTATGAGTTTGATGCATATCGATACAGTTATTGAGATAAATGTGTTTTTCAGAAAATCCTGCAAAATTTAGAACTGTCCAGATAATAGGACTGCGTATATCAGCTGACCAAGATTTTCGTTTTGTCTGAGGAATAGACAAGTTATGATAGCGGAAAAAGAAAAGACATGGTGCTAAAACTAAAAATTCCACTTTTTAGGTTTTGCAGCTACATATCACAAATCACTATTTGCTTAACATAATTTTGTACTTTCCAATGTGTCTAACATAACTAAGGTATATATATCAGAAGAAATATGTATCATCACTGGCGTATACGTAAAGAAATTTAGAACAAAAAAATAAACTGTAAATTTTGGCGGTCGAGTTATACTTGGGGCACCCTTACATACAAATACGTCTGTCTGTTTGTGCCTTCTGAAGCGGAAAATCGATTTGGACAGCCACACAATTCGATGCTGGGTTGGCTGAAGTCCCGGCGCAATAGACTTCGACGAGATTTTTTTTTAATTTGAATTAGTTTTCTAATTAATTTATGTTGAAGCTCGCTTTTGAGAGATTTTTACACAAACAGGTTCCTTAGTGATCGAAAATATTACTACAGAATTTCCATTATGACATCATTGAAATGATCGAAGAACTTTTTTTTAACGATCTTTGAACCGAATCGCTATAATAATTTATTTTTATTTATTTACTTATTTATCTTTAAATACCTTAAAATGTGCTTGTTTTTATATTTTGTTATTTCGTTACTTCCGAAAAAGGAAGATTAGCACAAAATTTATGACAAAAATTTTTAATATTCTTTTTCTTTATTTTCAGTTAATTTTTAACCAAACGCATAAAAATTAAGATTTTTATTTCAATCTTTCTCAGGTTGAAGGATCACAAACTGTCCGTTCCCATGAGGAGCAGCATTGTGCACATGCGTGGCAAAATTGTTAAGCATGACTATAGATGTGTTGAAACTAAAATGTTTTTATGTGCCTTTTGCACAGCAGTTAATTTTATCTCTGAATTTAAAAAACGGACTTTTGAAAATTTGAATGAATGAATTTAGTCAGTCCCTGCTTTAAATCCCTGGCAACGGAGTCCCTGGCAACGGTCTATTTTATTATTGTTTTGTCTTTGCTTTCCGCTTTTCTTAATCGTTTACATTTAAATTTTTTACTAAAAGAAGGATTTTTAAGACGAATGAAAATTTTTCTTCCTATGTAATTGCGTAACACGGAAGTAGAGTAAGTACATATCAAATTTTGGACAGTCGTAACCTCATACAAAAGTAGTAATGAAGCTACAGCAATTTCAGAAGTTTCAAACAGTCGTACCTTCAGACAAAAGTAATGACAAAGCTACAGAAACTTGGAACAGTCTTTACTTCAGTCAAAAGTAGTAATAAAGTTACATAAATTTCAAATAGTCGTAACTTCAGACAAAAATAGTGACAAAGCTACATAAATTTCGGACAGTTGTAACTTCAGACAAAAGTAGTGACAAAACTGCAAAAATTCGCACTTCTAACTGCACGTTGATCATTGTAGATGTTTTAAATAGCGTGATTTAAAAAGAAAATGTCTATTGGCCTAATATGTAAGTTGAATTATAGAATGGATATAGGTTTCTACCAATCTTTTTTTTTCTTATAGCAGAAGGTACATGTGCATATAAAGTCTATTTATATAGGAGTATATGCGGAAGGAAAGCTAGAGAAATAGAGGTAATTACAAAGTTTCTCAGTAATATACTATGGACAGGGAAGTTGAACATGTGTCAGAAGCTTCTGTAAGTTGGAAATAAAGGAAGATAGCTAGCTACATAGAGCCAAAATTCAATCACGGAAATTTTTCGATTTGATTCACTGATTAGATAAAGTTAAAAATGTTTACGTGGAACTGAATGAAATAGCTCTGATTTATTTTCTCTCATCACCACCTTTTGATTTAAAATGAAAAATAAAAATAAAAATATGTAAATTGAAATTAAATATTTTTAATGGGAAAAACTTTTAAATTTTTAGTAAGTGTATGAAAAAATTTTAATTTGAACAAGTAGATTTTGTTAAAAAATGAATATAAATTAATTATTTAAAAATAAATAAACCATAAGAGTTTATGAAGAATAATTTATTACAATAAATATGTTCTTTTATAGTTATGTCATTAAAAATAATTTATCTGAAATAACTTTTAACATGTTTAAAGTAATGAATTTGAAGAATATAAGAAATATTTTAAAGAAATACTTTTAAAGAATATTTTCAGCAATGAAAGCATTATTGATATCTACAAATAAAATATATTCGAGCTGCACCAGTTCTTTATAAAAAAAATATTATACGACAGGAGGAAGCTTTAGATGTGATTTTATTGTAAATAGTCGTAATTGCAAAACTCTAAGGACAAAATTTTTACGCAGAATGTTAAGACATATGTAAAGACATAATCTAAAGACAGAATTTTATAGCTACCGTTGAATCAAACGTGGAAACAAAAGTTCCTTTTATCACTCTATTAAATGTATTCCATAGTGTATGAAAGGGTGAGCACCACAACCCTCTAGTGGTGGAACAATTGCACTAGTTCTTTATTGGATCCAAATTGGTCAACACAATTCAGGTCTGTAAAAGTCCCTTTTGATCGTTGATTTCTCCTCTCTGAGATCCTGACTAAGCCTATGAATGTATGTATTTTTATAATTACAATTGGAACTGTTGCTTAAATTCAGAAAATGCTTATATCCTGTGTACAAATAACATAAATATAAATCTGTTATATGCAAAATTATCTATAATCTAAGTATTTACGATAATGTTACAGCAAAATACGGAATACTAAAAATATCGGAAGAGAAGATGATGAAGAATAGTAAATTGCCTATTTTTCGAGCCATTCATGAACGGACTGCATTACATTTTAAATGACAATTTTCTTAGCCAGGTGGATTTGAAAAGTTAAAATGTAGGATAAATACAACTGAAAGGCGCTTCAAATGCGTGGCTATGATTTATTACTCATTAAAGCACATGCTAATTTATTAAAATTAATCTTTATAAATAGAATTAAGACAAATAATACAAATTAATATTTTATCTGGTTACGATATTTTTCACTCTAGTTCAAGAAAGAGGGGAAATATAGGAATATTATAAACATGAAGCAAGAATAAAATAAATTAAATTAAATACAAGAAATATCCACATGTATAATTCCACTGAATATAATTATTGTATAAACATATACGTTACGAAAGTTACTCGATGTGCAAGAATAAAATAAATTAAATTAAATACAAGAAATATCCACATGTATAATTCCACTGAATATAATTATTGTATAAACACATACGTTACGAAAGTTACACTTCTGTATAGAAACAAGTTAACAGATATAAGCTGAGAAGCTTTCCGTAAGATATTGAAGCACAGAAATACATCTTTTAAGTGATTAATATTTACGAGATTTCTAACGTATTTTGAGCTTCCTTTCACAACAAAGTGAGAAATAATTTTGAATAAAATTACAGAGTAATTTAGTGGTTAAAAAATTTAAAAATGACATAAATCTACACACTAAATCTGAATTGATTGCTTCTTATGCTTGAAATTTAAATAAAAATTTAAAATTTAGTGTTTAAAAATAAATGTTTAGGCAGACGTATGTTCAGAAATGCATGAAAAAGGAATGGAGTACTTATACATATTATAATACATATTTAAAACATTGTAATATGAACAAAAGTATCCTAATTCTGAGTTTACAAAAAGTGGATCACAAACAATTATTTAAACTTCAGTGATAAAACTACAATTTTAAATAATTGTAGTTTCTTAAATGTATATGTTAACAATGATAGACATATAAAAATTATAATGACAACTTAGTTCCTCCAACTGCAGTATTAGTATTATCAGTATTTTTAAAAAGTAACTTGTGTCAATGGCATTGCAAACAATAATATTTTTATTTATAAACAAATCTATGTATATTTTTATTTTTTAGTAAAGCACTGTCAAATTTGATTTTTTTTAAAAAAGTATTGTGGTCATCTTATTTTATAAACTTGATAGAATTTTCAGAATCATCAATACACATCCATGCATGATAAAAATAATATCAATGCAATCAAGTGTCAAATTTAACATTACTTACATTTTCCCTGCATCGCTGCTAACTTCCAAATTACTGAAATCAATCAATCGTCTGACGCCAGGAATATTCCCAAGTGATAAGTTCTTCTCTTAGCCGAGAAAAGAGGATCTGTCAACCTCACTCACAAAAGCAATAAAGCAGAGCCCTCCCCTCGTTTAGCAGACGACTCTTCTAAAGCACATGACTGTCACTGGGAGTGGAACTAAAGGACCAGTCATCCCTTTTCGGGCAAAAGCTGGGATGAGAGTGATGATCTTCGAGGGGAATGAAAACCTCCATGGGAGGGCGCTGGTGTGCTATCGACAGGTTTCTCAAGAGAATAGAGATTTTGGTTTCCGGAAAGTGAGAAAATGGCAAAACGCTCAAGTTCCGAATGTGTGGAAATAGAATTGTGGCAAAAAGGCGTTGTTCTGTTCGGAATGTTTGGTTTTCAATTAACTTGTTCACGAATGTTGTTCTGAAGATATTGTTTTACTTTCACACATTATTCTATAAAGTATTTTTTCCCTGGAAAGTTTCGAATTCGAGAAGTTGTTAATGAAACATGTTTTAACTCTCTAACGTACCTATTATTTTCTGAAATGTGTTCCAAAATGACCTAATTTATTTTACCCATTTTTAAATTTATTTAGATAGATGGTACTCTGGTTAATAATAATTACCCATTTTAGTTTTAAAAATAAGCAAATAGATAATTGAAGTAGGAACGGGCCTGTATTAATATCCCAAATTAGTTTAACAGGGAACGTGAAAAATCACTAAGCTCGCGTGAACTCGTGATGGTACATTAACTCAAAACACACTATTCCGAGTAGGAAACAGACTTCTTGAAGACTTCTTTAAGACTTCTTGAAGACTTCTTTAAGACTTCTTGAACACATTTGAATTGTGAAAGCTGTGAAAATGATATTTAAACAGGCAAATTTTAAAATTAATCGGATTGACTGGACTCTAGATTACGTAACATACATTTAAAGTAAATAATTAGTATTTTTAAAAGAAAAACTTTCAAACTGAAGCTCATAAATGATACATATTTTGTTCATTCTGATACAAATATATACAAAAAACATGGAATATGAATGTAAGAGACTTGAGACTTAAGATATTCTAGATAATTTAAAGTGGGCATAAGGAAATTATTTTTAAATTATGTGTATAAATTGTATATTTATATATGTAGTTTGAAACATTAAAAATAGTTCGAATATTTTTAGTCTCTAAGAAATAATATTTTACACAATTTTTAAACCAACACAACATTTTCCCTTTGCACATATTATGTATTGTTGGGAAAGTAAAAACACAAATAAAAACATTTTTGATTGTCACATTATTACTCCAGGACCTGATGTTAATTTAATTGCTAACAAAATAACTCAAAAATTCTGCCTGGGTCAAAACTTTTGAAACAATTTCCATCGACTCTGGAATGTTAAGAAAGAATAATTTACAAAAGTTCCGCGATCTAAGTATAGATTTCTGAAAATTCTGAACTTAAGGATATAAAAATGTACCATATTTAAGAATAAAAGTAAATAATTCTTAATGAGTTCGTGGGTGGAATTCAAAGACTTTCCAAGATCTTGAAGATTCTTGCCGTCTATTATTGAGCGTCTTAGCATATTTCTATGATGTTACATAAAAGCTGCGACATTCTTTTCTTCTATGAATGTATCCATCTTCCAAAATACTTTTGCAGCGAGAAATACTTTAAGGAAATTAGTATATTTATATATGGGATTTATTTCTTGAATATGGTACAAAACTATATATTTACTAATTAATAAAAGTGACACTGAATTCGTTAGACAAAGTAGTTCAGAATAACAAAAACATTAAATTTATATTTTGACTATAAAGAACTGTGCAGTCTTTTATTTTTAATATGTGTCGACTTTATCTGCAAGTTATGTCATTACACCTACTGATTTATTACAGACCAGTTTTAATTACCGAGTATTTGCATACATGCATGCTCGTAGTCGTATAGAATCCATTTAAAATCTTGATATCGTTTATTGTATTTGTCGCGTTCATTAAAATAATAGTAGAGTGTTAAAATAAACCAATCCAGTTCAATCCGACAACAGTCAACAAGAAAACAAGGATGTTTTCTCAGATTCTATATCTAACAAGAAATCTTTCAGGATAGCTGGATTATGTCTGTGTTTCATATGTGGGTGTTTGCCAGAGTAAAATATCAGGGCAAATGTCTCGAAATTAAGTAGTTTAACTCATGCATTTCCATTCTGCTGTTTATATTTTGAAGGACATTGGTAAAATGGAAATAAATTTCCCCCCAAAATAAACAAAAATTGTAACTGAATAAAAATATACTTAAATGCATTAATTAAATGCATATTTTATATGTAATTGTGGATTGCATAACAAATCTACTAAAAAATTTTGTAAACTACTCTCAGAAAGATAGTATAATCCGTTCAGGTGATATCTCTATCATTACTTTCCTTATATACATATAATCTATAAGGAAAGTATTGTGACGATGTCGAAAATTCGAAATCGAGTTTTCGACGGAAAAGCACGTTTCAAACATCCCTGAACACGAATCAGACGTTTTTGAGCTGACGTCTGTGTGTGTGTGTGTGTGTGTGTGTGTGTGTGTGTGTGTGTTTGTGCATGCGAGCCTGTGGAGACGATAACTGACGAACGAATGGACCGATTCGAACGAAATTTGGTACAAAAATTACAATCCGTGAATATTGGAAGCCTATTGTTTCTGAACGCAATCGAATGTTCAGAACCCCCTAAATTCTCTAGTGAAATTTTGAAAAAATCATCAAAACATTAAAACCTTTAATAAAGTTCCGAAGATAGACATTTCTTATGTAATTTTTCCTTAGAAAACAATTGACATAAACTTTAGATGGCTAACACAAACCGTTCTCGAGATACTGCATACTTTTCAAATACATTTATCAAAATATCCCATAAATAAAAAAAAATATTAACTGTTGAGAAACATGTTGACTTTTCACATGTAATATCATGCGACAAATTTGGTAACATCATTTTCGTGAATCTAGCTAGCTCCATTCATAAGAAAAAATACGTTGAGTAATACTTTTGTATTTAAACCCCAATAATAATTTATCTGCTATAAGAATAACTTGCTTCTCTGTCCACTACGCTTGGTGATTTTGGCGACGAATTTGAAGGAATGTCGCCAAATTGGCGACTTTTTGAATGTTGTCAAATTAACGAAAATCTCGCCAAATGGATAAAAATGACGCGAAATTAATGAAAATGGCGATTAAAATTCAATATCTTAGAAATAATATAAGTATCTACTGTAAGAATAACCAATTTTTTTACTGTAAAATTAGTAAATTCATTGCATTATATAAGGAAAGTCATGTACTGCCCACATCAGATTTTTTTTATATTATGCGGCTTGGTGATGCTTTTTAATGCGCCGTCGCCAAATTAAAAGATAGGGCATTATTTAGAAATCGCATACTTGATATATTTTCTAATGATGTTATATATATTTCATCTACCATTTTCGGCCAATAATTGATATTAAATATGTGGAAAATGATAAAATTAGAATTTTAGTCTGTAAGGAAAGTCATGTGCAGTCCACATCAAGTAATTTTTGTAACTGTGACGCTGCAGAATATGAAATATTTTAAAAGTCTCATTGCCCAAATGGGAATCGAACAGCGGATCTTCCAACTAAAAAGTCTATGATTTGCGCAATGAAATAATGGGGAGGGATCCCAAATTCTCCTTATCTAAGTCAACCTTGTAATATCCTCCTTCTGAAATCATATCGGCATGTAACTGCCGATCTGAACGGCCATCTTATAACTTTCTCTGTATTTTTTTAATTTCAGGCTAGCATCTTGTGTGGTTGTGATGCTAAATTTAGCAACAATCTGACCTTCAGGGTCAATTTGTTCAAGTTCGATTAGTAAAGGTCTCACTCTCCCAGCCGGGGATCGAACCGCGGATCTTCAAACTGGCCAGTCCATGCTCTCATCGTTGAGCAACTCAAACAAGATTTGAAATTCATTGAAGTTGACTCTATAAACCGAAATCAAATTAACCACGCCGCTTTATATCACTAATGCAACAAGGATAAAAAAAAGTAAAAACTCATTTTTTCATAGCAGTCTGATTTCACTATTTTTATGCAGTAATTCAAATTGTATTTACCTTCTTTAATGCTACCCATGTACATTCCTAATTTCTAATGAAATATTTTCCCTTTTTAATTAAGCACATATGTATGTCGAAATTTTTACACTGCTTAAAATTGATTTCCTTATTTTAATCACCTCCAAGCTAGCTTCGTCCTTTCATAGATCAAATAGAATTTCTAAATTGATACATAGAATCAGTACTTTCTATTTATCCTTCCGATATGCATTAATGTAATACTTCTTGCATTCTGGAATCATTCATTCAGAGCAAATAAATTATTTTATTTATGGACAACATCTGGTCGTCACATACATCGTAGAAATATCCCTTATTCAATAAATAACAAGTAGTTTCTTAATATCCTATCACTCTATAAGATATAGGTGGAAACATAACGTGAAACATTTGTTTATGTTATTCCTTCGAGAAATATGTTATTCCATGTATATTTGCCATGTTTCTTTTTCAATTATTATTTGTTTTAATCAAGACATGCTGACGTAAAATAGTTGAATTCGAAGCGTGGCGCAATGGAAAATGTGTAACTAGTATTTAATCCTGCCAAAGATAGGAAAATTAATAGACTTAAGAGCGCAGTGGGCGTTGAAATAAGCAAAAATTGGCATAACTGTGCGAATTTTGTTTTGGTAGAATATTATTATCTGTAGAGATGTGGGTCGGAAAAATTTCCGGAAATGGGAAAATTTTCTGAAAATTTCCTCACTGTCTTCTTTTTTTTTAAATTAATTTGAAAATATAATATAATACTCTTTCTAAACTGCTATTCTGAAAAGCATGGAACTTTACAAGAAGTTTTTGATGACTGAGTTTTCTGATTTTGAAAAGGTAAATGAAAGAAAGCGAGGGGGGGGGGGTATTTAAAAAAAATTATGGATGACAACCAAAAAGGTACAAGTGACACTTTACTCATTCTAAAAAAAAAAGCAATAAAAGTTTTAAGAAGCCTATTCTTTCAGTAATAAATTATCCAAATTTTTGAAAATATAAGGAAAGAAAACGGAATGTTACCATAAATTCAGCTGAGAGGAAATGCTTTAATAGCAATAAATGTGTGCTTTACTCATCTTGAAAATTGTCTATTTTAAACTGTTTAATTACAAACAGATTTTTTAAAAAATGTGTCGTATAATATACTTATATATTTATTAAATTATTTTTATGCATATAATAAGCTAGTAATTTATTTATTTAATTATGCTATTTTTTGAAGAAGATGGTAGAATGTTTCCCTTTGAATTATCAGCTGATATTAAAGGATATGCAATATAATATTTAATGTATTACTTTCCTTATATACATAGTGTATAAGGAAAGTATTGTGACAGGGTCGAAAATTCGAAATCGAGTTTTCGACGGGAGAGCACGTTTCAAGCATCCCTGATCACGAATCAAACATTTTTTAAGTGATGTCTGTGTGTGTGTATGTGTGTGCGAAAGTATGTGTGTGTGTGTGTGTGTGTGTGTGTGTGTCAGTGAGTCTGTGGAGACGATAACTGACGAACGAATGGACCGATTAGAACGAAATTTGGTACAAAAATCACAATCCGTAAATACTGGAAGCCTATTGTTTTTATACGCAATCGAATGTTCAGAACCCCCCTACATTTTCGAGGGAAATTTTGAAAAAATTGTCAAAAAATCAAAAGCACTAATAAAGTTGCGCAAATAGCTATTTCTTATGTAATTTTTATTAGAAACCGATTGACATAAATTTTTAAACGCTACATGAACCGTTCTCGAGATATTGCACAGTTTTCAAAACAATTATCAAAAAGTCATATAAAATAAAAAAAAAATATTTCCTATTGAGAAACATGTTCACTTTTCATATGTAATACCATGCGATAAATTTGGTGACATCATTTTCGCGGAACTAGCTCGTTCCATTCATGAAAAAAGATACTTTGAATAATGCTTTTTTATTTGAATGCCAATAATCTGCTGTAAGAATAACTTATTTCTCCGTCCGTAACTCTTGTCGATATTTTGGCGACGAATTTGGCGAAATGTCGTCAATTTGGTGACATTTTTAGTTGTTGCCAAATTAACAAAAATCTCACCAAATGGATAAAAATGACGCCAAATCAATGAAAATAACGACTAGTTGAAGGAAATTCAATATCTTGGAAAGAATGTAAGTATCTACTATAAGAATAACATTTTTTTAACTGTAAAAGTAGTAAATTCATTGCATTATATAAGGAAAGTCATGTGTTGGCCACATCAGATATTTTTTCAATTATAATCAATTTTTAATTATTTTTAGAATATTTTATAATATAATAAACAGTGCATCATTTGTGATTTTGATAAAGTCTAACAGTTTTATATTATTTCTCATGCTAGTCCTTTTGTGCACAGCTTTAAAATTGGAATTTTGAAGATAAACAAACATTATTACACATGAAATAGAATTTTTTTATAAGTATTCAAAAGCAAGCGTATTTAAGGAAAATAATGAGTTGTAGCTGCTAACTGTAGTATGCAAATATAAGAAATGCTCATGTCTAGAAATTTTTTATATATTTCTCAATTTAAACATTTTTTTTAGCCTTGCTATATAATATACGTTTGAATGTAGCTGTGATATAAGAATACATACGTTTAAAAGATACTGAACATATTACTCTAGCTGAAATGTAATAAAGAGAATATTTTCTATATATTCCTGAAAATTTTCAACTGAGGAAATTTTTTGGAAAAATTTTCCATTTCAAAACTTCTCCTAAAATCCACATCTCTAATTATAAGCATTATCCTACATCGGTTACAAAAATAAGACGCATTCAAGTCGGATGTTTCCTTCCAAAATTATCAACAAGTAAAAATTTTAATCCATATCCTACAAACTTAAAATAACTGTTTTTAAGAATCCTTACTTTTACGTTTTAAGATAATAATTTGCAAAATAAAAACCCTATATTTATACCATTTTGCAGATAATAAGTTACAAAATAAAACTTCTATATTTATACAGATTTTGTATTACTAATTTTCACACAAATAGATCCAAGTAATATTTTAATATTTGGTAAGAATATATGAGCATGTTGAAGGGAGCGATATGAGTCTATAAACGAATTAACGAATTTTATTACTTTCCTTATATACATAATGTATAAGGAAAGTATTGTGACGGGGTCGAAAATTCGAATTCGAGTTTTCGACGGGAGAGCGCGTTTCAAGCATACCTAATCACGAATCGAACATTTTTGAAGTGATGTCCCTGTGTGTGTGTGTATGTGTGCGAGTGTGTGTGTGTGTGTGAGTGTGAAAGTATGTGTGTGTGTGTGTGTGTGTGTGCGTGTCAGTGAGTCTGTGGAAACGATATCTCACGAACGAATTTACCGATTAGAATAAAATTCCGTACAAAAATCACAAGCCGTGAATACTGGAAGCATATTTCTTTAAAACACAATCGAATGTTCAACCCCCCCCCCCCCCTAAATTTTCGAGTCAAATTTTGAAAAATCATCAAAAAATCAAAACCTGTAATAAGGTTACGCAAATAGATATTTTTTAGGTTACGCAAATAGTAATTTTTCTTTAGAAAAGACAGGTAAAAACTTTAGAACGCTAGCATGAACCGTTCTCGAGATATTGCACAGTTTTCAAACAAATTTATCAAAAAATCCCATAAATTAAAAAAAAATATTTACTGTTGAGAAACATGTTCACTTTTCATATGTAATATCATGCTATAAATTTGGTGACATCATTGTCGTGGATCTAGCTCGTTCCATTGATAAGAAAAGGTACTTTAAGTAATACTTATGTATTTGAACACCTATAGTCATGTATCTGCCATAAAAATAACTTATTTCACCGTCCATAACGCTTGGTGAGATTTAGGCGTCTTATTTGGTGGAATGTCGCCAACTTGGCGGCTTTTTAAATGCTGCCAAATTAACGAGAATCTTGCCAAATGGATAAAAATAACGCTAAATCAATAAAAATGACGACTAATTGTCGAAAATTCAATATCTTGTAAAGAATATAAGTATCTACTATAAGAAAAACCCATTTTTTTTACTGCAAAAGTAGTAAATTCATTGCATTATATAAGGAAATTCAAGTGTTGCCCACATCACATTTTTTTAATTAAATTGTTTTCCCCAATTCATCTTATGAGTATTTTACAATATTAGTATTTCCTTTGATCATTTAAGTAACACACTTTGAAGTTGGAATCCTGTAACATTTGAATTTTGTTTGAAAACGAACATTTAATACGATTTTACATTACAGAATACCCTTAAGTTTCTAAGAAGGACTGTATGTGGAAAATTTCGTAGTGCTAGTTTTACGAATGGCAGTGCCATTCTTGCTATTCCTTACAAGTACAAAATATCTACGAAAATTTTATGGTATCCCCTGTAAATAAAAATATAACGTAAATAAAAATATAACGTTTACTAAAAAAAGTTTCCAGAACTTTCTGTACATTAACCTTAATGAAGTTCGGTAAGTCATAGATAAATGCATCATTTCGTTTCCAGGTTAATTGATGTTCAGCTTTCTTCGTTTAAACATCTTTGAGTTCTTAAAAGGTTTCTCCAGCAATTTTTTAAACAATAGTCATTAGTTACAAAGTTGAAATAACCAGCATTATATCTGCCTTCCATCCGCTTATAAAGTAGAATAAAACAATGGTAAGTTAACTAATGTCTCTCTGGAATATTTCTAATATTAAAGAAGAAACGCCCTTATCTCTGTTTCTCCCATTTGGCGGTATGTTTGTTAATAACTTGGAGTCCTTGGTTAAAAATTTTCGGAAGTACTACCACAAAATTGGAGACTTGTGTACCAAGTTGTAAATCTTTGTCGTTTTGCTAAAATTATTAATTTTATATTCTTGATTCAAAATACAGAGTATCACAGTTCGTGGGACATATATGTTTGAGTAAGGGCTCTTAGGATTTGCAAAGCATTTGTATTTTGTTACGGAGTATTTGTATTTTGTTACGGTTATAACAATTATGTTTTGCTAAGATATCTCCAGTAAATGTGCATTGTCAAAGTGCATCAGGAGATTATAATAGCTCAAGTGGCGCAGGCGTGTGAATGGGATAGTCTGTGGTGCTGCACACGTCGTCATACTGTCCCTGCGGACACTTGTCATCCTGCAACCGAGCCAAGTACGAGCAAACGAGCCAACTTGTGTATTATACCACGTATGTGACGTGGCTGTATGATCCCGTAAGACCTAGAGGACAACATGTCTGTCCTTTCAAACATTAGTGGCCCAGGGCCGCTGAGGTCCTGCATAGCGTTCAGTATGGACCTCCTGGACTCATATCGACTCCATATTCGCATGTCAGTCATGGGATCTCGACCAACGCGAGCAGCAATGTCACGGAACGATAAAACGCAGTCCCGATAGGCCACGATCCTGCCGCGGTCGAATTTCGACATGTGCTGGTAGGAGTTTCTCCTTCTTGCACGAGGCATAACACGACCTTCACACAAACAACCAGCGTTCCAATGCGCTGTGCAATCTTCCCCTTTATACAGAATGTTGTTGTTGAGACCCAGACCGTCCGACCTACCAGAAAGGTGTAAGGTGACCGTTTTTATGCAGAATGTAGATGACGTTACTCATACCTGCTTTGTTGGCATGCCCTGCAATGCTACTAATTTGCATATCCCAGCATGCAGTCCCTTGCATGAAAATTTGATGTTTGTTGCATGCCGCCTTCATGCTGTAGCAATTTTAATGGCTGGCAGTGTACATTGCAAAAACTCCGAAACTACTTGATCGAATGGAACTAAATTTGCAGAAAAAATTGAACATTACATGTAAATAAAAACGACGTCAAGATTCTGCTCTCTGTCGTATTTGGTAGACTCAATCGAATTCTTAGTTTGTAATGTCCCTATTATTTTCGATTAACACAACATTTTTTATGCTCTTGGCCACTCATAGAGGAAAACGGATATGGGCATGGGGTGGTCCGGAACCCCTCCCATTTTTATTTTTTGAAGGTACTACATGAAAAATTTACGAAAAAAATCAAATGTTGAGGGAGAATAATATAAATGTTCGTTGGGAGGTCGCGATTTGTAGGTAGGGGGAATCCTTGTTATGCTAGAGTAATTTGTTATTGACAGAACAAAAATAAAGTTAGATTTATTTTCATATGTCTGCGCTGTATCATACTGCTCAGAAGCAATTTAAAACACTCCAATTTGTTGAGTTTAAATAAATCAGTTAATTTATTTTGAAACAATGAATTAAAAGTAGATCTTTTACGTGACTACATTTTACGATATCGCATATATTCAGCTGGCAAAATTTAAATATTTATCGGGTATAGATAAGTTGTAAAATTTATAGATCTCTTTATCCTCTTTACATGCCTTTGTAAAAGATTTTTTCTTAATGTGTCAAAAGTGACTTAACCTTAAACTTAGATTGACATTTCGACCTTTCGGTCCAAGGGAAATAACACAGGCCGGCACTGTTTTAAATCAAATTCAGTTTATTGGGGACTTCACAGAAATTACAGCAGCTTGCTGTTTAAAGCAACGGACAACATATATACTAATTGTTATTATACAATCCAAGAATAATTTAGAAATCTTCAAATTAGTACAATATATTAGGCTTTTGATAATGCTTACATGGATACGCATTTACAAAGCTTATATGTTTACCCAGGCATTCTGTTACTTCGCCCCGCATTATGGCCACACTCCGAATATTAAGCACTTCCTAGTCATCGTTGTATCGAATGAGGTTTCCTTCTGCTCAAGACTCAAATCCTTCCTTCATCGTCTACTCAAGAACCCTTCTTTTATTCCAAGAACCTTCTACTCAAGAACACTGAAAATCCTCACGATCTGAAATATATTCCTATTTTGCCGTAGGAAAGCAAAAACTGCTGATTAGTTCGGTGATTCGTTTAACCGGTTAATTTAAAGAATCATAAATTATAATGCAAACTGAAGGAAATAATAATGGAAATGTTATTTAAATCTCACAAAGTATGTAATCGAAAAATGATCCACTTAATATGGTCGTTAAGCTACCAGAGAAATCAGCTTACCTAGGAACACCAATGCCCATCATGTCAAATGAAATCCAATGTAAAACTAACTAAATTGTTTTATTTATATTAATCCGAAAAACATTATTTTTTTTCTTAGTAAATATTTTATTTATGCAATTTTAGTATCATCTGTCCTTCTCTCTACTGATGTGAATATTCGTTTGTGATTCACAAATTTTCATAACGAAAAAAATTATTTTATATTTCATTTTGTGTGCAAAATAATATTTCATAACGAAAACAGTAAGATATTTTCAACAGGTTTTAAGCGCATATTTTATCTTCAGTTGGTTTAATTTACTTTTACCCTAACTGTTAATTCCGTCAAAATGGCAGGTTAGTCTATACATTTGATGCAGCCTTATCTAATGTAAATCTATGCATTTTGATGAAGCCTCGCCCTCACAAAGTGTGGGTGAGGCCCTCACCTCCACGTGCCGAGCTGAAATGCCAAACATCCCCACTGATTTTATTATTCTGTGGAAAGTTATGAAAATTATGCGTTTAATAAGTCCAGAAATTTATTTAAAGTGAATTTTTATAATACCTATAAATTTTATTCAAGAAATTGATGTATTTAAGGATTCCAAAGTATGGTATAAGTAATCATATAGGACAGAATAGACTTTTTCCACTGTTCCACTTATAGTTGCAAAATGATAAAGCGAATATAGAAAGATTTCTTGGACTAGTCCTCTTACTTTAAAACGATTTATCAAAATCAGTAGATATTTCTCCTAAAAAAGTATTTCAGAATTTTATTTTTATACATTGGACTTAAATTTTCATAATGTGATCAAATATGCTAAACATCTTATGTTTTTATTATCAAAATACCGAGAAAGAGTTATGAGTTCTCAACTAATACGTGGTGAACGAAATAATTATTCAAATTTCTGTGCAATTCAATTTGCATACTAAGTTGAATTACCTTTTCTTAAAGAAATGCTTGTTTTTTGGGAATGCAGTAGAATTATTCAGTTTTGCATGCAGAGTTTAAATCATGTTTTCGTTACTGTCATATAAATTTGTAAAGATTGCAAATGCAAAAATTCTGAAACAACTGAGAAAACAGATTACACCTGCAATGAAAGGATGTTTATTTGATGCATGGATTTGCGAAATAAATGCCAACTCAATTGTTATAACAATTGTTACTTTTTATAAATATGTACATGCATGCCATGTTATGTTTCTTACTGAGTTTCAGGCAATAAAATGCAAAGTTATTCAACAATGGGGACGATACGTCTACTGATTTGACGTTAGATTAGTTCAAAAATTTATTAGGGGCGTATCATGTAATAGCTACCAGTATTCATAAAGGCGACGAAATACAGCGCTTTGAGAGATTAAGACAAAAATATTTCTCGGTGAATAAGCATGGGAGAAAAGTGACGTGGAATTCCAAAACTAATGATAAGGCGAAGAGTAAAACAGATCAAAGAAAAATGTGGGGCTTCGAGTAGAGAGATACGACCTTATAAAACAATTAAAGTAAGCAGATTGAGATCGAACTCTCGCTATGATTGTTGACAAAACTATACCTGAGTACTTTACATATTTCGCCGTGATTTGTAATGAACGTATTGTCTATTGTGAGAGATACTATTGGAAATGTGAACATAGTGATGTTTTGAAACACCACCGATAAAATGAAAATGAGAAGGTGATCAAAAACAAAATTATTTGCAGCATTTTCTTGTGAACACATAATTATGAGGATACAATAAGTGTAAACTTTGTAAATACAGCATAAGAACAAAAATAATTGGTCTACTAGTTTTAAAGGCAAATAACAGCCTTCTTATTCAGGACCGACAAGTAGCGAGACTTAATTTACTCAACTCGGCAACTGAGGATGGTACACGTGGCTGAAGGTAGAAGAAAATGCATTGCCAACGCCGCCGGAGGAATTGAAAGATGAATCAATCAACACGATGGGCAGGAAACAACGAACGGACAAAACCACAGAGGTAAGAAAGAAGAAAATAAAGATATGAGAGAATTAATAGCAAAATGAATGTAAATAGCTAAATCGAGAGAACACTTACAAAAAACAGTACCGAAAGAAATCTGACATGTTTCAATCATCTGTAAAAATATTAAAACAAAAATTTGGAAACAACAGAAACAAATTAGCATAACAAATAGGAGAAAATAAAATTTCAAATATAAAGGAACCATATAGTTTCCGAGGTCATATGGGCTAAAATTCGTAAAGCAATAGCTGGAAAAATAACTCAAATTCTCAAAACGGTATACTAATAATAAAAAGGGAAGATGACTGTAATGTTAAAAAAAAATCAGAAATTTCCAAGTAGAAGAGAAGCACATTGATTAAAGGGCGTTAACAGAGGAGTTAGATGGGAAAACAATAGTAAAACCTTAAAAAAAGTCCAATTCAAAAATTGATTTAGGAGGAAAATTATCTTGGATTCCGAAAAATTGAAAACAAATACAGTTGCGCTTCTTGAAGGTCCTGAAAGAGAAGGCTCTTATTTGCCTTTGGAACCAACATACCAGCTTATTTTTATTTTATTCTGTATTTACGAAGTTTTCATTTACTGTATTTTATTGCAGTAGATTTTGAGCGATTATTTGATTTATGGGGATAATTTAGAACGATAATTTGTATTTATGTCAAATTTATTATTGAGGATTATGCGGAAGGTCTGATGCCCAGTTATACTAATGAAATTTAAAAAATAACCTAAAATCCGTAGTTATTGAGAAATTTTTTAAGAAAATGTTAATATAATTTGTGAACAGTTGAAGGCACATTAACTTAATCATTTAAGTATGTTTGTAACTTAAATATTTAACCTAAGTTTTTTTGTAACTTAGGTATTTAACTTCAGTATTTAACTTTAGATTAACTTAAGTATTTTTGTAAAAGTAATCGTAATTTGTTTGTTTTTAAAATAAATCTAAATACATTTAAAGCTTACGTTTTTCTTATCATTGTATTTTCTAATGCTATTCCTTTCCAGTGGGTTTCAGCGAATTACAAAGCAGTCATTTTTATTCAAGACGCAAAGCAATTGACAAGGGTTGCGAACCTACATAACGCGATATACAATTGCTCAAAATTTAACCAAATATATCATTTAATTTTCAACATTAAATTTCTATCCAGCAAAGCGCTCGACACTGCCAAACCGAGTCAGTATTTTGAAACTATTACATTTCTACTGAAAAAAAAATAATGATGAGATTAGAGTAGATTATATAATGCTGTCAAAATTCCCCGTCTTACAACCAATGCGTATAAAACGGTCAGAAAGAAAAAGTAATCTTTCCCTTCGAACTTTTCCTCTATATAAAATGACATTTCAGCAGGAAACTGAGAAACGATATCTTCTGGAAGTTTTTTGGATTCCGTTCAAATATAAAAGGACATAACTTTTATGTTTTTCTTCCATACTGCCATTTTTCTCCTAGTCTCCTACTCCTCGACAAATGCAATCTTTTTCAGTTTAGAGATATGAAAAAAAATGATGCATTATCCGTTTCCTTCAATGTCCTAAAACCGTTTATTGTTGCCAATGATAAAAAAGAAAATTCATTTTACGTTTACTATTCCAGTCTCAATTGACCGATTATGAAACACACACGGTAAAATAGTATTGAAACCTGTCAAAGACAGGGAACAAATAATCTTAAGAATTAAGTTTTATTTTTTTAACTGTGTATGATGCTTAAGCATCAAAAATAGTTACAGTACACTTTCCCATGAAACATTAAATATTAAGTATTATTTTCCGGATATCTTCGAGTTGAGTTTTTACTTATATATATTACTTATATATACTTATATATATTTCTTATATATACTTATATATATTACTTATATATATATTTACTTTATATTTTTAAGAGTCTAAAAATTATGTCATTAGGAAGATTTTTGGGTCTGAAAGTACTAAGTTTTAAATTGTTTAACTATGTATGATGCTTAGCATCGAAAATAGCAACGGTACACTTTCCTATGAAACATTAAATATTATGTATTGTTTTCCGGAAATCTTCGACTTGAGTTTTTACTTTAGAATGTGTTTCAAAGTCTAAAAAATATCTTATTAGGAAGATTTTTGGATCCGAAAGCTATGTGTTTTCTACGATAATACTATTTATTTTTCTTGGTTTTTCTTTTCACTGCATAAATTTCAAAGAAAGTTTAGCAGTGTGTTAACAAATGCTAACATCAATAGTTATTACCAAAAGGTTTATTTGGCAGTCCGAGAGGAAATCTTCAATCATTTTCTAGTTTAAAATTCGCACATAGTAATAGATAATTTTTGCGCGTCTGTTTATCCGTGTATCTGGGTATGTCGTCTTTAGCGCAACGTTAAATCGTCAGACAGCGGCAAAAATTTATTGCAAATGTACTGTAGGTCCAAGGATGATGCATCTCAGAGAGATTTTTTTTTAAAAATAATTTTGATAAAATTCTAAGTTATCCTAATTTTTCTTAATTTTGAGTTGAAGTGCGATATTTAGCAATTTTCGCACAAATCGGTTCTTTAGCGGTCTAAAATATTATCATATATGCATCTTGACATCATTGGTGGTTTTTCTAATGATCGCAAGAATCTGCACTTTCTTCTATTTCTTTTTAAATACATCGAAAAATCCATCTTTTAGGTTATCTGATTCTTATTTAGTCGCTTCCAAAAATGAAATATTAGTAGCAAAAACATGGGTATATATCTTCGTATTCTAATAAAAACACATTTAATTACTCTAATTTTTAATTTTCTGTGAATTTTCAAACAAAAATATTAAATTTTTTATTTCCGATTAATGAGAGACTTTCATCTTAAATCCTGAGCAATGTTGGATGCATTTACTAAGAAAGAAAACCTTTTTTTAGATTTTTAAGCAATATTTTATTTATTGATTTATGGATTTAAAAAATAGTAGTTTGAAAAATGCGCAATAACTGGAGGTCAATGCCTTCCTTATGTTATTCCATTCGAATTCTCATAAAAGAACAATTAATTAAAATGTGACAATTTTTACATTTAGTATGATCGTATGCATATTACTTTAAAATATATAACAAATACTACCAAATGTTTGGTAAAAACGGTTTCTATTATTAACACTTTCAATGACATACATTTAAATTTCGGATTCTAAAACGTCCTTCATGCACGACATTGTAAATTGTTTAAGATGTGACGAATATGAACACTTATATACAACTCGCAAGCGTTAAACCAAATCTAGTTATCAAAATATCAGTCTAAAGTATATATTGTATATAGTATAAATTTAGGATAGTCGGAAAATCAGATTATCCTAATAATTTTTCATAAATTTAACTTCCAAAAAATTTAACTAATACAATTATAATTAAATTATCGAGTATACCCATATGAAATTGATTATGAGAACGTCCAGTGGAGCTGTAGTTAAATTTTTCAGGTAATTATTCAGCAAAATATTGCGTTATCAAACAAATCCGTTAGCACAAAAATTTCAGAACGTCCTGAAATTTTAATTCTTCATATGGTCTAATAAAATTATTTAAATTAAGTAAAACGTCTGCCTTTTGGCAGCCGGCCAATCTGTTGTGTGGAATTACCACTCGTTAACCCCAATAAATTTATCAAAAAAGAAATATTTTTCGTATTTCTTCTTAGTTCATCGATCTTCAGTTACCCCATTTCAGACATTTTTATGGACCTTCAGAGGAACAAGTTTCATCTCATTTAATTACTGCTTAAGTGTGTTCTTCCCACAGAATGTCCAGTTTAAACTTTAAAATCTAGCGCTTATGTTCATTGCATAATGTTCATATTTACTTTCTCATACTATGTAATACAGTGTAGAGAAAATATTGGTTTCATGATGATTTTCGAATTCGAGATTTTGACGCCAATATATGTTACAAGATCTTCTGAACACGCTTCGACTATTGATGTATGTCTGTTTGTCTGTCTGTACGTCTGTAAGCGATTTCTAATGTAAACGATAGCGGTCACAGATATTAATGGATTTTTACGAAACTTTATATTCGACTTTGGTATGAAAAAATCTAGAACTAGATAGAGTTTTATTTTGTATTCGAGCGAAAACTTCATTTGAAACTTCATTCATGCGAAATTAATTTGGAATTTTATGTTATTTTAACATGGCAGCCTAGGACGAAATCCTACATGATCATGCATAAAAGGATTTATTTATGTCTCAATGACGAGAATTAATTGTTTCAACCATCGTTGCAAAAGATAGCCGCAATGCAATATTTTTGTTAGTGAAGTCATTAGCCCGTTCGGGGGGGGGGGGGGGGGGACATATTGCCATGTATGCCATTAATTGAAGGAATTTCTTTAAAGCCCTCTAAAGTGAAGTGTAATTTGTAATCATCTGGACAGACGATACCGATTTTACAAAAATGTTCTCATAAAATTTGAAAAAAAAAAATGGATACTGGTATGAAAAATTCGAGTTTAGCCTCACTCTAGTTAGTTATTACTTAAAATGGTTGTATTATTGTAAATACTAACATTACATTTAAAATATATGTACAGTAGGTTACTTATTATTGTTATAACGGGTAATAGATCTCATTCGGTTATTGTTATAGGATTGCTGAATTTCCATCAGGTTGTAGAGAAGGTTGTATTAAATAATCATCTGTTGCAGCAATCATCAATTCGTTTAATGCAATCAAAATGTTTCTGCCATAAACTTTTTCTTCTTAACCAGTCGAGTAGGAAATACAAATGAGTTAGCAAGAGAAAACAACTTTCTTGACGCTCTATATTTACTGGATATGTTATAGGACCAAGCCTCAGAAAATACAACTGAAAGTGCTCATTTTTAAAAAGAAGGTTAAGCAGATGACTAAATAGAAGAAAATAAGGCTCAAAGCTCCATCTAACATCTTAACCTAATAGCTCAACCTGGATAATGAAGAATTCGAAGCTTGGATGGATATTATAGTCTTCAAAGTGCAACATCGATGACAAAAATGATCACATCACAAGACACTGCAAAGATAAAACTCAGAAGAAGAGGAAATGAATGAGAAAATTCACAAATGTGCAAAAGATAAAAGAAAAGCTGTGTAAATAAAGATTTGGAGTCCATCGCTGGTAATTTCAAAAACACTACGAATACAAATATTATATAAAAATAAAGAACCCTTATGAGCAATCTACTATGAATTCGTCTTAGACTTTCTTGTAAATCTAGCCTTTAAACGTATGAATTGCAATGTTTTTTTTTAACATTTTCATCAAATTTGTTCTTATATCAATGTTTTTGAGCTATTAATTTTTACCTTTTAATGTTTCCATTCGTTTAATGTTATTGAATAATCTGGGAACCGATGTGATCACAATAAACGTATTAACAATTATATTAATAACTAGTAACATAGCCGTTCATCGTACGGAGTATATAATATAAAGAAACTTAAAATTCAGAATTATATGCGAATTCCTATAGTATAATAAATTACATTGTTAATCAAAATAATTGGTTAAAATATTTAATTTAATGCTCCTTTAATGCTAAGTTTAAAGATCGTTATATATATATACAATATGTTCTGGCTATACAAAATTAACTTCAAGGGCAGATATGATGACTAAAACATCCATGCCCCGTTTGTAAGCAAATTTACAAAAAAATATGAAATTAAATCAATGTATGCAAAATAAAAGAGTTAAAATTGTATTGCACCCGTACTACTTATATACGCGACTATTAGAAGATATACCCTGTATTAGTAAATTACATGCATAAATTGAAAATATCAATAAACCCGTAATCTTTAAGCATGAAGGCAGTAATTATTCCAATATATGCCAAAATGAAAGTGCTAAATTTATATGGGAATAGTATATACCTGTACTACTTATAATGTCGTAGATTAGAAGATATGTCCGTGTGTTAGTAGAAGATTACCCGTATTACAATACGAATCTCAAAAATATTTGACAAAATAAAATAAATGACGTAATAGCTTGAAAACATCAATGATCCCAGTAATCTTTATACCAAAAGGCCGTAATTGATTCCAATATATGTCAATATATGTCAAAATATATGCCAATATACCGATATTCTCGTATATTCTCGTAGATTAGAAGATATACCGGTGCATTTTTAGAAGATTACTCGTACAAAGTACAATATATGAGTTTCAACAATTTTCACTATAAAACAATAGCTTAATAACTTGAAAGTATCAATAATCCCTGAATGAATAATCCCCAAAAATATCTATAATAATAATGTTTAAACCTGAAGACCGTAATTGATATTATCCAGTCAAAAATGCGATGGCAATGAAATTTATTCAGTGTATTCATTCAGCGTTGTTTTTATCAATTTAGCGACATTTCCGTCAATTTGAAAACGTTTAGAAAAAGTTGCCAAGTTAACGATATCCCGCCAAATTCCTAGCTCTGAATTTGCAGATCTGAAAAATAAAACAACCTGATTCCGTTTGTATATACTAAATGAAAACACCAAAATTGCATTAGAAGATTAGCCCGTTCTACACTTATTCTGTTTCAATAATGGAGTGAATGAGTTTACTGACTAAACACAATATATGAGTTTAATGGCTAAACACTATATATAAGTTTGAAAACTCTTTGCCAAAATAAATGAAAGTGATGTACGCAGTTTGCAATTAATATAATTAAAAGAAAAAGCAAACCGTTCATTTATAATATATATTTTTACATCCATTTATTTATTATTCAAATCGAAAAAATAATAACAAAACTTACAAACACATTTAATTTAATTGCGTTACTGAGAAACATGATATAAGATAGAATCTTCATAAAATGCTTAAATAATCCCTTTGATTTCTTAATAGTTTTCATTGTTGAGTAAAAGCTTGTGAAAAATAAAACATGGTGATAGATTTTTCATTTAAATTCATATTTCAAACATTTAAGTTTTCAAACGATTCATGCTTTCACAAAGTGGCAAATTAGCGCAAAAATCTCTCCCTAAACTCAGAGATAAAGTTTTAGTTCACATTCACGTTTTAACAAACGATTTCTAACCTTTTCGTTTGGAAGAACCAAGGAGTTAGAGAGTAGAACTCCTAGGAAAAACTTTCGTTTTTCATTAATATCTTGACAACCCCTGGCCTTTGAAACTTGGACTAAATTTAAGTGGGACTAATTCAAGGCTACTTACAAAATTTCTGATGAGATAAAAGAGTTTCGTTTTTTGTTTTTCATTAGTATATCGAGAACGCCTGGTCCTAGAAACTCGAAAATAGACTAAATTTTATGTGGGGCTATTTCAAGGCCACCCACAAAATTTCATCAAATTCGGTTCAGCCGTTCGTTCGTGATGATGAGATAAGCAAACAGACAGACAGACATATTTTTCAATTTTATTTATATAGATTATATTATATTTACAAATATCATATTTGCATTAAGGAAATAAAATATTAGACTGTATTCATTAGGCTCTAAAAATCAATTTTACATTCCTTATACCAACGGATAAGAAACATTAAACATGGATGACCACAGATAAAAATTTAAAATGTCATCTATCCTTTTCATGAATGTTATTAATTGCATTAGGAGCAGAATCCATATAATATTTGCCTAACGTAATTTTGTTTATCCAGACCTTCCAGGATCCCTTCTCCCCAGTAACCTATAAGATTGAATCTTTGCACACCTATAGTATCTACCACAAGGCAGAACCTAACGGAATCGGTTCCTCCTGAAGAACGTCTAGCATTCGAAATGTATTTTCAGACCCTCCAGACATTTCCTCGGTGACCTAGAAGGGCAAATTTTTAGAAGGACACACTTATCAAACTTACCAAACTACAGCTAGAGGGGCACACTTATCAAACTTACCAAACTACACCTAGAGGGGCACAATTATCAAACTTACCAAACTACACCTAGAGCGCATACTTATCAAACTTATAGTACTGACCACAGGATGGATTCTACCGGAGCCATATTTTTCATTCTACCTCCGAGGGGGCAGACAAAAGGAGGATGTTTCAGAAAGCATTTCCAGTATCTGTACAGCTCTCGGAAATCTTCTGAAAAAAGTCTGAATCTTTGCACACATCTTATAGTCGTTCCCGGCCATTCAAATGGTTGCTGTAAGCCCTCGGGCCAGTCGAGTGGTCTGGGTTTTCGACACTTCTTATAGTATCAATCACAGAACGGAACCTAATGGAGCAGGATACTGATGCACCCCTACCTTCACGATCCGTGGCCGGAAACAATTGACAGTTTTCAAAAAGTATTTGACAACTCTCCAGAAGCCCTTCGGTGACTTAGAAGGCGGGATATTTCTAATTTCATATTCTCGACCACGGGACGCCGAGTAACTGAAGCAATTTTAGACTATTTTCAACGCTAAGGACTATATATTACTAAACAAAGTAAAACTTATTAATAAAAATCATCAACTTAATATTTAAAAATGCAAATTAATATTTTACGTGTTTGTTTACCTGTCTTTAACAGGCATAAAACACTAGTCCATTGATATTATATTTAATAGTAGTAAAATATATTAGTAAACATATTGAATTGTCTTGAATAATAATTTTAACTAGCAGTAATTCATCTTGCCACAAGTAACTTTGGCACACGGAACGGAAGACAGAATTATTTCAACCCAAGTTCCAACGTAGTTCAGAGGAATTCTTACATTCTAATTCTCCATTTCCAAATTTATTTTTTCAGCAATTTCAGCACACCATTTGGTTTTTTATTATGATCACTAATGTTCTCCGTGAAAATTCCGTTCTGAGTTATTTTGAGACATCTATAACGACTCTCTTGAGAAAGATTTGGAACCATGTTCTCCAGATATTGCTTTTTTTCCTCCAGCATAAAAACTGACCATCTTCTTTTTTACTACGTCCATTCTCACCCTTGTTAGGGGTGATAATAAAATAATGATGAAGAACCCTTTTTCATTTTCTTTCTATCACGTTCCAAGATATTATGGGTGTGTTATTTTTTAAGGACTTTTCTCTCTCTGGGCATTATGAATGCGCCGAGAGCGGCTCTGTTATGGTTCTATTATTTGTGCTGGTCTGGAAAACGGGCCGCTTCAATTGAAGTATGAATAGTTTTTTGGAAAATCTACTTCAGAGTATAATGGCTTTTTATATTCGAAAGAACCTTAAATAACTATTATTTTATTAATAAAAGGATAAAGTTTTAATTGTGTGTTAGAAGAGTATTTTTAAATTGAATGGTTGAATCTGTTCCAAAAATAACTATGAAGTATACATTTTATCAGAAATATAGCTTTAACACAGCATTATTACGAATCAGTAACGATATTAATCGTTTTTGGAAAGAAAACAGCCTTGTTTTTCAGGATAAACATTTTTTTTCTGGAAAATCTGGATTATAAATATATTTTTCTTCTCATTCTCTCTCAGTTTATGTTTGCATTTATGTGTATCTGTGTGTGTCTGTATGTGCATATATGTTTATGTTTGTAAGTTGTAGATTAAAACACTATGACTTCAGAACAAGTACAAATACAGCTACGAAATTTGATGTGTACGTACACTACATAAAAAATTAGAACTAAATATAATTCTTTGTAACACTCATGACTAATACTAGATTTATTTGAAACTTTGGATTCTTGTAGGATTATTTATTAAAGGGAAATATGACAATTATAACTCAATGAGAGTACTATGGTCTTTACCAGAAAATTCACTACAAAATAAATATAAACGAAAATTAAATAGTATATACTACAACTACCCAAACAGAACCAATTTATTAGCATAAATGAGAGTTTGAACAAAATTTTTTGAACTTGAACGAAATTTTAAAGGCATTTTAGGAAATATTTTAAGAAAAATTTTACATACTGGTGATAGAAAACCCATAAAAGGGTGCATGGTTTTTCATCACCTGATTAATTATACAATGTATGGTCATTTTTCTATCCAGACCGTCTGACCAACTCGAAGATGCAAGGTAACTGTTTGGTCCGAAGTGATAATGGTGATATGATCAAATAGAATTTGATCTTAGGCGTGTCCAGCTCTAAGCATCTAATACTAACATGTAAACGTTTACGTACTCCCTCGTCCCAGTGAGCTGTCGAATACAGAACGAAGTTATTGTTGAGATGCAGATAAGATACGTTCGATATAAATTGAGCATAAGGAATAGTCATGAAGCCGTGGTGAGGTTAACTTGCGGTTAGTTGAGTTTTCAATCACATGGTCGAAAAACATAAGCGTTGCAAAGATTTTAGTACTTCGATCAAATTTTTCCTGGCGCAATCTCATGAAGAGTACAGAAAGTACCTTTCTACAATTATATATAATTTTTTAAAAAACAGGATAAAAAATAACGCAGCAAAGTATGCTTCGTGCTCGTTCAAGGTCACCAATGTAGCGATAATGTGAAATCATTAACATTGCAATGTCGGGATTTTACCCCTAGGCTAAAGCATGGTATTCCAGCATTATAGCGTTTAGCTAAAGACGTCTCTCTCTAGCTCAAGGCATTTAATACTTCCTTAAGAGTGTCGATGCAACTTAAACAATTGCTTTATCAAATGTGGATATTAAGAAGAGTGAGTTAAGCATTCAGCGAATTTTTTTTAACTTCGTGTTGAAAAAATATAAGAGTTAGTTGATACCGTCCCTGATCGCTTAACTCGCCAGCGCTGAGGAACACTTTTGCCTTTATAAAAATTGACACACAATTTTGGCAGCAGCATGAATGTTCTAACTTTCCTGCCACTACTTTAAACTGCATACCTCCACAATGTTGACATTTTGCGCACCCATCTGTCTAATAGTGAACGTCACTATATTTATATAGTCCCAAGAAGTTATACCTGCTGCATATATTTCTGGTGGTCTACAATTAACTCTGGTGGTCTACAATTAATTTTAATGCTTTCGATTTTCATTTTTAGTGTAATAAGATCATTTTCGCTTTGGTACCATTTTTCTAATGATTAATCAGATCTGAAATGTATTATTAACCAGGTAAATATTTAATTTGCCATCATGAAAAATTAATTATCTGAATTACTTTTTTAAATATTTATAAAAGTCAACAGTGAGACACGTAGTTGTTAACTGCGATTAAATGTAATTAGTAATTACATTTTAATCGTAATTGTTCATAACAATCACAGTTGCGAAATGCTCTGTAGCCACAACAATAATACATATAATTGCATTAACAAGTATATAATAATACATTAACAAGTATACATTACAAGTATACTACATTAACAAGTATATAATAATAATTATTATTTCTGATATTCATAGTTGCGAAGCGCTCCTCAGTGATCAACAATAACACACGTAATTATTCACTCAGTCATCGCCATCTTTGTAACGCTTCTGCCAGCAACCAATCACAGAGAAGTTGGTTGTCAGCACGACCCTTAAATATTTGCCCCTACTGGCATTTCTACATTTTATATTAATACTTAATCAACCAAATAAAAAATCAAAGTCTATCATGTACTGTTCCAGGTTCATATTAGTCACATTATGTATAAAATTTCAGAACCGTACGTTTTCCCATCTGTTTGCAACGGAGGGACAAAAATTCATAGGGTGTTTTTATTATTTAGAGAGATAAAAGTCATCATGATGTTTATAGTTACCTCAGTACGGAGTAATTTAGTATGTAATCACAATGATGAAAAATGTAGTATTTGTATCGTTGGCATGCATGACATGCACTATACAGTGCTGATGTACTGGGTGTAAAATATAACTCAACATAAAATTTGAATACAAAGCATAAATTATGTTATTAAGCGTCCTATTATATTCCCCATGAAAGATTAAATGGATTTGCTTTCTTCTCTGATACGAATGTTCTATTACAGTTATTGGCACGCAGTAAAAAGCAGAACAGACATTTATTCGAAGCAATTTTTTGCATTAGTGGAATTGCATATTATTGCGTGATATTACGCCAAAGCTGGAAAAAAAACTGTATACTGCTTTTGCACGTGTGTGGGTGGCTATAAGCCCGACTTTTATGACTATAAATTACAGTTATAAATCTGCTTGAAAAGTTTAATATCAATGAAAATTTTTAGTTACGATATACTTTTCTTGAAAACCAGAACGTTTAAGAGCATTTGAAAAAGTTTGCCTGGAGTAACTTTATTTCATCGCAACGTTATTTTAGTGTTGAAGATTGGAAGTACCCAAAGCATATTTATATATAATAAAAAATGTTGAAAAAATACTTTTTGATAAATACTATACCGTTAATATACAAACGTAAATTAATTTCTATACTATAAATATTTCAGCAAACAAAGATTTGAAAATTCGATTACTGGTGTTACAACTATGCATTAAATGCACTTTAGTCCAAAGAAGTTTGTGGCTCTCTAGCTGTTGCAACTTTATACATGAAATCGCGAATATTTTAATAGTAATGAAACAATAAATCAATAACTAATATGTAAAAATAGGTTCAACATTTAACCTAAAAATATATATTTATATTTACATTAAGACTATTTTCTGAATGCTCATTAATTTCGAATGTTTGCCTTAAAATCTAAAATTTTCCTTAAAACGGAGCATGTTGTTTAATGATCAAGATTCATGTGAAATTTCCATACTTGCAAATTACAAACTTAAATTTACAACTATAAATGTTGTTTATTTTATTGCAGCTATCTCTAATAAGTTCATCTACTTGGCAATAACAGGAATAAATAAAATAATAATTAAAATAAATAATTAAAAATTCAGAATATGAATATTTAAACTATGAATTTAGGCAGACCTGTTTTCTATTTTGTCTTCAAATTCACGATTTAAACAATGCAATTCATGCAAATTTTGTTTATAAACAGATTGAAGCTGAATTGAATGACTCACATTATAATATATCACACCTTAAGTATCTTTAATTATTTCAATAATAATTCTTCCCATTATAGTTAGAGAGAGTTAGTCCCTTTTCTTCTATGGCATGAGAACACAGATTTTAAAATGGTATAAAAAGCCAGCCGTTATTGTTCTCAAGCAATGACGAAGAAAATCCATAATATCTTCTGCATTATCAATTTTACTGTGCCTAAATGGGTCACTATATTTTTATTTTTACTTTCCTTATATACATAATGTATAAGGAAAGTATTGTGACGGGGTCGAAAATTCGAATTCGAGTTTTAGACGGGAGAGCACGTTTCAAGCATCCCTGATCACGAATCAAACATTTTTAAAGTGATGCCTGTGTGTGTGTGTCAGTGAGTCTGCGGAGACGATATCTCACGAACGAATGGAGCGATTCAAATGAAATTTGGTGCAAAAATCATAATCCGTGAATACTGGAAGCCTATTGTTTTTAAACGCAATCAAATGTTCAAAACCCTCCTAAATTTCGAGTGAAATTTTGAAACAATCATCATCAAAACCTTTATTAAAGTTACGCAAATAGGCATTTCTTATGCAATTTTTGCTTAGAAAACAATTGACATATACTTTAGAACGCGAGCATGATCCGTTCTCGAGATATTGGACATTTTTCAAATAAATTTATCAAAAAATCTCACAAATTAAAAAAATATATTAACTGTTGAGAAACATGTTCACTTTTCATATGTGATATCTTGCGATAAATTGGGTGACATCATTCTCGTGGATCTAGCTCGTTCCATTCATGAGAAAAGATACTTTGAGTATTACTTTTGTATTTGAACGCCAATAGTCATTTATCTATTATAATAATAGCTTATTTATCCGTCCATAACGCTTGGCGAGATTTTGGCGACAAATTTGGCGGAATGTCGCCAACTTAGCGACTTTTTAAATGTTGCTAAATTAACGAAAATCTCGCCAGATAAAAATGAAGCTAAACCAATGAAAATGACGACTAATTGAAGAAAATTCAATATGTTGGAAAGACTATAAGTATCTACTATAAGAATAACATTTTTTTTAACTGTAAAAGTAGTAAATTCATTGCATTATATAAGAAAAGTCATGTGTTGCCCACATCAGATTTTTTTTATAAGAACCAATATCTGAATAGAATAAAACAAAATCAATAGTTACGCTCTTAAACAAACTTGGCAATTTCTTAAGTAATTAATTCGAGTTTCATGAAAGGATACTTATGAGCAATCTCACAATTTGTTATGTACATAATATTATTGCGATCTATCTTCTAGAATCGCGGGGCTGTTGCCCAAATACAAGAATGAGTGCGAATTTCTGGATAACTCACGCTGTACCAATCACGCTTGAACACCAATAACCACGTTTGAACCACGCTTGAACACCAATAACCACGTTTGAACCACGCTTGAACACCAATAACCACGTTTGAACCACGCTTGAACACCAATAACCACGTTTGAACCACGCTTGAACACCAATAAACGTAAACAGGAGCAATATACAGTTAAAAACTGGCTATCTTACAAGGACACAAAATAATTGTGAGGTACATTAAAACAACAATTAAATGCTGAACTGATTAATAAAACAGAAGATCCTCAAAAAACTGACCTATTCACAGTTTATTTTAACGTATTCCAACTGAATGATGACAAGCTTATAAATACTATGTGGAAAGTTCTGGAAAAATCATGTAGCTTGTGTGATTCTTAACTAATCTATAAAATTCGAGAAGTTTACAGAACTCGTCAAAATTCTCCAATTTGACGATATTTCAAATTTGTGGCCAAGGTCAACAAATGTCTCGGCAAGTTTCATGTGTTCCATCACAAATTCCTCAAGTTTCACCTCGCTAAGTTCTTCTTTTGTTTCTTCATGGGGCAGACAATGTGCCGTGAAGAATTTTTAAGCACTCGTAGCAATATTAATATAAAATAGTGCACACCACCAAGATAAATGCTCTAAAAACAGTCTTGAAAATTTGGAAACGCAACTCAAGAAATAGGTAATTTTTTGTTTGAAATATATAAAATATAACACCATTTCCAGTTGCTTAACCTAGTGAAATAAAAACTGAATAATTTTTTAATCCTGGTTGAAATTATTAGATTTTCGTTAGTTTAAAATTGATTACATACTAAGCATATTCGTAAAATTATTTTTGGAGGTATGTTTCATGTTATTGATGCATAACAGGAATCTGTTCTAAATATATATTCCTTCAAACATACAAAGTAAAATTATTTTTAAAATGTAATGCATGTTGATTTCAGGGAGAAGTATAAAAATAGAAAAAGATTAAATACGTTTTGCATTTAAAAATTGATGCACAATATTTATCAAAATATGTAACATGCTAAAGTGCATTAACGCTAATGGATTTATTAAGTGCAAGATGAACTTGCATTCCCCTTTTTAAAGAGATTGCACGTGAAATTTGCTTCTGAATTATAATAGAGTTCAAATGTAATTTTTTTAATCTGACTTTTAAAGTAATCATTAAATTTAAGTGCTTTGCTCAAAGACGTGTTTTTATTTTCCAGTGAGGAATTAAGCTTGTAGTTCAAATTCAACTCAAAATTGTTATGAGGAATGTTTCTGTTAAATGGTTGAAATAAAAACAGTGTTTTTCTTTTCGACAGAGATTGGCATTTGTATTGAAATTATTTGATGGCACTAATGTTACAAAAAACTATTTCATTAAAGTATCATAAATTGCTTTTCATATTATTAATTGACACTACTCCTGAATAAACCCCAATTAAAATGTAATTAAAGCTAAAATGATTGTACTATAGCGTAGTGTATTACTATGCATGTAAAAGGATATGGACCTTCAATGAAACTGTTTACAAAGCTAAATGAGAAATGAAGATATTAGATTTTGACGGAAAATATTAAAGTAAGTCTGAAATAAATAAGAAATGCAAAACTTAGAACCAAATAAATAGTTATTTTCAGAGTCTTACCATCAAAATTGTCCCAGATGTCAAGAGGGAAAATGCTCTGCGCGGGTACAGTTATACATAACAAACGAATATGCTTGTCTGTGTGTATGTGCAGTCTGTAGCGATAAATATAAACGTCATAAGGTCATGAAATTTTGATGCACGGGTGCTGCAGAATGCCGGATGATGCGCCTCTGTGCTACTTATCTGTTGTAGTTGTGGCTATTGTAAACGTGTGTATTATTAAAACGTTCTTTAAATTTCATTCATCGGATTTATAATTTAATAAATTAATATCGATATTTTAAAATCCTAATACAAAAGAACATATCAGTTTTTAGAATTTGAATATTAAGTTAAACAAATTAGAATAAATGAAAACAATGAAATCAAAGTAACACCAGGTGCATGAACGTATTTAGTATACAGGAGTAAGTTTAATTCGCAAGACATGTAAGTACACACGCTTTGATTAGCTGTTTAAAAGTTGTTATTTACTTGTTATTTGTATGAAGTGTAGTGAGCATGCGCGAATTAAAAATAGACATTTAATCCTGTTGCAGTTCGTTTTAGTTATTGAAATTGTGGTTCTGCGCATCTGTGTGCACGTTTTCGTGTGTTGAATGTTGAAAACCCAGACCACACGACCAACCCGAAGGCTTATGGTAGCAAGCTGGGTGGCCGACGTTTTCGTGTGTTGAAACCCAGACCGTCCGACCTACCAGAAAGGTGTAAGGTAACTGTTTGGACGGTCGGGACGTTTTCGTGTGTGAAATTTTTCATCTTTCTACCTATTGTAGTTTTTGAATGAAATATATAACAAATTCAGGCAAATGTTGATTTCGCTTCGTTCGTCCATAACACATTTCTAAAAAATTACGACTAATGTTGTGAGTATGCAAATCCATATGCAAAGGTTTACTTTAATATTCAATACTTTAATTTCAGATACAAATATTGGCACTTTCGTTTATTGTTATAAGTTTGAATCCAAAGGTTTCGATTCCTCCATGTATTAGTTCAATGATAAATATTTAATAATTTGCCGGTTTTATAAAAACTGCGTCTAAACAAATTCGTATAATGGAATTTCATTTCAAAGGAAGCAATAAATTTTACCGGAACTAGTTTGAAGCAATTCATTACTATGCAAATGATTTCAATTCCGATAATTTCCGCAAACTCCTTCGAACATATTGAGTTGTAATGAATGTAGAACAAAGTATTGATTTTTCTTGAGTTGAGTGAATTGGGGCCTGTGACTAGCGTTAGAACAGCAAAGTTTGAAAATCTGGCGTTTCCCAAAATGTAATGCATAATAGAATAGTTTGCCATAAGTGTTTCTTAATTATAACTATCAAAGAGTGAACGCTTTATTTTCGAACATATTTATATCTTCATTAAAGTTTTAATGTATCTTGATGATCCTTCAATATATGAATATTTCATATATCATAACAGTTTAAATTTAAATACATTCTAATCTTTAAACCAAGTATTCGTTTGCTTTATGTATAGTGAAGACTTATAAAACAATATAAAATGTTTTGAGCTGGAGCCAGTCTTAGCTCAACGTTATAATGCTCACTTTCTTTTCTTTTGTTCTGGAATCAGACTATGACACATCCTATCTGAATTGACAAAAAAAATTTGCAGAAAATAAAGTGCAGTAAAGGCACAGCGGAAGGCTCTGTATCCCACCCGGAAACTATTTAACATATATATAAGAATTGCATTTGATAAAGGGGACGCAATAGCAATGCTGCAACCATCTGGAATTATATAATACAACTACAATTATATAAAGCATATGTTGTGATTGCGTTGCTGACTAATGGACGCATTCCCGGAGCCATCCAAACATCTAGTTATTTCGATAAGTGATCCAATAGCCATTTTCATATGCAGTGATTGTAGCTATAACTAATATATCCCGGGTTACGATAAATAACTGTATCCCAGGAAACGTGCTGGTATTCTTGTTAGATGAAAAACTATGCACCCCGGAAAGCATCAGGTATTTCTACTAGATTACTTTGAAACAGACAAATGGTAAGTAAAATGATGAGAATGAGAGAACGTCACACTCACAATCAGTCTCCGTAAGAAGAGCTGCTTAAGTATAGAGGTAGTACTCAAAACAAAATAAAGTATCTGATTGGTTCACTTTAGGGTAATATATGTAGTGAGGCTTGGAAGGAAGAGATATAAAATTTAAAATCATGAGAGATTATAGAGGTCGGACTAGCGGCCGCTACCTTTGAACGTGCGTATCGTAATCAAGATTTGAAATAAGGGCCTCACTGGCAAAATAATTTGAAATTGCTAATTTTAAATATTTGTTAATACAAAATAAGCGGTAACTGTTTCCATTTTACTGTAATTTCATTTTTACTGCAATATATTTTATGTATGTGCATGTCTATATAAGTGTGTATGACTGTATACGAGGTGATGATACGGTATCTCAAGAACGTGGAGATAAATTATATAAAACCTTTAGTTACCGCATATCTGTATCTTTAAAATTGAGCGAGTTATGTTTAATTGAAAATTGGACATTTTGAATGGGGACCATATATCAAATTCGAAATGTAAATTTGTGATATATCACAAAAAAGATAAAACTGGGTGATAATACATAGGATATTCAACCGACCGCGAAGTGAGTACCACTACTTTATATGATCTCTGTCTGTGTAATGCTTTATTTAGATGCATTTGTGGTAAAAAAAAAAATTCACATATATTAACGTAATTTTGGTCTAAACAATTTCCATCGTCAATTTGTTCATGATCCCTATTTTCACTAATGAAACAACATTTCAAATAGTACGGAAAAGTGGCATAAGTGAGATTTCTGCCTTAATCATAATTAAGTTGATTTTAAAGATGCAGATATGCGGTTTTCTTTCAATGACCTAGTTGCATTACAAAAAATCTGATGTGGGCAACACATGGCTTTCCTTATATAATGTAAAGAATTTACTACTTTTACAGTAAAAAAAATCTGATGTGGGCAACACATGACTTTCCTTATATCATGTAATGAATTTACTACTTTTACAGTAAAAAAATAGATTTTTCTTATAGTAGATACTAATATTCTTTCAAAGATATTGAATTTTCGGCAATTAGTCATCATTTTCATTAATTTAGCGTCATTTTTATCCATTTGGCGAGATTTTCGTTAATTTGGCAACATTTCAAAAAGTCGCCAAGTTGGCTACATTCCGCCAAATTCGTCGCCAAAATTTCGCCAAACGTTATGGACGAAGAAATAAGTTGTTCTTACAGCAGATAAATGACTATTGGCGTTCAAATACAAAAGTATTACTCAAAGTATCTTTTTTCATGAATGGAACGAGCTAGATCCACGAGAATGATGTTACCCAATTTATCGAATGGTATTACATATGAAAAGTGAACATGTTTCTCAATAGGAAATATTTTTTTTTTCATTTTATATGACTTTTTAATAATTTTTTTGAAAAATGTGCAATATCTAGAGAACGGCTCATGTTAGCGTTCTAAAATTTATGTCAATCATTTTCTAATGAAAAATTACATAAGAAATGTCTATTTGCGTAACTTTATTAATGGTTTTATTTTTTTGACGATTTTTTCAAAATTTTATTTGAAAATTTAGGGGGGTTCTGAACATTCGATTACGCGTAAAAACAATAGGCTTCCAGTGTTTACGGATTGTGATTTTTGTACCAAATTTGGTTCGAATCGGTCCATTCGTTCGTCAGTTATCGTCTCCACAGACTCACTGACACACACACACACACACACACACACACACAGACATCACTTCAAAAATGTTTGATTCGTGATCTGGGATGCTTAAAACGTGCTCTCCCGTCGAAAACTCGATTTCGAATTTTCGACCCCGTCACAATACTTTCCTTATACATTATGTATATAAGGAAAGTAAAAATATAGTAGATACTAATATTCTTTCCAAGATATTTAATTTTCGACAATTAGTCGTCATTTTTATCCATTTGGCGAGATTTTCGTTAAATTGGCAACATTTCAAAAAAGTCGCCAAGTTGGCGACATTTCGCCAAAATCTCGTCAACGTTATGCCCTAAGAAATAAGTTATTCTTACAGCAGATAAATGACTATTGGCGTTCAAATACAAAAGTATTATTCAAAGTATCTTTTGTCATGAATGGAACGAGCTAGATCCACGAAGATGATGTCACTCAATTTATCGCATGGTATTACATATGAAAAGTGAACATGTTTCTCAATAGGAAATTTTTTTTTATTTTATATGACTTTTTAATAATTTTTTTGAAAAATGTACAATATCTCGAAAACGGTTCATGTTAGCGTTCTAAAATGTATGTCAATCGTTTTCTAATGAAAAATTACATAAGAAATGTCTATTTGCGTAACTTTATTAGTGGTTTTGATTTTTTGACGATTTTTTCAAAATTTCATTCGAAAATTTAGGGGGGTTCTGAACATTCGATTGCGGATAAAAACAATAGGCTTCCAGTGTTTACGGACTGTCATTTTTGTGCCAAATTTGGTTCGAATCGGTCCATTCGTTCGTCAGTTATCGTCTCCACAGACTCACTGACACACACACACATATTTTCACACACACACACACACACACACACACACACACACACACGCACACACACAGACATCACTTCAAAAATGTTTGATTCGTGATCAGGGATGCTTGAAACGTGCTCTCCCGTTGAAAACTCGAATTCGAATTTTCGACCCCGTCACAATACTTTCCTTATACATTATGTATATAAGGAAAGTAATAAAAAAATTCTGATTGACCAAATTTATCTAAGGGGGTCGTATAAAAATTTAAAAAGTGTAATTTTTTGAAAATTAATGGGAGGACTATTTCATCTCAGTCTTATTTCCTACCTTACTTTCAACATTTTTGTAATTCACATTACCCACTTATCTCCAAGAGGTAAAGAATTAAAGCGAGTTTCAATCCTTTTGTGACACCCTGTATAATGATCAAAGAAAGAAATTAGTTACATCATGTTAAATATATTTACAGAGAAAAGTCCAAATCCCACGGCAACCTATTGGTTTATGCCGACTACTAGGGGAGAAGGCACAACTACCTATGAACCGACCGGCGAGAGCACGGCCGAGGGAGCGAAGTCGACGAAATCATTCAAGATTGGCCAATTTAAGATTGGCCTATCTTGCCTATTCTTATCAATCAATTTAAGATTGGCCTATCTCGTGGACGAGTTTCTACCTTTGGAGTCTCTGGCTGGTTCTTTGCAAGGGTCCCAAGAAACTCCCCCCCCCTCCCCGTTTTATCCACTCTATAGGAAAAATCGAAAACCGATTCCGTCCAGGCTGTTAAAAGTCTAGAAATACATTTTAAAAACAATTTCCGTACGGGGGGAGCGAAACCGGACTACGTTAGATTTTATTCGATAATCGATACTATAAATGCGCAAAGATTTGTCCTTCTGGATCATCCACATTCAAAAAGACTTTACAAAATCCCCCATTTTTCGACTTCTGGGGTTGATAAAGAATAAAGTTCCGTTAGGTTCTGTATCATTTTCGATACTATAAATGCGCAAAGATTCAGTCTTCTAGGTCAACGAAGAGACCCCAGATTGTCCCTAAAGACTTTTAAGTATTTCCTATTTTCTCAGCCTCCAGGTAGTAAATAAAAAATCCCGCTGCGTTAGATTCTGTATCGTAGTCTATAATATAAGCGTGCAAATATTCAGATTTTTTGGTCACAGCGGGGCTTCTGAAGGGTCTTAAAGAATAAAAGCCCATTAGACATATTAGACGATTTTATATAATGATATATATTTCTTTTTTATATACGATAGGGAATAATGCTTCTATTTAAATTTTTCAAACATGAAAAAAAATCAAAAACATAGAAGATACTGTCAAGTACAATATTTAGACTATAAACACACGAGCCAGTCCAAATTAAGCTGTTGCTCGTTAATTGGCTTAAAATATTTCATTTAACATTTTTGCAATTAAATTGAAATGATAATCTTTAAAGCTCAGTTAAAGTTGTTAGAAAAAATGGAACGCTGGCAACAGAGAAAAATAATCGCATTTTTAGTCCTGTGCTAAAAAATCCCTTTAAAATGGGATTAAAATTAGGGAAAAATACTTGGTAATTGATAATCCTCCTTCTAACGACTTTTTAAAGTATTTATTTACTTAAGTAACGAGAAAGAATGTATATTGTTTGTATGAAAAAAATTAGCTCTGAGAATTTTGCTTTCTAATACCGACTTAAAAATCTAAACTATTTTTTTATTTACTAGGCCAGAAGTGTACATCAGTTATAAGGAACATCCATAGAAATACAGAAAGCCAATACACATATACATACATATAACCATACATAGATAATATACATAGACATACACATTACGTAGATATCATAGACGATATACAAAACAACAAAAATACATCCAATTTTTGTGAAGCAAAAACCACCAAAAAACAAAGAAAACAAATTTAGAAAGTACTTATTATATGTTCAAATTTTAGTTACAATCAAAAGCTATGTAACCAAAATAAAACCTAATAATAAAATTTTGAAGTTTAATGGAACACCGGTATAAATTTAAACAAATAGCAATGGGGAATGAAAAATAAGGAAACAAACAAAAATAAAGCAAAAGAATAGCGATCTAAAAACACTAAACCTAATACAATAAAAATGGCAATAGAATAAAATAATGATAGAAACAAAATGAAGGAAAAATTTTAAATAACAAAAATTAAAGAAACAATTTAAAAAAGAAAAAATGCCTAAAACAAGAAAAGTGGCATTGAAAATAAGATCATACGAGAAACAATGATGAAACAAACATTTTAAAAAGAAAATGAAACCAATAATAGAGGGAGAAAAATGGAACAATCACACAAAAGAAATCACATGTTAATAAAAAAGAACAAAGACAAAATTGAGCAGCGTAGATAGTGAAAAATCATCTATAGATCACAACATTGACAGCATAAGCTACTCATAAACAAATTAACGAGCACCATCTGAGATACCTTTTGCATTAAGAATATAATTTTTGTCCTACGAATAAAATTTTTATTTTTGCAGAAGTTAAAAAATTATAGTGGTTGGTTTACAGTAAGAGGATTCGTTAAATGAAATTATTTTGAATAAGGACAAGAGAAAATATATAATAATCAACGTAAATTAGACGTATTAGAAGAATGCAGATACAATTAGAAGTAGATTTAATTTATTTTAAAATAGTTCAAGTAATCAAAAAATGGGCCGTGACTAATAAGAAAATTCATTAAATATTTAATAAAAAATTCCAACTTGGGTCTGCAATTAGTAAAAAGATTTAATTCTTGAAGGATCATGTATGTGAGGAAAAGAAGTATAGTCATTTTCAAAGTTTGCCCGAAATCAATTAGTGAACTGTTACAGAATTAAGATAAAAAATAATAGGGAAAAATATATTTGACATTATCACTAGTAGAAACAGAAATTTTGATACATTGATCTGCAGTTCAATTATAAACTACTTTTTTCCACTTCTTCTTCAACCCAGACTGTCCGAGCTATCCGAAGGGGTAAGGTATCTGTTTAAACGGCCGGGAAGTGCCACCCAAGTTAGATCGGAACCCAGTGGTGGCAGCATCCATAGGGACTACCATTATCCCCCTACCATCAACCTCTTGGAAAGATTTATGGAACCACATATCCAACGTGTTCGTACTCCGCGTGAACACTGGAACAGTTTAGGTACAACCGGGAATCGAACTCGGATCGTCCATGTACAATGCCCGCTCATTAACCATTGCGTTCCCTCCCGCCTTGTAAGCCATTTTATCGTATCTGTTACATCTCTCTGAACTTTTAAATACAGAGGCGCAAAAGGTTCACTTATGAAGTTGTGTGAAAAGGTACAATGAGGACACACCTTATAGTACCTCCCCCCTGGGTTCCGGTCTAAATTGGGAGGCTCTTCCCGGCTGTCCAGACACCTTTTTGGTAGATCAAACAGACGGTATGGGTCTCAACAACAACACCGTACAGTAATCTTACCGGCCGTCCAAACAGTTACTTTACACCTTTCTGATAGGTCGGACGGTCTGGGTCTCAACAACAACAACAACACCGTATTGTAAGCACAGGGTAGGACTTCCATGGTGGAGAACAACATCCATGGACTAGTGTCGCACTTAATCTATCTTTACGATGGTTCAACCGATGCATTGGCGATAAAAAGTTTTGTTATTTACCACAGCTATGCAAATATTTCTGGGAATTACCAAATTCAGCTCTACTACTAAGGCGACGTCAAATATCATAAAATTGAGCTTAGGCAGTTGGATGCTGTAATTGCCAAACGTGCAATCTTGGTATGCATATGCACACCATGGTTACGTTACATTCCGTGAGTATGAACAGAAAATCCAAAAGAAAAGAACATGTTGTGCAAGGATAAGAAAAGCCTGAGCAACATATTTAAGTATAAATTCAGTAACATAATATTATATTAGTACTTAAATACATTGCTCAAGTTTCCGCATGAACAGACAATGTATAATGTTGCGATGAGTTTTGATTCCGGCTGTATGTTATGGCTGCAATAACCTACTTCCGTAAAGGTTTTCAAAATTTAGGCACATATCAAGTTTTCTTACTGTCAGGGCTGATAGTAGCTATTTCATTCTGAATAATGGTAAAAAGCGTGGAACCGGTCCATGGTTGATAGTATCTAAAATAGGAAGACCATCCAACCTTTGGATACTCGTACCATAGGGTTTATAGTACACGAAATCATCGAATTACTGCTAACATGACAATATTATCTAGATGTCGGTATGTTGGCGATATAGTGCCAAATTTTTAGCCAAATGAATGTAAAAATATAAGTAAATTCAAAGTAAATGCAAAAATATGGCACTAAACTGGACAGATTATCATAAGGGATTTTCTTATATAATATTATATTAAATTTTGATTTACTATAAATTTTGATCCATTTTTAATTTTTACTTAAATATGTACCCACGACTATATTGTTTTCGTCTTGGGCCATAACTGCTAAATAATTTTATTCAGACACTTTATTTTACTTGAGTTCTAAAGAACTAAAATTAATAAGTAAAATACGAGTTATAAACTTGGCAGAAAATAAAATTAATGTATGCTTATAAAATAGTATCAACTCTTTCAACATATTATGTATAATCTTCTCCGAAGTCAGTCGTAAATAATATATAGATCTTAGTTCTTTTGAAAATAAATTTTGAAATCAAGATATGTAATTACAGTACAAATTGATAATACTATGATTTTTTAATATTTGTAGTATCATTGTTATATGGAAAATATACATTTCTTTCTAATGAATTCCAATTATAAAAAGTCATAAATCCCACACAGTCATACAATATAGAGTAAAATGTAATGAGGAGTTCGGGGAGCTTGTTACTGAGATTTAAGTAATAAGCGGAAAATGTTGCATGAAAAGATTGTAATTTCTTCTCAAAGATGTATTTTATTCAGATAATTCCAAATGCAATAATTATTCATTTCACTTTGTCCAAAAATGATAAAAAAACGTAAGAAATGGGTTTAAAATTTATGTTAATAATTTCAAGTGGGTTTTGGAAATATTTAAGTAAAACTGGTAAGTTCTGTTATAAACACTACACGTTTCAAATCATATGCATAGTTATAATAAATATATTTGTCTTAAAGTATTAATAGGCATTTAGCGTTCGTGTATCTACTAAATACTTTTCTGTCATTTGTAAATCACAAATTAAATTCATAGTAATTATATGCGTGATTACTTATAAAAGTAATTTTAATTTAAATCAAAATACATTTTTAATACTTTTACTTTCTAATACAGATGCATAGAAAGTATTGTTTATCAAACAGTTTAAAATTCGACATTTTGCTTGAAAATTATCCTCCTGAAATAACTTTAAATACTTTTAGAAAGATGTAGGGGAGACCAGTACGGAATAGTGTACTGGTGTAGATAGACCCCACAAGGGTGATGGAGTCAGCTGGTGCTATAACATTTCATTGGCATACAGTACGTTGTTCACTATGGATTTTTTGATTACTGATTGTCGTTGACATAATTTTTGGAAAAACATAGCAAAATCAAGTATATTATTGCAATAATCTGGAAATTTTGAACCAAGGTAAGCGACGGTTCAAGTATGCTTCCTTAATTAACGTGTAGCCCACTGAATACCACATGTTTTGAAATACTCCTTTGCATGATGCATTCTAAACAAAATTAATGCTGTGACCATATTGCATTTTTTCTAATGATGTGTATGGAACGGAACGGGTTTATAGTGCTTGGGGCGAAACGGAATATATCCCGTTCCACTCCAAACACTATAAATAAATAGAAATACTATGCTGATCAACTATCTGATCAATAAAAATATTAACATATTTTTCTACAGGTGTGTCGATAATTCCCTCATCAAAACCACCTCCAGAGCCCTTTCTGATGCTCATATTAATAACTCTAGAGTGTCAAGTTTTCAAGTCCTTTCTGAAAAAAACCAGTTCTCAAAGTTAAGCAAGGGCAGACACTAATACGAGAGAGAGGCAAAATTGCAACTTTTACATCATCCTGCATTCGAGATAAACTAGAAAAGCTCAGAAGGCTATACAAACGGAAAATTAAAACAATGAGAAAGCAGTTAGATGAAAAACAGAGAAAAAGTAAACTTCAGGAAAAGAACTTAAACCAAAAGAGCAGAAGGAAATTTAGAGAAAGAAAATAAAATCGAGGAAAATTAAGTCGCAGCATGTCAACATTGTAATGAACTGCATTCATCCTCCAATGAATATTGAATTTTATTGAGTGTAAAACGTAGTCCCATATTGCATGTGCCAATATAGAAAGCGAGGATCATGATTCCGTACTTATTTATTAATATTGTCCATCATAAAGTAAAAAAGAAGTAGGAAGCTAATCTGCCTTAATCTGCCCTGCATATGGGACAGAATTGGGCAACGTGGAATATTTTATATTTCTTTAAAGACATTTTTTGAAATTATATATATGTTTTTAATTAATTTCTTAAAGTAACTTTTGATGTTTCCATATATTATGTAAGTTTAAAAAGATGAATAAACTGCATTTTGTTTTCTGAATTTTTTTCTTATCATTTATTCATTCGAAATTTTCTCCAAACGTTAGGTAGGTACCTCATTCAGTCCTGGTCTCTCCTATATCTCTGTGTGATCATCTTTAGGTCCGACCATGCTTATTGTAATAAGGTAAAATTGTCCTTATCAAAATTATTGCTATAGGACTTACCTATGATGCCGACACTAAGGGTTGTTGTTGAAACCCAGACCGTCCGACCTACCAGAAAGGTGTAAGGTAACTGTTTGGACGGTCGGGAAGTGCCACCCAATTTAGACCGGAACCCAGTGGGGGAGGCATCCACAGGGACCGTACCCTCCTTCCCCTACCACCAACCTCTCGGAAGGACTTTCGGACCCACATGTTTAACGTGATCGTACTCCGCATGAACACGGCGGCAGTTTTGGCAGTGGCTGGAATCGAACCCGGGCCTACCGAATGCAACTCCAGCGCGCTAACCAATGGGCTACCGCGCCCGCCGACACTAAGGGTGGAGCATGTAAGCTCCTGGTTCTCAAACCGGAGAGACCAACACACAAAATATCAATAAATACACTTATCTAAATTTAATCAATTACTTTAATATTTACTTTCATATATATACATGTAGAGAGATCTTGATTATTAAATTTATTCCTAAATCCTTCGGGAGACATATATCTTCAACAACATTTAATTAACACATGGATTTACAACACATAATTTAAAAGACGCATATATTTTAACACATTAATTACTATTATCTACCAAAATCTAAGTAGTTCATTCAGTTTAGCTACACGAGCTCGTAATTGCGATAGGTTCGTAAGACCTTATTGTTACTTATACGATAGGTACTATGAATTGTGTGCCATCTATAATCATTATAAGAGATGAAACATATCCATACCTTATGTTTGTTTGTACCTCGATAGTTGATGGAGCCAACACTATGCTGAAAGCCTGCGTATAATATTTTAAAACGCCACTATTTCACTGTGCTCATATTTCGTTCACACATCACAATTTTTGCCGATCCGCGTATCTTTGGGCGATCGCAGGAGATATTTTTTGAATACTCCTGAAAAACATTAGGTGCGTCTAGGACTCTGTCGAAATTGAATCTCTTGGAAACTTCTAGAACATTCTCGAAAACACTTTTTCTTTTCACCTTGTAGTGTCATACCTCGTCTTTTGATTCGTTGTTGTGATGGAGGGGATGCGCGCTGTTTATTTATGTTTGCATTGCCATTGGTTCCCTCTGCAGCATTTAAATAGCTCATTAGCTTGGTTGGCATCCGTGATTGAAATTACAAAATGTCGTGCACGCCGTACGACACTTATCCAAGAACGAAAGCAAGTATCACCATCAGCATTTTATTCAATTATTTAAAAATTATATTTTCTTAAAAACTAGCAAATGGCTTTGGGTTCAGTAGCTGGCTGGTTCCCTAATTTTGCTATAATACTAGCAGCAGCATAAGATGAAACTTCCACAACAAATTTCTACCTTGAATATTGAATTTTATTTTATGTTGAAAGTATGTGCTAGCAATCAAGTGTTTTGCATAGTCACGAATCAAATAGTAATGCAACTAACATTAAAAAAAATCCAAATATATATTCAAATTTCTTCTACATTTGCATAAAAACTATTCCATTAAGGATGAGAAAAATTCTAGATACCTACGTTTAAATCCAGGAATGTATTTCCAATTTGAAACACGTTGTTAATTCACACTTAAATAAAATTTCATGTCAAATAAAAGAAATTGAATAAAACTTTGATCAATAATACTTAATACAGCGAATTATTTTAACTTCAGAAAAATTAACGACATATTACATTAAATAAATTGGCTGTTAAACTATACTTCATTTGTACAGCTCGAGAAATTATCACTTGAATTCACTTGGCTTATTATTCTTTTTTTTTTCAAATTTCTCATAGGAACTCATCGAACTTTTCATCGAAACGTACAAACATACCCATAAGGAATTATTAATTTTTAATTTTAGAAATTGTTCCTTATTCATCTAGGACTGTATGAAGAAGAATTACACGTGGTTAACGAGTCGGACGGTCTGGGTCTTCAACACTCAACGTGGTTAAATTGAAAGTATCATGTTCATCTAAGTAACTGCAACAACAAATAGCAAATAAAAATGCGACGATTGAAAGTATTCTCCAAAATATATTTAGAAGACGTCCAAGTAATAAAGAGAAAAATATTCTTCTATTGTCCAACAATTTTGCCATTTTTTTTATCTTGATAGCTCATCCAACATAAAATGGCTAAATTTCAGTACACGAGGTATAGAAAACTTTAGATGACGCAGTTCCGTCTATTCTTGGCGACATCAGAATTATATTTGTTGTTTCTCTTCAAAGGACATTTCACTTAATTATTTATACTTCCCTTGCTATACGTAGTTACATTCAGTATCTACATTTAAGGAATTTTTATCAATTCATAGAGATTGTGAAATTTCATTGTAATTAAAAATTGCTCTTCCAATAAGCCTGTTGTATTTAAATTTTTAAATTCCTAAAATTAATAGAATTATAAATAGGATGCTTACAAGAAATTACACAATAATAATTAGAACTATTATAATTATGAAATTGATTAAGTAAAATAATTTGATCTAATAATGAGCAAATCATAGAAAATATGATTAAAATGTTCATTAGTTAGATTTTATTTTAAGAAAATGGCATAAACTTTATTTAAATGTTTTTCTTAACCGAAAACTCATGATTTTACTGATTTCCATTGAAATGTGTTGTTAAATTGATTATGTAAACTTTTAATCTCAGCTTTATAGTCATGATGAATGGCGCTTCCTTTACCTCGTTTAAATCTCTTGAGTTTTATTGATTTTCTATTATTTAAATGGGGATTCAAAAAAAGGTGACTGCAAATAGAATATTTATTACCTACGAAATTATTTTTTACAATATTACCATTGAGATATAATTGATTTAATCCATATGGAAAGAAAGCACAATTTGATTTAATATAGAAATTTTCAAAAAAAATTATATCAGATGTATTAGTTTTTATATCCAATAATTATATTTTCAAAACCGTGTTTAACAAAGTGTTTATATTCTATTTTATTAGAAGTAGGAAGAAAATTATCATTGAGGGTATATTTATTACATGATCCTGTGAACATTCATACGTAGATGAACAAGGTTACTGGTTTGTCCTATATAAAATAAATTACAAATGTTACAGGATATTTTGTAGATGCAATTAAAAATTTTACAAAAATGCTTATGGCTATTTTGATTCGTTATTTGAGTTTTAGAAGCAAATTGGCAGGTTTTGCAATTTATATTCCTACATTTATTGAAGTTATAATTTTTAGAAGGGCAATTATTATATTTAAAACTATCTGTGGCACGTTGTTAAATTCATATCGGTCTAGACAATTTCCAACATGAATCGAAAATATTGGGCAATATCTATCAAATTATATAATAATAATTATAAATATATTTGCCAGTCACTAAATCGTATAAGTTGTGCAGTTCATAATAGTATAATTATTAGTATGACAAAATACATAGAGAGTATAATAAAATGAAATAAAATAATTGCTTATAGGTAAAACTGTATAAACAAATAAGTCCATGTAATGCCTAATACTAATGTTAGTATGGATTATATTGCAAAATAAAAAGAAAATATTTAACTATATAGTTACAATCAATTCTAAACTTGATTAAATAAAACACTAGGTATAAAGCATAGTGTAAACCTTGGATTCACATAGAATCCTATCCAATTATGTAAATGATAAGATTGTACTGAAAAGTACAGTAAATAAAAATAACAAAGGGATTCAATATCACCAGTACTAAAATTCCATAAGTAATTACCCAGTCATTCAAATATTTCCATTCATTGTATGGACTCCGTTCACAGTTTGTCTGGACGAAAATGTTTTCGTCTTTCAAGAAGGAAACTATTACAATACTTTAGAAATGATTTGTGTGAATTTCGTCATTGCCACAAAACATAAAATAACTAAATAACTAATTAGAAAATAAAAAAATAATGCCAAGATGTACCTGTGTACGGCAAGATTTATTTTTTCTATTCTGTATTTTATTGCAAATATGAAGTTCATCCGATGTACAGAATAACTAAAATCTTCAATAACATTTGGGCACTCTGCAAAAACGACGCGTAAAAAAATTGTATGTATGCACAGAAAACAGTGCGTTTTCTCATATTGCAGTTTTTCTATAATTATTAGCTTTTTTATATATTTCGAAAATTTATCACCCATGCTTCTAAATTTTTACTCGAGTCCATGCTAAAGAACTACTGTATATGTTTTGAGGGCATGTTAAAATATGTTGAAATGTTAAATTGTGTTTTTTAGCACTTTTAATCTGTTCATTAATATGCATTTAATAATTTTTTGAATTTTATAAAAAGTGTATATTAACAACTCTTACAATAGAATTATATTTTAAAATAGTTTGAGGCAATTCATTACTTTGCAAAAGACTTTAATTTCAATAACTTTTCAGAACATTTTCAGACATAGTGTGTTGTAATGAATGTAGAACTAAGTGTTGATTTATTTTCAATTCAATGAATGCAGTGCTAATTATGAACATAATTGTGAAAATCTGTTATTTTGTACAACTTATTGCTTAATTGAGTACTTTCGTAATAATCATTTCTTAATTATAAAGATTATAAATAAAAATAGGTTATAAGTTATATATTAGGATAGTATTTTATAGGTATGTAATTTATTTCTGTTTATAGAACACATGTTTAGAATGTTTTTCTTCACATAGATAAAACAAGAATATTTAACATTGTTGATTGCATATAACATATTCAGAAACTGGAAATGAAAATGAAACACGAATATAACTGAAAAAACATACTATACATGACATCCCAAGAAATGCATTTTTGAATTTGATTCTTAAATGCTAAAAATTCATTTATTTTATTTTATATCAAACACATTACTGTATGAATAAAAAATAAACACATTTATTTACTGTCTTTTTCTCATTTCACAATGCTCCATCGAATTATAAAAACATGCATTTTGATGAATTTTTAAATGCTCGCAGTTGTTCGCATTTTTCCGTTTCTTTGTGAAAATATATTTTTACGGTTTCTCAGTGGAAATATTTTTTGTCTAAACAAATGCTGAACTTCTAAACAACACTTACATGTACGGTGAAATGAATTCTTTTCATTCAAGCTCCTGTTTCGGGAATTTTTTTCAGGAATTTCCAAATGTAAATTTCAGGTTTTATTATTTCCATCTGAACTGTTTTTAGATGTTACATCCATTACTTTCATAACGTGTTACATACATGTTACATACATGTTACATGTTAGGTGTTACATCCATTACTTTCATAAAATGTTACATACATGTTACATGTTAGGTGTTACATCCATTACTTTCATAACATGTTACAAGCATATTACATGTTACATGTTACATTCAACATTAACTTGCATAATTTGTATATATAAATATATGAGTAAGATGAATCGGAGTATAACAGTAATATCTTAGTTTAAACACTATATTGTTACCAATACATAAATCTTTTGCGACATATTACCTATCTCAAAGGTAGAACAATTTTTACAGACAACCATCTCTAATATATGAAGGTAGGACTGCCAGACCGTGGACGGGCAGGCAGATTTGGCGAAATACGGCATACGTAGCAACTTTGAACGAATTCGATGGAACTTTCTAGAAATATCCGCTGGTTTTGAAGATACCGCTTTCTTTCTAGAGATTTATATGCAGAGTATAAAAGGAAATCCGGGTTCATTTTAACATGAGTTGACAAAATACAAGTTAAATTGGATTGTGACATACTTCATTGTTTTGAGGACAGATTAAACTATTTTGTGAATTAGTTGAGCATTTAATTGCTTCTTTATTGCTCCTGAAAGTTGTTTTGTGATATTGTAAGATAGATAGAGTGTTATTAGCTTATATTGTTCCTGTTTAGATCTATTGGTGCTTTAAACTGAAAGAGTTATTTCTACAGAAATTCGGAATAATTTCTATAATTTGGGATTGCACATGCGATTTCAGAGAAAACGTCAGAGTATATATGTGTTCTGGTAATAATCTAGTAAAATATCTATTTCACAGGATCTGCTATAGATAGTTATAAGATAATGAGATAATTACTGGTTATTCAGCATGAAATTCCAGAGGAGGCTGAGGAATTCACTAAACATTTTCACTTCTAGTTCTTTTTCTATTTTCGGCTCAAAAGAATTTTACTTAAAACATCTTCAAAATTAGATATAGATATAGTTTAGATGACATCTCAGATTTAATATCAAATTACGGTATTATTACTGATACTAGCAATCCAGATGTAATAATTTTTGCAAATGGGACTTTACTTCTTCTGTCTCAAGGGATCCGGCCTTAGACAGTTTTTGACAGATGTTGCATCCTGTTTATTTATTTTTTTTGGTACCTTTTTGAGTAAAGAAAAAATAAATATATATATATATATATACGGTTTTTACACTAGGTTTATGTATATTCTATCTTCATAGTGCATATAAATAGCAGAAAATATAATTACAAAGCATTATATATGTTAAATTGTATATTAAATATGCAAATAATTAATGCTTGCATTTTATTCTAAGCAAACATAACTGGTCAAAAACATTTCATAGTGTAAATGTTATAATCATTTTGCAGATAATACTACATAATAATTTTAATTGAATTCAATTATTAAAGGGCGTATTTCCTGTCTTGGACATTTTTTGACAGATGCTCCATCCTGTTTATTTATTTATTTTTTTGTACCTTTTTGAGTAAAGAAAAAATAAATATATATACTGTTTTTACACTAGGTTTATGTATATTATATCTTCATTGTGCATATAAATAACAGAACATGTAATTACAAAGCATTATATATGTTAAATTATATATTAAATATGCAAATAATTAATGCTTAAATTTTATTCCAAAATTTACATTTTCAGCAAAAATCACTGGCCAAAAATATTTCATAGTGTAAATCTTATAATTTCTTTGCAGAAAATACTACATAATTAGTTTAATTGAATTCATTAATAAAAAGGAGTATTTTAATTATAAATATATCTGGATGAATAGAATATCCCTTACATTTTTCCGTCACACAAATGCGCAGCCAGTTGTTGCCATGTAATGTTTCCAAACAAGTTGAATATACTAAAATGTTAGCCAATGTAATCATTAAAATGAAATAGAAAACCTATGGATTCTATTTAGAGACATCAAGCAATGTACGAGATTTTATTCCTCTTGATAAATCACAAAATCGTGCTGATATGAACATAAAATAAATCTACTTTTAAAGTTTGCACAGAAGAAAATATCTTATCCTCGATGCCAGACTCGCTTTACCAGTCAAGGGACTCGACCCCCAACTCGTTATTGTTCGCTTTGTGACATATTTATTTTCTACTGCTACGCATGCATAATACGCCCGTTGTGGATCTGTCATTTGTTCGCAAACACAAACCAACTATCTAAGCTTTTTAAACCCGACTAGCGTACATGACAGCCCTTGTAAAGTTCAGGAAATTTGAGGCATGCTTGAAACGCTTCAGTTGAAAACTCTAATTCGAATTTTTGATTCCGTCACAATAATTTCCCTATACATTATAATATGTTTATAAAGAAAGAAAAAATATTGCCAAACGTATTCTTCTATGGTTTTAATAGAACCCTTTCCAATTAATTTCCATAAAGATACAAAAAATAGTTTTAAATATTGAAATGATAAAATAATAAAAATAATATGTTTACATTTTCAGAAGATAATTATAAAGCTATAATTTATTTAGTTTTTGCCCATGTCTTGAAATCTGATTCATTTTGTTTAACAAAAGAATAGTGGATCCATTAGTTTGAATGATTTTATAGGCTAATCTGAGTTTTCAAAGCTATTTTAATTTGCAAGTTAATAGAGCGACATATATGTGAAGAAATGTTTGTGAAATTTCGAAATTTAATCTCGTACGTTACATCATTTGTAAAAAAAACTGTGGCCGCTGCAGTCTGTTTTTTGTATAGACATAGAAAATCTTATCAGGCGTACATTCATTACACATTATAAATGTTTCTCAAAAGTTAACTATTCATTATGATATTTTAAAAAATCTTATTTTCAAATGAATTGAAAGGAAATATGTTCTATTCAAAGTGAAGTTCATTTTCTTTAGAAAGTCTTCGCAACAATTTCAAATTTCAAAATTATGAAACAAAAATTTTAATATAGCCACTGCATATAATACAATGCGATTTAATACTCTGTTTATCTGAGCTATTTGCAAAATACTAGTGTTTCTAGCATGTATAAAAAATGTATACAATGCACAGCATGTATAAAAATATCTGATGTGGGCAGTACAAGACTTTATAATGCAACGAATTTACTTCTTTCACAATAAAAAAATGATGTATAAGGTATCGGCACAATATTTTTAACTTTGCACATTTGATGGTTTTCCGGCTTAAAGCATGTAAAATCATTTTAAAATACCCAATTAACTTATACAGGGTCTTTCAAAAGTCCGTATAAACTTTAAAAATTCATTAAAAATCGAAAAATCATCGCATTGAGACACGATGTGTACCATAAGTATTATCAGGACGTTTTTTTTTTTTTTGACGTGAAAAAATAGTTTAAAAAATCACCTATAGATGGCGCTGAACGCATTGGAAAGACAAAGAAAATAACTTACTCTACGTTCAGTACCTTTATTATGCGCTATTAGCATCATGTGTTATTAGCATCATGTGTCCAACTTGTCCTCCTGGCACTGGAGTCCATTAACGATGGTCTTCCACATCGTGGACGATCCTCTAAACATCCAGTTTCTTCAAATCGTGTGGCAAGGCTTCAGTAAGACCTTTTCCTTTCTTTAGATTTTTCCTAAATCGGAATTTTCGCAAAGCATTTTATGCTGATTCCCCGCTCACGTAATACAGCTTCACTAATAAGGCTTTTTTGATCAAAGTTAACATTCTCGCAAAACCTTCTTCTTTGCACCGTTTACTAATGAATGAAATGAAGAATCTACAGATCAATACAGCTCTTTTATAGCAGCCTCATTTACATATTTCTGGAAGATGTATTCGGGTAAGCGCCACCTATAGGTGATTTTTTAAAATACAAAATGTTTGCACGTCAAAAAAAAAACCCCATTCGGACAATAATTATGGTACAAACGGTATCTCAGTGAGATGAGTTTTCGATTTTTAATGAATTTTTAAAATTTATACGGACTTTTGAAAGACCCTGTATATCACGCAACACTAAATTGACAATTATCAATATTGGTAGCATCTACAATAAGCAATATAGTCCATGTATTAAAATATTTTTAACATTATGTCATCAATCATTTCAATTTCATCATTTACGTTAACTTAGCGTCAATTTTGATATGTTAACCATATTTTCGTCAATCTGGCACGAAATATAGCCAAGTTGGCAATACTTTACTAAATAAGTCGCCAAGTTCATCAAATTGATTGCCAATCTTTACAGACAGATGGGGAGAAGAGCATTTTTTATATATAAATGACTATTATACAAAGTACCTTCTCTCGCGAATGGAACAAACTATATCCATGAGAATAATGTTAACAAATTTGTCGCGCAATATTACATATAAAAAGTAAACATATTTTACAATAGTTAACACAGTCCAACCTGCTTTAAATGGTGTGTCAGGAGACTGGAAGAATTTTCTGTCTTGAAAAGATTTTCGTTTCATGCAGGCTTCAGGAAAAGCTAAGTTCAGAGTTTATCTGGAAATGCATATAGATATAGTCCATATGAAATTGGCTACCTATACATGCTTTAAAATTGCAAATTTAACAATCAATGTTACAACAAAAATAATTGAAAATCTGTTGAGCTAAGACATGACACTTCACGATGACAGAATTGGACGTTTTGCGATTCTAGCTTGAATGCTTTATTTTTGACGGAATTTAAATTTTGAGCATCACGTCGTTTTGATATGAAAATTACGTAATCGTTAATTTTATTTTAAGAATTAACAAAAAAACACATTACTACAATAAGAATAGAAGTTCTTTAGGAGCAAGACTTCACACTTTACGATGATAAATATTAAACACCGTAGCTGGAAAACTGTTTGAGCAATACTTCGAAAAATTATTAAACACAAAGTTTTCATCAGAACAGCATGATGTTTTTTGGGGGGAATGCCTATAATAATATTAGAATATTATATTTAAAATTTAAAATTTATATTTGTATAACTCGAGAATTTAGAAATACATATTTAAATCTCCACTTCCAAATGCTCAAGATGCCTGACGTACTCGAATCGATAAGCAAATGGGGAGTGACGACGATTCTTGGCGAATTAAACAAAGTCATGAACCAAGTCAATAACTCTAGAAGTACAAAGATTATCGTATGATTTTATGCAAGGATTTAGGAAACCCTAGCGGTGCTACACAAACACGATCAGACTATGGGGGAGTACGGGAAGCGCTTTCGCTCCCTGTTAAACATAGAATAAAAATTAATTACAAAGTTCTAGGGCATTAAAAAACCAGTACTAAGCGCTTCTTCCCCCACAGCGATAACTACAAAACAACTCTAAAAATTGCGATTCCAAAAGAAACAATTTTATCAATCTGTATGTAGCAGTGTAAACTTAGACATTTGGAAATACGCTAAATGAACTTATTACACGTGGGCAGGCATGAAACTTCGCTAAAAGTGAAAATTTTATATTTTGTGTATGATAAAGTCAATTTGCGACATTGTCTGAATGCTTGATTCACTTTGTTCTTTTTTATGGCGCTAGGGTGGGGAATTAGATTATATACACTGGTCTTCAGTTTCTGTGGTGACTAAAATTAGATAATTTGTCAATACATTTTATTAAAATTATTAAATTCATATATAATTGCCGATGTGATAACCTACCATAATTAATTCTTGAGTTTCTTATATAGTAGTGATTAGTGCATGTGGCCACAAGAACCCATCATATTTAATTTAGTATGTGGCCAAGTGTTTATTCTGAAAAGCAATTTGATTAATAACATGAAATTAATTTCACTTATCCAATAAACAGACATTAAATTGCTCAAACAAAATGTTATTAATAATTATTAATTTCATCATTAAATATTATATACTAACTTTATCAATTATTAACATAATAGTTACTAGAGCTGTCTTCGTGTTCTGCTATACGTACGACTACTATGTATTTTGTCCACTGGCTACTGAGCCTTCAAAATCATTCCTCAATGTGCTTATGTAAATGATTACCTGATTAATCTTTGATGCCTTTCGTCGGGACTGGTGATGCCTTTCGGACAGATAAGACTATTTGTCCTGTCATCTACCATTCTCACACACACTGGCTAGGAGCATACATTTTCGAGCACACATGAACTTATTAAAATCAAGGTAACTGTAATGTACTTTCATGTAACCAGAAAACGCAAGATTCTCTGTACGTCATTTCATGGCAACAGTAAGGCAGGAATATCTGTACGACATTCCATGTCAACCGTAAAATCATAATTGTTTCTGTACGTCCTCTCATGTCAACCGTAAGTTCGGTTACTATATCTTTTTCACAAACTCTCGTATGAGGTCCTCTGTCCCCCCCCCCCTTCTGCTCATTGACGTTGGCAATTTGTTCTGCCATTGGTTCCAGTTCTGTGGGAGGAGCTTATGTTAAGCTCCATTGGGCATCTTCTTTTGTCTTGGAGTCGAGCGTCGTTCATAAAGCGCACATGTGACGAGGTCATAATCTCATAGCTTGGAAAGTAAATTACTGTCCACCTCATCATAGAAACTGGCAATAAAACTTGGGTTTGGTGCCAGCCTGTTTCTCTTTGCATCTGTCGACAAAATTATGCTTTCTATTCGTAAAGTTTATATTTTAATAGCTATTTTCACGTACTGTATCACAGTTTCCTTTCCATCTTTGCGGGGGATAAAAATGCTTAATATAAATTTTGAAACAATTTACAACTTTGTAGTTGACTATTTCCTTGTTTCGGACAGGAAGTGCGATAATCGTCTATACCCCTCATGAAAGGGGGTCAGCCTAAGAATGTGATCTCGTCATGTGGCATTATTGGGGTTTCCTATATTCACCTGAAGAAAATATATAGTGACACTAATGTTTCTAGAGCTATTGACCTGGATCACGACTTTTCTTGGCCCCTGTATATTTACATGAAATCTGAGTTCACGACTTTCAATTGTGGACATTTTACCAGATGTAGGACTTAAACCAATATTCAGGTAGAAAAATGCAAACTATACTACACGAAATAATGGGAATGTTGAACCGATCTGTTATTGTTCTTGCAGCGTAAAGTGCAATGGCGTATTGATAGTTCATTATTATTTGATTTACAACCAAGTGTACATAAATGTCGTGATTCAAAGAATATAATTCTTAAAGCATTTATATGTTAAGAATGCTATACGAGTACATCACTAATGTCATTAATGTAAATACATTCTGTAAAATATAATAATATATATTTTAACCACTAAAATTCAATCTAATGCCTGGTTGCTGTCTGGAATCATACTATGATTTTTAAGGTTTTACTTCAGCGGATCTATGTGCAGTCTTATGAAATTCTAAAACATTTTTTTTAGCATTTATACACTTATGTAAATTTGAACAAAATGTATAAAAAATTCTATGTATATGACTAATAATTATCATGGAAACTAAAAGTTTTATTGGAGATTAAACTTCCTATACTGCAATTAATGCGACAATGATGAATGACTGTAAGGGCATGATCAATCATATTCTGGTTATTATTCCATCATGATCGGCATCTGACATTTTTTCTCTGTTTAGGCCCACTCATAGGGTGGAAAATTTAACTATTTTTATTTTGATGAATTATAGGGACCAAAATTAGCCACCATTTATCACCATCTGTCATTCATTTTACTAATTATCATATATTCACAAAGTCTCCTAAGGTTTAATTTAAAAATAGAAATCTGAGATGAATATGATATTAATATAAAGGATCTTTGATAAAAATGCCCCGTTGGAGAAAACATTAAATATTTTATTTTCAATTTAAATACTTCATTGTAATTTATTATCAATTATATGGGAAATTATGATGTATTGTCGCAGCGGAACTAAAGATTATGATGTATTGTCGCAGCGGAACTAAAGATTAATATGTATTGTACTTTTAAATTCAAAGAAATACTATTTATGATTAAACCAAATCTAAGGAAAAATAAGAATTAAGCTACAACTCAAAATAAGTTAGAATGCAACATGCATATAGTATTTCGCGGTTGCATTGGTACTCCTACTTCACTACTATGAAGGAAAACAGATCTACTGTCTAAAAGACAAAATGCAGTGATTTTACTTTTTGTACCAACTGAATTTTATATTTGTTATTACTAGGAGACTTGCTCGCTTGCCCGCTGATGCTCGCCAACCCCCGTAAATCGCCAACCCGCGCTGAGCTTGCTTCATGAGTTTTTCGTAGCGCTCGCTGCACAGACATATATCGACCGTTGGAGTTCTGCCCTTTATTCGCTGATACTCACCAATCTCACTCTACCGAAGGCTCACTTCGCGAGTTTTTCCAACCCCGAAGGCTCACACGACCGTCTTCGAGTCCCCTGCTAGCTTTTGCTCACTAACAGCCCGACTTCACGAACTCTTTAATCACATCTGTTACGGAAGCGTAAAACTGCAGTTGGTGCTCTGTCCCTTCTTCGCTCTTGTTCTTCAACCCCCAGATATTCTTTCGCGATATTCTTTTTCCCGACCGAGAAGTGTTTATGCTATATAACTTTCAGTTTCATCATGGAGTTAGGAAAGAATAGATAAAACTCCGACGAATGAAAAGCTTGAGAATACCTTAATGATTTGAGAATTATACGTAGTAATCATCAGTGTTTGTAACGTCACACTCTTCTTATTTGACATAACAGTAGAGATGTGGAACGGAAAATTTTTCACGGAAAATTTTCCGCTACATTTTTCCTGAAAATTTTTTAATTAATTTGAAAATGTAATATGTAGTACATATTTAAACATTAAACATTGGTTGGAGTTTATTTCCAATTATTTTAAAACATTGGTATCCTCATTTTAAAACATTGGCATCCCAGTATTATTTTAAAACATTTGTTGGAGTTTATTATAAATCTTTGGGTTGACTTTAATTATCATACGTAAATTGCCCGTAAATCGTATAGCCATCGTTGCCGCATAAAAACCCACCATTATTCTTTGTGCTAGTTCCTAGAAAATAAGTTTATTAAATCATACTATACAATTAACTTCACCCATTTTAAACTTTAAAATCAACATTATTTATTAAACATACACACACACACCATTTAAGATTAACTTACATTAAATAAATATATATATTTAAGAAGGAGACTGGGTGTGTGAGATCAGGCATTTATTAGCCTAAAATCATTATGACCTTTCATAACAGCTGGCTCTTACATACCTCTGTTATTGTCTTTAGACGTTGAACAGAAGGTGGGTCATTCATTGTTGACGGTCACACCACTTCTCGATCTGAATGCTAACTGCATATAGACTGTTAAACCACACTCTTGGCCCACAGAGCCTCTTAATTCTTAAAGTGGACTGCATCACACCATTTCTTAATACCGACTGCTTCACACCATTTCTTAATACCGACTGCTTCACATATCAATTCTGTTTGCTAATGCATGTGTAACTTAATGAACGCATCGCCTCTATGTGAATAAGGACTCTTGTCTTGATTTTTCTGCCTGTTGCCAAAAGTTTCGCTTGAGGTTCAGATACACTCCTCGTATCTCATTGATTGTCCTCAGGGCGATGCAGCAACACTTCTTCATTGGTTCATTATTTAACCAATCGGCATGGTTTCAGCTTTGGCTTCCATTTATATTTTCTGACCCAACCATACTTGTAATTTAAGAGCCTTTATATATTGCTCTTATGACCTCTCGGGCCATGACTGTTGTAAACTGGTGCCTACGAGTATTGGTTCTTATCTGGCTTGGTAGATATTATAAAGCTGCTTACATTAACACAGCCAAAATGTCTCCTGATCTCACATAATACTCTTCCCAAACTGTTTTTCTGAAAAGCAAGTAGTTTTACAAGAAGTTTTGAGCATTGAGTTTCCTAATTTTGAAAAGGAAAATGAAGGAGGGCTGGGGGCAATTGTGTGTATGTGCGCTTTATTTAAAAAAATAGAAAATAGAATAACTGTCAAACCAAATGGGTACAAGTAACATTTCGTTCATTCTTATAAAAAGACAAATAAAGTTTTAAGGAGCCTATTCATTCAGAATTAAATTCTCCAAAATTTGTAAAAGTATAAAAACAAAATGAAATGTTTTCTCAAGTTCTGTTGAAGAAAAATGCTTTAATAGCAGTAAATGTATGCTTAATTCATCTTGCAAATTGCCTCTTCTTTTTCAGGATACTAACTTGTTCAATTACAAGCAGGTATTTTTCAAACAATTTTAGATATTTTTAAAAATACTTAATTACAAGTATTTTTTTGTCGTGTAACATGTTACATTTAATAATCTATTTCATAGTAAACTAGTAATTTATATTTTATCTTTGTTATTTCTTAAGAAGATAGTAGAGTGTTTGTTTCCTTTTGAATTATCAGTAGGTATTGAATGAAATGCAATATAATATTTAATGTATTTTCCAATTATAATCGGTTTTACATGTTTCAGAATATTATATTTTATAATCTATTTTTATATCTATAATAAACAGCAAATTATTTACGATTCTGAGAAGGTTTAGCAGTTTTAAATTATTTCTCATGCTATTCCTTTTATGCAATGGTTTAAAATTGGAATTCTGAAGATAAAAAAATATTATTATAGATGAAATAGAATTTTTCTTTGCAAATATTCAAAAGCTAGCGTATTTAAGGAAAATAATAAATTGTAGCTGCTAACTGCAGCAGACAGATATAAGATATTTTCATGCATATAATTTTTAATATATTTCTATATTTAAATTTTCTTTTAACCTTATTATTATGTTTGACTGTAGCTGTAATCTAAGAATAAAAACTTTTACATGCCACTAAACATATTATTCCTACTGAAATGCAATATAGAGAATAATTTCAAAACTTTCAGGAAAATTTTTCGTTTCAAAATTTTCAGGAAAATCCACATCTCTACACAAGAGTAATACGTAGTGTTTAGAAAAGGTAGTTTGATTATTTTTGAATTAAAGTTTCCTTATTATAAGTAGAAGTAATCAGCATTTTTTACTTGCCGTAGACAGGTTACAGGACGTATGCAGAGAAAAATAAATTGTACGGTTAAGTGTATTTGAATATATTTTATTTCTATGGCCTAATTTACATTGCATCATTAAACAAATAGTATTTATTCAATACCAGCCTTTCGTCATATAAAAGCATATAATGCGATAGAACTTATCCCAGCGCGACATGAATTTTGCTTCAAGTGATTTTGGGGTTTTCTCAACAGCGGATTTTTAACTCATTCGCTTTATCTTCATCAGTTATATAGTTACAATAATAACGAAAATCTAAACGGTAGCTTGAGTCCGACTCGCGAAGCGTGTTACGGGTATTGGAGAGCATAGCGAGCAAGGGGCCGAGCCCCCTAGTCGTTTAAATATTACTTATTTTCAAATGGCAAGAGCGTTTTCAACACTGGTTAAGTAACAGAGGCAACAAACAGTGACAACAAATAAAATATCCATTTCAAAATTCCATGAAATATAGAAATTTTAATCCAATTGTAACCAACATATGAGCCGACACATGCCACAGTATTCTAAATCAGCATTCAAAATCGCAAATCATTTGATGCTATAAGTTAGGCGCTAGCCTTGACAGAAAAATTTTAAAATGATTTTGTCAGTGGCCCAGGAGGTTGTACTCATCTGTTTCAGAAATGATTCATAGAGAGATAACTCATATTTCTTTTTTTAGGAATTAAAATTGAGTTCTGGTACTTTTGTTAACGATTCTCTGAACTCCATTTTGATCCGCTTATGTGTTCTGTGCTTTGGTTTCTTTATTTGAATTTCTCTTTTAGTCTTAGGTATCATTTATGAGATTTGGGCTTTTATTGTTAAGAAATGGTTTATTTTAGTCAGACATTTCTGTTGTATTTTGTGGCTTTATAAGTGTTTTTGCTACCTTTCTGCTTTCAGACTGGATGACCTGATTTTCGATTTGCTTTACAATTGTTAAGTTCTGAAGCCATTCTTTGTTTGCTCTATTAGTGCCCCTATAATTAGTGAATCTAAATTTATTCCCTATGTTGTGTTAGATATATATATATATATATATATATATATATATATATCATATAAAATCCAGTAAACAAATTCAAAAAGAATTCCTATGCATATCCACAAAAATCAAAGGCACTACTCAGGATAAGGCGCCAAGCCGCTCTATACTCCGAAGCAGAATGTAATCCAAGAAAAAGAAGATTTGAAGGAACTTGGGATAACCAAATGCTTTGCATTTAATGGTTGGGGAGGATTGCGACTCCCCCTCCCGTTTAAAGCTGCTTTTCTAGCCTAGGCAAACGCTCACGGTACCAATGCAAAGCAAAGGTTGGTCCCCAATGCGTGCTAATACGAAGGCACCCGGATACGGAAGAACAAGACCAACCAAACATAAGGAAACTGGACCAAAAGTGAATCCTGCCCAACTCGCTATCATATATATGTTCATTTTACGCATGCGTGCAATCTTAGCAGGTACGCATAAACTTTATTTGCAAATTGAATTGCTATTTATTTGCAAATTGAAGTAAACTGTCAAAATCTACATGATCCTTGAAAATCGATCTATAGCAATCCTTTAAGAAATATATAGGATAATGTTTATATAAAGCCTCTGTTATGATTTTAATATTGCTATTATTGCAATCTTTTTTAAACGTGTTGTAAATTTGATTTCTCTTGAAGTGTCCGAGTATGATATTTCTGAAAGTATTTTTGGTAAGATTTGTTTTAAAATCGATGAGATGATTTATCTTCATTTTATATAATTCTCTTTTGTCGTATAACGTTGTATAATGACCATATAATCCATGTTTTTTTATTGAGATGTCCAGAAAATTTACCGCTTCATTTTCTTCTTTACAATTTTCTATTAATTCCAATTCCGGTGGGTAAAATGTGAAATCGAAATTGGTGGTGGTTTCATAACTCCCCAATAGCACATCGTCAACAAACCGGAAATATGGTATCTCTGACAAAATATGGGTTCCTTTTTCATATGTTGAGAGGTAAATATCGGCCAAGATTGATGAACAGGCTCCTCCCATTGGGATTCCCTTTATTTGTCGGTAATAATTATTTCCGTTATATAGAATATTATCTTTTAATACCAGTTCAATAAGATCAAGGTATCTACGATAAGTAATAAACTATATATATATATGTAATAATTATATATATATATATATATATATATATATATATATATATATATATATATATATATATATATATATATATATATATATATATATATATATATATATATAATATATATATATATATATATATAAAATAGACCCAAATAGTAGAAACAATATATATATATATATATATATATATATATATATTGTTTCTACTATTTGGGTCTATTTTGCGTTTTGATTTTTGGAGCATCTGATGGCGGTTAACCTGTTTTTCTGCGACTTGCTCACGGCTTTCTACGACTTGATTGTTTGACGTTTTATGTATAAACGCTGCGCAGTCCATCTTGCTTTGGATTTGTATTTAATTTTTTTGTATAATATTGAAGATTACCCAGGAAGATGGTGTTGCCTCCCCCAATAGAAAACGTGTCTGCCACAAGGCTAATGCGAACCAATACTAGAATCAAAATGGGAATAAATCAGAGTGTCCCGCGTAAAGCCACAATGCCTTTTTAAAAAAATTCTCGAAGGAAAGTGTAGGACACGATTTGGACATGATTTAGACACGATTTAAAAGATGTAGACATGGTCCCGAATATCCCTATTCTTCGTAAACTTGCCGAAGGCATGATACGGCTTAAGTCGAATTTTAACTTGGATTTGTGACAAATTTAAAGATATAGTATGAATAAGAGTATCCCACTCATCTGTAGAACACTGAATAACGAAAATCATCATTCAAGGCCGATCAACCAAACATATATCATCGATCTTCGAGGAAATTTACGTTCTCTGGGATCTGAGGCACCCTTCTCCTAAAAACTTCCAGCTGAAAAATTCTAAGGCCAAATATTTTCCTGATCTCTCTTTCTTGATCTTTCCTGAGAAATTTCCTGATCTTACTTCCACCTGCAGATCCCTCTCCTTCTCTACTTACGATTACAAGCATTTTAATGTATAAATCAAGATTCCTTTTATCAGATTGAACTAACCTAAAATGTATTTTAATTATCAAATTACCAGGCATACCTCAGAATGGTGATCGTTTCTAAGCAGATGTCTGAAATGAACTAGCAAGCAGGACTCAAAAAAATTGTGAGTTGCCAAGAGAATCTCCCACGGTGTGCAGGAATTTCTGGATGAACTCACAAATTAGACCACGAAACACCCCTGATATCACTCCTTGACGAGATATATTTCATGCCTCACTTACTAATTATCTTTTAGCCCCCACTTACTTGTCTTTTAGCCCCCACTTACCTCACTTACTTGTCTTTTAGCCCCCAGTGGTTTCGGAGTGCCCAATTTGACAAAATATATCGGTTGGAGTTATTTCTATTTTATGAGGTGTAGATATACTGCAGGCACTCTACAGTGAGGTGTCTCCCTTGACATGACGTCATGACCTTTTGTCTTTGGCTGGTTTTTCCAGATATGACGAAGCTAATTCAACATGTCCTAGAAATATATATATACACTCAAGTGCCAAAAGTCATGGTATACCTCTCTAATATCGTATTGGGCCTCCTTTTGATCAGCGAAGTGCAGCAACTCAACTTGTCGTTGACTCAATTATTCGGCGGAAGTTTCCAGGAGAAATGTTCAGCCATGATGTCTCGATAGTAGTCAATAATTGCATGGTTGCGGTAGATGCTGGAATTTGGCACAAATAGCTCTTTCAATCATATCCCAGATGTGCTCCAAAGGGTTCATGTTGGGCGATCTAGGTGACCAAGTCAAATGCTGGAATTGTCCAGAATGATCTTCAAACCAATCTCGAGCAATACTGACCTGGTAACACTGAGCATTATCATCCTGGAACATTCAATCGTTATTGGGGTGCGTGAAGTCTATAAACTGCTGTAAATAGTCACCAGACAGCTGAACATGGCGATTTCCTGTCAACAACCGGTTCAATTTGACTAATAGACCCAATCCATGCCAAGTAAACACTCCCCATACTATTATGGAACCACCACCAGCTTGCACAGTGCCTTGTTGATAAATTGGATCCATAGCCTCATAGGGTTTGTACCACACCCGAACACGACCATCAGCTCGTACCAACTGGAAACATCACTCATCGGACCACGCTAGCTCCTTCTAGTTATTTAGGATCTATCGCATGATGTAGCGCAAAAGTGCTTACGTGTGGTCTGGTCTTGTGCCCGGTCAGTATAGTCCTTTTTTAAAAATCATTTTGCTCGAAATATTAGCCTAGAACAGACCTAAGAATTCGTAGCTCCAAGTTTGGGCTACTTCTGTTGAGGCACGGGTGTTCTGTTTACATTAGCTGTGGAATTACCGGCTTTATAACACCAGAAATGATCAATGCGATAAGTAATTATTATCACCAACTTCTTGACATTCAAGGCTAGGGAATGTCTTGAAAACCAGCGATACGGTTACCTAGGTCGACAGCTGACATAATATCTTTGATGAAATTGGAAGATTTACAGTTTAACAAGCCGACCACTTACCTTATTAAGGATAATTACAAGCTTTAGAGTGGCGCATAACCATATATTGATAACAAGAAAGTCCCAGTATGTGCAAAAGTAATCCTATCGATTGCAACACTATTCTTATGGGACTGAGAGCTCCTGAACATGAGAACTTGACATACAGCAACCTGACTAGAGGATGTCCCACAAAGTATATCACTGATCCCTACTTCATATTATCACGTGGTCATAGAGACATTATATTAACGATAACAAAATAAATCAAAAAATAAAAAATTTATAAATTGTGAAAGATTTAATTAAATACATTTTAGAGCATTTCGAATTTATTTACAAAATAGAGATTTTGCTATATAATGAATATTCTATGAATTCAACTATATATGCACATAATCTCCCAGCCTGGATCACAGTGGAAGAATATAAATAGTATTATTGTATAATGTAAATAAATTGAGAAAATTAAATTATGATATAATGAAATTAGAAAAATTTTATATACAAATTATAAAGTATTTAGGTCAATTTGAGTTTATGTCTTAAATTGTGTTTGGTTAAGACAACCTGATGATTGCATAAATACTTATTGTTCTTCATATCTGCATAAACGAACAACTTTTATTGGCCACCTCAGCTTTTTTATTATCTTAGACTTTTGGGAATTAAACTAATAATTGATTTTGTTACAGTAAAAATTCGACCTTGGCGATAAACTAGCCGACTAAATAAAGTATCGCTAAATTAAAGAAAATGCCGCTAAATTGATAAAAATAGGGTCGAATTGAAAACTTTAAACACAAGGCATAGTAGGATTTCTATTTTAAATTTTATGAATAGATTGGAATTCAAACTAATTAATAAAAGGGTGTTATATTGAGTTTATTTCCATATTTCCATAAGGTCGATCTGTTTGTCCTACTTAGTGACACATTTGTCGGCCTTGGCTGCAAACTTGGAGACTTTTAAAAGTATCGCCAATATGACGAAAATATTGACACATTGCTGAAAACTACGCCAGGTTAACTAAAAAGATGCCAAATCGAAAAAAATTAAAATCAAACTATAATAGAATTTTGATTTAAAGTTTTATGAATGTGGATTAGAAGTTAAACTAATTAATAAACGGATGCTATATTAAGTACATTTCAATAGGGACTGTTGTTTGCCCCACTTACGGACAAATGTGGCTACCTTGGCGAAAAAACGACTTTTTAAATGTCGCCAAATTGGCGACGAAATTTTTGTCAACAAATTGATGAAAACTGAGCTATTTTAATGAAAATTAAGCCAAATCGATAAAGATTAAAATCAAAATATAAAGTAATTGGAATTTTGATTTAAAATTATATGAATGGATTGGAATTCAAACTAATGAATAAACTGGTAGTATATTGTAGGGTCAGTCTGTCCTAATTCGTGGTAAAATTGACAACCTTGACTTCCAACTTTTGAAAACACTATTGCAATTTTTGAAACATGTTGCAAAATTAACAAAACTATGCCAAATCACTAATGTTAAAAATTCAATAAATCAGAATATCTACACTATTAATTCAATATAATTTTGTTGATAATTACTGTTGCTTTGAGGAGATTATCAATTTAATATTCTTTATTCAAAATACAGCAAGCTTCACTATTCGTGGGACAGTTTAGTTAAAACATCTAGGGGTCGTAATTTAATTGCGATTTGTTAAGGAATGGTATGGTATATATTGTCACGTCCGTATCCTTTGGAATCCTGAGTATACACGTAGGATACAAGAACGAGTCCAAGTTTCTGGATGACTTACATTTATTCACAAGCACAAAGTAAACAGGAACAATATACAATCAAACAGCACATAAATACTCCACTAATTTCACTGTTATTATTCTCAAAATACTGACGAAAATAATTGCATAAAACAGCTGCTACTATTCTCAAAACATTGACAAAAATCACAGTCCAATATATATCCTGTCACGTTCATTTGTCAAGTCCCCTCCAACTGAGTGATGAGTCCTTTTTATAGTCTCTCTATAGAAACTTCTGGAAATCTCTCCATATCTCCTAGACTAATCGTTATTTCGTTAAGTTTCTGGAACATTCCGAAAATCTCCAAATGTCGCCAAATTCGCGATAAATCGCCAAATCTGGCATCCCTCATTCTAACTGGTAAATCTTGGCAACACTGGTGTCATGTCATGATGACGTCATGGACTGTGTTTTCTTCGCCTGAAATTCGAGACAGATGACAGAGGAGTCGACAAAGGGAATATTACGCGTTCGCAACAATGTATTTTGATATAGTCTGCCCATTCACTTAGCAACAAATTTGTCCACTTTTTAAAATGCTTCCAAATTGACAAAAATGACGCGAAATAACGTAAAAACTTTTCACAAATGTAAATACGGTGTGCATTAACACGCGGGAATTGCACTCCGACGATCTGAGTTCGATTCCCGACATGGTCATGCGGAGTACTGTCACGTTAAATATGTGGTTCCGTAAGTCTTTCCGAGAAGTTGGTGGTAGAGGAAGGAGAATACGGTCGAAGCCTCCCTTACTGAGTTTCCGTCTAAATCGGGTGGCACTTCTTGGACGTCCAAACATATACATTACACCATCGGGTAGGTCGGACGGTATAGATCGAACGAACGAACGGCGGTGTGCTAAGATCTATTTAACAATATTAATATTCTAAGAGTATATTATTAATTGTAATGTATATTGGTGATATTTATACGTCTTAACAAATAATATAGTCATGTAATTATCATATATTCATTCTTTAACTTACCACCAGAATAAAACAAATTTAGAACTTTCTCCTCTATATAGTAAGTTCAAAATATATAAAAAGGAAGGCGCGAGGGCAAAAATTTCTAGTTCAGCTGACGTTCTCGCATGTACGTTTCACGGACAAAATAAATAAAGAGAAGAATATACATTTAGAGCAATTAGTTGCAAACATATCTTATTATAGACTACATCCAAATTTAAAAATATGCTTTTTATTTTGTGGGAAATGTGACGATGTATATGTGTGTATTCTCTTTTATTTCTTACATATATTAAATGCAAGTTATTTAGATCCAATATCAACTTCCAATGCTTCTCTTGTAATGCTTAATATCCCCATGATTGAGTTTCATCTTAGTGAAATAAAATATTGATTCGGACGAAGTGAGTAACAAAGGCAAGGAACTCGACATTAGCAGCGTACGCTGTAACACTTTCAGCAATCCCTGCGCGCTAACCAGTGGGTTGTCGCACCTCTTCGGGTTGATATCGGTTTAGATGAGTATTCATTGAAGTCTTTCAGTTGCTACACAGTAGCTCACCTTTTCTGCCTTACAAGTCGTCTGAGACGCCGTTAATCCCGTACTTGATTTGTGGTTTTCGATTCACAGTTCCGCTTTTTAGACAGCGACTGGGGGGTTCTGTTTCCAACTGTTATTGTGGCAACCGAAAATTAATACATTCGAAGTTACACTTTTAATTATTAAATTCATTATTTTTAATCACATTAACATTGCCGTAAATTCATATATAGTGGAATTAACATTAAACGTACATTGCTCGTTGTAGTGACGCAATAAACCCTCCAATTATTTTTACCTTTTGTGTAAGTCCTGAAAAGAATTATTAATTAATATAAAAAGATTAGACTATTTAATCTTAAGCAATATCATTTATTAACAACATCAATTTATCAATAACATCAATTTTCATTTTATTATTTTTCATTTAATTATTTTAGCGAGGGGACATATGCGACCAGAATTATTAGATTTACGATAGTGTCTAGAACCTGTGATATTTTGAGCACATACCTTCCAGTTTAGTCTTGGGCTCATCATCTCGCTTGCATCAGTCTTATACTGCCACAACTCTGTGGTGTGTGGCTCCTCCTCGTACTACTAATGCACTCGCCATTTGATCTACCTCCATTAATTTGGAACATCTACAGAACCTTTACAAATCTGTTAGTTTTTCATTTTTCTCTACTCGTGCTCTAGTCAAAATCGTGATTATTTCTTTTCATGTCTGAATTCCATCCTGCTTCTCGTTGTCTACATCTCTGATTTCGTCCACAACTGAACTCGTTTCGTCTATAACTGCACTCTCGTCTGATCCAAGCTGTGGTTTCCTCGGCGGGGGGGGGGGGGTAGCTCCGCCCCCTTCTTCCCCTTGGCGCTTATTGGTTCTTCTCAAACCAATGGCATCATTTCACATTTAGCAAGGCCCCTCTCAGCCCCTTTGGTCTTGCACATCTAAATTTCTTGCACACCTAAAATTACCTAAAAGTTCAAGTTCTCATAAACCCCGGGGCCAGCCAGACTGCAGTTTCTTTGCCGTTCTGGCTACCATAAATACTCAAATAAAAATGTCTCATGTGAGCACATATTCTGGTCTCACAGTTATACACTTTGGAAATCTCATCTTTTGAGAAACCAGTGAGTTGTTCTGTTCTGACAAGCGTGTCTTCTGCCAAATGTGCCCCCCCCCCATATTAAGACATTTTTCAAACAAAAACAAATCTGTCATTTTCCCTATTTTGCCTCACTTCTCTCGGAACAGCATTCTTACAGCGGTGTTGTGATCATATGTGCTTCTCATGACCTACGTAATTCGCATATATATCGCCTATGACCTACTTTTGCATACATGTTCCCAGGTTTCTAATTCATTGGCCAGAGTGTGTATTAGCAGTATTGTAATAAGATTGGCCTTTAAACTTTGGAAGGTCAGTATTGCAAATATGAGTTATGTAATTCAAAGTCGAATTTGCTATTTGACTCAATTGGTCTATCAAGTATTGCATGCACAGATAAACTAAAACACTTAGCCATTTTCATTTCCTCAATAATGAACATACTTTAAACTTTTTAAATTAGGCTTTCAAACAAATTGTTTTATACAAATTGGATGGATTGTCTTTTCTTATATTGCCGTATTTTGTCATATGCCTTATTAGAAACAGGTCAAATATTGCAAGAACTTATCTTATTTAAATATCCGTTCTTGAAAGAGGCAAAAGTTGCACCGCGGAAAGACGAGGAACTTAGACCACATTTCCAAAAATTGTTCTGCTTATTTTTATTCAACTGAGCCCTTTGTTTAGTGCAGTGTTTTTGATCTACTATCCACAACGCTGAAATTTGATTAAGCGAAAATATGTTTAATATTGAAATATATCAATAAAATATTATTGGTGCATATAAGATTTCCACAAAAATATTTCATTTTATATTTTTAATATCATGCTCTGTGGGACAATAACTGTTATCTATTTAGGGCTTAACAAATATCTGTTTAAATGACTGCGCGTTAAAAAATTTGGCAGATGACACTTCGGGTAAAAGTTGAGGAACGTTGACCACATTTTCAAAAACGCGTATCCTCGTAGTGGAAAATAAGGCTTAGTCACATTGTTTGGTTTTGCTCGTTGAGCCCGAATGTGATTTTTCTGCTTATGTAATCAAACTGCGCCCTTTGTTTGGTGCAGCGTTCCTGATCTGGCTTATTTAATCAAAACTGCGCCCTTTGTTTAGTGCAGCATTCTTGATCTATCATATTTTAGTAGTATATCATCGATTTAACAAAAATATTTTTTATATAAAATATATCAATAAAATATTATTGGTGCATATAAAAGATCCGAAAAAATATCTCATTTTATATTTTTAGCAATCTCATGTTCTATGGGGCAATGACTGTTGTCTATTTAGGACTTAACAAATGTCTGTTTATATGACTGCCTGTTAAAAATTTGACAAATGACACTTCGGCTATAAATAAAATAAAATGAAAATTTGGACTTGATATGGAAAAATTAGTGTCGATACGAAATTCCTGCCGAAACCTTAGTTCAAATTTCAAAATTTTCCCTGTTTAATTTTATACTTGTTATAGTGGTTTGAAATGAAATCATCAAATTAAAATTTTACATAATCCCCATTTTTAAATTTATTTAAAAAAAACACTATTTCAGTACTTAAAGAGTACTCTGAATGAAAAAAATGGGCGTGGTCAAATAAATTATTGATACATGTAAGCTCAGCTTTTTTAAATAACATTTTGTCGATATCTTCTAAATAATGTTTTTTATATGATTGAACACAATTATCAGGATTTATAATTTGTTTAATTTTTAATAGGATTCTATAGGTTCAAAATACTGAAAACTCATTTAAATTTTTAAATTATTTTCTCTTCTGAGAAAGATAAGTTGATTCCAAAAGTAACGGTAAGGAGTAATAAAAGCTATTTCAAAAATTTATACGAAATGCTGATGAGATAAAAGAAATGAACACCTGAATAATATCGGCCCCAACATTTGCCTGCTTTACATATGGTAAGAAACGATCCTGACTACGTAGCTTCGCTCTTCAAATGATAGGGTAAAATAAATATTATGATTGGAAAATAAACATAGCAAAAGTGGTAGATATCATTCTGATTTTGTGATCTGAAACTAATTATTTTAGTAAACTGAATGTGAGATATTATTATGTGCGAAATTTTAAGCCCCATTTTGAGATTAATTTATCGCTTGCTTTTCTGGATGAAATTACAAAAACCTGGTTCAAGACTTTAACTTTAAAAGCACACAGTTTTCCCACTGCGCTTAAGAATTTAATTGCGATCCACGGTAGTAAAATATTTTCAAAAGATTTCATAAGAATTTGTTTCATCTGTTACTCCTTTTTATTTATTTCCTGACGTGTAAGAAACAAAATGATATTTCAGCATGATTATGTAACAAAAATATAGCAGACATTGCAAATTGTATTTTAACGTCGAATACCATTTAGTTATGTTTTTAAATTTTAAATCACATGTAGATTTCTATTTTAAGAAAAATTTTAAGGAATTTTAAGGAAAACACACAAAATGAACCACCATTCTTTAAAATCGGTTCAAGTAGTTAAGGCTGTGCGTCATTCAACACTAAAGAATAAATAGCCGGAATGGCAATCGTAAAAAGTTCCATTTTAAATTTATTTTTTCTCGAAAACTACCCCATCAATTGTAATTTTTTTTATTACTTTCCTTATATACATAATGTATAAGGAAAGTATTGCCGCGGGGTCGAAAATTCGAAATCGAGTTTTCGACGGGAGAGCACGTTTCAAGCATCCCTGATCACGAATCAAACATTTTTGAAGTGATGTCTATGTGTGTGTATGTGTGAAAGTATGTGTGTGTGTGTTGAAGACCCAGACCGTCCGACTCGTCCAGAGGACTAAGAGCAACTATTTGGACGGCCGGATGTGTGTGTGTGTTGAAGACCCAGACCACACGACCAACCCAAGGGTTTACGGTAGCAATATGTGTGGCCGGGGATGTGTGTGTGTGTGTAAAAGTATGTGTGTGTGTGTGTGTATGTCAGTGAATCTGTGGAGACGATAACTGATGAACGAATGGACCGATTTGAACGAAATTTGGTACAAATATCACAATCCGTAAACACTGGAAGCCTATTGTTTTTATACGCAATCGAATGTTCAGAACCCCTTAATTTTTCGAGTGAAATTTTGAAAAAGTCGTCAAAAAATCAAAACCGCTAATAAAGTTTCGCAAATAGACATTTCTTATGTAATTTTTCATTAGAAAACGATTGACATAAATTTTGGAACGCTAACATGAACCGTTCTCGAGATATTACACATTTGTCATAAAAATTATCAAAAAGTTATATAAAATAAAAAATAAATATTTCCTATTGAGAAACATATTCACTTTTCATATGTAATACCATGCGATAAATTTGGTGACATCATTCTCGTGGATCTAGCTCGTTCCGTTCATGAAAAAAGATACTTTGAGATATACTTTTGTATTTGAACGCCAATAGTCATTTATCTGATGTAAGAATAACTTATTTCTCCATCCATAACGCTTGGCGAGATTTTGGCGACGAATTTAGCAAATGTCGCGAACTTGGCGACATTTTTAATTGTTGCCAAATTAACAAAAATCTCGCCAAATTGATAAAAATGACTCTAAATCAATGAAAATGACGACTAATTGAAGAAAATCAATATCTTGGAAAGAATATAAGTATTTACTATAAGAATAACATTTTCTTAACTGTAAAAGTAGTAAATTCATTGCATTATATAAGGAAAGTCATGTGTTGCCCACATCAGATTTTTTTTTATTTTCTCATATTTTTAACTGCTTTACAGAGTCAAAAGGATCAAGTATTTAGCTTCCTTGGAGGTTGAGTTACATAGCCCTGGAAATTGGGGTTTGTCAAGTATGATATATACTTGTCAACTGCGAATTCGGACATGACGATTTTGTAGGTGAAACGCTACCGTGTTCTTAAAATAACATTTCAAGTGGAGAATATGACAAATGGGCAATTTTGATCCAATATAAACTTTGTGTAAGATGCAGAAAATTCAACCATAAGAAATTCAATTACCACATTTTTAAGTTATTATTATGCATTCTTAAAGAGGAGAAATTTGTCAAATGGAAAACAAAAAGTCTATAGTCAGAATATCCAGAATTTTATGGGTACTTCGAACATTCTTCGGTTCTAACTGACACATTTTCTTTTTAATATTAAGGCAATAGTAGAACATTTTGGCCTAAAAGGAGCATTTGCACAACCCTTGTTGCTTTTTGGTGGAGGACGATAATCGTGTTTGAATAGGGGTGATGCTACAGATGTGAATGCAATTTTGAATGTGTTTCATCAGCTCAGAACTTGTGCAGTTTTCATTACTTTTCAAAATATCATGATAGTAGGACACTGTTTATCTTAACTTAAAACGCATCCCACCCTTACCCCGATTAATGTATCAGGTGATTGCATAATAAATTTTCTCTTGTCCCAGACAATAAGCAATACTCAATTTTCCAGTCAAAACAACGAAATTTTTGTGTATTTTACAGTTTTAACTTATTGCCTTGCATATCGCCTTGTGATATCAAAAATTTTTGCAATGACATTTCCTATTACATGGATTTTCTAATACCAGTATATAAAACTGCTTTAAAAATATATTATTTGGTAAAACTTCAAATATAGTAAAATTGTACAAAAGGTATCTTTAGTTCTCAACTTCGCATCAATGTACCGGTCATGTGTATATCTTTCTCGAATACTGCTTCCTTAGGAGTTTTTACCTCTTTAAAAGTTTTTAAACACTCTCTCTCTCAATTTACCTTAAAAATTCCATGCCCCATCTTTGAAACTAATCACCCCCACTTCTCCATTTGGCCATTAGGTAGAGCTGATGGTTTCCATGCCCCCTCTGCAGGTGTTGTCATCCTATAAAATGTTTCTATACACCCCTTTACCTAAAAATTCATTAGTTAAAAAAGTTAATTGAAATTTTTTTCTTAAATAACAGCCCTAGTCTTCTACGAAAACAATATTGTTGTCAGTCCCAAAAGGATTATGCACACCCCGTTCACCCGAAAAAGCATTTAAAAACAGTTAATTGAAAAAAATTTAAAATTTTCTCAAAATATCCTCGTACAAGATCAAGGTAAAAAAATACAATTGCCATCCTCAAACACCAAATACCCTCTATGTTACAGTACCGACGCATCTATACTAATTTCGAGGGTCCCTATATAATGAAGTCTCCGGGACAGAAAAAAATATTCGCTATAACCGATATTGGCAGTAACAGAAAAATAGTTTAGGTATCAGGTAAACAATATTAATAGCTTATCTGATGGCATATTAAGAAACCAAAGATCGTTTTATTAAGGTTTAAATGTATTGCTCTTTTATTTATGACGAAAAAAGTCTATCTTGGGTTTGAACATTTGAAATTACAACATATTTGCATAGCTCTTATCCTATTGCACCTAAATTTTCATTGTAGTTAGGTTGTGAGCTTCGAAATAATCACTCAATTTTTATAGGCTTTCTACAGCTATATTTGACGTTATCCTTTCTCTCTTTAAATCAATGCAGGTTTCCTCAGATTGGGATTCATCAGACGTATTAATCAGCAATGTTTGACGAAGGTAATAATGACAATATCGGTATTTTGTGTTTCTGTTTCAAAACAATCATTGATATCCGGATAACTGTCAAAAGTAAGATTTCCTGGCAAAACTCCTTTTTCTCATAACCTACAACCATCTTCATACATAGGATCAGAAATGAAGGTGTGGTGCCGTAAAAGTGTAACTTATATGTTGGCTTTTCTACTTATTGAATTATTCATAATTATGGCCTATTATCGTATATCGTAAATCGTGAAACATTAAACATTGAACACATTGCGTTGTGTGCCGCTATTAAAACCCACCATATGTATCTTCAGTGCGAGTTACTGAAATAAAAAACATTAACATTCTTCTATAATTAATTGCACCATTTTAACTTTAAAATAAAATCAGTTATTAACAACATAGATTACTTATTAAATTAATTACCGCAGTTATTCATATTAATTGCGGAGGAGCGAGCAAATGTGAGACCAGTTAATTAAAAATGCCTAAAATGCATTGAAGGCCTTCTATAATTATTCATTTGAACACATACCTACAGTTTTATCTTTGTGCATTGACACAGCACTTACATCAGAGTAATCAGGTCATTTCGTTCGCATCTCTGAGGAACAACTCCTGGAACACTCTTGGAACAACTCTATATCAGCACATTTCTGTGGAATCTCTGTGGACATCTCAATGGCAAATCATTGCCTCTGACTCGCCTATCTATTGCGTCTGTTCTTGTCTAAATCGTCGTGTGGAAGTCATAGTGAAATCTCTCGTAGTAATTGTCGTAAATTATGTCAATTCACGTGTAAAAATTGTGAATATCCACTCTAGAACCTTTTTGGTTGCTTCCCGTTTTGATAGCGGTTTGTAACGCCCCTTACGCTACGATTGGCCGACCTTATGGCAATGCGACCAGACATCTAGAACATTGGTTAACATCTGTAACCACTCTCGTGGCTTCACCTTGGCTTCCAAGGTTTATTGCCTACTTTGACCTTTCGAGTCAGGATGCCATAAAACTGTTGCCATTAAGTCTGATGCTATTGTTAAACATAACAGACATTGTAAATACACACATAACACTGTCTCCGCTAAATCCCGGCTACTCTGGTCTCACAGAAGGATTGTCGGATTTGTGATAAAATACTAGCATATTTCCTGTAGATTTTCTCTGTTTGGGGATGCACATCACGCCGGGCATCATGCAAAACTTTACAGGCAATCTCTGGGAGGAGACCACTTATTAGGCTGTTTCAACTTATCAGGGGATGTGTTTAGGGAAGTGCGTCTTCTCAATGTATCTAACGATGCATTTTCATTACCAAACTAATTATTGCTTCTGGGATTTTACTTTTACTCCAAGAAGTTCCAAAAAATATGTTTTTTACCTTTACCATTCTAAAATCTTCTGTATCCAATACATAGGTATCTATTGTTCGCTATATGTGAAATATTTTTTAAATCTTGCAGATGAAATGTGACAAGAAAAAATTCATTATAACCGATACTTTACTACATCCGAGCTCACTATATGGGAACCCCACTGCATATGTCAATATTTACTAACATCAAATTAAATACAGAATCTAAGCTTCACTAAATGAAATCAAATTTTAGAATCCTGCTCTTTTAGTGTCAATAGTAACCTGCTCTTTAAGTGCTCTTTAAGTGCTCTTAAGTAATACGGGGCGAGATCACTGCAAGACACTATATTAGAGAAATGATTTCAAAATATCTGTGGTCGTCTGAAATATTATTTCAATGTATCATAGTTGTATCTGTCGCATTGAATATGGCATTTTGTTTATATTTAAAAAAGTAATTCACATAATTTTTTTAACATTTTACTCATAATTTAAATTCGCATTTTCTTTACTTTGACGACGCTTAATGTATGGGCAGTAGCTATGGGCAGTAACAATTTGTTATCCTAAATTCATTTCTCACGCTAAGCTAACATCTGCAGAATAGTTTCACCACAGCTGCGAACACACGAAAGTAGTTACTGGAAATTCCCCTCTCCCACTAAGAACACATGCCAGATTTTCGCATTCTTTTATCATACAACTGTCAAAATTCCTAATCAAACCAGAACATAGTTTCCCATAGAATCTTAGACCCACAATTCCAAGTTACTACGCGATAACCTAGCTAGATCCCGGAAGAAATTCATTGTTTCTGATAACATCTAAAATTAAGTGCGAAAATTCACTCCCACTATACAACAGCTTGGACAAAATATGTTGCTGCGTTCCCCAAGTGGGCAATCAAAATTATATCCCTTTATTTTAGGCTATAACCAATAAGAACGACTAACAGGCCAACCCCTGTCAATTATGTGAGACCTTAGTACAACGCCAGCTTAGAGTCTGCAGCATAGTGTATAGCCCAGCTGATACGCTGAAGCTGATGATGTGCTGTGCTTAAAGGCACTCGAGCCGTTCTTCTGCTGCCATATCCCATGAATGCCAAATCTCGCTGCACAGACCTGACACATACGCTTCTAGTGTGTCCCTTATTGAATGCGGTAGTCAGTTGACGCAGTGTAGTTCGGCTGTTAGCAGGGACGAAGCTTCTGCTCAGGCGTCGCTGGTCCCGATCATTCAACAGACGTGGTCGTCCACTGTGCTGTCCCTTATGAGAGGAAATGCCTTCCATGAGGTATTCTTCATACATCTATGACACTGTCGAACGAGAAATCGTCAAAGTCTCAACAGCTTACGAAATGTTATGCCCTATGCGTGGAGTTCCAACTACCATTCCACGTTCAAACTCGATTAATTCCCATCGGGTAGCCATTATCACATTATTTAAAATCTCATAAAGCATTCAAGAGTTAACAGACAACCTTGATAGTAATCTGACTTTTTATATGCTTTTAACGCGATGCGAGAGCCATTTTCAGATTTGTATACTGTTATCCTATGAATTTTGGCACTTGAGTATATATGCTACGTTGTATCATAAATTTGAGCTTAATGACATTGATTTCTTATTATTTACAATTATATACTACTTACAAATTTTCTCCGAAATAATTTCTCATTGATTCCAATTACAAATAGAATGATACGACGCGGTGGTCGAGCGGTCAAGGCAAGCGTTTCCTAGCGATCGTTTGGCTGCCGAGTTGTGGGTTCGAGTCCCACCTTCAGGCATGGATGTTGTGTCGTTGGGCACAATGTGCTCCGACCCCCACTGGTGTGCTGGGACAACGTCATGTGACGGGCTAACAGGTTCACGGTTCTGGTCGGTGTATAGGCGAATGATGAAATATCAATGCCTGGCCATTGGAAAAAAAATAGAATGGCACAATTTAATATTTAACACATATTAATATTTAACACCATTTTATATTTTTACATTAAAAAATACTGAAATTGCAAAAATTAGAAAAGAAAACTTTATTAATTATTTTCCTGTGAGGATTAGATTAAAGTTTACTTCAGCATAAATCATACACCTTAAATATTAATTCTCACTGGGAATCAGAATAAAAAACTGTGTTGATTCAAAATGAACTCTTGACATTTTAATAAAGTCAGTGTCATATAAATTTTCTTTTTTCAAATCTACTGAACTAATTTAAGATGTTCTTTTTTTTAAACTTTCGATCTTTATCTACTATCTTATTCTAAAAGAATTCCAAACATTCATCTCCTTATCTATTATTTATTTTTAATTAGTGCATATTTAATACAAATATATTCAAGGTTATTTTTAAAGTGTAATTTAAAGATTAAAATTGTACTCTACTCGACATAGAAAATGCAACACCATGAATCTTTGGCAGTATAATTATGCAAATTGCGAGACAAACGCAGCTGGCCGATGTGTGCAAATGATCTGAAATACAAGTAGGTCACGTGATTAGAGCGCGGGATAAAAGGAGTAAAAATGGCAGATTAGCCAACAGTTGTTACTCTCTGTCACTTACGAAAACAAGTTTTACGAGCTGTTTTTCATTTTAGAAAACACGTGTTGTTAAAGAGATGCCTGGCCGGCGACGTCGAAGTCCGATTCAGTATTTTGAGGATCTTGCGAAGGAATTCATTTTAGGCCTACGTACGGCTTGATAGTCGTACTGGCGTATCGCCGCTGAAACATTCGTAGATACGCTCACTGTTCAAAGGATTAGGAAAAGATGGATGGAAGAAGGTCATCGAATCGTCGCAGTGGTACAGATCCATCCAGACGTACGTCAGCACGCATTGATTGACGCATTCGAAGGCATGTGGTGGCGGCCCCACAAACAACGACTGTCAACATTCTGCAGAATTTGAAGGGTACATCCAATATCAGTGATAGCAGTTTCTCGACAATTGGCCGAAAGTGGCTTGCACTCAAACCGTCCTTTACGAAGACTGCCACTGACAACAAGACACCGACGTGAGAGATTGCAATGGTGTCTGAACCGAGACTTTTGGATGCATGAATTGACAGGGTAGTGTTCAGTGACGTCTCTGTGTTCAGTGACGTGTCTGTGTTCAGTGACGTGTCTGTGTTCAGTGACGTGTCTGTGTGTCAAGTGAAAGTCGCCGTGTGACAGTCTGGAGGCGACATGGAAAGAGATCCAATCTGCTGTGACTGTTGAGCGCCATGCTGCTCGACAACGTGACATTATGGTTTGGGGTGTCATCGGCTTCGAAAGCCGGTCACTAATGGTTCGTATCAGAGCCACAATGACGGCATATCGATATGTGGATGATGTACTGCAGCCGGTTTCCATGCCCTGCCTTCAGCGGTTGCAAAATGCTGTTTTCTAGCAAGATAACGCGCGACCACAAACGGCAACCATCAGCAGCCAAACTTTGCAAGGTATCCGAAGCATCCTTGGTCTCCACTATCTCCAGATATGTCCCCCTCAAGCATGTATGGTACGTTATTGGCCGTCATGTGATTGCCCTGCTCCCGCTCAAACAAAGGACGACCTGTGGAAGGTGATTGAATGCATGTGGTGATTCATCTCTTAAGACACTATTCGCACACTCATTGCATCTGTTTCCAGAAGATTTGCTGCTTATATCGCAGCAGGAGATGATCCTAATATCTACTGATTACCCTGACTTTGGCATTACTATAATGTATCATCCTTCTGGAAATTATCCTCACACTGTATTGGCTCTTACATGGTGTTGCATTTTCTTTGTCGATAAAGTATTATATTTTTACTTTCCTTATATACATAGTGTATGAGTAAAGTATTGTGACGAGGTCGAAAATTTGAATTCGAGTTTTCGAATTCGAATGTGTGTGTGTGTCAGTGAGTCTGTGGAGACGATATCTCACGAAAGAAAGAAGCGATTCGAATGAAATTTGGTACAAAAATTACAATTCAAAAATACTGGAAGCCTATTGTTTTTAAACACAATCGAATGTTCAGAACACCTCTAAATTTTCGATTGAAATTTTGAAAAAATCATCAAAAAATCAAAACCTTTAATGATGTTACGCAAATATACATTTCTTATCTAATTTTTCCTTGGAAAACGATTGACATAAACTTTAGAACGCTAGCGTGAACCGTTATCGAGATATTGCACATTTTTCAAATAAATTTATCAAAAAATATTAACTGTTGAGAAATATGTTCACTTTTCACACGTAATATCATGCGATAAATTTGGTGACATCATTCTCGTGGATCTAGCTCGTTCCATTCATGAGTAAAGATACTTTGAGAAATACTTTTTTATTTGAACGCCAATAGTCAGTCATTCATCTGCTATAAGAATAACTTATTTCTCCGTCTATAACGCTTGGTGAAATTTTGGCGACGGATTTGGCGGAATGTCGCCAACTTGGCGACTCTTTGAAATGCTGCCAAATTAACGAAAATCTCCCCAAATGGATAAAAATGACTCTAAATCAATAAAAATGACGACTAATCAACGAAAATATAATATTTTGGAAAGAATATAAGTAACTACTATAAGAAAAATCCCTTTTTTTACTGCAAAAGTTGTAAATTCATTGCATTATATAAGGACAGTCATGTGCTATCCACATTAGATATTTTTCTAAATAGGATTACGGGTTCTTGTAAAACAGAGGAAATCAAAAATGATTTTCTCTGATGTGAAACACTGAATAAAAAAACCGTATATATTTAAAGAAACACTTGAACAATTTGTGGCTCCGATTTCTCCAAAACTTTAGAAGTATGTAACTTATATTTTGAAAATAAAAGAATCTATATATACAAATTGCCAATTGTCCATCTGTCTGTCTGTCACTCTTTTTAGGCACTTTCCGAATAGATAAAGACTTGCAATTTGATACACGGCTCGATCGTTCGATAAAAACCCCTGTAAAAATCGAATTTTTCGAAAACGTTGTCTGCTCCATACTAAAACGTTTGAAAAGTGAAATGATAGGAAATCATACTTTGACATAAGATAGAGACTTCAAATTTGGTGTGTTGGTAAATCGTTCGAAAGGAAGGAAGTGTGCAATTTCAGATTTCCAATATTTTCTACTTAAGGGAGTACCGCAGACCAGAATGTTCGATTTACCGAATAAATGAGAAATGGCTCTTTTAAAATTTGATAGAGGGTTGAAATTAGGTATATGAACTAATCATTTGATGAAAACACCCAAGACGAATATAGTTTTTCAAAAACGTTAGTTTAAGGTGGTACTTCAGAGGAACACGTTCGAAAGGTTAATTGATAAGAAAACGTACTTCGGGATGAGATAGAGATTTGAAATTTTGTGTACGGGTAGGTAGTTTGGAAGGAAGAGAGTGCACAATTTCAGTTTTCCAATATTTTCTACTTTAGGGGGTGTCGCACAAAAAATATTCGATTTTCGGAATGTAGAAACACCCCTTTTAGAACATGATAGAAGCTTAATATTTGGTATGTGAGCGAATCATTTAATACATAACCTCAGAACAATGGAATTTTTCAAAAATGTATATTTAAGGGGGGGGCACAGAAAAAACATTCGAAAGGTGAAATAATAGTAAAGCATGCTTCGCGATGAGATATAGACTTCAAATTTGGTATACGTGTGGATAGTTAGAAAGGAAGAAAGTGCGCAATTTCAGTTTTCCAACATTTGCTATTGTAGGGGGTGCAGCACACTAAAATATTCGATTGGACGAACAAATGAAAAACGCCTCCTTTACAATGTGATAGAGGTTTGAAATTCAGTATATGGGGTAATCATTTGATAAAAAAAACCTAAGATTATTACGGTTTTTCAAAAATGATCATTTAAGGGGTACAACACAGAAAAACTTTCGAAATATGAAGTGATAGAAAAATATGCTTCACGATAGGATATACACATCAAATTTGGTGTACTGGTAGATAGTTTGAAAGGAAGAAAGTGTGTTATTTCAGATTTCCAATATTTGCAACCTTGGGAGGTGCCACATACCAATATGTTCGATTTTCGGAATAAATGAGACACGCTTCCTTTTAAACGTCATAGAGGCCTGATATTTGGTATATGGGCCAATCATCTGATAAGAAACCCAAGGCGAACAGAGTTTTTCAAAAAGGTTTATTTATGGGTGTGCTCCACAGAAAACGTTCGAAAGGGGAGATGATAAAATAATATGCTTTGGGATGAGATAGAGACTTTTATTTGGTGTACTGTTAGATAGTTCAAAAGGAAGACGTGCGCAATTTAAAATTTACAATATTTTCTTCTTTAGGGGGTTCCGCAGACTAAAATATTCGATTTGCCGAATAAATGTAAAACGCGAATTATTAAAAAAATAACAATATTCAGGGGCTGCTTATTGCGAGACCGTCGAATTTCAACGGGTATTCGGCTAGTTTTATATAATAGTAAAAGAAAACGGTTGTTCGTTTATTCATCTGTTGGCGGCATAACGGAAAATCTAACTGACTCACAGGTTTGCAACTTGTAGAGTAACAGTTTAAGTCAGAAAACCATATTATCAGAAAGTCATAAGTCACAAAGAATTTGTAGAGTCAGTTTAAGTCATATTAGCCAATTTAACTTACTAAATTCAGATTATATTTTATATTTATTTATGTAAACTCGCTACGTATATGGTCTATATATGAATGATCCATGTTTGCTTTTCATGTAGCCACTGATGAAAGGTGTATTAACGACCGAAAGCACTCTGGTCTGGTTTTTAAAATTTTGTACGTCTTTAGGATCTTTTTAGTAAATGACCTTCCATCTAACGATGTTGTATCCTTTATTTATTTAGCTGAAATCAGGTTTTCAGATACCTAGGATACCTTTGTCAGATACCAGATACATTTTTTAAAGTTTAAATTAGTCTTGTAAATATATTAAGTTGAAGTTTAATATTAACCGTTTTTAAACAAATCGTTTTCTTTGGAATCTGCCATATTGTCACAGTTTTCATCTTAGCACCATCGAACTTTTCATCAAGCTCTAAACCGAATTCGTTATACAACTCTTTCATAGTTAAATTTTTAAATACATTGACATTAGCATTTTTAAGTCATTTGGAATGAATCCATTTTTAATTTAGTACATCGGTGAGTTGAAACTACACACAGAAAGTGATAAGTAGCTATGAACTCTGAAACGTAATTTATATTCCATTGAAAGTCCAACAAGGATATACATTCTGTTGAAAAATAATATATGAACCCATAAAGATTTGAACTCCAGTCGCGAAACTCGGTATGCAAATGTCGTTATACAAATGATCAAAATGCCAGTGCGAATAATGGAATAGTGCTCATGCAACGTGCATGAGAACAGCATTCAAATTTCGTGCAGCATTTCGTGCAGCATTCAAAACGACCGGTGATCTTTTTCACGGGAAATTGGAACTGAATATTCCGCGTTGATACTGCAATTACTGTACAAAGATACCTTTGTACACAACTTGACATATGTACTCGATAGCGCTATGAATAATTGTCGAATTTTGGAGAGATCACATACATCATTGGCCTAAAGGAAGTTGATTGATCCAACAGACATATCAGTCGCTCTCTTGGTCGAAGCGATATGATAGTTGCTCTATGTTGGTAACAGTGAGGTCAGAAAAGGCACATGTAACCGTCGCAGGGACCGAAGACGCTCCAGACAGACAACTACACGTGAGGGTCATGCAGACAGAAGAGAAGCTACTTCCACACCAATAGCGTCGTTCTCAGTCATTCGAAAGGAGTCCTTTTTAGTCTAAATTTTAGTCAAAATTTAGTCTAATCGGTCTAAATTAGGTGGCACTTCCCCGACTGCCTGAACAGATACTTTAGTCTTTCGGGTAAGTCGGACGGTCTGGATTCGGAAGAAAGAAAGATCTCCTCTTGCTCTTCTGCAAACCATTCTTATGGTTTACTTGTACGTCGACGATATTCTACAGCCGCTTGTTCTGTCTATGCTGTCAAACTTTCCAGGTTCCATTCATCAACAAGACAACGCTCGACCAGATAGTGCAATGTCTTCGATAATTTAATACCCTACCATATCTATATAGATACCAGACCTATCACCAATAGAACACACATCTAAGACGTGGTGAGAGGGCAAATGAAGCCTTCTCAGAATACAACTGACTAAGCAATTTGATTGACTTTATGTAGCACCGAATATTGGCTTGTGTAGCTGCGAAGGGAAGATATACATCATACTAAAATGTCATCTTGTTACCACCATATCTTAATAAACGTTATCTTTGCTTCAACATTCTAATCATTTGTCAAATGATGTATACATGCCGAGTTTCAATTTCTTATGGATGCATATGTATTTTTTAAAACGTAGTGTATATTTGGATTTTGAATCAGGTTTTTAGTTTCTGAAATATAGTGTTTAAAATTTCGATATTTTAATATTTTGAAAATATGTTTCTATTTTCAATACTGTGTTAATTTGAACTGTTTTGAAAATGACCAAACCTTTCATAAAGAATGATGCTATTATTGCAAAAACATTTCAGCTGCATTGGATTGGAACCACTGCCGATTTTTTCACAATGCCTCTTTTTTTAATTTCATATATTAAAAAAAATGATTATTTTATTAAATTTATTTATTTATCCAGTTTCCCATTATCGTAATAAGCAATTGTAACCTATGTGGTATAGATTAAAGTATCATTTTTGCCTTATGAATTAGCTGTTATATCTCTTTTTTTCCACTTTTTATTCTTTTCCTAAAGCATAAATAACATTGTAACGATTTAATATGTAAGAAAAATCCCACTGCTCATCTTTTTTCACCTTTTGCGAGTGGTCTCATAAATATTCAGAAATTGTGTACATCAAGCCTCACATTTCTTTTTTTTATTTTATTGCTAATTTTATCTTATACTAAGCTTTTACCTAAACTTTAAAACAAATTATGGCAAAAGTGTTGACAGTATATTTATAAATAGTAATTAGGACTAATCCTGCTACATTCCTTATGAAAATAAATTTTAATAAAATATAATATTGTTAATTTTTTAGGTTGCTCCCTTTCAATCGAGACATGCATTAAAAGTAACATTATTTTTTAGATTAATATTAATTTTAAACAAATAATTTTTTTATGTGTGTCACATTCGATTTTTCAAAAGTTTTTTATCGAGTGGGCAATAATTTTGAGATGCTTATGGATATACTTATCTTATCTGTGTTAATGACAACTATTTTTGAAAGCTTTTATTTAACTTCTTTGATATTATTTTTAACATATTTTTCTACGTTCTAAAGACTTGACATTTGTAGCACAGTTAAGTCTAGTAGAATATGTAATCTATTATAATATCTGGACTGTCACTCTAATTATTTCAACTGTGGGAAAAAAGTTGAGTCTTGGAAAACGACATAGCTAGCGCAAAGTATAGGATCTGATACAATGTTGTACTGATGATGTTGTACTGATACCTTGTGTGGGCAAAAACACAAGAAAGAACATTAAATGCCAAAGTCATTTCAATTCGTTATCATATCCGTCAGTTCAGTAATACCAATTAACTAACAAAGAATCTTACGTAGAATTTGACTTCACTTCCATTTTTAATGTCTGTCTACTTTTTGTAATGCCGATTTATGTGTATTCTTGTTAAAATACTCTATATAAAACTACTGCTATAACAATTTCGAGATTTATCCTTGTTTTCCATAGGATATAATGCAATGAAAATCTTAAAACTCGAATGTTATGAGTTGTAATTATGAAAATTATAATAATTATTATTAGTTCTTTCCCTAAAAAGTTCTTTTCCCATTTAGTTCATTTTCTTTAAAATCTATGTACCCATAATATTTTGTAAAGATGTCGTGATTTAACGTGTTCATACTTTACGCACACATACGCACACACGAGTATCCTTACGCAAATGCAAAGAATGAGACCTGACATTTAAAAATATCGGATTTGTTGAGGGTAAATTTTATGTCAAATATTTAGAGATATTTTTTAATATTCTACCCTGTGTTTTGTTTCAGCTATGCCGTTTTCCAAGGTATATTTTTATGTTGTATATTTATTATTGCTTACTTTTATTTAAAAATATATGGCAAATATATGGGCTCGAATTTCATATATAAAATAGATATGATCAGAAGTATTCAAATAAAAACATGTATATCTATCTAGGGTATTCTATTGCAGATTTCTATTTCATTTCGTAAGTCTCTCTATATCTTCATATAAGATTGTCCGGAATTTTGTACGTAATTCAGTTTCCTAGCACAATTAAGATGGAAATGATTGATGAGGATATAAGTTATCTAACTCCTGACGGTTATTATCTATTTCGAAAAGCACCTGACATCCGTTACGTCGCGGTCAAATGGTTTAATATTGGACGCATTAGCGAATTTTATCTGTAGAAATCATCATTGCATAAAAAAGGTTTTATATTTACAATCACACATACACACACACTCATATATGTATATATATATATATATATATATGTATATATATGTAGGTATGTATATATATATATATATATATATATATATATATATTTAACCAATGAACCAGAAAATTATTACATTATGCTATTTGCAGGAAAAATAGGAGATTTGAAATACATACAGATATTTCGATAATATGAGATAATTAAGATGAATCTACGTTATTGTTCTTTTAATTACTGTGTTTTTGTTGCTGGCTAAATCTGCCTAAAGAAAGTCCCCATAGATAGAATCGCACTCCATTACAAATACATCCCCCCTTATATAGAATCGCACTCCATTTACAAGCATCCTCGGATTGGTTTCATGTTTTCTAGTTATCATACATTTTAGTTTCTTCTCATGGATCTGTTCTTCAACCTATTATTAAACGCTTAAATGAACGAAAACAGTCCGTGGTACCTTGGCTGGAATCAGCATTTGGATAGCTATTATAAATGCGCACTACTTTAAAGCTATTGGTATCCGAAAACTTTTTTCATCATTGTGTGCATCAAAGCTTACACACATGAACATTTTATAAAAATTTCAGAAAGTAAGATGCGTATCGTCGTAAGTAAAATGCAAAATTTTCAAGTTGATTAAACGATCGTCTGAAAACGATCGTCGTTTTTCATAATCAAGGTTTTTGATAAATTGCAAGATAAATTGTCAGCTACATAAGTAAGTTACCATTCTTTATTTAGGACTTGGCATTGACTAATTGTCATTTTCGATTTTCTATAACAAATTCTTAACAATGTCGCTAATGATTGATTGTAAACATCCTTTATATGTCAAATATCGTCCACAGGATAGTATATTTTTATAATTTTAAAAGAAAATTTCTACACACACACACACACACACACACACACACATATATATATATATATATATATATATGTATATTTTTATAAAAGTTTCAAAAAGTACAATACGTGGAAAGAAGCCAACAGGGATATACGAATAGGCCTAGGGGGATTGTGACCCCTAGTTCCCGGTTACAAGTCGACTTTTTACTCCAATGGATATATATATAGGGTGTTCCAAAAACATTGACCTCGACTGGTATTCCTTAAATATTGATCTTAGATATATATTATAAATTACAAAGTTGCGTAAAAATGGTACAGAATTTTATGAAATCGATTAAAAATTTTCAAGGGGATTAAATTTTAAGGAATACAAAATTTAAATTTTTATACGGCAACTGTACAAAAACATTTCCAATGAGTAAAATATGCCCCATACACTAATAAAGTGATGTACAATATTTCAGCTTTTTATCGTAAAATGTCCCAGAGATATGAAAACACAAAAATGCTGACTTAAACCACTTTTCAATGCGTCGACAAGAGTTCTCAGAGGGGAGAAATCATGTCGGCAGATCGCGTTTCAGGGGTCATGCACAAATTACGAAAGAAAACAATGATTACATAAATAAATAATAATTTTGCTATTTATTGGCACAAAAGTATCTACACTGTGTAGAAATAATAACTTTACACGCAGATGACAAAACTTGTTCAAAATGTTTTCCATCCATGTCATTAAAGATAAAATGCAGACATTATTCGCCTATGATGCATTTCTGCGTTTCATCATTTGCACTCTTGCTGTAAACATTTAAATTTTAATTTGTGTTTAATCCCTCACCAACTTTGTTTAAACATATCTCTGGGACTTTTTATGATAAAATACTGAAATTTTGTACATCAACTTATTAGCGTATGGGGTACATTTTACTTATTGGACATGTTTTTTACGGGGGCTGTATAAAAATTTAAGTATTATATTTCTTCAAATTTAATCCTCTGAAAATTTTTATCGATTTCATAACATTCTTTACCTTTTACGCAACTTTGCAATTAATTATATCAAGTAAAAGTTATTATAAAATATTAAATATTAGGTCAATGTTTTGGGACACCCTCTCTCTCTCTCTCTCTCTCTCTCTCTATATATATATATATATATATATATATATATATATATATATATATATATATATATATATATATATATATATATATATATACACACTACGTGCGTGACAGTGAAAATGAGACACCAAGAATGAGCAAGCAGAATAAGATGAATATCAGCAAACAGAAAGAGAGAACAATAAACAATAAGTGATGTTTATGGCAACATGGCACACCTATATACTGAGCGATAACACCGTCTGATCAGTAGGTTGTAGGAAAACGATACAGGCAGCAACACGTCTAGTTATAGAGTCAATGAGCGTGAGGATGATGTCCTGAGGGATGGCTGCTTATTCCCTGTCAATTATTTGTCAGAGTTCGTCTTCTAAACGTGGCGGTGACAGCGCACGGGGCTGTGACAGCGCAAGTCCAATCACGTCCCAGACGTTTTCGTTTGGTGAGCGATCATGAGGGACTGGTGGCATGGAAACACCTGGGTACCTTGCAGGGCATGTTGACTGATGCGTGTGTGTAGTTGGACCTTATCCTGTTTGTAAATGGCATTAAGCACCCCCTGAAAGAAGGGTAATGTCACCGGCCGCCGCATGTCATCTACGCATTGTTGGTCCGACATTGTGCCCTCCATACAGACCAAAAATGACCTGCTATATTAGACGAAGGCGCCCAAACCATGCTGCCGCTTTGTAACGCGGTGTGTCGTTTCACAGATGCGACTGGATTGGACCTGTCACCACTTCGACGCCAGACTCGTACACGGGGATTGTCATTGCTAAAAGAGAAGCGTGACTCGCCTGAGAACACGACCCTGTGCCATTTCGTCGTCCACGTGGCTCTATCCCGACACCATTGCAAACGGAGGCGTCTGTGCTGTTAGGTCAATGGCAGTCTTTTTAACGGACGCCATGAGTGCAGATCAATGGCTACCAATCGGCGGATAATGGTCCTGGTCGGTATGTGAGCATCAAGGGTGTCCTGCACATGCTGTAAAAGGGCCGCCAACGCTTGTCGGCGGATGCGTTTTTCCACGAGTGCTGACCTCGCTTTGGCCATATCGGCACCCGTCAGACGTGCCGAAGTCCCTTGTTACAACCACCTTCGTCACAGTCGTGCACAGTGAACGCGTGTAGGTGACTCAGTGAGCTGCGTCTACCCTGCCATATGCATATTTTTCTGCCCACTCCTTCTTGGTGTCTCATTTTCACTGTCACGTAGTATATGTATATATATATATATATAAAAATTCAGTTAATGTGGTGACAAACTCAAAGGGATGTTAGTAAATATCAAGAGGAACAGAGATTCAAAGGGAACGTGGTGTCGCAAACCCCGTGTAATCGGTGAAAATCGAGACAATACGTATGCATGAATTGACTATAGAGGACAGGGAAGATGGATGTCAGTTGATCACTGAATGCGTTCGTGGATTTTGTCAAGATATCTGATGTAATTAGAGTCGCGTTTCCTGAAATACGCATTCTCGGACATTGCAGCAGAGTGTGCCGGCGGCAGTTCAGCGAGGCATGTAGTTCATGCATAATGGTACCTCAGCGCATTTTCTCCGCGTGATACGTAACTACCTCGATGCTACTGTACAACCAGACTTTCTGGAATATGCCCGGCATTTCCCGGATGTTTGCGAAGGCAACCGATATGCGTGCTACAAGGTCCATAGTACTGGCAACAGGAGTCTCGTACACCATGTTTTCATCGTACCCCATACAATGAAGTCGATTGCAGATAAATCCGGTAACCGTGGTGGCCAACAATCCAGTTCACCGCGACTAATCTATGGAGCTCCAAATTTTCTGGTCAGGTAACCACGCACATCATTTGTGAAATGTAGTGGTGCGCCATCATGCTGGAACCAGTCTGAAGCAACACAGTCTGAAGTAATGTGATGTAGTTTGCGCCGTCCAGACGGGATGGTAGTAAATACGGTCCCAGCAAACAGTCACCAATGATCCCAGTCCACACATTGACGGCAAAACTTTGTTGCGCAGCTGTAACTCTCGCACCGTGCGGGTTCTGATTAGTCCACAGATGCGAATTGTGTGTGTTGAAGACACCTTCACGAGTGAAGGACGACGCTTCATAGGTGAAAAGAACATACGTTGGGAAATTGCGATCAGCAGCTGTTCTCTGCATGAACCACTGACAAAAAGTAACACGCTTGGTATAGTCGTTTGCATCCAGTAACTGCACTTTTTTGCAAATGAAAAGGATGTACACGTTCCTCGTTTAGTATCCGCCATACTGTTGAGTGCGAAACTCCAAACTGGCTAGCAATACCTCGTGTGCTAGAATTTGGCTGTTCTTCGATAGAGTGTAGGACAGCTTCCTCGACTGAAACTGCCCGTGTCGATCGGCGGCTTCCTCGATCAATATTAGTACTAGCAAATGATCCTATTTCACACATTTGTCAAAGAACACGTGAAAACATTTGATGCTGTGGCACGGAGCGGTTGGGGTAGGGTTCTGCATACATTTGTGTAGCTCTAAGACAGCTTTCCCCTGTGGCACCGTAAGTTAGATGCATATCTGTAAGTTCATTAAACGTATACCGGTTCATGTTACTTCTGCGAAGTCACCTTGTTGAATGACGACTGGCTGCACACGTCAGACAGCTTTGCGCGTGAATGGGAGTTGTGGACATAAAGATCCCTCAACACCATCATGCGTTTGTTTGCGCCTATGCTTTCCTATGCGAAATATTCTTCTTATACTATTCCCTACCTCCCCACCAAATATTGATGATGAATTCAGATACACCCTGTATATCAGATTAGCAGAAAGTAAGCCAGGATCAGTAACGGAGTAAATTCAACTATGGATATGTGGAAGACCCAGACCACTCGACTAATCTTAGGGTTTGTAGTAACTGCCTGAGTGGCCGGGAAAGGCAGTTAGCCGAAACCGACCTCCATAATCAGCGAAACCGAACCGTATGCATTTATGAAAGACTTTGAAAAATGTGCAGCAGAGTATAGAAGTAAAATGTAAAACAGGGGTGATAAATGTTTATCGAATTAGATTAATTATAAAATTTTAAAATTTATTAAATTTTTGGCAAAGAAAGCAACAGAGAATTTTGAAAAAAAAAAACCAGAGGGGCCGAGAAACAAAACTGAACACTAAAAGAAAAAGAAAAGGGGGGAACTATATACAAGTGGGCAATATAATCACAAAATTGTACAATGTATGGCAAAGTACAAAATTATGTACAGGTATATAGAAAGAGAAAGATTATTGAACCACTCATTAAGATAAAGGATGAACAATTTGTTCAAAGATGGTACATAAAATGCAGTATATAAAATACACAAACAACACAATATCAACAAAGAAAACAGTACAGATTTGGAGGACAAATATAAGGAAACCGAATTTAGAACAGTGCAAGTCCCATTGATCACGAAAACTGAAAGCAGTAGCTCACTTAGATCTTGTCATTTAATCTTATCCGAGATTTCTCTAGCAACGAAAATACAGCTTTTAAGATAGCAAGAAAGATTAATCATGCATAAAGCATTGATTACGAAACACTTTCCAACTTCAATGCAATTTTATTTAAGCATCTCTAAAATGCGATACATTCCTCGGTAATATTTTGAAAATTATCACAATGCTACATTAATTTATGATATTTGAAAACTTAAAATCTCATCGAAAAAAGTGAACTTCATTCAAATGACAGCATCGAAATGTAAATTGCTTGGTTTAAACATCTCTAAAATGCGATACATTCCTCGGTAATGTTTTTTAAATTATCATAATACTACAATAATTTACTATATTTGAAAACTTCATCGAGAACAACTGAAATTTCTTCAAATGACGCCATCGACATATACCACGTCTGGCTCTCTCTATAAAAACAACATTTCATTCATAACATTTTTCCATTTATTTCATTCATCACAATACTATAATAATTTATTTTATTTAAAAAATTAAAACCACGGAGATACAAGAAATTTAACTCTATGCTTAAAACTTCATCGGAAATAATCGTCTTTCTCTTTGTAAAATCAATGAATATTTCGTTCATATCAGCTATGCAGACTCCATTAGCTAAATAATTTTGCGTTAAAGAAATGCAGCAATTCTTATACAACTCATACTACATATTTTGATGTTTACATTTTCCATAAATGAAAAATAGGCATCGTTGTAGAAATATTCAAATTTGAATGAGAATTTAAACTCAAATATATTGTAATTGCGTTGTTTCAGTATGTAGATGCACAGAATTTAAGCAAAAAAAAGTGGTTTTAGGACGGATACAACACTCAATATGAATTAAAAATAACTTTAAAAATCACGATTTTGAAACAAGATGGATGCCATATATCATTTTGAAGTGGGTCACGTGATCTTTTCATATCATGGTCACGTGATCGCTTCATATAAGAGGTGAAATTATTATTTTAATTTTTATTTAAAAAACTACTGAATATATTTCGCTGAATTTTTTTTATATATTTTATGGAACAATTTGAATATTACCTAAAATTTTCGAAGCAATTTGTGAATTTTAAATCCGCTTAAAAAATCTTTGAAAAATTAGGTCCCATAGGGCTCAATGTGTTTCATTTTTTCAACCCGGGTTCAATCCAAAACTAATTGGGTGATATTATTCATTTATATTCCTGTACGTCCTACAAACCGTCTGAATAACATACTAAAATTTCATTTTGACTAAGTCACTTTTACGGCAGTTATCGTGGTAACGGACAGACAGACAGACAGACAGAATGAACAAAGACATAAACACTTTTCAACTTTGTTGTAAAGTGTTAATAAAGCGATAGACAATTATGGCTGACATTTTAAAACCAAGTCACTTGATAACCAGTACAATTTTTTTTAAATGGAATGTTTTAGTAAAAGGGCAGTCAAAAGCAAAATGATCTACGTCGCCAAATTTATTGCATAACCAGTTAGAGGTTTTTAACACTTCACAACATGGATGAAAAATGTTTATGACTTTGTTCTTTCTGTCTGTCTGTTTGTTTGTTAGCACGATAACTGCCATAAAATGACTTTATCAAAATGAAATTTTAGTATGGTATTTAGGCGGTCTGTGGGACCTATGGGAATATAAATTAATAATATCATCCAATTAGTTTTGGATTGAACCCGGGTTGAAAAAATGAAATGCATTGAACCCTATGGGACCTAATTTTCAAACACTTCTTTAGCAAATTTAAAATTCCCAAATTACTTCGATAGTTTTAGGAAATATTCAAATTATACAATAAAATATATAAAAAAAATTCAGCAAAATATATTCAGTATTTTATTAAATAAAAATTAAAATATTAATTACACCCTTTATATGAAGAGATCGCGTGACCATTATATGAAGAGATCACATAACGCACTTCAAAATAAAATATGGCATCTAGCTTGTATCAAAATCGGGCAATTTCGCACGAAATACAGGTTCTTTTTTTCCAAATCATACCAAAATCTAATCAGCACCAGGATAACCAGCAAGTGACATTATTTACCTGCCAAATATTATGAAATTTGGGTCAATTAGTGTTTGAGTTAATTTAGATACATACAATGCATAGCCAAACACACACTCACACAGAGAGATGTCAGTCTAAAAATTTGTTCGTACTCTAGGCTGCTAGAAAACTCAAGTTGCGTTTTTGACATGGTTTCAGTACTTTCCCTATACATTGCAATGTATTGTAGGTAAAATAAAAATTATGTAGGTAAAATAAAAATTATTAAAAAGAAGATAACATAAGGTGCTATAGTTTTCAGTTGCACATATAATTCAGAACATTAAAACAAAGCAGCAGAAAATAATAAATAATTCAGTAGTTAATTATGAAGTTAGAGGTTTATTTTTCTGAATAATATAATGCAATTTCACACAATAATATACTGACACTATCTGATAACAGTATTTACAGTCATGTAAAGAAAAACTCAAACATTAGAAAAACTCAAAACACTGACATTCCCTTTCTAGAAGAAATTAACATAGGTTAATGAAAGTGTTATGATTTGCAAATAAAACTTTTGGAAATTTTCATACCTCTCTTTTCATAACGTTACGTAGATTGATGTGTGTTGATGTGTGTTTGAAAACAAAATCAGATATTTTCGCAAAGGGTCCAGGCACAACGAGAGGCATGAATGATGAATCAGAAAAGCATGTATATAAACATTTGGAGGAAAAATTTTCAAGGTTCAATAGCCAGTCTACTAAATTATAAGTATTCGTAGTGTATTACAATGCACAAACAGTTTTAGTAACTATTACGTTAATAATTGATAAATTAGCTATTCTAAAATGTAATGATAAAATTAATAATAATTAATAAAACTTTGTTTGAGCAATTTAATGTCTATTTATTGGATCAGTGGAATTAATTTTATGTTATTAATCAAATTGCTTTTCAGAAGAAACACCGGGTAACATACTAAATTAACTATGGCGGGATATCACTTCGGCAATGTAAGAAATTTGAGATTAGCGACCAATTCAAATCTTAATTAGTCAATTAATTAATTATCTTGTTTATACGCCACAACTGTACTCTCCAGTGAATAGAAAAATTTAAGAGTGGCATTTTTCTCGAAATCCTATTTTCTGATTCACCATAAGAATATTTTGATTTTCTTTTCAGTTTATCACCTCCCTTTCATCAACACATCATATTACTTGCCTCATCCTCTCTTTTCTTAATCAACTTGAAAAGTCCATTATAATTCAGAACTTTGTAAAATACATCATACCTGCAAAAATTAACCGATAATCCGGTTTCAAAGGAAAAAACAACCTTCTTCAAAAGGGCCGACTAGGAGGGCGACCTCACTTAGTCAAGTCCGGGCTACAACTGATTAAAGTGGATTTGGTTGAAGGTGTAAACGATGTTGTCAGCGTCGCAGAAAGAAATGAAATGGAGAAAAAACCAAACTTACTGCAGGAAACTATAAACACAAAACCACATAGGGAATAAAGAAGCAAATTAGGCGATAAGTGGACGCCTGAACAATAGAAAAAACTGAATAATGAAAAACTTACAAAAACCCATAACGAAAGAAACCAACCAGCTGGAAAAAAGAAGAAATGAATAGTAACAACGGGTTAACCAATGAGTACAAACAGAAAAATAAGAAACTTGAATATGAAGAAAATGAGGGAAAAAACCAAACTGACTGACAAGAAACTACGAACATACAAATCACAGAGGGAATAAAGAAGCAAACAAGACAATAAGTAGACGCCGAACCAATAAAAAGAACTGAATAATGAGAAAACCTACTAAAACACTAACGAAAGAATCCAACCCGCTGTAAAGAAGAAATGAATGGTAACAACAGTAAATCTAATTAGTACAAACAGGAAAATAAGAAACTCAAATATGAAGAAACAATATGTCTTTGAAGTCCATATGAGCTTACTTCGACATATAAAAAAGCGAAAAAAATAATTACATTCTAATTATCGAAATTCTAATAATCGAAATAAATAAGGAAGATGACCGGTATCAAAGAAATTATACCAGAGATTTCTAAGCTGGAGGGGAGCTGGGACATCCATCGTTAACATAATTTGATTGAGAAAAAACAGAAACATTTTCAAGAAAGTACAAATCAAAAATATAATTATATTAAGCATGATCGTGGCTTTGAGAAACTTTTAAACATGATTAGAGTCCCAAGAATGGTCAGCAATTGGAGATTCAGATACCTTTTGTTTGGAAATTAGCTGAGCAATTTTTGTTTGTTTAACATAAACAAGATCGCATTGGCATCGAATGCATCTAGCAGAAAGCCGGGCTTTGAATAAACTAGCGCATATGGAGTATGCGAGCTGTGAAATACTTAAAATTAAAACTTAATTTACAAATAATAATCAAACTAGAAATATAAAAAAAATATTTCAATATTTGAGAATCCTAATACAAAAGAGCAAATGAGTTTTTAGAATTTGAATATTACATAAAAAAAATTAGAATATGTGAGAACAAAGCAACCAAAGTAACACATTTTAACACACAGTTAAATCACAAAAACGTATTTAATATACATTACCACGTTTAATTCACAATGCATGTAATTGCACACTCTTTGATAAGCTGATTAAAATTTGTTGTTTTCTCGTTATTTGCCAGAAGCGCATTGAACATGCTCTGTTTAAAAATAGGCGTTTCGCCCTGTTACATATCGTTTTAATAATTGAACTTATGATTCTGCAAATATGCGGGTAATTTTACGTATGTATGCAGAATTTCAACTTTCTATATATTGTAGTTTTCGAGTTTAAGTAATAACAAAATTAAAGAAAATGTTGATTTCGCTTCGTTAGGAATGGTGAAACACCTTCGCGTCGCTCGTGCATTATAAACAATGTTTCAGGTGTTTGTATAAAATTAACTTTATATAGTTTTTACATATTATAGTTTTTTTATAGTTTTTGTGAGTAACATATTAAAATATTTCTCTTTATTTTGCTGATTTAAAAAAAGAAACATGAAATTTCCTCTTTACAGAATCTGCATCAAAAAAACCAATAGGAAAAAATCCAAAAACTAAAGAGCTAGAATTTAGCACTATTTTTACTTTCCTTATATACATAATGTATAAGGAAAGTATTGTGAAGGGGTCGAAAATTCGAATTCGAGTTTTCGACAGGAGAGCACGTTTTAAGCATCCCTGATCACGAATCAAACATTTTTGGAGTGATGTCTGTGTGTGTGTGTGTGTGTGTGTTTGTGTGTGTGTGTGTGTGTGTTTGTGTGTGTGTGTGTGTGTGTGTGTGTCAGTGGGTCTGTGGAGACGATAACTGACGAACGAATGGACCGATTTGAACCAAATTTGGTACAAAAATCACAATCCGTAAGCACTGGAGCCTATTGTTTTTATACGTAATCGAATGTTCAGAACCCCCCTGAATTTTCGAATGAAATTTTGAAAAAATCGTCAAAAAATAAAATCCACTAATAAAGTTACGGAAATAGACATTTCTTATGTAATTTCTCATTAGAAAACGATTGACATAAATTTTAGAATGCTAACACGAACCGTTTTCGAGATATTGCACATTTTTAAAAAAAATATCAAAAAGTCATATAAAAAAAATATGTCCTATTGATAAACATGCTCACTTTTCATATGTAATACCATGCGATAAATTGGATGACATCATTCTCGTGGATCTAGCTCGTTCCATTCATGAAAAAAGATATTCTGAGTAATACTTTTATATTTGAACGCCAATAGTCATTTATCTGCTGTAAGAATAACTTATTTCTTAGTGCATAACGCTTGGCGAGATTTTGGCGACGAATTTGGCGGAATGTTGCCAACTTGGCGACTTTTTGAAATGTTGCCAAATTAGCGAAAATCTCGCCAAATGGATAAAAATGACGCTAAATCAATGAAAGTGACGACTAATTGTCGAAAATTTAATGTCTTGGAAAGAATATTAGTATCTACTAAAAGAAAAACCTATTTTTTACTGTAAAAATAGTAAATTCATTACACTATATAAGGAAAGTCATGTGTTGCCCACATCACATTTTTTCTAAGTTAACATAATAAAAATGAAACAATGCGTTGGAGGAAGATTGTTCTCTTAAAATGTGCTTTTCATAGATCAAATTTAAAAAGTTAACTAGAACACATTTGTAATAAATCAAATACCCAACTACTAAACAAAACGTTTATTTTTTTTAATAATTTTCATAATCTGATAAATTCCAAAACATAAATCTTACAAAAATATAAACATTAAAAATGAATCAGAAAAAGAGAGAAATGAATAAAATATAGAAAAAATTGAATCGAATACAGAAACGAGTCCTAAACTTCTGTATGCAGCTTACTATATATTCAAGATGTACATAAAGCGAAAATAGTATTTTACAATAGATAAAAAAAATTAATAAGATTCAAGAAAAATGGACCATTTTTGAAAACTATTCTTTACCTCTATCATAAGAAATGTAAGCGTCTGCAGATGACAGATCTGTTCAAATCTTTTAAGCTCCAAAAATTCTTGTTCAATCATATTTTATAAGGGAAAATCCAAAATGAAGCACATGCTTCCCATTTTCGATTTATTCTACTTTGTAATGAAATAAAGTGAAAAATATATTAATTTTTACATATATATCGAATATGTATGTTTTTAAAAGTAACGTAGTTTTTCCATTTCATCTTTTCTTCATTGAAAATTTTTAAAGGAAATATTGCTATTTTAATCGTGGCTGAAATGTATATACAGGTTAGTAGTTTTAATTAAAGTGGGCAACTCATAGAGGTTATTATACGGTTCTTATTGATCATATTCTTATATTAATTGTCATAAGTAGAGTTGGTTCCCAGCTATCATTATTTTACTGCGTAGGCTACAAGGAAGGGTCTAGCAATAAGATTTCGGTCATAGGGTGTTCAACAAGAGAACCGGACTTATTTTGAAGTGCGATTTTTGCGTCATTAAAAAAATAAATCGTGCTATGAGTGCTTAGAATAACGCCACACTGAATACCGATTAATTATATTTTTTAATTTATTAGGTTACTTATATTCGTTATTTTACTCACGGAACAAGTGCTTTGATTTCTTTGGTATTTTACCAATCATACATAGCAGTGTCCTACTACTTGTTTCTTCCTCGATGGATTTTTATTTCTTTTTTTTTTACCTCGATATTAGAAACCTATTTCCCTTGCTTCATTCACGTTTGTTATTGTAAGATTTGTTACCAATCCTGCTATGGCGAGTGAGTTGCTCTTCTTATGTGTCCTGATGAATTGGGATGAATTGTGTGCCCTTGATGAATTATATGTCCTGTTTATTGCCTTCGAAACCTGTTGGCACTATACATTTTGTGTTGCTGTTAACGAAGCTTTTAAACGAGAAGTGTTCTACAAGTTTTCAGGTTTTCTTTCCTATCCAGAAAGGAAAGAAATAAGAAATTCTGGACGCGTAAGTATGACAATGACATATGCAATGTAGTACTACGAGCACATTCAAATTGACTTTTCCACGTAATACCTGTTCATAACAATGCATTTCCTCCGCCTATCAACAAGTCAATTCATTCAGTAGTTAAGGAATCAGCAGGGGTGTCGCGAATCCATTTACGGAGATCCGCTTGCAGGTCGTCCATGCACTCGTGCCAAGTCCGGACTGTAAGCAGGGTGTGAAAAGATGGTCCACTTTCGTTTTGAGATCTCTTCATGTACAGGCTTTTAATGTGTGAGCGAGCGTTATAATGATTAAGCAATACTTGATTGTTTTGCAATGTTGGCCATTTGATCCGGATACGCTGCGCATAATATAGTACTTAACATAAGCAGCATTGCTTTTCATCAAAAGTGGAATCAACCGTTGCTTTTGTTATTAGATACCATTAAATGTGCCATCTAATCAAGCAGATCAGATTTTAAGCCGCTTCCTTGAAAGTTGTAGTAATAGTTTCATGCATACATGTGATCATACAAACTGGCCTTCTATTGATAGGAATAAAGATCCGGATGTTTATCGAAAATCTCTCTTATTTTTATTATATTAGCAACAGTTTAAGCTATACGTTTATAATCCAAAGCGGAGAATGGTAAGGAATAGGACAGTAATCGCATTTGTTTTATTATAGGGTTCTATAATAATTTCGTTATTTTAGGGGCATATATTCTTTCTGTTTTTTTATGGGGCCTATATTTTCGCATTTTGTTAAAAGTTTATTTATTAACAACGTTTTGTAAAGAGGTATATATTTCATTGTGTTTTGTTAAGGGATAATATAACTTAGTAAGCCGTCTTATAGTAATAAAACTGATCGGTGGAGATGTGGTTCTTGGATTTTATAAACGCTAAATTTTCGGTTTGGAGATAATGTTTTAAAGATTTAATTTTATTAATTTTAAAAATCGTATCTTATGACGATGAAAACCTAGTTTTAATTAAATTTGAACTTGGTATATATTTTATTTGTAGAGGCAACACATTTTTAAGCGCCACAATGCATCATTTTAAACAATTTTATAAAATATAACAGTTATTTGATAATTATTTTTCAATAAGTTTTTCAATGTCTTTATTCCTTTTCAATAGTTATTTGATAAGTATTTTTCAATAAGTTTTTTAATGTCTTTATTCCTTTTCAATAGTTATTTGATAAGCATTTTAAACAACTTTGTACATTATAGAGATATTAATAAACTATTTGATAAGTATTTTTCAAAACTTCTTATTTTTTACTATGTGACAAATTAGTTTCAGAAAAAATGGCAGTTTTGTAAAACAACTCTTTAAATTTAAATAGCTTTTTAAATGTAAGTAGCATTTAAATATATTTACTAGCTTAACACAAGACATATGCATTTAAACTTCTACGCATATATTAATTTCAGAAAATCAAGTGTTTTAAGTTTGACATTCTAGACTAATTGAAGTTTCAGCTCTTAACTGTGTTTTATTAGACTCACTTATCAAGTGAGACCAGCAGGATGATTATCATATGTTTCAATAAACGTTTTATATTTAGTAGAAACATAATTTTAGAATATTAAGAACCTGGAATAAATCTAAACGCATACCTAAAAGGGATATTTACTTTAAAAACCAGCTTTAAATACTACGTAAATTGTATTGTACAGTTTCAAAAGACAAAATACATCTCAAATAAGCATAGTCATAACAAATAACAAGCTAGAGCTAACTCCCGTGCAATGCAAAATTGGCTTACTCAATCTTGCGATAAACATGCACCAAAACTTAATCTTCAAGAAAATTCTTAAAAAATATGCAAATAGTTTCTGTTTTCGAATGTTTTAAGAAATGTTGTAAAACCCAAAGAAAAATAAATTCTGACCTTTCTTTTATTTAAACTAGATATTTTCCCCCAGTCGCGAGTTTTATATGGAAATCGAACATGTTTTGACATTATATTCAAAATCTTACCATGCGACGTGATCGATGCACAAATGAGAGAAAAAAAAACTTAATGTGGTTACTACTGGAATAAAATGTAGTTTAAAACAAAAACGTTGATAAATGGGAGATATTTTAGTATGCACATAACACAATATAAATTTAACAATAGCAATAAATGTTAATAAAAACTTGATGTGGGAAGCTTATGACTGTCCTTATATAATGCAATGAATTTAATTCTTTCACAGTTAAAAAATGATGAAAAGATCTACAGCACAGTTTTTGTAACGTTGAATTGTACATTTGGTGATAATTGTACATTTGGATGACAACATGTATAGTTATTTCGCACCCAATTTACTTATATTTCACGCAACTCTAAATTAACAATTATCAATATTAATAGCACCCTCAATAACCAATACAATCCATATATTAAAATATTTAAATAATAAATTCATCAATTATGCGTCATTTTCATTAACTTGACGTTATTTTTGCAATTTTTTCGATATTCGATATTTTCGTCAATCTGGGGCTAAATATCGCTAAGTTGGCGATATTTCGTTAGATTATTCGCCAAGTTTTCACTATGTACCGCTAAGTGTTATAAACAGACGGAGAAAAGCGCATTTCTTATATACTATAAGGTATGCGCTTTTTTACAATTTTCATCGATTTTTATCACTTTGGTGACATTTTTATCAATTTTTGACATTTTTTTATCAATTTGGCTACATTTTCGTCAATCTGAATATATATATATATAAAGTCGCCAAGTTTGAGACATCCCGCCAAAGTTTTCGCCAAGCATTACGAAAGAGCGGAAAAATGGGTTAATGGGTTATTCATATAGTCGTTTGTTATGCACTTTCCAAGATATTGAATTTTTATCAATTAGTCGTCATTTTCATTGATTTATTGTCAATTTTATCAATTTGGCGATATTTTCGTTGATTTAGCAGAATTTAAAAATTTCACTACAGTGGCGATAGTCAGCCGATTATGACGCCATAATTTCGCCAAGTATTAATGACGTCAAAATAAATAACTATTACCCAAAGTATCTTCTTTTGTGAATAGTATGAGCTAGATCTTTGAAAATGATGATAACAAATTTATCGCATAATATTTCATGTGATAAGTGAACGTTTTTTACAATAGTTAATACTTATTTTTTAATTTTATGTGATTTTTCGAAAAATTTATTAGAAAATGTGCAATATTTTGAGAACGGTTCCTGCTGGCGTTCTAAAGTTTGTGTCAATCGTTTTCAAATGAAAAATTACACAAAAGTTATTTACGTAACTTTAGTGAAGGTTTTAATTTTTAGAGGATATTTTCAAAATTTAATTTCAAAATTTGGAGAGGCTCTGAATATTCAATTGCGTTTAAAATCAATAAACTTCCAATATTTACTGATTGTAATTTTTTTACCAAGAGAATCGTTTTACTTGTGAGATATCGTCTCCATAGAATCATTGACACACACACACACACACACACACACACAGACATCATCTCAAAAACATTTTATTTGTGTCCAGGGATGCTTCAAGCGTCCTCTCCCATCGAAAAACTCGAATTCGAATTTTTGACCCCCCCCCCCCCCAATACTTTCCTTATACATTATACTATGTATATAAGGAAAGTAATAATAATTAATAAAAATAATTTTCATATCCCTTACAATTTGTAACTATTAAAGATATAATATTAGTACTTACAGAATACACCTACAGAAAACATCCTCAAAGATGCCACGTTGATCGTCCCACGTTTATTGTGTCACGTTGATCCAAGTTGATCGCTCCCACGTTAATCGTGCCCACAGTTGAAAACCGTTTTATGGCTAGGTTTAGCTATTTATTGTAACTGTAGCAGCCAAATATGGATGAATTTAGCCAAAAAATCTATCATGTTTATATAATCTTTTACGATATATAGTCATTTTATATTATTATTATAGCCACAAAGTTCGTGTATGTGTTGGCAACACTGATCGCGTCCCCATTGCAGATAGCAGCATCTATGAACCAGTTTTCGATTGTTAAGTTATTTTCATGGAATAGCTGATACATGTAATTGCAGCAAGAGAACTTGCAGTAATTTTTGAGCATCTTCGAAGACAGAAAATCAAGCCTTATCATGTACCCGGTATGAAACTTAGCACAGACTGTGTGCTCAGGCTGCACATGTATAGAATAGCTAAGTTCACACTTGCAGGAGACGTTCTCCAAGCAAAAAGCACATTACCATTACAGATGACAACATCAGTGGACATGTTTCGAGTTCATTAACGGTGCATGAAGAAAAAGTAAAAACAAAATGCCAGGAAAATATTATGTTCTATTATGATTATAATATATAGTATTTTAGGGCATTATAAAGCTATATTACTTCAGAATACATTTTTATTGCTTGCTTATAAAAAAAAATTCGAATTTCGAAGTAATGAACATCAAAGTTTTGTGAGCAGAGGATAGAATGCATTTTTAAAAAAGGGCAGCTATGGTCCTTGACCGACATTAAGTTCTAGATAATGAACAGAATATAGAATTTATTTTGAAAAGGAATTACGGTCCGTGTTGAACATTAAAGTTATGTAAAATGAGCAGAGAATAGAATTTATTTAAAAAAGGGAAGCTGCGTTAGTTATGAACATTGAAGTTATGTAAAATGAGCAGGATAATTTATTTAGGTAAAGAAAAGTTTCAGTTAGTGATAAACATTATAGTTCCGCAAAACGGTTAGAAAATATAATTTATTTAAAAAAAGGTCACCTGCTTTTTATGATAAACATTGACGTTATGTAAAATGAGCATAGAGAAGAATTTAATTAGGTAAAGGACAGTTACGGCCCGTGATGAGCATTACAGTTATGTAAAATGAGCAGGAGAATTTATTTAGGTAAAGAAAAGTTTCAGCCAGTGATAAACATTATAGTTCCGCAAAACGGTTAGAAAATATAACTTATTTAAAAAAAGGTCACCTGCTTTTTATGATAAACATTGACGTTATGTAAAATGAGCAGAAAGAAGAATTTAATTAGGTAAAGGACAGTTACGGCCCGTGATGAGCATTATAGTTATGTAAAATGAGCAGAGAATATAAATTATTTTGAAAAAGGGCCCCTACGTTTTGTGATAAGCATTGACGTTATGTAAAATATGTAGAGCGAAAAATTTATTTAGGTAAAGGATAATTACGGCCCGTGATGGGCATTAAAGTTATGTAAAATGAGCAGAGAATATAAATTATTCAAATAAAAAGAGAACCTGCGTTTTGTGATAAAATTGACGTTATGTAATATGATCAGAGCGAAGAATTTATTTAGGTAAAGGACAGTTATGGCCCATGATGAGCATTAATGTCATGCAAAATGGTTAGAAAATATAATTTATTTTAAAAAAGGTGACCTGTGTTTTGTGATAAACATTGCTGTTTTGTAAAATGAACAGAGAGAAGAATTTAATTAGGTAAATGACAGTTACGGCCCGTGATAAGCATTAAAGTTATGTAAAATGAGTAGAGAATATAACTTATTTAAAAAAAGGTCACCTGCGTTTTGTGATAAACATTGACGTTATGTAAAATGAGCAGAAAGAAGAATTTAATTAGGTAAAGGACAGTTACGGCCCGTGATGAGCATTACAGTTATGTAAAATGAGCAGAGAATATAAATTATTTTAAAAAAGGGCCCCTACGTTTTGTGATAAGCATTGACGTTATGTAAAATATGTAGAGCGAAAAATTTATTTAGGTAAAGGATAATTACGGCCCGTGATGGGCATTAAAGTTATGTAAAATGAGCAGAGAATATAAATTATTCAAAAAAAAAGAGCACCTGCGTTTTGTGATAAAATTGACGTTATGTAATATGATCAGAGCGAAGAATTTATTTAGGTAAAGGACAGTTACGGCCCGTGATGAGCATTAATGTCATGCAAAATGGTTAGAAAATATAATTTATTTTAAAAAAGGTCACCTGTGTTTTGAGATAAACATTGCTGTTTTGTAAAATGAACAGAGAGAAGAATTTAATTAGGTAAATGACAGTTACGGCCCGTGATAAGCATTAAAATTATGAAAAATGGTTAGAAAATATAATTTATTAAAAAAAGGTCACCTGTGTTTTGTGATAAACATTGCCGTTTTGTAAAATGAGCAGAGAGAAGTATTTATTTAGGTAAATGACAGTTACTTCCCGTGATAAGCATTAAAATTATGAAAAATGGTTAGAAAATATAATTTATTAAAAAAAGGTCACCTGTGTTTTGTGATAAACATTGCCGTTTTGTAAAATGAGCAGAGAGAAGTATTTATTTAGGTAAAGGACAGTTACGGCCCGTGATGGACACTAAAGTTCTATAAAATAAGCAAAGGGTAGAATTTATTTAAGTAAAGGACAATTAGGAACATGCTTTCAAAGAAAAAAAATCTATAGCGAATGGATTTCTAAGAGAGACTGCGCTGCATCAACAGTACGTACTAGATAAAATCGTTAAATATATCACAAGATTATCAAAAAATTTTATAAATAAAAACTATAAACCATAATATTTCATAGTGCTAGTTCATTATGTTTTCAAAACTTATGAACGAAATTAAACGACATTTTTTACCATTCGTTAAAAAGTTGACGTATTAAAACATTTTTTTTACAATTCACTTTCTTCATTTCCTAGGCTTTAGAAAACAGGACAAGAGAGAAAGCTTTGTTACAATATTTCTTTTCTGAATTCTATTATGCTACAAAAGCAACTGCATCCATGTATTAATCAAGGAAATTATAGAACCAGGATGTAGTTTTCTGCGCATGTAAAATGCGCTATAATAATTTTCAGCGCTTGTGATGTGTTGTTGTACGTTTTGAATTCCGCAAAAATATAGAATTTATAAAAAAATAAACAAGAACGAAAACAGAAAGCTCGAGATTCATCAATTTTTATTCAAGGGATGTTTAAGAACAAATAACAAGTTTTAAATCTATACTTTAGAAAAGTTATTTAAATGAAAGCTGGTGAAAAGCGTCGCAGAAAAGCGTCTGAACCAGAAAAGGCCTTAAGCGAGGAGAATATTTTACACTGCAGCACTTCAGAAAGCAGGATCAAAGTGTAGATTACTTCCCAAAGCCAACGACTATAAACTCAGTACAGTCATTAAAAGAAAAAGCGCACGAATTACTTTGGATAATCCACTCCATACAAAAATACTAATCAATTATTGATTAGAAGTTCTACACCAGCACGTTTCGTGTATCACTAGAGTTCCAAAACAAGTGTTGCAAAGGGGAATTAAAAATAGAAATACTTTTTCTTGCATTTTGTTTTCACACGGGCAATTAAAAATAACATAAAAAGAAATAACTTGGCAAATTGATGTTGAATAAATAATTATATCATTGGATGGGAAAGTACAAATAAAACACTGGCTGAAAAGCAAATCACAATATATCTACGCTGTATGCGTATGTATGTTTGTATAGATGCTTCGACGATAACCCAAGGGCGAATGGAATCATGCGAAACCGTATTGTCATGAAATGTTATGTAAAGTTATGACGTTAAAAATGTTGATATAAATAGAAACACTTTTAATTCGTTATTTAAAATTTAAGATTCACATAGATTTATTTTCATAGTATAACCAATACAATAAACTCAAGGATTGACCTTCGTTATGTAAGTGAAAGATAATAAAATTATGTAATATAAAATTTCAGGCTCCTTTACATTTCAAATATTCTAAATCACTTTACAGTTACTGTGGGACGTGGAAAATACAATTTGAAAATGTTACACTTTTAATTATTAAATTCATTATTTTAAATCACATTACCATTTCCGTAAATTCATATATAGTGGAATTAACATTTAAACGTACATCGCTCGTTGTTGTGCCGCAATACCCTCCAATTATTTTTACCTTTTGTGTAAGTCCTGAAAAGAATTCATTAATCATTATAAAAAGACTAGCCTATTTAACTTTAACAATATAATTTATTTACAACATCAATTTATCACTAACAACAATTTATCATAATTATCGACTATCATTTAATTACTCTAGTAATGGGAGATATGTGACCAGCAAAATTAAATTTCGATAATGTCCATGACCTGGGGAAATGAGCACATACCTTACAGTTTAATCTTCGGCTCATCACGCTGAGGCTTGCATCCGTCTTATTGCTGACCGTACGGCCACAACTCTTTCGTGTGTGGCTTGCATCTCGTACTTATAGTCAACTGCAACCTCTTTCGTATGAGTATCTGCTCTCAACTCCTTTCGTATCCGTCCAACTGCTACAACATTTCGCATCCGACTTACTTCTACAACATTTTGTATAAGTGACTTGTGGTTCCTTCGGCGGGGGGGGGGGGAGAAGTAGCTCCGCCCTTCTTCCCCTTGGTGCTCATTGGTACTTCTGAACCCAATGGCATCACTTGACATTTATCAAGGTCCCTCTCAGCCCCTTTGACCTGGGACACCCAAATTTATAGTATTTGACCTAAAAGTCCACGTTGTTGTAAACTCCGGCGCCAGCTAGACTAAACCTTTGTTAGCCGTTCTATGCACCATAAATATTGCAATAAAAATGCCTCATGTGAGGAGATATTCTGGCCTCACAGTTACTTCCTAACCTCGCATTGACACTCTTAATATGCCCACAATGAAAAACAATGTAAATTATTTCTCTCGGTTCAGACATATATACCTAACATTGAAAATTGCATAAACATTATCTCAAACGTTCTCACTTAGGCTCCTAAATATACAGACATTTGACGCAAACGCCATTTTGACTCCAATCGGTCCAGTAAGTTATCATTTACATGGACTATTTCAATGGCGCAGCATGTTACATGGTTGATATTCAATATGTAATTTAGCTGTTAAATACGTGCTTCATCTTTAAAGGAATTGTATCAATCATTAAAGATAGTAGTCCCGAATGTTTTGATGGTTTCGAATTTCCGAGAGGAGGACAAGAAAGTAACTCTCTTTTTGCCACGTACAGCCATCTTTTCAACTTGGAGCCAAAATGGCCGCTGTTGTCCCAGTCGGTCTATTTAGGAGCCTTAGTTTTCATCACTTGTGATGTAAATTGATCCTGCAGTTGTATGCCAATGCGCCGCAAATCTGAATTACAAATATTTATTACCCCTTTTAATATAAAATAGATTAACGAAATACGCAGCGAGTTGAAGATTTCAGCATATTTTCGCACATGTAATTTTTACGCGTGTGTAAGTGCGGACAGAGTTATTCCAGTGTTGTACAGCTGATGAATTACACCCCTTCTCTAATTCCGGCCGTCCAAATAGTTGCTCAAATCCCCAGGATGAGTCGGACGGTCTGGGTCTTCAACACCCCTTCTCTAATAACGTGCACTAGATGAAATGAAAAGTACTGAAAGCTTGTCAGGCTTTTAGCTATTCAACACTGGAATACCTTCGCACACACTTACGCACGTGTGGACATTTCATGTGCGGGAATATATTTTTACCGTACAATGTTGGTCAGCTTATGGAATTTTAGGAACGCAATAGCGTTCTGTCACGTCAAGTCGTTGTGTCTGAATTCATGTTATATTCGACGGAAAGTGTATATTATACTTGACGGAACAAACCCCGATTTTCGGGGCCTAATACTCACCCCCTCAATATAGCTTAATACATGGAAAATGCATATGAATGAGAGAAGACACCTTTGAGAAAGTTGTCAGTACGGGATATGTCCACCGTGAGGTGCGATGCAACATCCCACATGTCGTGTCATGCTTTGCACAGCATTATCCAACAGCTGTTGCGGCAAGTTATCCCACTACTCTGTCAGTGCACGGATAAGGGTGTTCTTGTTTGTTGGATGATATTTTCGACCACCAAGTCTCCTTCCCAAAGCATCAAGACCATTTTCAATGGGGTTTAGCGGGAGAACGTCCTGGCTGAATACTCTGAATACTCTCGCTGACTAGACAATCCTGAACGGTGACTGTTCGATGACATGGTGCGTTGTCGTCCATGAAAAACAATTTATCACATACAGCACCACGTAAAAAGCGATAACATGAGGCAGCGTAACTTTATCAATGTATCGTGGGCCGGTCATAGTCCCAGTTGCAACCACATGTAGGGGCGTGCTGCCGTTGATCATGATGCCGACCCATACCATGATACTGCATGTCTGATATCGGTCCCTTTCCTGGATATTTTCCGGACGATAAGCAGTACCACTCTCACGCCAGATCAGTTGGCGTCTACAATCTGATGAAAGACTGAATCGACTCTCACCTGAGAATAGTACGCAACCCCAGTCCTGTTCGGTCAAATTACGATGTTCACGACACCATTGCAAACGGGCGGGTATAGACCTCCTTCTCCGAAACGTCTGGCTACACATTTTTGGGAAATTCGATGTCCCGTGGTAACAAGAAACTGATTTTCCACCAGCTGAGTTATGGTGCGCAGGTCCCTTTTTGCCGATAGGACCATGTTCCTGTCTTCTGCAGATGTCGAACGTTCTAACATGACCTCCCTCGTAACGCTTGCTACATATTTCAATTGTTTTAAATGTTTGACACAGACGTGAAACAACGCTGGGGGCGATATCGAACTCCCTGGCAACATCTGTTATTTTTCGCCCTTTTCTTCGATCTTTCCAATAATACGGCCACGCGTAAAGTCATCTCAGTGATATCGGGAAGACATACCAAGAATTTCAAGTTCGTCAATTAAATCTTCCCCGTAAAACTTTCACTTGGAACAACAACTGTCCACACGCGTCAAATCCTTTAAATCTCTTATCAGCGCTATCACGTGACGAACAGGCGTGGAAATTAAAAATTTGCATACGCACACCTCTTCTTACTGTATCACGCACTTATTCTAATTCTCCATATTTTGCTGCCTTTAATTTTGCGGTTACTATGGATGATACTGCCATCCGTCCTTAGCAATAGCCCCCCATCAGTGCAAGCATATATATATATATATATATATATATATATATATATATATATATATATATATATATATATATATATATATATATATATATATATATATATATATATATATATATATATATATATATATATATATTAATTTGAAGGTAGAATTGGTGTATAATTTTAAAAATGAAAAAGTATTGAAATCTTACAGACTTTTAAAAATCTCACCGCCAGTACAAAAAAAAAATATTCTTACTAAAATTTATGAAATCTCAAAATATGTTTTCAGGTCTAAGATACATTGATGAAGGATTCTTACCTACTTTCATATCACACTTAGCACTTTTAAATCGTAGTCGATATTTTTAATTAAATTAATCTAATTAAAATTAATCTATTTAAATTAACTATTAGATATGTAAATAATAAATTTATTAATAATTAATTAAATTAGATATGTGAATATTCTTGTATATCACATATTTTAACTCAAGAACAACATCGAGGAGATCTGGTAGTTTATAATAAAAAAGTAATAACTGCAATAAAGTGGAAACTCTCTTGAAGGCATAAAATAACCAGATGATTTAAAGACATCAAGTGCAAATGAAAGTTATGGAAAAGCAAATTAACCAGTACTAAATGACGCTGATGCTGCTATATAGTTTATTTTATTATTTTCAATTTTTTATTGTTTATGCATGTATAGGAAAGTGATTGTCTTCTTGGAAATTTGCTTTAAAACCATGGAATATGGATGCATGGGAAAACTCAGAGGAGAATCACACTTCAGATATATTGCTTTGGCATTTAATATAGAGTCCAACCATTTCAATTAAATAAATTTAACAGATTTTGAATTGCACCAGTGGAATTCTGCCTATTCCACATTTCGCTTTTCACACATCATTATTCAATCCATTTGTCATTTGCAACGAGACGTTATCATTATAGATAAACACATCTGCCAATTTACTGACTTCCTGTTCCGAAGGCAAAAGCGCTTGTCGATGGAACCATTAATTAAGATTAAAAGTGTTGGCAGCAAATAAATTATGCCACATAGCTCTATTTCTGCATTGCAGTGATTGGTTAACAATACAGCACGACAGTATGAAAAGCCTCAGCTGTTTTAAAAACGCGGCTGGAAATATTGAATGCTTATCCTATTAAATTTGACAACTACAAATTACACAAAATTTCTTTTAGACGTTGTGGTCCAATGTTATTTAATAATGATGAAAGTATTTACGAACTGAAGTACTTTTTTCTTTCAATATCATATAGTGGGGAGAGTACGAAGAAAGTAAAATTATAAATAATGTCTTAAAGTCTTATATAGTTGGGCCTATCTTGTTTTTCTTTCAAATATCACTTAATTTGTACGTTAAGTAGACATACTTAAGACAAAAAGAGAAATTTTTATAAATAAATATGTGTTATTGGTATTATTAATTCCGCTTAGCCTAGTCCTAAGCTAGACCAAATCCTTGAACAAATGTACCTCAACACCAACAGCGGTTTAGAAATGAGATCATCACGGGATAGTACCAGACAATCAAGGATATGTTGGGGAGAAGCTTCCACAAGACAGCACTTAGTGCAAAGGGGGAAAACTAACGATGTGGAAACGAAAGTAAGACATTTTAAATACCCATCAATGAAACTAGAAATAGTTGTTTGTTGAATTCTGCTATCACTGAAGATAAAAGCACCAACAGAACAAACACTATGGTACTAACTGTGGACGGGTGGGTTTTCCAAGTGTTTCTGTCAATAATTCGACTTCTGGAGAAATATCAAATTGAAATTATCATGGAAAATTATCATGAGGATAATACGTGCTGCCAAAATGAATTTATTCATTCCTCAATTTGCATGCTAAAGACACAAAGGATATTTACTGAATTAGAAATTTTAGTTCTATTAATAAAGTGATGTCGGGAAATTCTTCATAACTAGTCGAATACTCGGTAAGAATGTGCAGGCTTCTATTCTGTACGATAAAGAATTACAGATGCCATATTGAATGGAGAAATTTCACTTTTCAAATTAAAATACGAGTATTATGTTCCATTCAACGATTTCAGTCCTCGGATTGAACTGCATTAGGTTATTTCTGCACTCTAATGCCATTTTTTATGCACAAAGAAATTACTCTGACTAAACATTGCTGTTTAAGTTTGATTTATAACCACCATCAGTATTTGTGCATACCCAGGTCTCTTATCCCGTATTTAAGATTAGAACTTGTCACTTTTTGAAATTATGACTAGAGCACGAATGGTTCGGATCAATGAGGACCATTACAGCTTATAGAAAGTCTTTTGTCAATGTTTGTGACTATTTCTGGCTCTAAAGTGTAATTTTCCTACTATGGTTATCATGTCGTTCTTTACAAAATACAACGTAATACGAATTTCCATAGTACCTCCTAGTTAAAGAAATTCTGTAACAAGACCGAGAAGACTAAATGGATTAAAAAAATAACGATAATTGGTAAAGGTTACAATAGGAATGTTTTAACATAAATAATATGAATATTACAACTTCCAATTTTTCGCATAAGAGCCTTATTTTCAGAGTCTTATTAAAAATGCTTCGTATAATTATTAAACTGGTAAATAGAATAGATATCAAACTGAAAATTTATTTTTAAAAATATGTGCCACAATACTGACTTGCAAAAATCAGAAAAAGGAACACTAAATGATTGAAAAACTATCATATATTCATTCCTGCTTTGGAAGTCGGGTGCTTTATTAGCTAGAAATGATGTCCTCAAGTTCCATCGAAAAAATGGATGGTCTAACACATCCACTCCTTTCAGTTCCAGTAATCCTGAACTTACTGTTCTAGGAGCAAAGTGAATCTTTGAATCCGGTCGATGCGCTAATTTGCTTTCATTTAAGTTTGCTCTCTAGTGTGTGAGCTAAAAGGGAGTTACTAGACAATAACGCAAAGGTCGTTTACTACAAATATTTAGGTACATAGTACGTGTGAAAAGGGATTTGAACGCTGAAAGTGACTACATCTAAATAAGACGGTGACTATAAGAATACTCATGCTGTTGAAACCTGCGATTATTAATAGTACTGCATCATTGCGTAATTTGTAATGAATAGTAACCTATAGAATTTATCAAATTATTATTTTATTACTTGTGTTTAATTATGTCATTGCCCCGAGAGTGGCAAATTGATTAAAATACAAAGTATATATCAGCTGCATCTTCGCAAACGCTTATACAATCTAAGGGAATATAGGTAAAACAGGATGGTCACACGCCGAAAATACTAAAAATTTAATTTTACCTAATTAGCACTATTTGAAATATCTAGATTTAAAATAGTTGCGAAAATTATTTCGATCCAAGCACATTGATATTTTCTTACGAAGAAAGTATAACGTAATCTACATTTTTAATATAAAAATCCATAAATACCATTTTCATATTAGAATTTATTGTTATTTTAAGTGAATCACATCAAAGATTATGCAGATCTGATTTGAAATGTTCACAAAAAATTGTTTAAAAAAAAATCTTACGTATATTCCAGATTATCGCACTTGACAGAACAGAAACTTCTCTAAACCGATATAAATGAAAAGAAAATCTATCTATCTATCTTTAAAAAATCGCATTGATACTCTTTTCAATGCTTTTATGAAAGATTTGTTTCAGGATATAGTGAGCAAGATTTTCTATCAAAACTGTCACTCAGTTTTCTTCTACGATATAACCAATCACTAAATACGAAAGGAAAGTATTATCTCTTTGAATGTTTTTAGACGAAAAAAAAAACTTATTTCGTTTGGAAGATATTTTTTGAAAAAAAATTGTATTTTTAATCTAACCTCTTGTATTCCCTAGATAAAATGATGGTAGTCCAGATTAGAATCTGTAAACGGCAAAATAATGTTACTTTTAATCGATTAGTTTGTTACATTAGACAGAAAATTGTCTTTTTACTTAAATTCAGTAGACAAATGCACTTTGTTTTAAGCTAAAAGATCTTACTACAATTACTTTATTTTAATTAAATCAGTGTATCGTATTAGTAGCAACAGCTGACTATATTCTTATTCAAGTTATATTCTTAAAATCTGGCAAAAAACTCTCTAAATTCACTTGTTATATGATTTATGATAAATTGTACTTTATGATATTATAACAGCGTAAAATCGAAAAATACTTATGCAAAATGAATTAAATGTGGTCAATACTCTATAAAAATATTGTTTCATAGATAAAATCACTAACTATATTGTTGAAATGTTTCATGTGAAAATCTACAAAGAAATCCAAGATAAAAAAGCTCAAAACTACATTTGAATTTCTTTGACCTGGATTTCTTTGTAACTTTTGCATCAAATAAAATGTCAACAATCTGATTAATTATTTATTTGACATCATATTTCTTTGATTATGGCTTACACATATTTAATCTGTTTTACTCTCTGTGTTATTCACTAATTTTCATGTGAACACTTTTTAGGCGTAATTTATTCCTTCTCTTATCGTCTTCTAAGCGTCAGTACCACTGCTGCATTTGTAGAGTCCCTTTATACTAATAATAATATCTATAAAGGACTCTATGAATTTGAGCAGTCGTAATACGTGGTAGGTTCAATTTAAAGTAGCTTTCTGTATGCATGTAATAGAGAAGAAAACCATTAACGGTTTTTGAAGCGATCGTCTACGTTTAACAATTAGTTTGATTAGTATTTTACGTTGTGGATGTAGATGCTTATTGTCTGTGCACAAAGTTACTTTCTGTGTGTAAGTTATGATTCATTAATCTTGATTATATAGAGCATTTTATTAATAACTATTCCTAAAAGAACCGCTAAAAATAACAATGGTTTCATAAATGAATTTCAGCGACTGGCAATGAGTTCCTAAACATAGCAAATAATGTACACACATATAGCCAAATTCCGTATTTAAGTTATGATTTATTAATAATAGAATTAATTTTGTTTGTCATTGATCCAAAAAAACTTGCAAATAATGGCAATGAGTTCCTAAAAGAATGCTACAGACTGGAAATGGGTTCTCTAATGAATTTCAGAAATTGACAATGTATTCCTAAAAGAATTGCAAAGTATGATAATGGATTTCTAAAAAAATGCAAAACATAGCAAGAACTACAAAGAATGCCAGGTAGGTTTCCTAAAAAAATTTCAAAGAATGGCAGTGAGTTAGTTCCTAACAGAGATTAAAAATGTGCATTGGTTGTCTTAAATAATTGCAAATAATTACCCTGAGCTTCTATAAATTTGCAAATAATTACAAAGGGTTATTAAAAAAACTGCAAAGAAAAATAATGCATTCTTAAACAAATAGAAAAGCATGACAATGGATTCGTGAACGAATAGCAAAGAACGACAATGGTTTCCTAAACGAATTACAGATTGGTTCGTAATAGAAATACCGAAAATGGCAATTTGAAAACAAATTTAATATAAATTATTTTTATTCTGTTAGATTAATTAAAGAATGAGCCACGTGTATAAATAAAACATATAAATCATATATTGAAATTAGACTATTGATATCATATATTGTAATTAGACATAAGACTATTGATTTAGGGTATCAACCGGTTTTAATGAAATAAAACGGGTGTGACGAACAGAAAATTAAGCAGTTCTTTTATAACTTACTAATACTTTCATATTGACACGTCGATTGTCCTGGGATACGGTTGTCCTGAGCCTTTTCTAGTGACTTGCTTTTAACATAATTTTCTAGCATTAAGTGATTTGTCTTAATCATCTGTGCAAAGAATCTTTTAATTTTGCCTCTAAGTACAGTTAACTTTAATCAGCTGTCTTATGATGCAAATAAGTATTTTGAATATCAGTTTATTTAACTCAATAGAATTGAGCAAAAGTTTTCATTACATATGTTGGTTTACGATAATTTAATTAAAAAATTAAAATGTTTTGAAAGCTTGAACATTGAAACCTAAAAGTCAATTAATTCAAAATACACATATCTTGAATGGTAAAAAAACATACTTAGGCAAGGAAAAATATAAATCATTTTGAAGTTTCTTCTTGTATTTAGATCTCCTATCCACTAAATGACTTCGATTCTCTTTGGTAACAGTACATGAAAAATATCATAATTTGAAATGACATAACCCAAAATGGTTTGTGCTTTATTAACTGGATAACATCCAAGATATTCTCCTTCTAATGAAGTTTGTATTTTGTTAAAAAAGATAAGTCCATCTATTAATTTTGGGGTCAGGAAGCAAAAAATATTGCTTTTTCTTAGAAAGCATTACAATGCTCTTTTGACATTTTGTATAGCATCAATAAAGAATCAGAAACGAAAATAAATTTGTAATATGATTTCTTAGATTTCAGGATTTCCCTTTAACTTAGCGAAAAATTGACCTTTTTAGCCAAAGGAAGTTTAGCAAAATAAATGAAAATATCATCTAACTGTATTTGGTTCTTTGTTTCAACTGGAAAATTTTACATACATTGAATTAATACATACAACGTTGGCTATAATTAAAAAGAGATTTAAAATATATGTACTGTTCCTTGAAGAAGGGTTGAAAAAAAAACTTTGATTTGTTTTAAATAAACAAAGCTACATAAGGTGTAGCTCGAGATATCCAATATAGTATATAACTTAAGTCCTTCTATCCTTAAGCACTTAAGTCCTTCTATCCTTAAATCTGTTAATCTTGGAGAACTCGTAGAGTAAACAAGACATTCGTTTAATTCATTTTTGCCGTGCATTTATTTCAGCAGTAAAATTTACTAAAATGCATTTTAGAAATATTTGTCACATCTGTCCCTTCGCACTCATCTAAAAATGAAAAAAAATATACATAAAATTGTAGAAATTTAAATTATTAGATGATAACGTAAAATGGTTTGCAAAAAACGTATAAAGCATAAAATGAATTCGAAAACACTTGATCATTTCTAGCAAGAACAAAAACTACACGCCAGCTGAAATAGTGGTACAGTTGAAATAGTAATACAGTTGAAATAGTGGTTCAGTCGGTCAAAAAAAATCCGAACATCACCCTTTACTCTCACAATAAAACCCAATATATCATTAGACTCTAAATCCTGCTATAATGAATGAGTAACTAGTTTGCATAAGCTGTCCTCATCATATTAAATTTTGCACCAACTTCATTTCATCTAAGGGAAACACCACCAACAGCAGATTTTGATTCTTCAGGTCAAAACAATCCAAATTCTTAATATACATATATATATATATATATATATATATATATATATACATAAATAACGATGAGTGGATTTCAATAGGAAAGGTTCCACATTTGCTGAGTTATACCAAAAACCATTTCGCTACCAAGGAAGAGGCGCAATGCTGCTCTAGTTCCGAAGTAGAATACAAAGATATAAATAGAAAGTATAGAACAGGGGTGACCATATGTCTTTCATAAAATGGTAGGGGTGGATTGCGACATCCCGTTTCCGTTTAAAGCAGCTCTTACAGCCCGGGCAACGCTCACGGTACCTATGTAATACAATGGTCAGTCCTCCATATGTGCAAAGACAAAAGCACTTCAACAGTAACAAAATCAAAAGGGAGACCTGGAATGGATAATTGACGCCATAGATTACTCTTCTCAGATACCACAGTATTAGTAAGTCAATTCGCGCATGCGTGTTGAGATATCTTTATAACAGTATCGCAGATACGTTTAAATACCCTCAAAATTTCAATTGAATAAATCAATGTCTTTGTCTTCTTTGAAAACAGTATTATAATAATTTTTTAAGCAGTATAATGAATAATGTTTTTTTATGGCTCCCTTTACTATATATAAGGTTTCTTTGGAAATATATATATAATTTACCTTATTATATATAAGGTTTCTTTGGAAATGTCCGATAATGATATTTCTGAAAACATTCTTTGTGAGATTAGAATTCCAATCAATTATATGGTTGATCTTGATCTTGTATGAATCTCGTTTGTCATGTAGAGTCGTGTATATCCCATATTGCCGATGTTTTTTGATTGATAAATCCAAAAAATCCACTGCTCCGTCTTCTTTTACTTGATTTTCGATTAATTCTAATTCACTTGGATAAAACTTGAAATCAAAGTTTGGGGTGTGCTCAAAATATCCCAAAAGTACATGGTCAACATAACGGAAGTAAGGCATTTCTGATAAAATATGAGTTCCCTTTTCGTATTTCCCCTTTCGTAAACGGACAAGAAGTAATAAACAGGCTTAAATTTTGTCACAAGGATATATGCTTTAAAAGCTAGGATTTTCGTGATTTATTTAATAATATAAACTTAACACAGATGCATATGATTTTAAAGGAATTACATGAAGAATACGACTTGAAACAATTCATTACCTATCGAAGGTATTTGGACCTTGTGGAATTGATTTTAAAAGAAAATATTTTACATGACGGGAAGAATTTTTACTGACAAATTAGAGGTATACCCATGGGAGGATGTTGTTCGTCTATGCTCGCGGATATATATTTATTAAAATACGAAAAGGGAACTCATATTTTATCAGAAATGCCTTACTTCCGTTATGTTGACGATGTGCTTTTGAGGTATTTTGAGCACACCCCAAACTTTGATTTCAAGTTTTATCCAAGTGAATTAGAATTAATCGAAAATCAAGTAAAAGAAGACGGAGCAGTGGATTTTTTAGATTTATCAATCAAAAAACATCGGCAATATGGGATATACACGACTCTACATTCATACAAGATCAAGATCAACTATATAATTGATTGGAATTCTAATCTCACAAAGAATGTTTTCAGAAATATCATTATCGGACATTTCAAAAGAAACCTTATATATAATACATTCAAGAAGGACTGCAAAAATAAAACCAAAGAATAGTAAAGGGAGCCATAAAAAACATTATCCATTATACTGCTTAAAAAATTATTATAATACCGTTTTCAAATAAGACAAAGACATTGATTTATTCAATTGAGATTTTGAGGGTATTTAAACATATCTGCGATACTGTTATAAAGATATCTCAACACGCATGCGCGAATTGACTTACTAATACTGTGGAATCTGGGAACAGTATTCTATGACGTCATTTATCCATTCCAGGTCTCCTTTTTGATTTTGTTACTGTTGAAGTGCTTTTGTCTTTGCACATATGAAGGACTGACCATTGTATTACATAGGTACCGTGAGCATTGCCTGCGCTGTAAAAGCTGCTTTAAATGGGAAAGGGGTGTCGCAATCCACCCCTACCATTTTATGAAAGACATATGGTCACCCCCGTTCTATATTTTCTATTTATATCTTTATATATATATATATATATATATGTATATATATATGTATATATATATATATATATATGTATATATATATATGTATATATATATATATATATATATATATATATATATATATATATATATATATATATATATATATATATATATATATATATATATATATATATATATATATATATATACATATATATATATATATATATATATATATATATATATATATATATATATATATGAGTGTGTGTGTGTATGTGGCTTGTAAATATAAAACCTTTTTTATGCAATGACGATTTCTACAGACAAAGACATGATTTCTACAGACTACATAAATGAGCAGATGGGGAGTTATGACTGCTTGAAAATTTGATTTCCTAATGTTAACTTTAGTCTGCAGATTTTCTTCTATATTTTGAGCAATAATTAGTATATCAAACTAATTCCAATTTTATATTGTGACACTGAATTGCCCATACAAAATTGAAGCTTTGGTAAATTTTGACGACAAATGTTTCATCACTGTACGAAACTCTGATGTGCAAAATTTTAATTTATTTCTTTCATTACTTATTGAAATGCAAAGCTATATTCAAAACTGCATCATTTTGATGCTTTTAGTAGATAGTCCCCATCCATCAATTTCCGATGGAAAATATCAGAAGAAAAATTTCAAAATTTGAGTCAGATACAAAGTTTGGACTCTTGGACTTACCCAAGTAAAATATGTAACGAGTGATACGGCATTGTTATCTTATTTGTGTTAGGAAAAAATCCATAATGCAAAGTCAATGCATACTATGCCAGTTTCTCATTATATACCTTTATCTTTATGTGTTGTATTATGCAGGTATTTCATATAACATAATTTTATTTTCATTTCAAAGTCGAGATCAACAACAATAAATGATGAAATTTCAAATTAAACTAAATTAATAGTTCTTCAATGTGAGGAATACACTTGAGGAATATGTAGGTAAAGACTAAATTTGCATTCTTGGAACTTTTTATGCTGGAAGAGAAAGAAACAGAAATGACCTGAATACGGAACATAAACAATTAGATTGAGAGAAAGGCATTTTAAACAGGATAAAACCATAACTCGGAGACATTGTATCATAGACAAATCATGAACTATATTGTTAAAACTACTATTGATGTAAAATGTCTGAAATATCCAGTTCAATAACTGACAGGCAATTTTAAAAAATAGAAGCAGAAACAAAATCAACCCGATAACTGTTTAGCTGTAGGTTATTTGACATAGAAGATTAATTTATTTCAATAAAAATACTTTTAAATTGATATTCAACATTAATTTTGTTGCTATAGAAGCCACTTAGTGAATATTAGCATAAAGAGCGCATGAAGTCAGAATTCAGTAATTACTTGGTATTATAGTCAACTATGTATTCCAATTTTTTTCTCCTATCCGACCAAAGGTGTAAGTTGACTTTTTGGTCGACGTTAACAGTGCCACTCAATTTAGGCCAGAACCCAATGAGAGTGACAACCACGTGGACTGTTCCATCTTTCCACTAACCCATCACCTCTGAAATGCACCTTGAGACCTGCTGATTTAACATGCCCATAGTACACGTAGACATGGAGTTAGTGTTGGGTGGAGTCAGGGATCGAACTCGATTATTCCGTGTGTAATCCCCGCGCATTAACCTATGTACTCATATCTCCTCTACCCAGACCATCCGACCTATATGAAGGTGTGAAGAATATATTCAAATTAACTTTGCTGCGAGTATAAATATACTTGTAAGACTGGGTTATGCCTTCAGTCTTGTATGATCGCAGGTATTATAAGGGACAATCAACCCAGTTTGGGTGTAATAATCTATCGTGATTGCGAACTTGTGTGCACAATATTTCACACATGCCTTTAGGGCTCATCTAATTGACTATTATATCAAGTAGCTATTGTATAATTTATTAATTAGCCATCTTATCTAATTACCCATTATTATTGCCGTTTAATGTATGCCAAAAGCTGTACCTTGCACTGCGGTTTTTAAGAGAATGCAATTTTGTAAATACACATTGACACACGCATTCGCTCCGTTTCTTTTAATCTAGAACTCACTGTTACAAAACTATTTTAAGTCTAAGTAGAAGTATTTAGGAAGTATTTAGGTACAGTTCAAGTATTAGTAGAAGTTGGACAGGAAACGTGGCGCTAACTAAAAAGGACGATAATTATAATAATAGTTATGCTGAAATATGCCTTTATTGACTATACAACCACGTCGGTTGTAATTGTACTGATTGGCCAAGCATGTGTACCACTGCCCGTGGCGAACTATAGAACCTATAACCTTCTCGATTGAATCAAAAATATATATTACTATTTTTATCTGTTCTGTTTGATTTTAATATTTTCCCGGGCGGGGCGATCTGATTTAAATGCAAAATATATATCAGATGTATATGTATAAAATATATGTCCAATGTTGAGAAAACAGGACAGGGCCAAAAATGTCCAAATAATAAAATCAAGTGGTTTTACGGAAACGGTAACCTTTGAAACGTTTAGATATGAAAATTGTTTCGAAACCACAACACGAATTTTCAAACAACAAACATCACCTTTCTCTAGTTAGATAAGTAAAAACCAATCTACTTTTTAACTAAAATAAAAATTTTGATCCGTGATATATTTTCAAAGTAGAACTTATCGCTCCAAGTAAACGATATCTAAATTTATTCAGATTTGAATGAAAATGTTCATAAAAAATTGTTAACAAAAAAATCTTACATAAGTTTCTGATATAAATATCGCACATTGGCAGAACAGAAACCACTCTAAACCGAAATAAATGAAAAAAAAATATATTTGTATACTTTTTGAAACATCGTATCTGAACACTTTGCTTAAATTACCTTCAAAGAAGATTTGTTTCTTGGATAAAGAGATCAAGAACATTTCCGCAGGTTTTTTCTATAGCAAAAACTGTCGCTCTAAAATTTTCATTGCGTTCTCCATAACGGTGTTTACCAAAGTGCAAAACATTCTTTTATTAAAAAGATATTTCACTCTTTAAACGTTTAAATTTTTTCTAAAGATTTGAAAAGTGTTTTGTCTTAATTCGGAGAATGTGTTTCTAAAACATGCATTGAAAAAATATCCTGTAATAAACTGTAAACTATTTTGTTATTTTCTTTTTTTATGCAAAATGAAAAAAATATATATATTGGGCTTCTTGGTGCTTTTGATGTTGATAAATATTTTAAAATGCAATGGCAAAAAGGTTGTAACAAGAAAAGGAAGTATCTTTAATGTTAAACTCATGTTATTCTTTTCTTATTTTTCAAAGAGAAATATTGCGATATTACCAAAATTACTTTCTGTTAAGTCATGTTTTTTAGTCAGTCTGTACTGTTTTGTAAAAATCTTATGTTCCAAACGGTATTTAAAACACATATTTTCGTCTGATCAGTTGAAGAGCTATGATTTGGACTATTTGGCCAATAATATTTTCAAAATATTTCTCTAAATACAGTACGTAATTAGTTCTCTTAATTTCATGAAATTTTAAATTCCAGATCTGAAATAACTTACTCATTTCTATACTTTATTGAGGACGAGAAATAAACCCTTTCTTCGTACGGGATATATAGCATAAAGAAACTTAAAATTCACAACTATGTGCAAAATTTCCATAGTATTCTAAATGACCTTGATATTCAAAACATTATATTAAAATATTTAATTATGTAACAATTTACCAATTTCATCCCATTAACACGAAAGTTAAAATTGGGAATTAGTTTACCTAAGGTGAGCATTTCAAAGCTGAACTTAGATATTAAAAATAGATTTAAAGCTTGATTATGTAGTGTTTGATTTATTTTTATGCACATGTCGTGTTAACTTTTTTATCTGCATCCACTATTATTGTTTGTCGTCACATTTTAGGAGATTGTTTTCCGTTATGCATTAAATTTATGTGGACTGCAAAATTTGAGAAAATATACGTAAAAAAACAACACTATAATTGTAACACTCATTTTTATAAGATTTACATCGAATTCTATCTTAAAGTTCAACTAAAATGGTGAACTCGGAATCAATTTTTCATCGAATTAAAAGTACTTAAATCATGAGTGTTGAATCGTAGCATGTTTATGCACACCTCCAAAATGAGCATGAACTATGAGTCCATATAAAGTACAATGAAGCGAAACAGCTACTTTGAAAAGAAAACTACCCTGGACATTAAATTATTTACTTTAGATGATAAAAGAATCAAGTTTACCCAAGGAAATTGCATCTGGTAAATCCATAAAAATTACTCACTGCCTCACCACGTTTGTTCACACAATGAATAATCTGTTTCAAACACGCATTTGCAATATTGTTTCAGAACTTTAAAAGTAAGCTTGGCATTCAATTAAGGAAAAGTTTTAAAAGCAATTAAAGACGATAATTAATTTTGGGAAGCAACTGCACTTTTGAATATTTAACATGTAGATGAAGGTGAGAAAAGCCCCTTTTCTATATATAGAATTAAATGCTTTTTAGAAAAGGGGATATTTATAACTTCGATCAGAATAGATTATGTTAAATCTTTTTTAAAATCATATGCTCGACAAATAGCAACAGGTGCTTATCGTGAACCAGATCTTATGATTTATTCATGCTTTTACGCAATTCATTTAATCTAATGAACTTCACCAATGCAGCTTCGTATGACATAAGTTCGAGTTTTATTAAATGTAAAACCAACTGCGTGGCAATATTGCACGCTTGGTTATTACATACTTTGCCAAGTTAAAGCATAATGGAATTTTTCTTGCTACCTTTATGTTGCTATTATTTATGCAGGTGAGTATTTAAGTACAATTGTTTCATTTACCCATTTAATCACTGCGACCTCACGAGGAAAGAGGTTGGAGGTTCAAATCCTCCCCTTGACAAGAGTTCATAAATTCACCACATTTTAAACATTCTATTAACAGGTGAACAAATGCTTTACTAACAATTTTAGCCAAACGTTTCTGGTTGTCAATTTTACAGGTCATTACGAGCAATAATATTGGGAGAAATACATTCAATACAGAATATTATGGACGTAAATTATATAATACCTACCTTTCAACTGGTAAGACCACTATTTCGTCTTCTAATCGACTGACATTGAGTCCGCCAGTTCACGAAATCATTCCACAGGTATTGACATCCATGATATCTGTTGTACTGTGCATAATTTCGTCTCAATCCTAGGTGGGTGATTTGAATTCCGAATGGCCTTTTCCACAGCATCTTAAACATGCGCCACATAGATCATTTCACTTAAAAGAGTAGGTCATTTCAATGTGTAAAATATGATAAATACTACTTTAAGCAAATTATAGTTACCACGGCCCTCTGATTAAACGCATAATCCTGTTGCAAGAGTCAACAACTTCCCTTTGAGTTCCATGATGCCTATAAAAGGGTGACGATAGACTTCAAGGATGGATATGTAACCTGGATCGTTCATAAATGCATTAATCCAGTCAATAAAGGCAAAAAAAAAAGACCATTACCCACAACAAATTTAGGGAAAGCTGAATTTGTGGACACAAGTATTACACGTTAAGAAATGTATTTTCCCAAAATCACTTGTACCCAGCTTGATTTCTACTACCACGACCTCCCCCCCCTCCCCGCCTAAATAGTGAATCTGCAATGCCCCAGAAATAAATTATTTATATTTCATGAACAAGACATCAGACAATAATGTAATTCGTATCAAACTCTATCAAATACATCATGAAATTTAGAAGATTTGTTGAATAATATTGATTTAAATGAACTAATTAGAATTATTTTTCAAATTTTTGAAAAATATTATACTACCTTAAAATAGTCAACATTCTGTTTTGAAAAATTATTTTATTTCACTATCTATGAGAATTATATTCAACATCGTGATTCTATTTTTAAGCAGCAGTTTGATATCCCACAAGGGTGTGTGTGCTTCATCATTATTGGCTAATCTATATTTATACTACTATGAGAAAAACTATAATCTAGTGTCGCATAATTTGCTCATGTATAGATATTTAGATGATATATTATGTGTATCCCACAATAATAATCCTTTTGTATTAAACTTTTATCCTAATAATTTACAAATAAATGCTAGTAATAATGACTCTAATGTTGCAAACTTTTTAGATTTAAATTTAAATTTACAAAATTGTAATCTGTCTATAAACTTAAGGATGAAAGAGTAGATTTTAACTTCAATACTTCTAAAATTCAACACTTTGACTCTTGTTTGTATATATCAGTGTTTAGAAATATCATATCAAACCAGGTTCTTAGAATCAATAAAATTTATGATGACAATTATGAATTAGCACATTTTATAGAATTATTATATACTGCAACCAATAATGCATATCCTCCCAATTTCAGATTTAAAATTATCAACTCAATGTATCAACTACGACTCCATAACCTCCAAGACTACATTTCCAATTATGGCTGCTAATATAATTTTAAAAAAAATAATTATTAAAATTTCTTAATTATATGATTATATAAAAATGTAAAATAAAAAATAAACTAAATAAAGAATTGCAAAACAATAAATTTGAAAATAAGATACATAAATATTTAATATTTTGAAAACTATTTTTGCTAAAAATATGTAACATCACCCAGTTTGATACTACGATTTGAGCCCCTTTTATAATGCTGTTTGTGGCATACTCATTCATTCATTTCTCCTGTGAATCATTTGTTTAGTAAATTTTTCATCTATGATTTCTGTCCATCCTGTTTTACTTATAGGGTCAATTGCTCTGACCCGTGGACGGGTTTTAGGGAATGTCACTGCAACGGACTGTTCTACACGCCTTGAACTATTTCGGCATACATCTTCTGGATGATTTTCGACCACATGTACCTGTGACATTTAATGTGTACCTATTTAATCGAATCAAATGTACTTGTGAGAATCCTGCAGAACTTAAGACTTATTTTGAGTTTAAATTAGAGCCTCGTCCCCCTTGTCATTATTTGGTAGTGCTTCTTTATGAAGGAGCACTAAATCATCTTTAATGAAAGTATTTAATGAGGGAATTGTGAAAAAAACTATTTTAAACAGTTATCAAGTTGGTATTGATGGTGGATATCTTTTGCATTCAGTCATACGATCCAGGGGTTCTACATATAAATGCATTATTGACGAATATGCTTCAAATATCTCAAAAAGGTATGGTTCAAACATCAGTGTATCCTGACTGGCCAACGACAAAACAACAGGAAGTCAAGAAGAGCAGCCTAAATAAGTGCAACTGATATTTTATTTACTGAAAACACAGAATACTTACACTGCAATCAAAGTTTCTAGCAAATTACAGAAACAAGAGAAGATCAATAGCATTATTATCACAACACTTGTTGAAAATAAACATTAATGTTTTGATTGCTGAGGCCGATGCTGATACCTATACCGTAAGCTTATCATTAAACAAAATTCAATCATATCACAACGTTATTGTTGGCATGGATACAGATTTGTTGAATTTGCTTTTGGCATTACCGCCAGAAAGAACTTGATATCTATACTTTTTTAAACCATATCCTAATTCTGTCAAACTATCTGTGATGTACAGTATTGATAAACTTGTGTGCATCTATGGAAATATTCGCAAGCTGTTTTTATTCACTCATAGTATTACTGGATGTGACACTATCTCCTCTCTATATGGTGTCGGGAAAATTAAAACAGTGAATCAGAAAATTAAAGCAGTGAATTCAGTTTTCAGAAGATGCTAGATTGCAGGCAAACGTCTACAGATTAATACCATTAAAAGTAACCTTTATGGAAACGGACAAAATGTCATTCTCCAGCTGTATGGATTAAAGCAATAGGAAGCACACTATTTCATCTTTAAAAGACTGACTGCCAAACCTTCACTAAAATCAACCTTTGATTTGGCTAGACTTCCACCCACAGAAAATGCTGTTGAACAACATATCTTAAGAGTATATTACCAAATTCAAATTTGGTTGGGAAATAAATTTGTGTCTACTGATTGGGGATGGACAAATGAAGACGGAAATTTTAATTCAATTCCAATGGCCTCTCCGGTAACACGACATGAATTGTTATTAATTATTTCTTGTAATTGTAAAATTACTTGTACTCATTCATATAGTTGTCGCCGAGCAGGTTTTCTTTTTCATGTCTATGTGCGAATATTGTAATGGCCTTTCTTGTTCTAATACGAAAATGCATTCCGGTGAAGATAATGACTTTAAAGTGAAAAATGCTATAGATAGTTTAAAATAATCGAAAATATTTTAAAATTACAGCTTGGTTACACAACGATTTGACAAATCTAGATAATCAATAATTACTATTAAATTCATATGCAAATATTCATAGCTCTTGCAGCGTAACCCATTTGCAATCGTTCAGTGTTAAATAAAAATCACTATAAATAAAAAAGTATGGTTCAAACATCAGCTTAGTTTTTCAGCAATCTGAGTTTCTCATAAATTACAGAAACAAGAGAAGAGTAATTACATGTGAGGGTCCGTGGTTTACAAGAAAAGCATTCAGTCATCGGAAATTTTCAAAATTGAGTTTAGGGCCTTTTCAACTTGATTCTAAAGAATAATCGCATCGCTTTACGATGTAATTGCAACTCATCTTACAAATTTTGCATTATTACTCAAGCACTATTAAAATAGAAAAAAGCAGCTTGAACGTTTTGGGGGCTGAAAGAAAATATTTAATTTCTTGGAATTAGCACCACGCAGAAATATTTCTCGCATTTGAAAAGCACGCGGCTGCTTTAATCCTATGAAAACTAAACATGTATAGTTGTTTGTATAATTGCTATATACCACGTTATCTAAGAAGTAAAAGAAATCCGACAACCGGACCATTTTCTTGTGAACCATCACTTACAAGGAAAAGTATATTTAAAACACAGACGAAATCTTGTCAGTTACAACTGAGCAACTGCGGCTCGAAATAACGTTACCAGATGCTCAATTTTATATACAAGTAAATACTAGTATATATCAATTTGAACCTTATAAAATTTACTTTAATATAATATAAATGTCGTTGAAATATTTTAGATTTTAAAACACAAAAATTGTATAAATCCAATACAAGATAGGTATATTTATGAAATTTCTAAAAACAAACATAATACATGCATACAATATATTGAGAAACATATTTATCATTATATTTGAAGTAATTTAAAACCAAATGCATCATTGTACGAGGCTCCATTTACGAGAAATAAAATAAATTCCTAAACGTAATTTCATACTTTAGAGGGGGGGGGGAAAGCAAGCCTCGGATTTTAGGGAACTTTTGGGAAAATATATGTTTTAGTAAATATTAGCCATGTGCCAAAATTCAGCTTTTCTCGAATTTGTTGTGGTTCCATGTCTTTATTAACTGGGCTACATCTAGATATACTAGAGATACCAAAATGTGGTAGTTGAATACGTCTCAGATAATTACTGAACTTCCGCCTTCGTTGTCAAGACGGTTCCATAATTTCAGACGTTCTTTTTCAACTACGCAACTACGCACTCCTCTGTCGGCTTAAATTAAATGGAAATAAAACCATCGGCCCCGACTGTATATATATATATATATATATATATATATATATATATATATATATATATATATACATATATATTTTTATATATATATATACATATACATATATATATATATGCTTTTCTGCATAATATGTGATGATCCAAGGACTCCATGCGTTGCAAAACATTTTCAACGGCGACTCTCCACATATCAGACGTGATTTGTCTCACGTGTAACGTTATACGATCCCTCAACGTTGCGATATCAGGGACATATCCTTGATACACAATGCTTTTGAGAAATCCCCACATCCAAAATTCACAAGGATTGAGATCGGACGATCTCGGTGGCCATATCGTGGGAAATGCACAACTAATGATTCTGTTGTCAGAGAAATGTTCCCGCAACAAACACTGTAACTTAAATCCGTTGTGAGGTGGTGCACCATCCTACACGAAGGTGGTCGAATCAAGACATCCTCGTTGCTGCAGTTGCATAGCATATCGACACCTGTCAGCATTGAAAGAACAGGTCTGATTTCTTTGCCGACTTTGCTTGTAAAAGTAAGGACCCATGATAAAAGATGCCGCAAGGCCGCATTAAACTGTGACTTTTGACGACTGGAGAGATTTCTGTAAACACGCGTGAGGATTAGTCGCAGTCCAAATGTGACAGTCGTGTGTGTTAATACCCTCTTTGAAATGCAAGTGGGCTTCGTCACTCTATAAGAAGTGCTACGGCCATGCTTCATCCACTTCCATGCATACTAAGAATCTCAACGAAAACTCAATTCGGGTGGACGCATCGCCAGGGACCAATTCTTGAACAGGGCATGCTGCATCCACTTCCATGCGTACTAAAAATCTCAACGAAAACTAAATTCGGGTGGCCGCATCGCCAGGAAGCAATTTTGAACAGGGCAGACTTTATAGGGGTAAAATTTCAATATCTAATGCAGGATTTTCTACACCGTTGAGTATGGAATATTGCTATGATATTGTCCGTGGACTGCTAGTACCCTGCACATCCGTAAGCTCCTGTTCCACAATAGCGGTTGCAACTTCTTCAACTTGTTGCTGATTAACCTCCTTGCCTTGCCGGCCTGGTTACCGTGCTAGAGTTCCGGTAATTTAAAATCGTTTCGTAGATTTGTTAAGCTCATCAGTCCTCGTCGTAACTTCTTCAACCGCCGAAATTCAAGAAGGGCAGTATTGACAATCTCGTTCCGCTGATAACAGAGTTTGACTAACGAAGGGCGGTCACGTAAGGTAAGAGTCATCGAAAGGTACTAGGAAGTTCGCCTCCGAATGATGAGAATTCTGCTAGCCTTTCCTTTGATCCACATGATCGCTACACGGAACGCAATTATGCAAATTAGTGCATTTTACTCGAAAAACAGCGCAAAATTTCTCCTAGAAGCGACTTTTGGAACTTTCTTTTTAGAAATCGAAACCGCTTGTTCCACTATATACACCCACTGACTTTTGTTGCGTTTCGTCCAATACATTATTCGGCAGAGGGCTCTGAACACCTCACGTTATTTTATGGCCACCCGGCATATATGACAGTATATTTGTTGTTAACTAGTGAAAGGGGACAGTATTGCGTTTCGTAGAAACCAGGTGTCTCGTGAATTCTGGCCATTTAGTGTATATTCCTGGAACGACTAAAGCGATAAAGAGTAAATTTCTTTTAATTATTTTAATTTACACGTGAATAAGGCAATAGTTTAAATTTTCTGCAAGATCAAATCATAAGAGTACATCACTTTTAATATTTTCTCATTAAATCTAAATTTGCTTGTATTTAGAGAAACTCATATTTAAATGTATACCCTTTTTTTCTTGTATTATTTAATAAACTAGTTGCATACAATTGAAACGCATTTACAAAATAACCACGCGAATCCTAGTTATAAAGTGACTGGGAGGTAGCGAAATATTAATCTTCATCCTGGGATGAGCTTTAAATAAGTTTGATAACAACTAGCCTAAGACACAAATGGTGTTATTACACAGGGCAATTTTTATTGCCGAACTTCAGAAATTCCGCCCGTCAATCGTACTTTACACCACTTCTCTCTAATGTCGTCGATTTCATTCCAGGAAGCATATTTTAGTGGGTTTTTTAATATAATTTGGATTTTTTATATCCCACAGGTGTCTGTAATTTGGCAGAAGTTCCATTATCTTTTTTCCATCTCCTGATATCAACATTGAGCTGCTTGTGATGCGCTTACATTCTGCATCGACATATTAATATAAATGAGAAGAAGAAAGGCCGAACGTAATGACATCCAATCTTATCGTCCTCTGAGTAGTTCGTGCTTATAAATTGAGCAGCTTTTGAGTATTGCTAAGTTTGAAAGAAATTTGGCAATTTGGCGGTAAGTTTTCTTGCCATTGAAATGTGTGGTGTTGCTGAAAAACTGCTGGAAGGAATTGCTCCGTGTAATAACACCTTAAGTGTTCAACTAAAATGTGTACATGAATGCACAATAAAGTATATGTATTAATATTTTATGCTTATATATATTTTGTAATTTATTGCATAATTTTTTTTGTAGCTCATTGCTTAATTTTTATACGTAATAATTTTGCTTATGATAAATTAACTGCAGTGCTTTAAAGAAGCAATTAAATTATCTATGTTAATTTAGAAACAAAATCGAGTTTGCACTGCAAGCTGTAGGTGGGTGAATCCATAAAGCTTATTCCCTTTCTCTCCACGTCACGCGATGAATAATTCATGTAACGCACGCTTCTGCTATCTTGTTGCAGAACATTAAAAGTGTGTCTGACATTCAATTAACGAGGAAGGCATAAAAGCAATTAAAGGTGACTAGTGAGAAAAAAACAAATTTAAAATGCTGTACCTATACCATGTAAGCGATAATAACGATAGTAAAGGGCGCTTATATCCATACATAACCATATGATGCATCGATATTTCGTATCGTTACATTATATACGATGCTAGTTGTGTATCGATGCAATTGCTTTCGATGATTATCGTGTTATCAGTTTTCCTTATTTCTTTTTAAATATTTTTAATGAAGTATTTTAAGTCGCATGGTGCAAAACGAATCACGAAATAAATGTGACGATGATAAAGCTGAAGTATGAAACGGAAGTGATATTATATTGTTATAAAAACCTAATAGAAAACCACTGTTATAATTTTAAAGTCTTGGCTGCTTGACTTTGGCGACGAATTTGTGGAAATATAGTCGACTTAAATAATCTAAAATTTTATCATTTGTAAATTATCTAAAGACTTGAGTTCTTACTTTTTCCATAACTTTCCACAGAAGGTGTATAAGCTCGTCATAATTCGGTTATACAGAGCCCAATACGTAATTTTTCTTTTGATTATATATACCCTTTAAGATGTATTATAAAACAATTAGGTAGAAAAGTTTAAAGAAGTTAAAATTTTAGATCTGCGACATCTGTGAACTGTCATCTAAGGTATAGACCATTTTGCTTTTATCGCATGCGCCGAGCGCACACTTGCTCGCTGGGCGCAAGCGTTATATTCAAAAGTTTCATCGTAGAAAAATTCGTCGTTTGTTATTCTATTCCGACGAAATAAACTGCATTCTATTAGTCTATCAAAACTGTAATTCTTTTAAACAAGCAAAGAAAATTAAAATAAAACAATTTAAGAAAACCGAGAATTATCTGAACTTTTCTCTAGGTACCTTTTGTCATCGTCAAACATAACACGCATCAACATTATCCTATTCTATATATTCGACAGGAGTGATATTTCACATTAATCTATAACGAGTAGCAGAGTTACTCATTTATTTTTTTAAAGTAATGGTTTTATTATAATAATACAAACAATTCAATAAGTCATCTGTTTTGCTAAATAAATTTTCTTGGAGACATGTTCTGTGAAAGCTGAAAATTATAGGAGTTCTGAAAAAAGATGCATTTAAAAAAAAAGTTCAAATTAGTTGAATTAAATACAAATGCTATTTTCAAAAGTGTTTGAGTGAAATTCGGCAAATAAGAGGTATTTTACTCTTATTAATTTTGCAATGACTAGATTATCAAATTTTTAAATAATTGTGAATTTCGCATATGAGAAAATGATTATACTTATTTACATTTGTCTCATTAATCTAATTATCTCACAAAAATTATGTTATTGAATTATGTTATAATTACCTTTCAGTGTTATGTAATTTTCATATAACCTGTTAATATAAGAATTAAAAACACTTTCTAATTTAATCTTTGTCAATTCCAAGTTTAAAAAAATCTGATGTGGGCAGCATATGACTTTCTCTGCAGAATCAACGTTTCTGCAATCCATGTTCTCTTTATTTTAAATAAATGTAATTCACTTTTAATTCAATTTTCTTTCTCATTTGGTAACTGGACTTATTTTCAAAGGAATATAAGAAAATAAGAAAAAACTAAAATATCTGGAGAACGGCTAGTCCCAGTGTAATGGGGTTGGTCTTATTCCTTTCTTAGTTAAAAATTACGTATAGAACAAGCATTTAATGGATATATTTAAGCATACGAATTTTTTTATTTTAGATTTCGACAATTTTTAAGGGTCATTTTGCAAAAAAAACGGGTTATTTTGTTCCGAATCGTACCGAAATCTAATCAACACCAGAGTAACCCATAAGTGACTTATCTACTTAAGAATTTTGTGAAATTCGGTCCATTAGTTTTTCAGCTACTGTGGATACAGGCAATTTTTGCAGGCCATTTTGCAAAAAAGACGAATTCTTTTATCTCGAATCATACTAAAAACTAATCAGCACCAGGGTCACACCCAAGTGGCTTACCTACCAAATTTTATGAGATTCGGTCCATTAGTTTTTCAGTTAGAGTGGATACATACAATGCACAGACAGGGACATACAGACAGAAACAGACAGAGACATACAGACAGAGACAGACAGACAGACAGACAGACAGACAGACACACACACAGACAGACACACACACACAGACACACACGCACACAGACCGACGCACACACAGACGTCACGCTAAAAATAATTTTTTTGGTATTCTAGAGGTCTCGAAACGTGTAGATCCGTCGAAAACTCGAGTTGCGATTTTCGGCATGATTCCAATACTTTCCCTATACATTACCATGTATTGTAGGGAAAGTAATTATAGAACGCAAAAATAGAAATTTAATTATTTAGTACAAAATATTAATGAGTGATATTGACACACATGATATACACCTGTAAACGATGCTTGTCGATACAATAATCCACAGAATTGCCCATCACTTGCAATTAGACCAAAATGTGACTTTCATTGACCTCAATGACTTTTCATTGAATGGCAATACACGAGCACAGTACTGGACAGGAAATTTAATATTCTTTCAATTTGGTTAGTAGATAGTAGATAGGCTATATCATTTAAAATATTGCATTTGTGCATTAATGCCTTAGCAGTATTAATGTTGAAATAAGTTCATGAAATTTTAATAACAAACAATGCTCTTTATGCCCACAATTATTTGTTTAAATTATTAAATGGTTTAAAACGTATTTCATATGTCAGCTCAAGCAGAAATAATTTTGGGCTAAAATCCCTTTAAAATTTGCCATTCAGTATTGAATAAATAACTTGAATTTTTATAAAGATTTTGGCACAATATCACAAAGTCTTCATAAGAGTAATAAACAAGTAGTGATTCTAATTAGGAACTTAAAAACAATGGAGGAAATAACTGGCACTGATATGGGGTCACAATATGGAGAGTATTGAAATGAGGTCCAAAATTGAACTTTGTGATTAAGTTATACGTTTTGGTCGAACATGAAGAGGAATTAACCATTTAAAAATTAACTACTTTCTTACCACGTATGTTCACTCGATGCATAATTCATTTGAGGAAAGGCATTGCAATCTTGTTTCAGAATTTTAAAAACGGGCTTGGTATGCAATTAAGACAGGATGTGAAAAAACAATTAATTTGATAATTTATTCTGTGCAACTACATTATTGGGAATATTCAACATATGGACAAATATGAATATTTTTTTTTAAATAATGTTTTCTACGATGCACGGTTAAAATAAGAGTTTGAACATTTTTTTTTATAAATTACATAGTTGATCACTATAAGGGGATGATAAAGAATGAAAAAACATGAAAAAAAATTAATTGAAATCAATAGTGACTATACGAAACGCTTGTGAAGATGATAAAGCGAACATTATAAATAACACATTATATATAAAACATTATAAATAAAACAGGTATTGGTATATAATTATTGATATAAAGCTGGTATAAAATACTACCTTTTCCCTGTTCTATATATAAGTTAAGGAATTGAAAAAGAACGACATGTGGTAAAAATTAGTTAATATATCCCTTAACTACACCCTTAGAATTATTTTTTTATTTTGTGTTATAAATCATATATGTAATACCAGGTACTAATCCCCTTGTTCCCTGCATAAACATACATAGCGTAAAGCAAGATAAGTGTATAATATGACAAGTAGCAAAGCAGAAAAAAAATATATATATATATATATCATACTGGAAAAGTAGACAAGTAAATGGAAGCAATATATCAAAGAATGGCCGGTGGTGTTGTGACCCCCACTCCCCGGTTAAGCATGCTTTTCGTCTAGACAACACTCCCGGTAGCCGATATATTGCACAAGAAATGAATACCGAAGTATCAAAATTTAAAAAGATGTAAAAAGAGGTAACAGAACATGAAAACATGGAATAACCCACTAGATATGTAATCCAAAATCTGCATAAAAGCGTCTTTACTCCACAATTTAAAAGGCAATAAAAATAAAAACATAGATTATAAAAACATAATAAGATACTGTACCATGACCTTAATATTTGGTACAGTATCTTATTATGTGTTTATTATAATCTATGCTTTTTTATTTTTATTGCCTTTTAAATTGTGGAGTAAAGACACTTTTATGCAGATTTTGGATAACATGTCTAGTGGGTTATTCTATGTTTTCATGTTCTGGTACCTCTTTTTACATCTTTTTAAATTTTGATATTTCGGTATTCATTTCTTGTGCAATATATCGGCCACCGGGAGTGTTGTCTAGACGATGTCTAGACGAAAAGCTTGCTTAACCGGGGAGTGGAGGTCACAACACCCCCGGCCATTCTTTGATACATTGCTTCTATTTACTTGTCTACTTTTCCAGTATAATATTTAAATCCACGTTGTAGTGCAGCAACGCGCCTTATTCGTGTGATTTCTAGCATTTTATAACTTCCACACTTATATTACTTATTTATTTATAAATATATATATATATATATATATATATATATATATATATATATATATATATATATATATATATATATATATATATATATAATATATATATATATATATATATATATATATAATATATATATATATATATATATATATAATATATATATATATATATATATATATATATATATATATATATATATATATATATATATATATATATATATATATATATATATATATATAATAATATATATATATATATATATATATATATATATATATATATATATATATATATATATATATATATATATATATATATATATATATATATATATATATATATGTATGTATGTATGTGTGTCTGTGTGTGTATAATATATATATAATTCCAAATGCGTAGAATGAATATTTATTATTTTATACCACTTTATCATTGTACATTAATTTATCCGTATTGTTTATATTGCAAACACATAAAGTTCCCCTATTTCCCAGTGTTTGTAGTTAGTGAACTTCTACTGCATTTGCCACTAGACATGCCGAGCAGCTGTTCCGTTAGGATGGCGTGACAACGAATGTAGAATGCCTGCGGCAGTGAAGACACAGTGCATTGCGTGGCTGTCAGCAGCAAAATCTGTCAGTATTCATCGAAAGTTCCTAAAATTGTTTGGAAGCATCCCTATAATGTGATGATTATTAATAAATGAATAATGAGGTATTTCGGACAGCCGCAATTATGCCTTCTATATTGTATATGTCACGATGACTGTGCAATCATTATCGGCGTAACAATAATAACTAGCACCTCCAGTGCTTCGTGACAGATCCGGGAGATACAGCATATCAGTATCAAAAGGTAATATGTGTGGGAGATATATGGTTTAAATATATGTAAGGATCGCCCTTCATATAATATAGATTCTAGACACTACTATCTGTTTTGGAAGTGATATTATTTTGAAAAGAGTGATTCGTAAAATCTTCTGAAGTTTTCTTCTTGGTTCGAATATCTCAGTAGAATGCTGGTTTTGAGATCCACAAGTAGTTAGTTCAAATAATTTTCATGATTTGGCTACAGAATCTACTATTTTAATAATATGATATTTTATATTTCTCGTAATTTAACTTTAGGACATCATTCTTTGATCCTAATAGCCACCATTCCTTGTTTAAACTATATTTAGTCCACAAAGCATCACTGAAGTAGGCTATCATGCAATCTAATTTTAGATTCAACTGCAGTTATAGATTTTAGATTCGCAATGAGTAGAGGACAGAGGGGATAAATGAATCGGTAGATGAAAGGTACAATAGTGTTTGCTTGTTAAATAAAACCATTATATTAGTCACCCAGAGATTGACTAATAGTCATAGCGGATACAATGATAGAAAGATGACGCTTAATACTGTATATTGAACACTAGGTGAATTTGATTGAATATTGGCACGTTATCTGTATAATTCTAAACTTATACATTCTAAGAGCAATGCATAAAATATAATTTTATTTAAAGCAAGCAATTTTTTCTGTGCATTTAGCAGTAGCGTAGCGTGATATTTTTGACTGGGGAGGCTTAGCGATTGGCATTTTAACTTGGAAAAAGATTTTGTATGATAAGTGAATTTATATTGGAATTCTCACTTTCAATAAATTTTATTTCCTTGGTGAGTAAAATAAAATAATTTAACATAAAAACACTAAGAGTGAATGAAATGCACAATATTTTAAAATATGCACAATATGTAAGATACATACATATAAAGTATAACACTCTAAATTCTTCCTTATTTCTAAATTAGCTGAATTTTTACAACCATTTTATTAAATATGAAGTCATGGTCGCTCACAGGGGAGGACACTCTCCCCTTTGGATATTCAAGATAACAAAGGCGAGCATTAATCTAGACGATGTTATACATTTTATTCTGGAGTTTACATCCCTCCCTGTCCAGAAAACTTTCTACATGCGCCCATGTATGAAAGAGTGCACTGACAATTTGTGAGATATCTGGAACATATGCTTAGTTGAAAATCATTGTAGTCAACAATGAAACAATATTGCATATTAATTATTTACAAGTACTGTACTATGAAAACTTAAAAATATCTTATAATTACAATATGCTGAGAATCCGCTAAAAAATAATCAATCACTTTTATTTAACTGAGATTCTCGCCTAACAGGGGATTTTAAAGGGAAATGAAACTTATTCTTTCTAAAACTCCCAAATACCCAAAAAGGATGCTTCGCCATATTGATGCCTATATAAAGAGCTAAGTATACTTGCAAATTACTTAAGTTTAATGCTAGTCATTATTATTATATTTTTTCATCTTGAGATTGTTTAAAGTTATCTAAATCCTAGGTTATTCGTGAAAATATGGCTCACATTTTTTAGTGTTACAAATAATGAATTTTTCTACGAATAGTAATTAATAGAATCATGTTTGACGCAAAATGGAGGACCTATTAGGCTTGCACCACCCACCCTTACCTACCCATCATTGATGAAAAGGCTCGTCCCACATCCAATCATTGATTGTTTATAAAAGGTTGAAAATGGGGAAACAATAGTCACGCCTTTCTATAAGCTAGCTTTCAATGTTAGTTTATCAGCTAGAGAGGAAGCTTAACAAATGGATGGTCTTAACGCAATGTTTCTCCTTATAGATGACGAAGTCTGGATGATTTTAGCTTCTAAAACGTTAAAATATGAGTTTTAATGGAAAAACAAACTTTGAATCGTGTCACTTTAAGCTAGAAATATGTAACACTTTTCTAAATAATGCATATATCTTCGCAAAATTATTTAGAAAATTATAATAAATAAAAGAATATTTACATAATTCTTTAAATTAGATTTTAAGCAGGGGAGGCTCAGCTTTTTAGCCTCAATGGACGCTACGCCACCAGTATTCACTATGTAAAAAATAAAATTAAAAGAAGCGTAATATACATACAATACAAAGTTTACAAAGCAAAAACAAAGCATGGATAGGTAACAAAACATACTTTGCAAGAGAACAATACAGAGAATGCAAAATAACGAAACACACATTGCGAAAACTAAAACCTGTACAGATGAGTTTCAGGAAAGCTCACATTCTAAGAATGTCTCATAGTCGCTAATCGCATGTACATAGAAACGTTTTCAGAAAAATATAATACATTCTCATTGTAGATGAAAACATTAATGAACCAGGCTTTTTTATTTATTACTAGCAGCATACCCGTTCTTCGTACGGAATATATAATATAAAGAAACTTATAATTCGCAATCATGTGCAAATTCTGTTAAGATATTAAATTTATTGCTCCTAAAGAGAAGTTTAAGACTGCACAATATAAGTAAGACTGCGACAATATAAGTAAGACTGCGACAATATAAGTAGTATGGGTATATATATTTATATATATATACCCATACTACTTATATTGTCGCAGATTAGAAAATATGCCTGTATAGTAGAAGATTACCCTTATTACAATATGAGTCTAAAAAATCTTTGCCGAAATAAAACAGATGACATTATAAATTGAAAATTTCAATTATCCCCGTAATCTTTATACCAGAAGGTCGTAATTGATTCTAATATATGCCAATATATATCAAAATATATGCCTATATACCTGTACTACTTATATTCTCGTAGATTAGAAGATAACACGTGCATTTATAGAAGATTACTCGCACAACGTACAATATGTGAGTTTCAACAATTTTTGTCATAATAAAACAATGGTATAATAATTTGAAAATATCAATAATCCCTGAATCAATAATCCCCGAAAATATCAATAATAATAATGTGTAACCTGAAGATCGTAATCGATATTTTCCAGTCAAAAATGCAATGCCAATGGAATTTTTTTTATACACATATCTTTATTATTAAAATCGGAAAAGATTTAATTAATATCGTATGCCACATAACACATTGGATTTACATCCATTGCTAAACGACATGATAACAGTTGCTTCAAATAAATTGATGGATATCATATCGTCTGAATAATGCTATCTCCATGAAAGGTTTGGCGATATTTTGTTCAATTTAGCGATAACTTAAAAAATCGCCAACTTTATCGCCAAGTGGGACTGTAAAACTGATAGTCCCATTTTGCGACAAATTGACGAAACATCATCATAATATTATCCCCTAACAAAACACAATTAATTTCATTTATTAAGCGCAATTTTATCAATTTCATGACATTTTTATAGATTCACAAATATTTTTATCAACTTGGTGATATTTGAAAAATTCGATAAATGTGTTACTGAGTAGGATGGATAGACTGACCCACAAATGCTACCGAAACATCATTTCAGTACTGTCTTCTAAAAAAACGAATTTAATTTCATTGATTTGCGTCGTTTTTAGCAATTTGGCGATATTTCCGTTAATTTGGCAAAGTTTAAGAAACGTTGCCAAGTTAGCGATATTCCGCCAAATTCGTAGCTCTGAAACTGCAGATCTGAAGAATAAAACATCCTGATCCCGTTTGTATATACTAAATGCAAACACTAAAATTGTATTAGAAGATATACCCTTTCTACTCTTTTTCTGTTTCAACAATCGGATAAATGAGTTTATTGGTAAACACAATATGAGTTTATTAGCTAAACACAATATAAAAGCTTAAAAACTCTTTTTCAAATGAAAGTGATGTACGCAGTCCGTAATTAATATAATTAAAAGAAAAATCAAGCCGTTCATTTACAAAATATATTTATACATCTATTTATTTATTATTCAAATAGAAAAAATAATAACAAATATTAAGAAACACATTTAATTTAATTCCGTTGCTGAGCAACATAATATAATAAAGAATCTTCCTCATAAACTGCGAAATTAAATAACCATTTCGATCTCTTCCCCATAAAATGCAAAAATAATAACCATTTTGATTTCTTCATACTTTCCATTGTTTAGTAAATGCTTGACCATGGAGTTAGATTTTCCATTAAAATTCATGTTTCAAACAATTCATGCTTTCAGATAGTGACTAATTAATGCAAAAATCCTGCACTAAGCTCAGAAATGAAGTTTTAATTCACGTTGACGTTTTAAACAAACGATTTTCATCCTTTCCGTTTGGATAAACCACGGAGTTAGAGAGTAGATCTCCTAGGATAAAGTTCCGTTTTTCATTAATATCTCGACAACCCCTGGTATTAGAAACTCGAAACTTAGGCAAAATTTATGGGGGGCTATTTTAAGGCTACTCACAAAATTTCATTAAATTCGATTCAGCCGTTCTCTCGTGATGATGAGACAAACGAAATATTCGTTTTTCACTAATATCTCGAGAACCACTGGATATGGAAACTTCAAACGTAGACTAAATTTTAAGTGGGGCTATTTCTAGGCTACCCACAAAATTTCATCAAATTCGGTTCAGCCGTTCTCCCGTGATGATGGGACAAACAGACAGACAGACAGACAGACAGATTTTCAATTTTATTTATATAGACTAGCAGCATACCCGTTCTTCGTACGGAGTATATAATATAAAGAAACTTGAAATTCATAATCATGCCCAAATTCTTATAGTATACTAAATGACATGTTTAATCAAAATATTCTGTTAAAATATTTAATATAATGCTCCTAAAAAGAAGTTTAAGAATCTCTGTTCTCGCTATATAAAATTATCTTCATGGACATATCTGAAGAATAAAACATCTTGGACCCCTTATGTAAGCAAATATAAAAAAAAAATATGGAATTGAATCAATATATGCAAAATAAAAGCGTTAAAATTGTATGGGACCCGTACTAATTATATACGCGAATATTAGAAAATATAACCTGTATTAGTAGATTACATGTATAAATTGAAAATACCAATAAACCCGTAATCTTTAAATCTGAAGACAGTCATTTATTCCAATATATGTCAAAATTAAAGTGCTAAAATTATATGGGAAGATATACACGTACTACTTATAATGTCCGATTATTAGTAGAAGATTACCCATTTTGCAATATGAGTCACAAATGTTTTTTGGTAAAATACAACAGACGACGTAATAAATTGAATATATAATTAATCCCCGTAATCTTCATACCAGAAGACTGTACTTGATTCCAATATATATGCCAATATATGTCAAAATATATGCCAATATACCTGTACTACTTATATTCTCGTAGGTTAGAAGATATACCCGTGCATTCCTAGAAGATTACTGGTACAACGTACAATATGCGTGTGTCAGCAATTTTTGCCGCAATAAAACAATGGCGTAATAACTTAAAAATATCAATAATCACTGAATCAATAATTCCGGAAAATATCAATAATAATAATGTTTAAACCTGAAGAGTATAATTGATATTATCCAGTCCAAAATGAAATGGCAATGAAATTTATTTTATATACATATCTTCATTATTCAAATCGGAAGGGATTTAATAAAAATCGTCTGCCGCATAAACACATTGGATTTAAATCCGTTGCTAAGCGACATGATATCATTTGCTTCAAATAAATTGGTAGAAAAAATATCGTCTAAATAGTTATATTTCTATGGAACATTTGGCGACAGTTTCGTCAAATTAGCGACATTTTAAAAAATCGCCAAATTTATCGCCAAGTGGGACTATAGAACTGACAGTTCCACTTTGCGACAAATTGACGAAATATCATCCCAATACTATCCCCTAACAAAAAACAATTAATATCATTTATGTAGCGCAATTTTATCAATTTCAAGATATTTTTATAGATTTGAAAACATTTTTATCAATTTGGTGACATTTTAAAAATTCGCTAAATGTATTACTAAGTAGGATGGTTGGTCTGACAAATAAATGCTAACCAAACATCATTTCAGTACTCTCTTCTAACAAAACAAAAAAAAATTTCATTGATATGTAGAAGACCCAAGCCACACGACCAACCCGAAGGTTTATGGCAGCTGTTTGTGTGTCGTTTATATCAATTTGGCGACATTTCGGTCAATTTGGCAAAGTTTAAGAAAAGTTGTCAAATTAGCGATATCCCTCCAAATTCGTAGCTTTGAATTTGCAGATCTGAATGAAACATTCTTATCCCGCTTCAATATACTAAATGAAAACACTACAATTGTATTAGAAGATATACCCGCTCTACTCTTTTTCTGTTTCAACAATCGGCTATATGAATTTATTGGCTAAACACAATATATGAGTTTAGTAGCTAAATACGATATAAGCTTGAAAACTCTTTGCCAAAATAAATGCAATTGATGTACGCAGTCAGCAATTAATATAATTAAAAGAAAAATCAAACCGTCCATTCATAAGATATACTTTTATATCCATTTATCCATTTATTTATTATTTAAATCGAAAAAAAATAATAAAAACATTAACAAACACATTTAATTTAATTGCGATGCCGAGCAACATGATATATCCTCCTAAAATGTTAAAATTTATTAACCACTAACAGCACACCCGTTATTCGTACGGAGTGTATAATTTAAAGAAACTTAAAGTTCGCAATCCCGTGCAAATTCTGTTAAAATATTAAATTTATTGCTCCTAAAGAGAAGTTTAAGAATATATGTTCTCACTATGCAAAATTATCTTCACGATCAGATCTGACGTAATAAATTGATCAGACGTAATAAATTGAAAACATCAATAATATCCGTACTCTTTATACCAGAAGGTCGTAATTGATTCCAATATATGCCAATATATATCAAAACATATGTCAATATACCTGTACTACTTATATTCTCGTAGATTAAAAGATATACACGTGTATTTGTAGAAGATTCGTACAACATACAATATATGAGTTTAAACAATTTTTGTCATAATAAAATAATTGCATAATAACTTGAAAATATCAATAATCCTTGAATCAATAATCCCCGAAAATATAAATAATAATAATTTTTAAACCTGGAGACCGTAATTGATGTTATCCAGTCAAAAATGCTATAAGAAAAATCAAATCGTTCTTTTCTAAAATATATTTTTATATCCATTTATTTATTATTCAAATCGAAAAAATAATTATTAAAATTAACAGACAGATTTAATTTAATTGCGTTTCTGAGTAACATGATATAAGATAGAATCTTATAACATGTTAAATATGTCATGTCTTATAACATAAACTGCGAAATTAAATAACGATTTTGATTTCTCTATACTTCTCATTGTTCCGTAAAAGCTTGTTTTAAATAAACCATGAACCATGGAGATAGATTTCCCCTTTAAATCATGTTTCAAACAATTCATGTCTTCAGAAAGTGACTAATTAACGCAAAAAATCTCCCATCAAACTCAGAGATTAAATTTTAATTCACTTTCAAACGATTTTCAAGCTTTTCGTTTGGATAAACCACGGAGTTAGGGAGTAGAACTCCTAGGAAAAAGTTCCGTTTTTCATTAATATCTCGACAACGCAGGTCTTAGAAACTCGAAACTTGGACAAAGTTTATGGGGGATATTTCAAGGCTATTCACCAAATTTCATTAAATTCGGTTCAGCCGTTTTTCCGTGATGATGAGACAAACGAAAATTTCGTTTTTTACTAATATCTCGAGAACCACTGGTCGTAGAAACTCAAAATACGGATATAATTTTAAGTGGGGCTATTTCTGGGCTACCCACAAAATTTCATCAAATTCGGTTCAGCCGTTCTCCCGTGATGGTGTGACAAACAGACAGACAGACATACAGACAGACAGACAGATTTTCATTTTTATTTATATAGACTAGCAGCATACCCGTTCTTCGTACGGAGTATATAATATAAAGAAACTTGAAATTCATAATCATGCCCAAATTCTTATAGTATACTAAATGACATGTTTAATCAAAATATTCTGTTAAAATATTTAATATAATGCTCCTAAAAAGAAGTTTAAGAATCTCTGTTCTCGCTATATAAAATTATCTTCATGGACATATCTGAAGAATAAAACATCTTGGACCCCTTATGTAAGCAAATATAAAAAAAAAAAGGAATTGAATCAATATATGCAAAATAAAAGCGTTAAAATTGTATAGGACCCGCACTAATTATATACGCGAATATTAGACAATATAACCTGTATTAGTAGATTACATGTATAAATTGAAAATACCAATAAACCCGTAATCTTTAAATCTGAAGACAGTCATTTATTCCAATATATGTCAAAATTAAAGTGCTAAAATTATATGGGAAGATATACACGTACTACTTATAATGTCCGATTATTAGTAGAAGATTATCCGTTTTGCAATATGAGTCACAAATGTTTTTTGGTAAAATACAACAGACGACGTAATAAATTGAATATATAATTAATCCCCTTAATCTTCATACCAGAAGACTGTACTTGATTCCAATATATATGCCAATATATGTCAAAATATATGCCAATATACCTGTACTACTTATATTCTCGTAGGTTAGAAGATATACCCGTGCATTCCTAGAAGATTACTGGTACAACGTACAATATGCGTGTGTCAGCAATTTTTGCCGCAATAAAACAATGGCGTAATAACTTAAAAATATCTATAATCCCTGAATCAATAATTCCGGAAAATATCAATAATAATAATGTTTAATCCTGAAGAGTATAATTGATATTATCCAGTCCAAAATGAAATGGCAATGAAATTTATTTTATATACATATCTTCATTATTCAAATCGGAAAGGATTTAATAAAAATCGTCTGCCGCATAAACACATTGGATTTAAATCCGTTGCTAAGCGACATGATATCATTTGCTTCAAATAAATTGGTAGAAAAAATATCGTCTAAACAGTTATATTTCTATTGAACATTTGGCGACAGTTTCGTCAAATTAGCGACATTTTAAAAAATCGCCAAATTTATCGCCAAGTGGGACTATAGAACTGACAGTTCCACTTTGCGACAAATTGACGAAATATCATCACAATACTATCCCCTAACAAAAAACAATTAATATCATTTATGTAGCGCAATTTTATCAATTTTAAGATATTTTTATAGATTTGAAAACATTTTTATCAATTTGGTGACATTTTAAAAATTCGCTAAATGTATTACTAAGTAGGATGGTTGGTCTGACAGAGAAATGCTAACCAAACATCATTTCAGTACTCTCTTCTAACAAAACAAAAAAAAATTTCATTGATATGTAGAAGACCCAAGCCACACGACCAACCCGAAGGTTTATGGCAGCTGTTTGTGTGTCGTTTATATCAATTTGGCGACATTTCCGTCAATTTGGCAAAGTTTAAGAAAAGTTGTCAAATTAGCGATATCCCTCCAAATTCGTAGCTTTGAATTTGCAGATCTGAATGAAACATTCTTATCCCGTTTCAATATACTAAATGAAAACACTACAATTGTATTAGAAGATATACCCGCTCTACTCTTTTTCTGTTTCAACAATCGGCTATATGAATTTATTGGCTAAACACAATATATGAGTTTAGTAGCTAAATACGATATAAGCTTGAAAACTCTTTGCCAAAATAAATGAAATTGATGTACGCAGTCAGCAATTAATATAATTAAAAGAAAAATCAAACCGTCTATTTATAAGATATACTTTTATATCCATTTATCCATTTATTTATTATTTAAATCGAAAAAAAATAATAAAAACATTAACAAACACATTTAATTTAATTGCAATGCCGAGCAACATGATATATCCTCCTAAAATGTTAAAATTTATTAACCACTAACAGCACACCCGTTATTCGTACGGAGTGTATAATTTAAAGAAACTTAAAGTTCGCAATCATGTGCAAATTCTGTTAAAATATTAAATTTATTGCTCCTAAAGAGAAGTTTAAGAATATATGTTCTCACTATGCAAAATTATCTTCACGATCAGATCTGAAGAATAAAACATCCTGCCCCCTTTTGTAAGCAAATTTACAGAAGAAAAAATAGGAATTGAATGAATATATGCAACCCCGTACTAATTATATTGTCGCAGATCAGAAAATATGCCAATGTGTTAGTAGAAGATTACCCGTATTACAATATGCGTCTCAAAAATATTTGCCAAAATAAAAGAGATGACGTAATAAATTGAAAACATCAATAATATCCGTAGTCTTTATACCAGAAGGTCGTAATTGATTCCAATATATGCCAATATATATCAAAACATATGTCAATATACCTGTACTACTTATATTCTCGTAGATTAAAAGATATACACGTGTATTTGTAGAAGATTCGTACAACATACAATATATGAGTTTAAACAATTTTTGTCATAATAAAATAATTGCATAATAACTTGAAAATATCAATAATCCTTGAATCAATAATCCCCGAAAATATAAATAATAATAATTTTTAAACCTGAAGACCGTAATTGATATTATCCAGACAAAAATGCTATAAGAAAAATCAAATCGTTCTTTTCTAAAATATATTTTTATATCCATTTATTTATTATTCAAATCGAAAAAATAATTATTAAAATTAACAGACAGATTTAATTTAATTGCGTTTCTGAGTAACATGATATAAGATAGAATCTTATAACATGTTAAATATGTCATGTCTTATAACATAAACTGCGAAATTAAATAACGATTTTGATTTCTCTATACTTCTCATTGTTCCGTAAAAGCTTGTTTTAAATAAACCATGAACCATGGAGATAGATTTCCCCTTTAAATCATGTTTCAAACAATTCATGTTTTCAGAAAGTGACTAATTAACGCAAAAAATCTCCCATCAAACTCAGAGATTAAATTTTAATTCACTTTCAAACGATTTTCAAGCTTTTCGTTTGGATAAACCAAGGAGTTAGGGAGTAGAACTCCTAGGAAAAAGTTCCGTTTTTCATTAATATCTCGACAACCCCAGGTCTTAGAAACTCGAAACTTGGACAAAATTTATGGGGGGATATTTCAAGGCTATTCACCAAATTTCATTAAATTCGGTTCAGCCGTTTTTCCGTGATGATGAGACAAACGAAAATTTCGTTTTTTACTAATATCTCGAGAACCACTGGTCGTAGAAACTCAAAACACGGATATAATTTTAAGTGGGGCTATTTCTGGGCTACCCACAAAATTTCATCAAATTCGGTTCAGCCGTTCTCCCGTGATGGTGTGACAAACAGACAGACAGACAGACAGACAGACAGACAGATTTTCATTTTTATTTATATAGATTACCAAGAAGCATGGAATATTCGATATCTGCAATAGCAGCAAATAAACGTGCTTTATGTGCAAATAGCAAGTTAGCTTGCTCTCATTGTAGATATCGTCTATACCATGCTGATAAGTATATACTAAGAGCAAGATTGGTTCATAGATTCTGACATCTGCAGTAGGAGTGTATTTAAAATAAAAGATTGTTTATTGAAAAGCAAAATCAAAACTGAAGCAGTTAAAGTAATTGCAGAAATCAAATAAATATTTTAGCACATGCTAAACAATACTGGCACAGTGTGAATAAAGTACCTTCACAAATTCATTGCAGAATCACGTAATTCGTGCTACGAAGTCAGCGGTATAAAGTGTCAACTGTCACCCGATGGAGATTTAATAATTTACACACCGCAACATATTACAAATTCTAGTGAATACTAATCCCAACGTTCAATTAAAGAGTATCGATTTAAGTCTTTGCACTGGCTGCTAAACCTGTAAAACCCTTTATGGTGCCTTTTCTTTCTCTTAAAATACATATTTCTGAAATTTCGATATCTTGAGTATATATTTGTTATAAATTACTATTAAAACAAACACGTTTGTATAGAACTTCTTGTGTGACACTGCCATGAGATAATTTTTTGAAATAGCTTAAGGTACAATGTAACTATTTCAATTCTACAATACTTGCATACAAATACATAATGCACCAATGGATATCACAATAATCTGATGTGGACAGCACATGACTTTCCTTATATAATGCAATGATTTTACTACTTTTATAGTAAAAAAAAATAGGTTATCCTTATAGTTGATACTTATATTCTTTCCAAGATATTGAATTTACGTCAATTAGTCTTCATTTTCATTGATTTAGCGTCATTTTTATCCATTTAGAGAGATATTTATTAATTTGGCAACATTTAAAAAAGTCGGCAAGTTGACGACATTTCGCTAAATTCGACGCCAAAATCTCGCCAAGCGTATGGACGGAGAAATAAGTTATTCTTACAGCAGTGACTATTGGCGTTCAAATACAAAAGTATTACTCAAAGTATCTTTTCTCGTGAATGGAACAAGTTGGATCCATGAAAATGATGTCACAAATTTCATCGCATAATATTATATGTGAAAAGTAAACATGGTATGGACGGAGAAATAAGTTATTATTATAGCAGATAAAGACTATTGATGATCAAATACAAAATTATCACTTAAAGTATCTTTTCTCATGAATGGTACGAGCTAGATCCACGGGAATGATGTTACGAAATGTATCGCATGATATTACATATGAAAAATGAACATGTTTCTCAACAGTTAATATTTTTTTAATTTATGGTGATTTTTGAAAAAAATACTTTAAAAATGTGGAATATCTCGAGAACGGTTCATGCTAGCGTTCTAACATTTATGTCAATCGTTTTCTAAGGAAAAATTACATAAAAAATGTCTATTTGTGTAACTTTATTAAAAGTTTTGAGTTTTTGATGATTTTTTCAAAATTTCATTCGAAAATTTAGGGTGGTTCTGAACATTCGATTCCGTTTAAAAACAATAAGCTTCCAGTATTCACATATTGTAATTTTTGTACCAAATTTCATTCGAATCGCTCCATTCGATCGTGAGATATCGTCTCCCCAGGCTCACTGACACACACACACACACACACACACACAGACATCACTTTCAAAATGTTCGATTCGTGATCAGGGATGCTTGAAACGTGCTCTCCCGTCAAAAACTCGAATTCGAATTTTCGACCCCGTCACAATATTTTCCTTATATATTATGTATATCAGGAAAGTAAAAATGTCAAGAAATGTTTTAAACGCATATCTTGTAAGTGAGTGAAACATGTTTTAAATCGCTATATGTTTTTTCTGATACTGTTATAATGCAAAAGTATTTAAACGAAATAAGTTATATCCGTAATGAGAAGGTCGGTTGAGTTTCGCACTCTATCTACTTGAATTACGTGGTATAAATAGTGTTTTGCTTTATTTCTATAGCAAGTTTGAATATGAGACTGATAAATATAAAGAAAATAATGCCATGAAAAGTAAAATAGATAGAGAGAACACGACCATAAATGTTATGAAAATTAGAATCAACACAACTTGAACAGTTGGTTAAAACATAATGCTTTCAATATACTGTGTTGTAATCACAGGAACGGTATTCAACATGAATTCATTAATGGTCATAGAATTTACTTGGTTGATTACAGCCTGCATGTCTTACTATGCCTCCTCTTTAATACTCGCAGACTGCATGTTAGTGTGACTAGTCTTATTGAAAGTCTTTAAAGAAATATATGAAAATCTTTGTTTTATATTTTTTAGATAAAATCGTTTTCAATAGTAAGTAGCAGAAATTTGAATGTTCTAATGTTGATAGAATTTAAGTAAAAAAATTTCGTATATAATTCTATGAAAACATTAATTTGTGAAATATTATTTTTATTTGAGAAATTGATGACACAAAATAATGAAAAAATATTGTGATGAAAAATTTTTTATTGTGTTCTTCCAATTCTAAGGCAAATTTCTAAATTAGTCGTGAAAGCATAAGGTTTTTTAATTTTACATTTGACTTTTTTTTGCAGAACTTACATATTTTTAAAATTCTAAATATATATATTTGTTTCGTTTGAAACATAAAAGTTAGAATTTTAAATTATTAAATTAAATAAATATTTTAATATTTCACAGTCTCACGTTCCGTATTTAATGAAATTTTATTTTTAGATGTTTAAAAATATTCTATAAAAATATTTCATGCTATAATTCAGTATTTTTACACACACTTATTTTAAAATTTTGTTACAAAAACGAATCGTGTTGATTTGAGATTTTGAAACACTTTTTATAATAAGAAAGGTATTCTATTAACCAATCCTCCGTTAGGCGATTTTAGAGGTATTATTTCTTATTTTTCCTCTATCAGTTTTACGCCTGACAGAAATAGTTTCAGGTGTTACCAGAGTTTTTCTTTTATCCAAGTAATAACAAAAAATAAAGACCGGGGTGAAACTGAAAGAGAAATCTATCTTATTTCTTCGATTCTGGGTATCTGGTTTTGACGTTTGTTCTGAAACGTATCCGGAAATCGAAAACTACCACTTTGTCAAAGTATAGTATTACTCCGTTACACCTATGCTATCAGCTTTTCTTTCTATTAAAACATAATTTCAAGTAATATTTTAGTAATTACCTATAAAATTATACTTTTAAAAGGTTTTATTTATTTATTTTTTAATAAAACGCCATTTCGAAAAATATTGCTGTGGAGGACATATAGAAATAATGATGACAAGTTTGCAAGAAAATAAATAGAAAGTGACAAATCAGAAGCTTTTTACGTAGTTGAAAAATATTAATTTAAACTAGAATACATCAAAAGAAATGATTTCTGCTACTTTACCTTAAATAAGAGTTGTGCTAATATTTCTACTTATCGTGTGTGCCAAGCCGAAAACTGAGATGTATTTTGAAGACAGTTGTCTCCTCGTGCTTTTACGACTGTCGCGTTTTGGATTAGAATCCTACTGGAAGTGATTTTGTAATGTCCGTTTAGGATGTAACTTGATCCCCCATGGTGCACCAGGACAACTTCAGTTGACGGCAAAATGGTTCACGATCCAGGCGCTAAAATGAATAAATAATCAAATGCCCAGTCATTAAAAATACTTATTGTGTACTCTGTAGATGCCTTCCATGTCCCAGAACGTTAACTTCCAACCAGTATGTTGAAATGGATTTCTAACAGCGAGCATAATTCATAATATTATATTAAAAACTGTTAATGACTACAACATGCTCACAATAACGGCTTACTTTACATCACTGAAATTCTGCATGATGGAAAACGGCCGGCCATTTGGTGAATGACAATCTGAAAAATAAAACCTGTTCTCAAGAACCCCGGTAACTAAATAGTTTAAGCCTTTTCTCATAAATCTAGAAGTATTTGTTTGTTTATTCTGATGATAACTAGCTTTCAAATTAATAAGTTGGGATGGGTATTAAAACCTGACCCTTAGTTGGAAAGACAACACAGACGATTGAACGATGCATCGGATATACAGGGTGTCCCAAAAAGATTGAAACGCTCTTTAATTCTTTATCTGTTGGAGATAAGTGGGCAATGTAAATTGCAAAACTGTTGAAAGTAAGGTAGGAAATAAGACTATGTTAATGAAATAGTCCGCCCATTAATTTTCAAAAAGTTACATTTTTTAACATTTCATACGACTCCCTTAGACAAATTTGATCAATCATTTTTGTATTTTTATTTTTAATGCAATAAGATCATTAAAAAACCGCATTTCTGTATTTTTAAATCAACTGAATTATGATGAAGGAAAAAATCTGACTTATGCCACTTTTCCGCACCATGTGAAAGGCTGTTTCATTAATGAAAATAGGGATCGTAAAAAAATTGACGATGGAAATTGTTCAGATTAAAAATACGTTAATATGTGTCAAAATGTTTCATCATAAATGCATCTAAATAAAGCATTACACAGAGATCATATGAAACAGTGATACTCACTACGTGGTTGGGTATCCTATGTATTATCATCCAGTTTTATCTTTTTTGTGATATGCCACAAATTTACATTTCTAATTTGATATACGGTCCCCATTCACAATGTTCAATTTTCAATTAAATATAACTCGCTCAATTTTAAAGATACAGATATGCGGGTTTTTTAACGATCTTGTTGCATTAAAAATAAAATATTTCTGATTGACCAAATTTGTCTAAGGGGTCGTATAAAAATCTAAAAAGTGTAACTTTTTGAAAATGAATGGGATAACTATGTCATTAACGTAATCTTGTTTCCTACCTTACTTTAAACATTTTTGCAATTTACATTGGCTTCTTATCTCCAACAGATAAACAATTAAAGCGCGTTTCAATCTTTTTGAAACCAATCTTTTTGAACCCTCTATAACCGATCGTTTATCGTTGGTCAAGAAATCGAATAATTCTAAATTATGGTAATTCCATGTTCCGTAATGCAGCACTGCGGAACTTTGTTTAGCTTTAATTTATTTATAAATAATGTCAAATTTTTCTAATTTCAAAACGGGTATACAATAATATATTAACATATTTATATAGTTAGGCTAAGTTCTTTCTATAAGTTTTATTTATTAACATAGATCTAATTATTGTAATTATCAATGTAAAGTAATCTCCCTGAGTAATGTAATACAATGTAAAAAAGTGTTGTTGTTTTTGAGACTCAGACCGTCCGACCTACCAAAAAGGTGTAAGGTAATTGTTATGTAAAATGGTGTGCAATTTTTTTTTCTTCCGCCAATTTCTTACAAATTTATTTTGAAAAGACTAATAGTGGTTTCTACTCCTTTTCATATATATTAGGTTTTACGTAAGTCAGAGTCTTATATCAAAATATTAATTTTAACTTATGTATTAAAATATTTATTTTTATAAAGAAAGATTACTTTGAAATGCATTAAATTCAAATAATTTTATCAAATATACTTTAGTTCACATAAATTTTATTCAATTTTATGCACTTTAATCTCATGATATTGAAATGTAAGTTAAAATGTATTTGAAGCATTCGAAACGGTTTATATATAGATTTTTAAATTATTTCTGCTCATATTGGAAAATCAAAGAATATTTACATTCACCCATTTAATACCATATATTAATATTTATTTTCGACCATTATTTCATATATTAATGATGGTTATGTATGTTGAATTACTTATCTGTACGAATATACAAATTTAGGCATCATATCTTCAGAATTATTGGACAAGTATAATTAATTGAACACTTAATTACAAATTACATAAAATTAAAATTTAAAAGAAACGATTTTTTATATATGTTAGAATTTGTTTCATATATTTTTTTATGCATAATAATTCCAAATACTGGAAACATGTGACAGATGACCTGGAATCTATCTTGTTCGGAGACGCAGAAATTATAAGATAATAATATTCTTTATATTTTAATGTCAGTCTTAATTGCCGAAAGTTCTTACTTCGGTATGAATTCAACCCTCATTCCTTGAAATCATAATTAGCGACTGTGTATGATACTGATGCCGTAATTATGATGTGCACGCTCGAGTGGAGAACTGTACGCAGATGAGTCTTATAATTAGCTGCGAACTGTTTCGTTCCATTTAGAAAGTTCATTTTCTGCTTCAGTTTCACGCTTGTTAGACATTACTTTTATCGCACAATTTTCAAGTTCTTTAATATTGCCATTATCAGATTTATCTCATTAATTTTGACTCAATTATTTGATGTATATTTAAGATTCCAGCAGTAAGAAACATTAAAATGTTCATCGTTTTTAATCGCTCAATTATCCACTCATTTACACTGCCTTCCAAAAATTAAGCAGATAGCAGTAAATCCGACATAACTTAAACAGTTCTGCTTTGATTGACTGCAAATGTCACAACATACTCAATTCAGTAATATACTCATGGGTATAATAATAAAATTGAGGAAAATATATTTAGGTATATTTTACACCTTACTTCACAATTAGTACATTCTGAAAAGTTTTGTATGCTACACAAATAAATCAAACAAGACTTAATATGGTATGTGGCCTCCGCCGGCAATGACATAAGTTTTTCATAGATGTTTCATCCTTTCAATCAAGTTATCCAAAGCAGCAGAGAGCAATAACTGCCAATTTTGTAAAAGGCATTTTTCAGCTCTTAAAAAGTTGTTAGAGGGTGTAGACGGGCAAAAACAGCATTTCTAAGGGCATCCCTAAGATTTTCGATTGGCTTGAGGTGTGAAGAATACTCTGATTACACCACTACATAAGAGCAATAGCTTCACTCCCAAGGTACTAGTCCGACAGCCACACAGAGCATGGCTGTCGGACCATCAAAGACAATTTGTATCCACTACTGCAGTATATAGTCTCACAAAGCGTTTAAAATTTGACCCCGATAACTTTCAGCAATCACGATAGAGCCGGTGAAAACGTGCAGGTCGGTGCGATATACCAAAGCAAATCCAGTCCGAACCATCACACTACCACGACTACCGCTTCATGATGGTATGACGTGAAGGAGGGGGGTTCGCCAAACCGACTATGTTAGATTTTGTCTACGTTAAATGGTCGATGCTATAAGTTTGCATCGATTCGACCAGGGTCTTTTGGAGTGCCTTGAAAGACTTTTAGAACCACCTATTTTCTATATCCCCTGGAGTGTAAATCGAAAATCAGGCTCTGTTCATGTATGTACCGTTGGTGATACAATAAGTATGCAAAAATTCAGCCTTCTAGATGACCTGGGAGATTCTGGAGAAACTGGAAAGACAACAGCGCGTTATACACGGTAGACAATTATATAATAGTGATTCCAGGCAGTTTAGGAGTCATAGTACATTTCTTAAATGTAACAATAAAAAAAGATTCCTACTATGTCTATAAATTCTAAATTATCCATTATAAGTTGTATTGTATGTGAATTTTATTAATTTTGCGAAATACCACCCTTTCGGGAATTTTTAAAACGAATTATGCAAAGAATTTATTTCCGCATCTTTTGGTTAGTATCCTTCTCAGTTTTTTTTTTTCACTTTCCTTATGTTGTTATTATAATGTATAAGGAAAGTATTGTGATGTGTTCGAAAATTCGAATTCGAGTTTTCGACAGGAGAGCACGTTTCAAGCATCCCTGATCACGAATCAAACATTTTTGAAGTGATGTCTCTGTGTGTGTGTGTGTGAGTCTGTGGAGACGATAACTAACGAACGAATGGAACGATTTGAACGAAATTTGATACAAAAATCACAATCCGTAAACACTGGAAGCCTATTGTTTTTATACGCAATCGAATGTTCAGAACCATCCTAAATTTTCGCGTGAAATTTTGAAAAAATCGTCAAAAAATCAAAATCGCTAATAAAGTTACGCAAGTAGACATTTCTTATGTAATTTTTCACTAGAAAACGATTGACATAAATTTTAAAACGCTAACATGAACCGCTCTCGAGATATTGAACATTTTTCAAAAAAATTATCAAAAAGTCATATAAACTAAAAAAAACATTTCCTATTGAGAAACATGTTCACTTTTCATATGTAATACCATGCGATAAATTGGGTGACATCATTCTCCTGGATCTCCTGGCTCGTTCCATTTATGAAAAAAGATACTTTGAGAAATACTTTTGTATTTGAACGCCAATAGTCATTTATCTGCTGTAAGAATAACTTATTTCTTCGTCCATAACGCTTGGCGAGATTTTAGCGACGAATTTAGCGGTATGTAGCCAACTTGGCGACTTTTTTAAATGTTGCCAAATTAACGAAAATTCCGCCAAATGAATAAAAATGACTCTAAATCAATGAAAATGACGACTAATTGTCGAAAATTCAATATCTTGGAAAGAATATAAGTATCTACTATAAGAAAAAGCTATTTTGTTTATTGTAAAAGTAGTAAATTTATTACATTATATAAGGAAAGTCATGTGTTGCCCACATCAGATTTTTTAATTTTGTGTGTTAGGTTAGTCTGCAGACGAACAGAAATGCTTTAATTATGATTACTCTGTATACAGATTAAAATAATTTCTGATATATTTAACAAATTGCAAGCACTTCGTGACAATGATTTCACTTGTTTAAACATGCAAAGTCAAAATATAATTTACATTCATTTAAATAAATACTTACTAATGCGATAAGCTGTATCATTTTCAGATCAATGAAGTGAATATGCTTAATCGAATTCACTTTACTTGAAGGTAAAGTACCCCTTTGAAAAGAGAGATCTGAAATACGAGCATTATTCTGTATAATTAAATGGGTCATGATTATATTCAAAATTATCAGCTTGCAAAGTCTCGCAAGAGCAAATGTTGAGCTTCAGAAACTGTGGCACAAACGATTGTTATTTGATTTAAAATGGGTGTTCACAGTCGTTTACGCCAAATATAATTAACTCTTCGTTCGACTAATTTTTAGAAATGGTATTTAAACGTTTCATTTAGCTTTTCATAACTAATGACACTTGAATAAATATTTTTAAGTCATAATTTAGAGTTGAATTGTTATTGATGGCAAACTTTTTGCTAGATTATTTATTTTATTAAAAAAGTTTTGCTTGAAACATTTATTTCTCAGAATATAATATACAAAGATATATTAAATGATGACTAATATGGATATAACATCATATTCCAACAGAGCAAAGGGGGTTTACCAAGGATTTCCAATTCCTATTCTTCTCCAATCTGTTTCAAAATTTTTCATTGTACATGAAACATCTATTTCTGAAGATTGGATATAGATAAAGCGCAGATAACTACTGAGATAGTAGATACAGCTCTAAATTTTGAAGGAGGCAGGTTAGTTCACAAAACTTTTTACTTCCGATTCCTTTTTCACTTCCGGCATAGAAAAATTCTTGAAACATATGTTTCTCAGGATTTGTGCTTAAATAATGAATGATATGGATGTAAGATCAAATTCCAAAATGATAAAGAATCGTCACTAAGGATATCCACTTCCGATTCTGAAGTTATGACTTTCAATACAAAAATTCCCATTTTCCTTAAAACGTCAAGTTTTCAGGATTGGTTCTGAATAGAGTTCAGATGGGTGGTTCGGAACCATTTTTTGTTCACTTTTCTATATCTTTTGAATTGAGTCTCCATGGTATACTAACGTACGAGTTGACAACACTGAGGGAGACTGTCTTGCGTGCGTACAGTTTGCGTGCAACAGTCAGTTAGTTGTTTGAAAACTTGCTGCCGTAACGTGCGTTTGTTTGTATTCTGCCATGTTTTGAGATTGATTGTTAGTTTGATTGACACGCTTTATATGCAGTATCATGCTTATTTTGTTTTTCCAAATATTTCAGTTCAGTACGGATACATTTCTGTTTGAAAGGGAAAGCTGAAGATGAATTTGTGACAAAAGTAATAGTAACAATAGTGAGAAAGAACGAACCGCATCCCATGTATAAGTATTGTGAAAGTAATACAGAAGGACATGGAATCTACTGGATCAGTCCGTAAATACAGAGATAGATACGCACATTTAGGATTTACGTTCGGTGAACCTGGACACCACCCAGTACCATAAAATTTATCATTTGTGGAGAACAGAAAAAATAAGTATCAAATACATGGACCATATTAAATTTGGAAATACACTTGAATATCAAAAATAATCACCTTTAGGAAAATATAAGTTTTTTGCCGATTGTTCATCGAATGCAAAGCACGCAAAAGCTGAAAGCAACAATTTTTGAAAAGAGCAAGATGGCTGTTATAAAGTTGCCAAAATACGAGCAGCCTAGTAGCAGCCTAAACAAAGCAGACCCACAATATCGCTGTGTGTGTACTTTTACTTGCCAGCAAGGACATTGTGAAATATATGTTAGGTGACTGCGCGGAAGAAGAAACATTTTGGGTTCCATTTTCAAACGATATTATTTTCCGGCGGAATGATGGCATATCTTTTGATATCCCTAGTCAAGTCCATCTAATTTTAAGAGTGATGGCAGATCGATGAGCTAACTGATATAAATAAAAAATGTCAATTGCTGAGTTACATTAGATTTGTTGATTAAGATTCGGTTCCTTCTACGCCAACCGAATCAGATGTGTATAATTCCATATCCATCAGCTTTGAACTAAATGGGCTACCTTGGAAAAATTGTTTTTCTGTTTGTACAGTGTTTCTCTGTTTCTCCAGTGTATGTTCAACACATTGCTCTATACATCACCAGACTCTGTTGGTGAAGATCACCCCTGCAGAACTTTAAAACCGGTCCATACTCAATCGTTAAAATAGTCATCAATATCTCAGTCGTCAATATCGTTAGGTCAAGGGCTTCTAAAATAAGACTCTTCAAACAAATGTGGCATTAAGCGGGACTTTGTCATTATATTTCGGTTTTTCATACAGATATCAGCTGGTTTTAAAAGGATAAATTAAGTCTCAGACAAATTTTTGAGTTGATAAATGAGTTGTTAAGCATGTTTTGTGTTGAAAACGAAGAACTTTCCGCTCAGCTGAACGGCGAGGAGTAGTGTGCAAAGGCTTGACTGATCTTTTCAAGCATTTAAATTACTTAAACTAGAGTATGAAATGAAAAAAGATAATGAGCTAACTTCAAAAGATAAACTCAACTGGTTTTTAAGAAATTACAAGTGGAAATGAAACTTTTTCAGATGCTTCCTCTGACTTTCGGGGTAGATCCAGATAGGGACGTGGCATCAGAATGAATTTTAATTCATCACTTAGCTCTTGAGAATAACTTTGTAAGGATATTTCCCTCCATCGCTGACGCCAAGTACGAGTGGCTGCGCAGTCCTTCAGCTGTGTTCCCAGAATCCACCACCGATCGACCTCTGGAGAAAGACGAGCAACTCGCAACTCATCAGTAAGACCGAACACTTCAAATTAAATGTGGTAAACAACTACGTCTTAAGTTTTGGATGTTGGCATAGAAAGAGTACCTAGAAATAGCAGTGAAAGCAGTTCATACTCTGTTACACTTTTCAGCCACAGGTGCTAACGAACATGAAGAAAAAACAAGAAAAGCAAGAGACTTCTCTCAGTTGAACAGGAAATGCGCCTATGTTTGTTTTCAATTCCACCAAGAATTGAACTTTGTAAGAAACGACAAGCTCGAGCTTCTACTTAATAAATCAAATCTTTATTGTAAGCCCATAAATTCTTTGTAAAACAAACTGTGTAAAAGCTCTTGAATATATTTATCTTGTTTCTTTTTCAAATTTAATATTGAGAGAAATTATTGTAAGCTAGCCGAATACCCGTTGAAAATCAAGGGTCTCGCAATAAGCAACCCCTGAATAATGTAAATTTCTTAAAAATTCTCGCTTCACATTTGTTCGGCAAATCGAATATTTTGGCGTGAAGAACCCCCTATTAGAAGAAAATATTGGAAACTTAAGTTGCGCATTTCTTCCATTCGATCTATCTACCCGTACACCACATTAAAGACTATCTCATCTCGAAACATGCTATTTTATCATTTCCCCTTTCGAACATTTTTCTGTGATGCATACCCATAAATGAACATTTTTTGGAAAACCCTGTTCGTCTTGGATATTTTATCAGATGATTGGTCCATATACCAAATATCAAGCCTCTATCACATTTAAAAGGAAGAGTGCAGCATTTATTCGGAAAATAGAACATATTAGTATGCGGCACCCCTTAAAGTAGCAAATATTACTTTCAAACTATCTACCCGTACACCAAATTTGAAACCTATCCTATCGCGAAGCATGTTTTTTCTATTACTTCACCTGTCGAGCGTTTTCTGTGTAACACCACCTCAATGAACATTTTTGTCAAACCGTATTCATATTTGTATTTTTTTTATCAAATGTTTACCCCATATACTAAATTTCAAGTCGCTATCACATTGTAAAAAAGGCGTTTTTCATTTGTTTGGCAAATCTAATATTTTAGTGAGCGGCACCCCCTACAATAGCAAATGTCAGAAAACTGAAATTGCACAATTTCTTTCTTTCCAACTTTTTACCCGTACGCCGCCAAATTTAAAGTCTCTATCACATCGCGAAGCATATTTTTAATATCATTTCACCTTTTGAATGTTTTTGTGTGGAGTACCAACACCCTTAAATATACATTTTTGAAAAACTCTATTCTTCTTGTGTTTTCTATCAGATCATTCGCTCATATACCAAATATCAAACCTCTGCCACGTTTTAAAAGGGGTCGGTTCTCCTTTATTCCAAAAATCGAACATTTTGGTGTGCGGCATCCCCTAAATTAGAAATATTGGTAAACTGGCATTGTGCACTTTCTTCCTTAGAAACTATCTACCGGTGTACAAAATTTGATATCCCTATCTCATCCCGAAGCATGTTTTTTCTGGAGTACCCTCTTAAGCGAACATTTTTGTAAAACTATATTCGTCTTGGGTATATTCGTCAAATAATTAGCCCATATACCTAATTTCAAGCCTCTATCAAATTTTAAACGAGCCTTTTCTCATTTATTTCGTTAATCGAACATTTTAGTGTGCGACGCCCCCTTAAATAGAAAATATTGGAAATCTGAAATTGCACACTTTCTTCCATTCGAACGATTTACCCACACACCAAATTTGGAGTCCCTATCTTATCGCAAAGGATGCTTTCCTATCATTTCACTTTTCGAACGTTTTGGTGTGGAGCACCCCTTCTAGAGAACGTTTTCGAAAAATTCAATTTTTCCAGGAGGTTTTATCGAACATCCGAGTCGTGTGCCAAATTGCAAGTCTCTATCTATGCGGGAAGTGCCTAAGAAAAGCGTGACAGACGGACAGAGGGACACTTGGCATTTAGTATATATAGATACTTTTATCAGCAATAAAATTTTGCGGCACGTTTAAAAAACCTCGTAGCACACCCACTCAGAATAAGTGGCTTAAATGATGACTGCTATAGGCTCAGTATCAAATGCTGGTAAAGATATGAAATCCACTCAGAATTTTCATTTGCGGCTATTTCTAATTTCGGCTCCAAAATTTTCATTAAAACATTTATTTCTTAGGATTGGCTATGAGTAGAGCTTAGATAATGACTGATATGGATTCTACATTGAATTTCACTGTATGTAGCAAGGTGCACTAAGGATTTCCAGTTCTGGTTCTAGAGATATTACTTTGGATTTTTCCGAAAATTTGTATAACTGTACTCAATAAGTATACAAAAGAGTATAAAATGCTTAGTAGTTTTTCTGAAAATTAAGTGTATGCATCCCCAGCCGCCATATGAAAGCTATTTTATATATTTCCTGTAAAATATACATAGATTCGTAAAATTATTTCTTCTCAACTAGTTATTGACAATTAAAATTAATCAGCTGCAATGCAAATATAATGGAATTACATTAATTTAATCCATATTTACTGTAAAAATTCCCGATTTAATCCTTATTAAAAATTCCTTGCGAAACATACGCCGTTTTGCAAAATCATTTATTCGTAACTAGTTATTGACTATTAAAAGTAATCTATTGTAATTCCAAATGTAATATAACTAAATCAAATTAAATTAAATAAACCCACATTTACTGTAAAACATTCCGATTTCATTATTAGTAAAATTTTCTTTCAAAACTTACATTGTAATATTTTATAAACTCACCGTTTAATATTTTTTCGTTTGTTTGTAAAATCGTTTGATTTAACAAACCGTAAAAAAAAAACCAGTTTGCAGAATCGAAGTAAGGATACAACCATAAAAAGCAGGGCATACTGATTAAAATTCTTAGTATTTTTGAAAACAGTCCAACTAATAAAATGAATAAATATTTTTTATGTTAAATGCCTGTCATTTTTTGCACTGATGATGTATTCTGGTAGAAAAATTGATTATACTTTATAAAAGAGTAGAAAAAGATTGATATGCATTTCTGCGAATATATTTCTTATGATTATGTCTCTTCTGTTTTCATTTAATCCAGAAATTAATAGTGGAATGCTTTCTTTGTCGAAATTAAATTACTATAGTTCTCATGAAGTAAATGGTATTAGAGAATATGTGCAAAAATTGAAACATGCGCCGTAAGCACGTTCATATTATTTTACGTTTTATATAAACCGAAAGTTGATTTACGCAAATTGTTACTTCCATGCATAAACAAAAAAAACAAATAAAGATTTCAAATATTTAACTTCAAATTTTCTAATTTAAATACGAAAATAAATATTTAACATGCCATTAAAAGATCGTGGAACGGATTGTGGTTAGGAAAAATCTGAAAAAATAAATAAATAAATAATCCGTAGAGAAAGACATATACTGCTCACATGAAATATATTTTCGCAAAAAAATAATTGTTAAATATATAGAATTCATTCTTTTAAGTTGGATAATCTAATTAGAATTATTTATAATATTATGTTAGTATTTTATATAAATGTAAAATGTACACATATTTTACAATTATAAGTTACAATTTGATTTGTGATTTACAGTTTTACACTTAATGTACATTTTTACACTTTATTTACTTTTTTACACTTAATTTGCAAATTTACATTTAATTTACATTTTCACACTTAATTTATAATTTTAATTTATAATTTTACACTTAATTTACTTAAGACAGAAAAGTTATACTTTTTAATACTAATAGATGATTAGCAAAAGCAAGGATAAATAATTTCATAAACTAACCAAACTGTAGCTTTACTGAACAATCTCACATATATTCACCACAGAATCGGAATCATTTGGTGAGTGGTAAATTTTCCACAAAATAATTTTGAATGATGGAAAACCATTTGTGTATTAATATAATATATTAGTTGCTTAAAAATAATTACAAAATAACCGCTATTTATCATATATTGCATCCAAAATATCAACATCCAATATGTCAACAATCCCTATGAAAAAATTACACAATAATTTTGGTAAAAGTATCATTAAATGATATGTTTGACTAATTTTAATACCTGTAAACAAACTGAGAAAAGATAAAAACTGTATTTACTCGCTACTATGTTAAGTTTGTAAAAATAAAATTCTAGTTGATACAAAAGAATTATCTAACGTGATAAATTTTCTCAAATATAAATGTCCCACTGGAAAAATATCTACTATGTGCCTACTGGAAAAACATTAATAGCAACAGTCAATATTTATTCACTTCCCCATGGATTTAAACATCTTGAATTATTTATGGCGTAAAGACCACTAATTTGGGGTATGTACACTCTGATATCATTTTTTGTAAATTGGTGCTGGCAGATAAAATATGAAATAAATGAAATTAAGAAAGTAAAATGCAAAAGTGATAAAGAAAAAGTGATACATTTTCAAATTTAGTGTTAAGTTGTGAACGTATTTATAGGTTTTAATATAAAGGAATGATAAAATATCTCATCAAATTAATAATTAATTTTAATAAACAATTAATAATAGATTTAATTTCAGAAAAGTACAAATACGTAACGCACATCAGTTACATTCTGTGCCGTATATTTAGAACGCATTTTTTGATTCTAATCAATTATACAAAGCACTTTTGTAAATGTTTCTATTATTATAAGGACGCAAAGCTGATATTTTCATAATGCAGTAATTTTAAGAAAAAGCAATATTATAAAAAATACGAGAAAAACAATTGATGAATTCAAGAAAGGAACTAACAAATCTTCAAGAGCTCAAAAAATAAAAACACGAATGGCTGGAACAAAATACCATACTTTTGGAGTCATGATACACATTATATGAGGGTGGTTCAAAAAGTAAGGTAACAAGTCCCTTGAGAGAAAAGGTTTATTCACGAAATCAAAGAAATATACAAAGTTAGCAAAGCACTGGTACATATTATTTTTCCACTTAGTCACTAAGGTTGTCGAAGCATTTGTGCCATCGGTAAACCAATCTATCGAAACCGGCATAGAAGAAATCGGGGTCTATAGGTCACGGAGCCACTCAACGACGGCTTTCTGAACTTCGGCATCGGTTGTGAAATGGCGACCGGCCAGGTGCTTCTTCAACAATCCGAAGAGATGGAAATCGTTTGGTGCTATATCCTGGCTGTAGGGTGGGTGTTCCAGTACATTCCATCGGAAACTCTGTACCAAATCACGTGTAACCGAGGCTGTATGCTATCGGGCGTTGTCGTGCAACAACACGGCACTTTTCATTTTCAATTCAAATATTTCGCACGCCGAATTTGTGCACCCGTGAGACCTCTTGTTACCTTACTTTTTGAACCAGCTATGTACAAACATACAAATATATTCTTCATATCCATATAACTTTTGAATCAATGCTGTGTTCACTTGGAATAAGAACCTCATGCCTACATTCTCACCATATTTTATATTTTCTATGGCAAGCATGTATATGCGGTCATCGAAACCTTTAGTTAAAGTTCTCATCCCATTACTTAACTCGTATATTTTGCCTAATTGGTAAACCCCTGGGATAAAATCTGAACACGACCTCTGAACACAGGCTTCTCATTAGTTGCCACCACTAAAACGTACACAACACATATTAAAGTTTAGAGAATGTGCCATTTTCCCATTGGCGGAATGTGCCATTTTCCCATTTCCAGTTTTGACCTTTCAGCAATAGGAACCCAGAGACCTCACATATCATCAAGTCAGTACATGTGCTACAAATAAGATTCTACATACCCTAGGAACAACAACGTTAACTATAAATTGTCTGACAGGAGAACATGTAAAGGGAAGTATTAAATTGCTAACGAGCAGTTGGAATAATAAAATGTAAACTGCTGCAACGTCTAATATATTTATTTATTATTTATGGTAATTTTTCAGTAAAAGCCATACTTAATTTGGAAATAATATGTTCACAGACACATATAACGCAATTATCTGAATTTTGAAATATGATATTACATCACAATACATTTCAGAGATAGCAGATAATCAAATTATGAAAAGTTCTACAGAACATTTGAGAAGCTTAAATTGACATCCTAAAGCCTTTGCAAGGTATAATACATGAATATCATTAAAATGTTTACATAGAAATAGCATGAGTACGTTTACGGAGATTATGAATATTTATCGAATTTATCTTCTCTACACATCGCTTTGACTGATTTCATTTCTAATTCATTTATATGTTTATTTTAGATCAAGTTTAAAATGCTCTGGTAGTTTGTATAAACACCTGAACACTCAATCCCTACAGTTAATTTGTTCAGATAATTGAACGTAATAGAATTATATATATTTATTTCAGTAGGTGGAATTACTCAAGATATGCCCTTAAGGTGTAAATTTAATTAAAATAAGTGATAAACAGTTTTTTATACTTTATAATGAAGTATTTAGAAAAGGTGTAAGGAAGCTATAAAATGTGTACATACTATTGTTTAAGGAAGGTCATTGTTTTCATAAACATTTTTGAAATCGAGATTTTATTAAAAAAGAACGATTTATCATATTTATAACACTTATTAAAGTAAATACCCTGTATGTGTGAGGGAAATTGGTCTACGTCAGGGAGTCGAAAAGAGGAAAACAGATGGCAAAGGTAAAAAAAGCTGGCTTATTCTCTCTCTCTCATAGAATTCTTTCTAAGTAGATTTGAATAAAAATATAAATTGTAGTTAATAAAACTAATATTAAAAATTGCACTTGCATAAATTGTTCGAAGCAAGTGTTGATAATACGTATCTGTATTTGTTATTAAAGTTTCAATACTGAATAGGTTAGAAAATATACATTGAAAATTTACCAAAGCAATAATAGAAGAGAAATAAAAACAAGGTTATTAAGCATAAATTATAAACAATGCAGCATATGGATGTTTTGAGAATACGCTGGATCCCCATTTTTAGTGCTAGACATGCAAATAAATTCATCCAACAATAAGTTCAAACAAGAAAGATCAATCATTTATAAAACATTGATTATGAAACACTTCCCAACTGCAATGCAATTTTATTTAAACATCTCTAAAGTGCATTACATTCAGCGGTGATATTTTTAAAATTATCACAATACTACAATAATTTATTATATTTTAAAGCTTCTTAGAGAACAAATGAACTTTATTCAAATAACGTCATCGAAATATAAATTCCCTTGCTCTCTATATAAAAGCATTGGATAGTTCATTCATAAACTTTTTTCCATTCCTTTCATTCAGCAGCGATATTTTTAAAATTATCACAATACTACAATAATTTCTTTTACTTTAAAACTTAAAATCATGGAGGTAAAAGTATTTTCTAACTTCATGCTTAAAACGTCATTGAAAAAGACAATACTGTAGAATGGTCTGCTTCTCTATGTAAAATCAATGAATGTTTCATTCATATCAGCTATATTGCAGACTTCAGAGCTAAATAATTTTGCGTTAAAGAAATTTAGCATTTCTGATACAGCTCGTCTTACAGCTCAAAAATAGTGTAATTGCGTTCGCGCAGTATATAGATGCCAGAAAAAAATAAAGAGGTTTTAGGATGGATGCAACACTAAATATAAATTAAAAAGAACTTTAAAAATCAAGATTTTGACACAAGATGGACGCCATATTTTATTTTAAAGTGAGTCGCGTGATCTCTTCATATAATTAGGGTGCAACTATTATCTTAATTTTTATTTAAAAAGCTACCGAACATATTTTGCTGCAATTTTTTTATATATTTTATGGGATAATTTGAGTATTTCCTAAAATTTTCGAAGCACTTTGTGAATTTTAAATTTACTTAAAACTTGTTTGAAAAATTAGGTCCCGTGGGGTTCAATGTATTTCATTTTTGCAACCCGGGTTCAATTCAAAACTGATTGGGTTTTATTATTCATTTACATTCCCATATGTCCCACATACCGTCTCAACAACATACTAAAATTTCATTTTGATAAAGTCATTTTTACGGCAGTTATCGTGCGAACGGAGAGACAGACAGAATGAACAAAGTCATAAACACTTTTCAACTATGTTGTAAAGTATCAAAAATGAATTAGGCGCAGATGGAAGAAACATAAAGGTATATTGTATATAAACCTATGTCAGTCACCATTATCACATGAGAGGGTCACGCAGAAAGCAGAATAAAGGCGATCCCAATCAATCCAAATAGTAGAATTGAGACACAATATTGGAGTGCCTCAAAACACAATATAGATGTCCTAAGAAGACGGAACAATTCTGAGCATGTTTAAATGAATTCCAACAAGATGGAAACAAGTCAAAATGACAAACAAGAATTCCAAAGGCTAAGAAGTGGACAAACATGGGACACATTTAAAGAAAATTACTGGAAGGCCAGATAGACAGTGAAAAACTAGAATATTGGATATATCATTCCTTATATTACTACGAATATTCTGCCAATAGATTTCTCAAATAATTAAGATCGCAGATCGACAGGTATTTTTATATAATTCTTGCTGAAGAAATCGCAAGACAGTATTTTGCATTATTTAAAAGTAAAACTTTGGGAAAAAATATGATTTTTATAATAATCGTAATGTGAATTAAAGTTCTGATTTTCTGGATTACTTTCTTAATGATGGGGATTGTATTTTGGGTAAATTAAATTCCATTGATTCTTGTAAAAACCGATGTGCTTCTGAAATGCAAAACAAGAATTATATGAGTTTCTGATCTCTTGGTAACCCGCAACGATGGTAAATTTCGCAATAGGGTCTTTCGTAAACCATTTTTGGTCTCCACATAAAATTTCCTTCTATCCACATAATCAGAAAATCGCTTCATTCCACACGTTTGTCTAAAGTGCTTTAAACTTTTGTTCTACTATGGATTTGCACAAGTCTGAGATCAATTATTTAAAATATGTTGCTATGGATCGTTGTGTATCCACTTTTATTGTCATCTGCGCTATTAAAAGTTTTCCCAAACCTTCTTACGAATTTTCTATTGAGAAGGATTTAAAAAATTCTGGTCTATGATCAAAAGTAACTCTGTTCAAAACTATTTTACTATTTTTTTTCCGAAAATGAATCGGGAATTTTTTAAAATCTCTAAAAAATGTAATTTCAAAATATTGTATTTGCTCTTAATAATGAGCTTAAGTTTTCTTATTTTAAAGGTATTATAGAAATTTCTAATAGTTGGGACATTTAGAGTATTTCTTGTTAGTGTGGTTCGCTTTATATTGATCAAACTGTACTGTCTAAAATTTTGTATCCATAAAAATACTGGAATCTAACGAATCTTCAAATGGTGAACATTGCTTTAATTTTTACAGTCGTTTTGATTTCTCATCAATAACTATACAAAAATACACATTGATGTAAGACCATTATTTTTAGCCTTCTATATCTTTGCGAATTAAATGAAGATGTCTGTGTATGTTGTGCGGTCTGTAACGAAAAATATAAGCATTATGTAGCCATGAAATTTGATACTAAGGTACTTTAGGACATGGAAAGTTGCACCTTGGCAATATTTTTTTTATCAATTCTTATTAAAGTTTCAGTTATTTTATGTTTTAGTACGATTTTGAGCGATTTTAACACAAATTGGTTTCTTTGAGACCGAACATATTATCACAAAGAATATATCTTGGTACCATCGGAAATGTTAAAGAACACTCATTCCAATGATGTTTGAATCGAATCCATCCGTAAAACAATTCCTTCATATTTTTAATGTGCATCGACATTTGCATTTTTAGGTTATCTGATATACATATCGTCGCATTCAAAAAACTAACATTAGCACATTTCAATAGTTTGGCAAAAAGTTGCTTATATATCTTCGCATTCTAACATAAAAATTTAATCTACATGTAATTTCTTATCTTCCGATTTTTTAGGCGAAAGATCCCGCGCCATAATGTGAATCCAGTAAGAGTTTTTCACCATTATGTGATCGGTCGTAGGCAACTGCCCATGCGCTGAAAGCTGGAAAGGATTATTATTTTTTTTTTTCGGATAGTGTGCATGTGAATTTGGCACCGGTTTAGGATTTGAAAATATGATTTAAAAATTGAGTTGTATTATTTGCAAATTATTGTTACTTTCCTTATATACATAATGTATAAAGAAAGTATTGTGACGGTGCCGAAAATTAGAATTCGAGTTTTCGACGGGAGAACAAGTTTCAAGCAGCCCTGATCACGAATCGAATATTTTTAGGTGATGTCTGTGTGTGCGTGCGTGAAAGTATGTGTATATGTGTGAAAGTATGTGTGTGTGTGTGAAAGTATGTGTGTGTGTGTGTGAAAGTATGTGTGTGTGTATGTGTGTGTGTGTGTGTGTGTGTGAAAGTATGTGTGTGTGTGTATATGTGAAAGTATGTGTGTGTTTGTGTGTGTGTGTGTCAGTGACTCTGTGGAGACGATATCTCACGAACGAACGGAGTGTTTGTGTGTGTGTGTATGTGTGTGTGTGTGTGTGAAAGTATGTGTGTGTTTGTGTGTTTGTGTGTGTGTGTGTGTGTGTGTGTGTGTGTGTGTCAGTGACTCTGTGGAGACGATATCTCACGAACGAACGGAGTGTTTGTGTGATTGTGTGTGTGTGTGTGTGAAAGTATGTGTGTGTGTATGTGTGTGTGTGTGTGTGTGTGTGTGTGTGTGTGTGTGTCAGTGACTCTGTGGAGACGATATCTCACGAACGAACGGAGCGATTCGAATGAAATTTGGTACAAAAATCACAATCCATTAATACTGAAAGCCTATTGTTTTAAAACACTATCGAATGTTCAGAACCCCCCCTAAATTTTCGAGTGAAATTTTGAAAAAAACATCAAATAATAAAAACCTTTAATAAAGTTACGCAAATAGACATTATGTAATTTTTCCTTGGAAAATGATTGACATAAACTTTCGAACGCTAGTATGAACCGCTCTAGAGATATCGCACATTTTTCAAATAAGTTTATCAAAAAAATCCCATAAATTAAAAAAAAAATATTAACTGTTGAGAAACATGTTTACTTTTCACATGTAATATCATGCGATAAATTTGGTGACATCATTCTCATGGATCTAACTCGTTCCATTCACGAGGAACAATACTTTGAGTAATACTTTTGTATTTGAACGCCAATAGTCATTTGTCTGCTGTAAAAATAACTTCTTTCTCCGTCCATACGTTTGGCGAGATTTTGGCGACGAATTTAGCGGAATGTCGCCAACTTGGCGACATTTTAAAATGATGCCAAATTAACGAAAATCTCGCCAAATGGATAAAAATCACGCTAAATCAATGAAAATGACGACTAATTGAAGAAAATTCAATATCTTGGAAAGAATATAAGTATCTACTATAAGAAAACATTTTTTTTAACTGTAAAAGTACTAAATTCATTGCATTATATAAGGAAAGTCATGTGTTGCGCATATCGGATATTTTAAGTTTCGGGCGCTCATTTACTACATGAGTAAAGACAGGCATATCGTTCTAGTTAAGAATAATTCAAATAATTTAGTAAATGGCGAGTCCAATGCCCCATTGTTTTAACTGTCTCACCGGATGTCCTGAATATTTTTTCTTTCTTTATATGTGTTTCATTTTTGCCCAAGATACCATCCCATTGTTTTTCCTGGACTGACTATGCTTTTTAACTGAAAATTTAAGTTATTTCCCCCTTCCAAGTATTTATTACGAGTAATTCTTTTGCTCACTGTATTTCCTCCATCGTACAGTCGGTAAAGGAATGTCCAATTGCCAAATACTATTTAAAATTGGTTATTTTTGATGTGGATTCTTCCTCAGATACACTGAAATGTATACTCCTTGAATCCTTCATTTCCTTTTTTAACACTTTACAACAAAGTTGAAAAGTGTTTATGACTTTGTTCATTCTGTCTGTCTGTCTGTCTGTCTGTCCGTTAGCACGATAACTGCCGTAAAAATGACTTAATCAAAATGAAATTTTAGTATGTTGTTCAGACGCTCTGTAGAACCTATGGGAATATAAATGAATAATATCACCCAATTAGTTTTGGATTGAACCCGGGTCGAAAAAATGAAATACATTGAGCCCTATGGGACCTAATTTTTCAAACATTTTTAAGAGGATTTAAAATTCACAAATTGCTTCGAAAATTTTAGGTAATATTCAAATTGTTCCATAAAATATATAAAAAAAAAATTCAGCGAAATATATTCTGTAGTTTTTTAAATAAAAATTAAAATAAAAATTACACCTCTTATATGAAGCGATCACGTGACCATGATATGAAACTAAGCCTATTTTTCACCTATGTAAAATGTAAACAGCAAGATATATAGAATGAGTTGTATTAGAATTCCTGTATTTTTTTAACACAAAATAATTTAGTCCATGGAGTCTGCATGGCTGATATGAATGAAATATTAATTAATTTCATAAAGAGAAGGACGATTTTTTTCGATGAAGTTTCAAGCATAAGTTTAATTTTTTGTAGCTCCATGATCTTAAACAAAATGTTTAAATAAAATAAATTATTATAGTATTTTGATGAATGAAATGAATTGGAGAAAGTTATGAATGAAATCCTGCTTTTATAGAGAGATCCAGGCGTGTTATTTTTTCTATGACGTCATTTGAATTAATTTCAGTTGTTTTCGATGAAGTTTTCAAATATAATAAATTATCGTAGTATTATGATAATTCTAAAACTATTACCGAGGAATGTATAACATTTTAGAGATGTTTAAACCAGGCAATTTATATTTCAATGCCGTCATTTGAATGAAGTTCATTTTTTTCGATGAAGGTTTAAGTTTTCAAATATAATAAATTAATGCAGTATTGTGATAAGTTTCAAAATATTACCGAGGAATGTATTGCATTTTAGACTTGTTTAAATAAAATTGCATTGAAGTTGGAAAGTGTTTCATAATCAATGCTTTAAGCATGATTGATCTTTCTTGTTTATTTCGAGTTTGTCTGTCTAGCAGTGATAAGTGGATTCAGCGTATTTTTGAAACAGCTTTATAGTGCTTTGTTTAGCAATTCGTACTTAATTGCGTTGGTCAAGTTTTCCTTATCCATTACACAGTGTATTTTTACTTATTAATACAGTAATAGCTGAAGCAAATAATTTAGGGTATCTTTTAAACAATAAACAAATTTTGTTGAAATCGTTGTGCTAATGCACTTATAAAAACATTAGAATTTTAGCGAATTCCTAATGTGAGCCATGTTTTAGTTAATCTATGCATTAAAAATATGATCTATTGGTATTATCTGTACTTGTCAAATGAAAAGCTGCAATTAATAATTTTGTATTAAATGCAATATCTAGAACTCTTGATCTAAAATAATTAATTGTGAAATTTGCAGTGAATACGAATTTAAAGTTTAATTAACTTTATCAAACAAACGCATATGTATTAAAGTTTTTAATGATCTGCAGCAATGCAAAAATGCCAACTCAGATTTAAAACTTGAAAGTGCGTTCAATAATACCTTCCTGAAATACAATGTCACTCACAATTATAGAGATCAAAGATTTTATTTGTAAGCGCAAATTTGTATCATTTTGGCAACTTTTTGCTGACAAAGGGAAATAGAAAAGAGCTGTCAAAGAAAAAGTGAAATGTGGCATTTAACAAATAAAGATATTAAATTCAGTCTGGAAAAATGATTGGAGAACAGGGCATTTATTATTTTATTTTATATTTTTTTTGCAAAAGAAAAAGGATACATTGTCACTGAAAATTGTATATGTATTTATTTTTTATTACTTTAGAATAAAAAGCATTTCTTTATAATGAGAATGTCACATGTATAGTATGTAATTATCAGATTGTCAGACATCTAATTGCAATAAAATGTCAAAATCTCATATTTTGATATTAACAGTTGATATAATATGTGCGGTTTAGCTATGTTTTTATACATGCATATAAATGTTGGTATTTTTAAGAATGTGAGCTATGGAAGCATGATTGAGAAACGTAGCAATAAAGATTTTAAGTGTACATACAGGTAACACTATAACTACATATATACTAAAATAATTGTTAATTACAGACATAACCCAATATTAGGACAATTTCTAAAAAAGTCATTAAGCACCATATAAATTTGTAAGGATAATCCCATGAGTATACACGTTGGATCTGTCTGTAGTAGAGTGGCCATGCCCGATCGAATAAAACTAATTGCAGCGATCCTAGTCGAAAATTTGAAAAGTTAGGATAACGAACATAGAAACAAAGCGATTTAAAAGGAAAAATGCAATTAAAAATTGTAGAGCTTTGTCAAATTCGTAGGAATCGACAAAGAGCAACAACAACCCTTACATTCACAGGAAACTAATAATACATAGTTTAATGTATATAGTCTTATAGAGTCTAATGTATATAGTCTGTAGAGAACCTAATATATATGTACTCTGTATAGAGTCTAATGTATATAGCCTGTATAGAGTATAATGTATGTAGCCTGTATAAAATCTAATGTATACAGTTTAATGTATATAATCTGCATAGAGTCAAATGTATATAGTCTGTATAGAATACAATGCATATAGTCTAATGTATATAGTCTGTTTAGAATCTATTGTATATAGTCTAATATATATAGTCTGTTTAGAATTTAATGTATGCAGTATAATGTGTATAGGCTCTTTAGAATTTAATGTATGTAGTATAATTTGTATAGTCTGTTTAGAATCCAATGCATATAGTCTAATGTATATAGTCTGTGCAGAATCTAATGTATATAGTCTAATGTGTATAGGTTGTTTAGAATGTAATGTATGCAGTCTAATGTGTATAGGCTGTTTCGAATCTAATGTATGTAGTCTAATGTATATAGTCTGTTTGGAATATAATGTATATAGTCTAATGTGTTTGGTCTGTTTTGAATCTAATGTATATAGTCTGTTAGAAATGTCCTCCGTCATCAACAATGTACATCATTACAATGTACACACGAGAAAGAATATTACCGCGCTTTGCAGGCGTCATTGTGTTACAGTATCTGATGATATGACGTTTTGAAAGGTATTTATTTCCTTCCATATGTGCGTTGCTGATGTCGATTTCTTCTAATTAGATAACCCCTACAAATTTGCACTTGTCCTTTATCTACTATCTTGCTTTGCCGAGTTCGTTATCCATTTTTTTATTAATTCTTGGCTAGAGAAGCCGCAGTTATTTTTATTCGATCAAGTATTGGCATTCTACTATACATAAACGTTTATACTCATTAGCATTTCCTTGCAAACTTATTGTGGTGCTTAACTTTACTAGGAACCCTATACATAATTTTAGTTCCAAATATGTTTAAAATTAAGGTGGGTCCTTTTGGATTTAATTTGTTATTTTCTCCATTTGGGTTGAGTAAGTAATAATTTGCTAATGTTATTTAGTTTCGATTATGGTTCAAGATTTTAAAGGAAATACACATTCAAATACCTCCTAAATGCATTTCATCAACTGTTTGGTAAGATGTTCGTTTCTGGGTATGGCTGTTAAGTGTTGTAAACTTAACATCAGTAAAGAGTTAATTTCTGGATATACATTTTTATATGTCGATATATTATATAAAATATAATACATAGACATTATTTCTAGAAATTCACAAGAAATAACGAGTTATTCACTATTTAAGGTTTTGATAACAATGATAACAGTGGAAAAACGATGAAAAATTAAACAATGATACCATGAAAACCATTTTACAAACTATGGAGAAACCATCATAAACTAAACAATGCAACATGGGAAACATTTAGATAACAATGGAGAAACAATTATTGTTTGCCTCTTGCAGTACACTGAAATGCTATTTATCAGTATTTCTATATAATAGATTTTTATTCTAAACACTTATGTTTTGATTTTAAATTTTATCATCTTGGCGTCATTTTCATCACTTTAACAACATTTTTGGAATTTTCAAAAAGTCGCCAAATTCGTCACCAACGAACTAACACCAAAATCTTCAAATTTTAGAACATTTTTTTTTACCCTTGTAATAACAGAATGTGGATTAAATATTCAATTTGCACGTAATTTTACATTTAAAAACAAATGGACACAACAATACATAGCAATGGAAACAGCAATTATTATTTGACTTTGAAGTTTATCATTACACAATAAACCGATTGCTATTATTTCTATGCAATGTTATTGTTCCTCTTCACCAGTATGCTTGTAAAAAATGCGTAAAACGGTGTTTACAAAAATCCTTAGAATATATGTGTCTATAATTGTTTAACATGCTTCTGTCTTTACAGTCCTCCTTGAAGTCCCGTACAACGTGGATGATTGAATATTTTCGTACTTTTAATATCAACTGAGGCATAGAACCTAACAGATCCGGTCTTTCGATTATCCCTTTGAAAGAACAGAAAATAAGGGGTTTTCCAAAGGATTTTCATAACCTTCCCCAAACCCCACGCTGACCTAGAAAGTTGAATCTTTGCACACTTGTATATTCGATTACGGGGCAGAACCGAACTGAACCAGATTTTTGATTTCCTTTCCGCAAAAGGAGAAAATGGGTCAGGTTTGAAAAAATAATTCCAAATCCTGCTTCCCTTAGGTGATCTAGAAGTCTAACTCTTTGCACATTTATAGATCGCGACCTAAGAGCCGGACTTGTGTTTTATCCCCCGAATGTGGATAAAATAGGGAGTTTCCTCCGCCCCCCGTATGCTGATCTAAAAGACTAATATTGTGTACATTTATAGTATCGACAACGAAGCAAAACCGAACTGAGCCAATTTTCAACAAAAGTAACTAATTCTTAATACATTATCTAACATATTAAAATTTATTAAACAAAATATCGCAATTTACTTTTTAAGAACGTTTGTTTCAATATCTTTGGCAAGTGCTTAAATACTAGTTTAAACATAAAGCTTAAACATAAAATTGAAATTTGAATATAAGGATAGTAAATATTAAAAATTTCTCATACGGATAGCACAACATGATTGTAAATAAATTACACAAACATTTTTAACACTTTACAACATAGTTAAAAAGTGTTTATGACTTTGTACATTCTGTCTGATCCGTTCGCACGATAACTGCCATAAAAATGACTTTATCAAAATGAAATTTTAGTATGTTGTTCAGGCTGTCTCGGGGACATATGAGAAGATTAATGGATAATATCACCCAATTCATTTTGGATTGAACTCGGGTTGAAAGAATGAAATGCATTGAACCCTATCAGATCTAAATTTTCAAATATTTTTAAGCGAATTTAAAATTCACAAATTACTTCGAAAGTTTTAAGAAATATTCAAATTATCCCATAAAAAATACGAAACAAATTTCAGCAAAATATATTTGGTAGTTTTTGAAATAATAATTAAAATAATAATTACATACATATCATATGACGAGTTCACATGACCCACTTCAAAATAAAATATGGCATCTATCTTGTGTCGAAATCGTGATTTTTAAAGTTCTTTTTAACACTTTACAACAAAGTTGAAAAGTGTTTATGACTTTGTTCATTCTGTCTGTCTGTCTGTCTGTCTGTCTGTCTGTCTGTCTGTCTGTCCGTTAGCACGATAACTGCCGTAAAAATGAGTTTATCAAAATGAAATTTTAGTATGTTGTTCAGACGGTCTGTAGGACCTATGGGAATATAAATAAATAATATCACCCAATTAGTTTTTTATTGAACCCGGGTTGAAAAAATGAAATACATTGAACCCTATGGGACCTAATTTTTCAAACATTTTTTAAGTAAATTTAAAATTCACGAATTGCTTCGAAATTTTTAGGAAATATTCACATTATCCCATAGAATATATAAAAAAAAATTCAGTAAAATATGTCAAGTAGTTTTTTAATTAAAAAAATTATTTAATATAGGGAAAAAAACAAATTCAATTAAATTCTGACTTTGGGATATCTTCCAGAAAGAAAAGAGAGAGATAATATATAATAAATATCTCTCCATTTGTTTAAACGTTTTGCATATGGGAGTGGCTTCATATTTTAAAATAAATTTGGTAGATAACAATTTTTCATTTTTTTTAAATTTTATATAACTCTTCATGATAAATTTAATTGATGGCATTTTAAATGCACTTTCCTACGTCCTAGAGAGTTAAAATTTGGTACACAGCTTAAATTTGTTGAACATTTTATTCGACAAAAATTTGATGGATCTTTAAATATAGATCATACATTTTTTTCGAAATGGCCTGAAAATAATCCCCGTTCACTTCTATAAATCATTGTTGTAATATTGTTAAAAATTCTGATGTGGACAGCACATGTCTTTCCCTGCAGACTCATATTCGTTCTCTTTATTTATTCAATGATAATTTGAGTTTATCTGCACAACATAAGTATTTTAAATGACATTGAATTTACACGTTAAACTTAAATTTGGTTCTCATTTGATAGCTGGACTTATTGTCAAAGGTGGCGTTGCGAAAACGCGAAAAAACTAGAATATCTCGAGAACGGCTAGTCCTAGAGTAATGGGGTTAGTCTTATTCTTTTTGTTGTCAAAAATCACATATAAAATAGGAATTTAATTGATATAATTGAGCACACGTAGTCTTTTATTTTTATATATAACGATTTTTGCTGGCCATTTCGCAAAAATAGCCCGTTCCTTTTTCCCGAATCGTAGTAGAATAACCTACAAATGATTTATATACAAAATTTTGTTAAATTTGGTATATAAATCACTTGTAGGTTATTGAAATATTATACTCCAAATTTTGTTAAATTTGGTTCATTAGTTTTTAGCTAGAGTGGATAAAGGCAATTTCTGCGGCCATTTCGCAAAGAAGGCAGATTCTTTTATTACGAATCGTACTATAATCTAATGAACATCAGGATTTCCCACAAAAAACATACCTACCAAATTGTATGAAATTCGGTCCATTGGTTTTTCAATTAGAGTGGATGTAATATCCACACAGAAACATACACAGATACACCCTTACACACACAGACGTCTTCCTAAAAGTAGTTTTTTCGTGTTCTAGAAGTCCCAAAACGTGTAGATACTTTGAAAATTCGAGTTCCGATCTTCGGCACGATTCCAATACTTTGAGTACATACACATACACATATATATTATCTGTGTATTATCTGTGTATCTAAATTCCGTGCCTATGCAATTACAATAGTTGTGATTTTAAATGATCCCTAAACTTTTATTATTTCTTCAAGGAAGCCTAATTTTAACATATGCAGAATGCAAATATCTCAAGCGATTGTAAGATGAATTACATAAGAATTGCTGAATTTTTTTCACACAAAATTATTTAGCTCTGGAGTCTGGAATACAAGTTATATGAATGAAATATTCATTGATTTTGCATAAAGAATCAGATGATTTATATTTCGATACAGTTTTAAGTATTTAAGTATAATAAATTACTGTAGTACTGTGATAATGTAAAAGATATTACCACTGAATGAATCACATTTTAGAAATTTTTAAATGAAATTACATTTCAGTTGGAAAGTGTTTCATAATCAATGCTTATGCATGATTGATCTTTCTTGTTAATTTATATTTAGTGTTGTATCCATCCTAAAACCGCTTTATTTTTGCTAAATTTCTGTGCATCTATATTCTGAAACAACGCAATTAGAACATATTTGAGTTTAAGGGATCATCACACTTTGATTATTTCAACAACGAAACTTAATTTTCACTAATGGAGAATGTAAACAAATGAAGCTGCAAGGTGAGTTGTATAAGAATTGCTGAATTACTTTAATGCAGAATTATTTAGTTCTGGAGTCTGCAATATATTTGATATGAATGAAACATTCATAGATTTTACAGAGGCGCAGACGATTTTATAGCAAACTTTTTTGATGAAGTTTTAAGCATAGAGTCAAATTGCTTTTTCCTCCATGGTTTGAAATTTTCAAGTAAAATAAATTATTGCAGTATTGTGATGAACGAAAGGAATGAAAAAGTGTGTGAATGAAATATTTACTTCTTTTTCATAGAGAGCCAGTCGATTTATATTTCAAAGGCGTCATTTGAATAAAGTTCATTTTTTATGAAGTTTTAAGTTTTCAAATATAATAAATTATTGTAGTATTATGATTGTTTTAAAAATATTACCGCTGAATATATCGCATTTTAGAGATGTTTCAATAAAATTGCATTGCAGTTGGGAAGTATTTCATGATGCTTTATGCATGATTGATCATTTTTGTTCAATAATTTACTTTATCAAAGGGTAAGATTAATTATAACATGTGGACTTGAACAATGTAAGACGTGATTGAGTGTGAAACTGTGGAGCCCAACACGTCAGGTATTTTTGAATTTTCTCTCATTCCAAACAAATCGATCAACACTATTTCATATCCCGCACATTGATTGCTACATTCCTTCGGGAAACGATCGCCGAAATAATAGAACCTAATATCGAGTTTAGCAGGGAATAAATTTTGCAAAGCTTTATTTCCTTATTCTTCCATTAGATCCAAACGTCAGCCTATGCTTGTATTTGGAGAATCGCCAAAGGGGCGGGGGAAACCTTTGCACTCAAGATAACTCTTTGAATAGGGTTATCCTGAATAAGATGATGGAAAGAGTGGGAAAATGTTAGGTGAAAGAATAAACTAAAAGTTATGTCTGAAGTATTTGGGATGTATACCAGACAATATATTACATATTTATTTGTATTTTATGGAGATTAATTAATATAAAATTTTATAAATGTAAACTTTATTCGAGTAATAAAATAACTACTGCAAATAAAACCACATAATGTAATATTCACTTCGGTAATAAATCTTACACACAAATAGAGGTAAATCCGTTTTGAAATAAAATAATCAACCTTTTACAGCGCAACCACATGCATTAAAGTGAATTCAGCAACTGCTTTTTACTGTCTCTACAATATATAGGGAGATTTCTGGAATCGTGTCGAGTTGCGTCAAAATCGCAACTCGAGATTTCGGCGAATCTATACATTTCCAAAAAACTGTATCCTCTAGTATCCAAAAAACTGTTTTCAAACTGCCGTCTGCACCACTGTTCCGAAAATGAACTATTCCAATTTTATGGAAATAATTATCACCACGTATAGGGGTGTCCGGGGAATTTTGATCATTATATGCATATAATTGGACTAGTTCACTTTCAGAACAGGGGTGTCCTGTGAATTTGTTAAATGTCAATTAGTGGAAAATCCCTTATCATCCAGGTACTTTCAGAGAGTCAGAGAATAACTATATCGTCGATATCTCTCGTCGTATAACTATATCGTCGATAGATGTGAATTTTCAAGATATTTCAGTGTATTTTTTATAGAAGTTGCCCTACGGTATTCATTACAAAATCATGAAAGAAACTTATTGCTATGTTTCGCATCTGCGCAGTAAAACTTTGTTTTTTCAAATGCTTATATCTCATCGTATATTCAATGCTTTAATTTTCAATGAAATATAATGTTTTTCTTGGACATTGACAAATGTTCTGTAAGTTTCGTGAAATTTGATAGAAACTTATAGATATTGCAAGCAACAGACATGTAAAAAATTTGTTTTTTTGTTTTTGAAGAAACGTTTATATCTACATGAATATACGTTTTTGCTTTACAAAAATGCTTATATACATTGAACAAAGCTAGTTAACTATTTTGTGAAAGTTACAAATCATTTCCAGCTTTTTATGATACAAGGTGATCAAATATATTTTCCCCCTTTTTGAATATCTTGGTGGTCCCCTAAATGCACAAGTCACCGAAACTTTACTGGAAAGTGTGCCTTCAAGCATGCATTTTACATCACCAAAGTTACAGAACACTTCGCCAAGTATTTGCTTAGAAATTCGAAAAACATTCTAACATCCAAAGTATCCGGATACTTTTGATCATATAGCGTATGCCTGCAGGCGTCATCCTTTGGTGATAAGAGGCTCTGGTGGTTCATATCTGACAGACAACGAGTATAATTAATATTACTATTTATATCAGTTTTACAACAGTTTCAAAGTTTCTCAAAGGAACGATCTTCCGCAGTAATGCGAGTCTGGCAGCTGCGATACATTGATTGCTCCATATTTTCCAAGATTCTCGACATTTCCCGAGCACCATCTGAAAATTTCTGTTGTCATACACTTGACGCAGAAATTCCAGACCAGATGAAATTCGTCATCTGGTCTCTACTTTTACCGTCCAACGTACCAGAAGGTGTAAGGCATCTGTTTGGACATTTGGGAAAGTGTCACCCAGTTTAGATTGAAATCTAACAGAGATCTCCCATCCCTCCTTTTATCTACAACTTTACAAATGCATTTTCACACCCACAGGTTTATCTTACCCATAATCCACGCAAGCACTGGAATAGTTTTGGGTTGTATTCTACCACGTCAGCCACTGGGCTATCTTGACCCCAGCTATCTCAAAATTTGTAAAACATTGATTGTTACAAGTATGGAGTACGCGTAAAGAATGACGACAGCAAAAAATAATCAATTGTCACGCCGATGATCAAGTGCACTGTCACCAGAGGGTAACGTCTGTGGATATACATTTAAAAACGATTTTTTTTTGTTTTAGTGTTCCATATCCCCCATAAAATTTGTTCGAAGAGTTTTGAATCACCTGTATAATTAGAAAAGTTTCAATCGTCTTGTACATAAACTTAACATATGCAGCCAGTATATGTAGGGTGTCCCAAAAATGACTGACACATTTGAAAAATGCATTAAAAAATACAGAAGGTGATAAAAATGTAGCATTTGTTGCATTGTACTTGGGAAACCAGAGAATTTTATTCAACCAATTTTCAAAATTTGTTACACAGGTCACCAACAGATGGCGCTGCGGTTATGTGATAGCTGCAGCGAAATGAATACTCTCAGATTCTGTACTTTGCTCAGCATTCTTCTAGCGTATGTTTCTCAAAGATTTCAAGTTGCTATTGGATTATTCGTTGAAAATGGTTTAATTGTTGGAATAGCGGATATTTCTTGTCCTGAACATTCCGGTTGAAATGTTTGCACAGGTGTCTGCGAATTTTGTTCCCAGACTGCTTCATGTTGTTGCTGCAAATGGTAGTTATTTTGAAAACATCGTATTGTAGTTTTTGAAACATGGTCATACCTTTAATTAGTTTTTCCCATTCAGCAGCGCCATCTGTTGGTAAAATTTGTAACAAATTTTGAAAAATGGCTGAATAAAATTCTCTGGCTTCCCAAGTACAATGCAGTAAACGGTACATTTCTATCGCCTTCTGTTTTCTTTTAATGCAATCTTCAAATATGTCAGTTATTTTTGGGACACCCTGTATAATTCAGTGTATAAATGCTTTAAGTATTAGGTAACCTATTGCCATGGTTGCAAAATGGGCAAAATCTGTGGGGGCCAACCCTCAGGAAGGAATTCAATCATCAGGTAAGGTAGTATGGAAAGACTGAGCGTATTATGCTTACGTTTGTTATTTTTTCAGCAGTTAAATTAATTACAATTCAGTTTAGAAAGCCTGTCAAGAATTTATGTTCAAACCGGAATTCGAACAAAGAACTTCCAAAGGAGCAATCTTTATACCTTTCCTCAGCAAACGTACCTACTCCAAGAGCAATGAACCTAGCTATATTTGACATACCTTTACAGATCTATAACTTTCCATATCCGTATAAAAGAACAATAAATATATTTACTATCGCCATTGATATCATATTACGAGAACAACAGAAGTACAGGAAATACAAGATATTTTTTACTTAATCTTACTATGAATTCTGCTTTCTATAAGAAGAAACCTTAGCAACATAGATAGATTTATAAAGTAAGATAATATAGTTGATTGCCATTATAAGAATCTCCTTTTATGATGCACTGTCCAAATTAAGTAGACGCCCCAATATCGATTCTCGGATCTTTTCATGCGAAACAACTCCATTTATATATTTTATCGGATAATGTTATTAGCAAAACGAATCGGAATCAAATTAACTAGCGGTTAATGACACTACTAACAGTTGCAAACTCGATATTTTTGAAAATCAATATTAAGTATCATAAAAGAAAAAGTGATGTTTTATCAAACTTAATACTCTAGCGTCATTTTAATTTTAATACTTGCACTTAAAAACATTTTTTATATATAAGTAATAACTGTGCATTCCCATCTGTGCATTGTTAAGAGAATTCCCAACTTGTATTCATGTGCATTCCCAAGCGAGTAGGCAAAGATTGGCTACTCGCCAATTTTTGTCATTTTTTGTAAATTAGAATATACTAGCCGAATACCCGTTGAAAATCAACGGTTCCACATTAAGTAACCACCGAATAAGGTAACTTTTTAAATAATTCGCATTTCTTATTTATTCGAAAAATCGAACATTTGGTTTTGAGGCACCCCCAAAAGTTGAAAATATTGGAAACCTGAAATTGTATACTTTCTTCCTTCCAAACTATCTACACGTACACCAAATTTGAAATTTGTATCTCATTCCGAAGCATGCTTTTTTTTATCCATTCACCTTTCGAACGTTTTCCTCTGGAGCACCCCCTTAAACGAACATTTTTGAAAAACTACATTCATCTTGGCTATCTTTATCAAATGATTAGTCTATATACCAAATTTCAAGCCTCTATCAAATTTTAAAGGAGCTGTTTCTCTTTTATTCAGAAAATCGAACATTTTGGTGTAAGGCACACACTTAAGAAGGAAATATTGAAAATCTGAAATTGCACACTTTCTTCCTTTCGAACGGTTTACCCATATACCAAATTTGAAGTCCCTATCTTATCGCAAAGCATGCTTTCCCATCATTTCACTTTTCGAACGTTTTGGTGTAGAGCATCCCTTCTAGAGAACGTTTTCGAAAAATTCGATTTTTCCAGGGGGTTTTATCGAAGGTCCGAGCCGTGTACCAAATTGCATGTCCCTATCTATTCGGAAAGTACCTAAAAAAAGCGTGACAGACAGACAGACGGACACTTTGCAATTAGTATATATAATGATAGAATACATGTCTACAGGTCAAGTACGATATTTAAGCCAAAATATATGTTTGTCTTGTTTTAAAAAATATATGTAACATTTCGAATTGGAGAGAAATTTCCATTTATTGCCAAACTTGAAATACGAAATCTCCAATAGTAAAATCATATAGGCCTTATACGGATTACAAGAACTGTACGGTGAATCAGCGAATCAATCTCCAATGCACCATTTTCTGAACAGTAATGGTGAAACATACAGTATGGATCCGTGATGGAATGCAGGAAGTGTCACATTAGTAATCCATGTGGAGTACTCGTATGGGAGCCATATGGCCTTCTCACATGGAGTTTGAAGACTATTTGAAGCACACTTGCCTCCTTTACTCCAGGAATACATTGATTTAGATAGTAAGTATAAATATAAAGAGAAAGCTGCGATTCACCATGCTGAGTTATGCAACTTGAATTTCCAAAAAGGAGTAAAATGAAGAACACTGACTTAAAAATTAAACATTAGTGTTTAGATAAGATTTAAACACATACGAATAGGTGTGACAGCAACACATAAATATTTTAAATAAAAACACCATCAGTTCTTCTAAGATAAATAAAAGTTAAACTCATTAACTCGATAAAATTAATGCATTTTTAAAGTTATTAAATAATTTCTGCTTTAAAGAAATCAAACTGATACTCTATGAACTTTTATAAACGTAACGTACAGATGAAAAATAACTAGGATTAAATTTATTTTGTGTTAACAAATCACGTTGAGTTTTGAAAAACAAAAAATTGTAAAAAATATCGGAAAAAGTTTTGTAAATTCTGATTAATTTAACCTTTAGCAGTTTTTTGCCTTCTGTGCTTCGAGATAAATATTTTAGTGTCAATAACAATGATTTTTACTTTCGGAATGATTTATATATTTCAAGGAAAGTGTTTATTTCAAACTCTTTTTTATAAATAATTTTTTGATATTCTGTAAATATTTAATATGTAATGGAAAGTATGTTCATTCAATAAATTTTTACGAACGTTAAGTGTAACGATGTTACATTTTATAAGGAATAAGCGTACATTAATTGTTTTTATTTAATTATTTTATTTTGCACTCATTGCATTAAATAGTAATAAAGTAGTATATCAAGATGAACTTCATTTCATCAAAGTTTTCCATTTATTTCTTTAACTCAGTCCTTAAAATTTCAATTGTTTTCTTTTATTTTCCTTAACGTTATTTGATAATTCAGCTTTCGTTATAGTGATATTCTCATCTTACATAAAAACATAGTATGTTTTCATTTCTGCCTTTTTGTTTGTCTGTCTGTCTCTGCATCCTCTGTAGCTGAAAATCAAAGCTTTGGACATCCGTGAAATTCGGTACAGAATAAGTGAACTTCTGTGAACACACACATCTCACTTTGGCAAAAATGGGGGTGTCTTCACGTTCTAATAAAAAACATATAATTATCTTTTTATTTTCTGTGAATTTTCAGACAAAAGCATAAAATTTGATATTATTAATATCGCTGCGAAGAAGATTCATTAGTAGGTTAGCTGGTTCCTATACACTAGACTTTGCAACTGACGTCAAAACCTGTATAGATTGCTATGGGAAGAAGTAACATGTTTGCCAAGTGGGAAATTAGTTAGACATCTTTCGAACGCAATTTTGAATTTAAATTTTAGTGTGAAGAGTTTTCTGTGTTGTATTAGTAACGTTCTCTAATAAATAAATGTTAATAATTCTATGTGAGTGTTCTTGAGTTTACTGATATTTTCAGAATTAATTGCACTGATAGTAATATAAATATATTTAAATTTACTGATAGTGCGGAATGGATTGTTCACTGATAATATTGAATTAATTGTGATTAAGCTTTTCAATTTTCATTAAAGTTTTCGGTATTTTCTTTTGCAAATAATTTGCAGCCTGTATTCTTGAAGGTGGTTTGAAAAGAACGTAATATAATACGATTGTTAACTTCCATAATCTTAAACACTTCACTAATTTAATTTACCTCCGCTTATGATTATGAGAGTTTAGTTTTAAAGGCCAAACATTTTAGCTTAAGCTTGTAGTGAAGACCTTGTACCCGGATTACATGCTCATCACATGCTTATTTGGGACATATTACGCCCAGGCAGCAAGTTATTTATTTTAGTCGTAAGCGGGCGTATCGTAAAAACGTTGTTGGGTTTTCGAGAATTCGCTATATGTTCCGGTATAATTTTAATCATAGGTTTGCATCTTAAATCCCGGACAAAACTCCAAGTGCATTTTCTAGTACTGAATTCTCCGTGGTGGAGGTTGAAATGCGTAAAGTACAATTACGGTTTCCTGACTGAATTTAAAATGTATGCGCCCTTGTAAAAAAATGAAAAAAAGTGACTCTATTTTGATTTTATTAGTACATTTGAAGTTCAGTCAGTGAACAAGTGTGAAATTATCAACATTTTTAAATCTCGCTTATGATATGGTACACTATTTATATCGATCCCGTAGAGAACTATAGTTGAGAATAAATGTAGTCCATTGTCAACGTTGAATGTGTGACCAGGAGACATTTATACAGTTTTGAGATTTATGCGATATGTACAACGAAACAAATTGCAGACTCGTAGGCGCCATTTCATGACAGTCTTAGCCCAAAATGTTATGACCCTAATAAGTTCAGGTGTGGTTGGGGCAAAATATATCCTTGGGGACAAGGCTTAAACCAAGCAGCATTGGATAATAAGGTGGCCAATGAAGCAGTGTTGCTACATCGCCCTGGGGAACAACCAATAGAGGTACGGAGGACGTATCTGAACCTCAGGCGAAATGCCGTAGCAACAAAGAGAACATTCAAGATATATTAAAAAATGAGAGGCAATGACCGTTCAAAGTGTGCTTTCATAGTAAATTGGAGGTTGGTATGGCCAAGTATTGTATTCAGTAGAATTGCAGTCCAGAATATCCAATAGTGTACTTTAAGTAAATTGTAGTCCAGAATGTCCAAGAGTGCGTTCATAAGTAAATAATGTTGTTGTTGTTGAGACCCAGACCGTCCGACCTACCAGAAAGGTGTAAGGTAACTGTATGGACGGCCGGGAAGTGCCACCCAATTTAGACCGGAACCCAGTGGGGGAGGCATCCACAGGGACCGTACCCTCCTTCCCCTACCACCAACCACTCGGAAGGACTTACGGACCCACATGTTTAACGTGATCGTACTCCGCATGAACACGGCGGCATTTGTGGCAGCGTGCAAATCTAGCGCGCAAACCACGGGGATACCGCACCCGAGATGGCCAACAGCACGCGGCGTTCCGAGGTGGTCACCCACCAAGTACTATCCGCGCCCGATGCTGCTTGACTTCGGTGATCTAACGAGAACCGGTGTTTTCAGCACGGTACGGCCGTTGGCCCCATAAGTAAATAATGTGTAGTAGTTATGTTCAAATTTGAGAGTGTTTGAGAAAAGAGAAAGATGACCTAAAAATGTCAAAAGAGACAACTATATTCCAAGCATGATGAGCAACAGAACGACAAATTGAGATATGGGCAAATCTGTATATTATGTCAGATATAAACACCCTGGACAAAATATTACGAAATCAGCATTTACCGCGAGCGCCTACACTGTAAGAGCACATGTCTGCAGCGCACCTGGCGTATGCGAACAGAACAGAGGTGGAAGTCGTAGAGGAAGGTTGAACGTGTTGCAGAACTTTGAGATCGGCGTGCTTCGTTCATTCGTAAAGTTGAAAGCGGGCCGCAAGCGAAACATTACCGACTGACAAAAGGGGGACATAGTGTCTGGCCAGGAACACGGCCATTTGGACAGCATGCCCCCGTAAGATCCAAGCTCTGATCAGGGCACATGGTGATGTAACCAAGTATTGAATTCAGTAAAAACTTATTTTGTAATATTTTGTCCGGAATGTTTATGATTTTAGACATAATATAAAATTCTGGTCTCACACGTGCATTTTCTCCTCCTTAAGAGTGTATATAAAATTAATGTAAGTTTAATCGTGTTCATAACATGTGTAATATATAATGTTTATCTTAAACGTTAAAATTGTGCAATTCAATATGTAGTATATTAATGATTTTATATTTAGGAACTCGTACAAAGAAATAATGGTGGGTTAATGCGGCCAAGATATATTCAATTTACGAATATACGATTCACGAGCACTAATAATTAAGAATAATAATTCATCCAAAGAATCATTTAGATATTTATAAAAGAAGTAAACTCCAATTGCAATTTTACTACACTACAATATTCATAGATGTGAATGAAAAAACTCGCTCGAACTGCTGTTCAACTAAATCAGCAAATCAAAAACGTCATGAAATAAGGCATACAAGGTTGAGTAAAAATATGAACCGATGACAAAGGAATAAAAGGCAAATCTATGACTCGTCGCCAGATTAAACCTCTAAAACTTCATATATTATTCAAAGTCTGTCCAGCCGGAAAGAATTAGCCGGTCGAAACCTTTACCTTACCTCAAACTGAAGTGAAAATATTATTTATTTTTATAGTTATTTGGCATTAAAAAGTGATAAGAACACAAGGAATTATATTAAAGTATTAGATATTTTTGTGTTACATCTAATGATGATCTGCTTATTATTATACACATCTAAAGTTATTTTGAATACATGTTTTCGATGAATAGTCTAAAAATTCCTAATCTATTTTCAATTAATTATCTTTTATATAATATACATACAGCTGAGTGAGACTAACTGACTAAGGGGTATTTACACATCCCAAATTATTAAATATAGAATCTTGAAACTTTGTATACATGTGGCATTTGACAGGACATCCAAATACTGAGAAAAATCTAAAATCTTGGTATTTTGCTCAAACAATTTATAAATTCCAAAGATTTTGTTCGTTTTTTCTATAAAACGGCTGAGTAAGATTGAAGACTAACTAAATTATGAATTACACAGCCCAAACTACTGAAAGTAGCGATTTGAATCTTTACCACACATATGGGACTTAGCCTGAAATTTAAGGGAAAAATTTTATTTATTGAAATTTTGTTCGATAAATTTATAAATCTCAGAATTTTTTCTTCTAATTTTCTTTCAGCTGTAACTCGCAAATAGATAAAAACACAAATTCGTTTTCATACCAACATATGCCGAAAAATATCCTAAATTTTCAAAATTAACTCTAACCGCGTACAATCAAGCATTCTTGGGATTTTTTAATTTATATTTACATCAGACTATTTTTTATTTTATTTTATCAATCAATTTATTCATGGTTTTAGATTGAATCATGGTAACTATGGAAACCCAATTACGTTTCTTTTAAAATACCGAAATCACTATATTCTTTAAATCAATAAAGAGAAAAATAATGATAGAAATAATTTATTTATCCAGAAATGTTAAAAAAATGGCAACAAACAGTTATCGCAAATAAAATATTTTTCCACATATTGTAGTTCCATGCAACGCAGAACCAGAAAATGTGCACTGTATTTATGCTCAAATTTGAAGCGGTTTTTGATATATTCAGAAAATTTTTTATGTAGGTGTGAAATTTTTTGATCACCAGTCATTTCGCCTGTGTGAAGCGTGAGAAAATGCTTAGTTTTAACATACTTACTAACTCGAAACAAAATATATTTAGTCTAAAATAAAGAAAGTTAGATGACTAAACTTTGTTGTCGAAAAAGGTCATTTCCTCAGCTAGTTCAAAGCCTAAAAGTTATAAATCCTAAAATGCAATAAAACAAGATTCAAAAAGAAATTTCGCTTTTTCTTCCCGAGGCTCTACAAAAAGCGAAACAACATTATGGTTCTTTCCTAGAGCGAATATTTTGTTCCCTCTTTTTTATTCTAAAATTAATAAATTGCCATTTTCCCTAAACAAAATAGGAATCTCATTGGACAGACAACATTTTGGATGTTATCCAGTTAATAATAAAGCACAAACCATTTTGATTCATATCCATTCAAAACATCACATCCTTAATGCATTGTTACTGAAGAGAGTTAAAGACACTTGGAGGATTAATGACGATAATTAAATAAGAAAACTCAAAAAATATATAATATATATGGATGTTTAAGTTTTTGTGTTTTACGAGAAGATCAGCGTTGCCAATCAAAGTAATAATAGTTTGAAAATCTACGAACATATTCAATGTCTGCTGACTCTAATGTTCGCTAAACTCTATTTCATGTCTCCAGAAATAATTGATACCCCAAACCGATTGTTTTATGCTGTCACTAAAATATTATTTATAACTTAAAATAATTTTCATACACATTTGATACGTTTTATGAGCTTTGCGATTCTTTTTTTAAAATAATCCAACTTAAAAGAAAACCATTTTATTTTAATTTTTTCCATAGGTCAGTCTTTGCATTTCTTTTAGAAACCATAGCCATTCCTTGCAATTCCTTCCCATTGATATTCTTTGCTATACGTTTAGGAACAATGGTTACTAAACTATTTTAGCAATTATAATTAGAAAAAAATATAATAATTATAGAACTTGATTTCGCCCATAAATAATAAACAACTGGATCACAAAATATAATAGTGCGCCAATGTAATATAAAGCACAAACAATCGTTTATAATTCGTCTTCTCCTTCAGTTCGAACAAGCTAAGAGCTATCATTAATCAAACAAGCTGCTTTCGAAACCGGTTGTTTTCCTATTTATTTTGTCATAGTACACTTAAGATCCTATATTCACTGAGCAAGTATTTTTCAAGCTTTTGTTATTCGTTAACATTCTCCTAGAGTATTTATTTTCCTATTTCTAACACTTTACACATACTAGTTGAAAAGTGTTTATGGCTTTGTTCATTTATGTCTGTTTGTCTGTCTGTCTGTACGTTCGCACGATAACTGCCGTAAAAATGACTTTATCAAAATGCAATTTTAGTATGTTGTTCAGACGGTCTGAGGGACCTCTGAGAATATAAATGAATAATATCACCCAATTAGTTTGGGATTGAACCTAGGTTGAAACCATAAAATAACTTGAACCCTATGGGACCTAAATTTTCAAACATTTTTTAAACGAATTAAAAATTCACAAATGCTCCGAAAGTGTTAGAAAATATTCAAATTATCCCATAAAAATATGAAAGAAAATTCAAGATATATTCGGTAGTATTTTAAATAAAAATTAAATTAATAATTACACCCATATCGTTAAATTAATAATTACACCCATATCGTATGGCCGGCCGTCCAAATAGGTGCTCTTAGTCCCCTGGACGAGTCGGACGGTCTGGGTCTTCTACCCATATCGTATGGGAGCCAACGGCCCTACCGTGATGAAAACACAGGTTCTCGTTAGATCACCGAAGTCAAGCAGCATCGGGTGCGGTTAGTACTTGGGTGGGTGACCACCTGGGAACACCGCGTGATGTTGGCACATTTCGGGCGCGGTAGTTTGAGCACTGTATTTGCACGCTGCCACAACTGCCGCCGTGTTCATGCGGAGTATGATCACGTTAAACATGTGGGTCCGTAAGTCCTTCCGAGAGGTTAGTGGTAGGGGAAGGAGGGTACGGTCCCTATGGATTCCTCCCCACTGGGTTCCGGTCTAAATTGGGTGGCACTTCCCGCCCGTCCAAACGGTTACCTTACACCTTTCTGGTAGGTCGGGCGGTCTGGGTCTCAACAACAACAACCCATATTATACGAAGAGATCACGTGATCCACTTCAAAATAAAATATGCCATCCATCTTGTGTCAAAATTGTGATTTTTAAAGTTCTTTTTAATTTATATCTATTCTTGTATCTGTTCTAAAACCGCTTTATTTTTACTTAATTTCTGTGCATCCATATTCTAAAATAGCGCAATTGCAGTACATTTGAGTTTAAGCGATCAATGTCATCCATCTTGTATCAAAATCCTGATTTTTAAAGTAATTTCAATGGCTACGAATAAACGTTTTGGAGGAATCGTTTCTCAAAGTAGTTATGCGGTCAAAATGACGGCTCCCGTAATTATATTGCTAATTTCTGTGCATCTGTATTCTGAAACAACGCAATTAGAATATATTTGAATTTAAATGATCATCACACCTTTATTTCAACAACGAATTAATTTGCAACGATTGTTTCTACAACGATTAATCCACAACGATTATTTCTATAACGATAATCTCTATATATTTCTTATATATTATATATTTCTTATATATATTTCTTAATTTTCACTTACGGTTAATGTAAACACATGAAGCTGTAAGATGAGTTGCATAAAAATTGCTGAATTTCTTTAATGCAAAATTATTTTTCTCTGCAGTCTGCAATATAGCTGATATGAATGAAACATTCATTGATTTTACACAGAGAAGCAGCCACGGTTACCTTAGACCTTTCTGGTAGGTCGGACGGTCTGGGTCTCAACAACAACAACAACAGAGAAGCAGACGATTTCATAACAAACTTTTTCGATGAAGTTTAAAGCATAGAGTCAAATTACTTTTACCTCCATGGTTATAAGTTTTTAAGTAAAATAAATTATTGTAGTATTGTGATGAATGAAAGGAATGGAAAAAAGTGAATGAATGAAATATTTACTGCGTTTTCATAGAAAGGAAAGCGATTTATATTTCAATAACGTCATTTGAGTATTGTTCATTTTCTTCGATGAAGTTTCAAGTTTTCAAATGTAATAAATTATTGTAGTATTGTGATAATTTTAAAAATATTACTGAATGTATCGCATTTTAGAGATGTTTAAACAAAAGTCCATTGCAGTTGAAAAGTGTTTCATAATCAATGTTTTATGCACAATTGATTTTTCTTGTTGCATCTTCGTTTTGTTTGGCAACTTATTCACTTTAAATTCTTCAGGTCCTTAAAATTCCCAAAACTACAATATCTCAAGAACGGTTTATCCTACAGTCATGGGATCGGATTTATTCGCTTAATTAGCAAATTTTACATGTAGAACAAGTACTTAATTAATATATTTCATCAATTTTAGTCATTTATTTCAGAGTTTCTCTATCTTGCACATGTAGTATTTTATTTTAGATCAAATATATTAGATTTGCTGGTCATTTCGCAAAATAAAGGCAGATTCTCTTTTTCCGAGTAGTATCAAAACCAAGTAGTAACCAGCATCGCAGTATCCTACGAGAGACTTATCTAGTTTGTGTAATATGATCAATTAGTTTGTCAGCTAGAGTGAATACATACAAATTTTGCGGGCCATTTCGTAATAAAGGCCTGTCCATTTGTAAATTTAATTTTAAAATTTAATTAGCACCAGAGTAGCCCACAAATGACTTATCAACCAAATTTTATGAAATTAGTAGATTAGTTATGAATTTAGTAGATTAGTAGTGGATATATAAAAAAAATTTACGGGCAATTTCGAAAAAAATGCAGATTCTTCTTTTTCGAATCGTACCAAAATCTAATCAACACCAGGGTGACCCACAAGTGACTAATCTACCAAATCTTGTAAAATTTTATCAATTAATTTTTCAGTTAGAGTGGATACAGCAATTTTTGCGGGTCATTTTGCAAAAAAAAGGCAGGTTGTTTTATCCCGAATCGTACAAAAAACTAATCAGCACGAAGGTCTCACACAAGTGACTTACCTACCAAATTTTATGAAATTCGGTCCATTAGTTTTCGAGTTAGAATGGATACATACATTGCATATACAGACATACATACAGACAGACACACATACGCACACACACACAGAGACGTCCCGCTAAAAATAGTTTTTCGCTTTCTAGAGGACTCAAAACGTGTAGATCCGTCGAAAATTCGAGTTGCGGTTTTCTGCATGATTCCAATACTTTCCCGATACATTACCATGTATTGCAGGAAAAGTAAAAATAGTTGACGTAGTGTGTGATAGAAAAGAAGGTTTAACATGTCACTTTTTTTTAACAAAGGCCAGGCACTTTATATACCATCATTCACTATATATTGGACGGCCCAGGTGGTGAAGTGGATAACGTCACAGGCTGCTGTCTAGTGGGCTTGGGTTGGAATCCCAAGTAAGGCATGGTTGTTTTCCTGAGGAAGAAGTCAGTCTTCCGCTTTCTGTGTCCTCGATAAATGAGAAGCTGCTCCCTTCAGACCTTAGTCAGTGATGCTTGCATGTATTAATAAACTTTGTATTATTGTCTTGTGTGTTATTCTCTCTCTGCCCTTCTTCTGGTGTCACTGAACCTGTATTCGTAAGAAACAGGGGTCATATGCAACAACAACAACTATATATTGGTCAGCATCATGAACCATTTAGCCGTCATATGACGTTGCTCGGGACCACCAGTGGGGGCGGAAAACTCTGCATCCAACAACATAAAGTCCATGCCAGGAGGTTGGATTTAAATTCCCAACCTGGCAGCCGAGCGAGCTAGAGGCTTGTCTTGACAGCTCAACCTCCCCGTCGGCTGTCTCATAAATTTTGATAGAGAAATAATCTAAACTCCTACTCTGATGTAGTAAATGGCTTCGCAGTCGTAAAAATATCATTAATTGGAAAGAATATGTGTGAATGAGGTCGTTGAATTCCTATGTTATTTGTGCTGTATAGCTATAGGGACATAAGTTGGGACTGCAAAATGGAATATAGATCAAGTGTTTTTGCTTATTGCTTTCATCTGATATACCTCTGACTGAAGTGTCAGAAATCTTTTGACCAGCTGCAAATTTGGGACATTCTTCACGTTAGCAAAAGATATGATTTAGGTGCAAATTAAAAAAAAAAAGCAAAATAGTGTTGTGCTGAGTTTACAATATAAACTCATCATGACAAATATATTCTAAATACAGTTTGTTTAATTATGCTTAATTGCGTTGTGTATTTTTACTCATTGACTCCGAGGGCGATTTTTCTGCTTATTTTAACAAACTGCACTCTATTCGGTACAGCGTTCTGGAGACCTCATCGCTTTTATTGTGTACGTTTTGATTAAAAGAAATTTTTTTTTTTGTATAGAATATATTAATATAATATTATCGATAGATATTAACGATCCGCATAAATATTTTATTTTGTACTTTTAGAGCCCTATTATGATCTGTGTAACGATAACTGTTATCTATTTAGGACTTAACAATTGACCAATAATTAATAAAAAAATTAACCAATTACCCGTCGGCTATAAATAAAATAAAATGAAAACTTAAATTTCATGGTAAAATTAATGTCGATTCGAAATCAACACAGAAAAGTTATTTCAATTTTTTAAATTTTTCCTGGTCACTTTTTTACTTGCTGAAATAGTGAATCGTAACGAAATCATCTAATTAAAATTTTACATATTTCCCACTTTCATATTATTTGAAAATAAACACTATTTCAATACTTAAAGATAACTCTGGTGAAAAATGAACGTGGCCAAATATACTATTGATACACATTGGTACTTCTTTTGTAATTAAATCTTGTTGATATTTTAACTAATGCTTTTCATTATAATTGAACATAATTATCAGGGTTTTCAATTTGTTTAATTTCTGATAGGATTGTGTCGGCCCCAAAATATTTAAAACTCATTTAAATTGCTATAAGCTCTTCAACTTAGAAGGGTAAGCTCAGTCTAAAAGTCACTCTAAGAAGTAATAAAAGCTATTTCGAAAAATTACACGAAATGTTGATGAGATAAAGATAATGGTCCACTGGATAATTGCTACTTCCAGCATTTGCCTGCTTTATGTATGGCTAAAAACTGCTCTGGCTATATAGCCCATCAAGTGACAGGGGAAAATAAAAATTATAATCGGAAAATAAACATATAGCAGTTAAAATTGATATTTCACACGTCAATTTCATGATTTGAAACTAATTATTACGATCACTACTAAATTGAAAATGAAATCTTATAACGTGTGAAATTTTAAGCACATTTTGATATTAATTTACTTTTTGCTTTTCTGGGTGAAATTACGAAAACCTGGTTCGAGCCTTTAAAATTATTTTAAAAGCACAAATTTTCCCCAGTGCACCTAAAGATTTAATTTCAATCCACCGCAGAAGAATATATTCGATAGATTTCTTAATAATTTGTTTTATTTTACTTTTTTAATATTTTCCAACATAGTTGAAAAGTGTTTATGACTTTGTTCACTCTATCTGTCTGTCTATCCGTTGGCACGATAACTGCAGTAAAAATAATTTTATCATAATGAAATGTTAGTATGTTGTTGAGAAGGTATATGAGACACAAGGGAATGTTAATGATTAATATCTATCAATTAGTTTTGGGTTGAACCCGAATTGAAAAAGTGAAATATATTGAACCACATGGGACCTAATTTTTCAAACATTTTTTAACTGAAGTTAAAATTCACAAATTACTTCAAAACTTTAAGAAAATATTCGAGTTATTAATATATATGAAAATATTCGATTTATTAAATATATAAAAAAAGTTTCAGCAAAATAAGTTCTGTAGTTTTTTAAATAAAATTTAAATATTAACCACACCCATATTATAAGAAGAGATTGAGTGACCCACTTCAAAATAATTCCATCTTTTTTTCCCAGTGGCAACATCTTGATTCTTAAAGTCCTTTTAAATTTATATTTTGTGTTGCATCCGTCCTAAAATCGCTTTTTTGTGTTTTTGTGTAATTTCTGCGCATCTATATTCTGTGCCAACGCAATTGCAATATTTTTTAGATTAAATGATCATCAAACTTTAATTATTTCCTAATTTTAATATATGCAGAATGCAAACAAGTGATTGCAAAATAAGTTGTATAAGAATTGCTGATTTTTTTACGCAAAATTATTTAGTTCTGGAGTCTAAAATATAAGTGGTATTAATTAAATATTCATTTCTTTTACATAGAGAGCCAGACGATTTATATTTCAATGACGTCATTTGAATAAAGTTCATTTTTTTATGAAGATTTAAGTTTTCAATAATAAATTATTGTAATACTGTGATAATTTAAAAAATATCACCACTAAATGTATCGCATTTTTTTGAGATTTTAAGTAAAATTGCATTTCAGTTGGAAAGTGTTTCATAATGCTTTATACATGATTGATCATTCTTATTTTAGTTTACTGGTTCAGTTAGTTCTCCGGTATAGTTTTCTGGTTCAGCTCTCTCTTCACAGTTGTCCTCTATGATTTTGCTTGTGTACCTGATTTATTTTTTCTCGTGGAGTTTTACCCTCGACATCATTTGTTACCTTTAAATTATTGTTTTGTGCTTGTTATTTATTGTCAATTTTAGCAGCAGTTTAAGAAATATTTAGTTAATAATATCAAACGTCTTTCATACCAAAAAATTTGCTATAAATTCAAGGTTTAAATTTTTAAGAGTACAACTGAATAACTTTAAAAAATTTGTGTTTTGGAGAATAAGGATGTCTCAACATATTATATCAGCTTCAAAACTGATACTAATTTTGATATTAGATAAAGAACTAATCCTCTTCGTTAATAGCTAATTTGGGAAACTGTATACTGGCAATCCATGTTAACTATTTAAATGTTTTCATAATTATAAATTATTAATGATGAAATAGTTCAATTAATCATAATTATCATCACATCAAATATTAAGCATGCTTTTCAGTCGTGTGCATAAATAATGATTTTTCAGTTTCTGCCCTCACGCAATTGGGGAGTAAACAATACCTTTAATTGTTAATCAAATTATTTCTTTCACAGTAATTAAAAATTGAGTCATCATCCATGATTGCGTTTGCAAATTTACACTAATCTCTAACGATTGAAATTTTTCCCATATTGCCCTAATATAACAATGTAGTTCTAGTTTTAATAAATATAAAATCTTCTCTTCCTTAAACTAATTCATTAAGAAGTAAGAAAATACAATTGTTTTTTTCTTGCTAAGCTAACAATTAAAGTAAATATTTTGAGTTATTATGCTCCCAGTGCGGCAAGCAGCATCGGTAAACCATTAGCTGTCTTCAGCACCAATTTGCCGATAACTAAACTGACAGCAAAAAATGAAAATCTATCCTTGGCGATTTTGCAAACCGCCTTCGCAATTTCTATCAAAATCAGATATATTAAACATAGAGCTTATTTTTAATTTATATCTTATTTATTGAATCGTTTTCAGTTTTTATAAAAAAATCACACCTTTGACCGTTTCAGTACAAAATATATTTCTTAATTTTGTTATTGCTTAAAAAATATCTAGACAAAATATTTATACCTTTGATCTGAAATGTGACAGCAATATATTAAAGAATTTCAGGGAGAACAACACATTTATAATGTTGCTAGTTTCATAAAATATGACTCATTTTGACATATGGCTGAAACAATATCGCTGAAAATTGTGGACTTATAACGGAGAAGTGGATGCACAGGATGTTCATCACCTGTCCTATTCAATCACCCTTTCATAGCCACATTATATACTCGTAGTAGATGCCGTAGTAGTTTCTTTTACCTTTACATTACAGCTCCAAGAATCCATTTTTTCAACTCCATAACCGCAAAATAACTGAAAATTCTACCCCTCTAAATAAAAACCTTCAATGACCTTGTCTTTTGTTCGCAACTCGTTCCCCCTTCAATCAGGAGAAACTTGAAGGAAGGGCTGCAGGCATTCTTCAAGTTTTCAGAAGAAGATTGAAAGTTTCAAGAGAATTTCAGTGGTACAACTGTTATACCGCCGTAAGGAAAAGGTTAATTAGTCTTTCAACAATTTGACTATGCGCTGATATACTCAGCAAAGGAATTTAAGCAAATCAATATAACACTAGCATCTCCTCTTTGACAATAAAACATAATCTGTCAAACATATAGTAATTGTAAGCTTAAATACTATGATAGAATCCCTGTTAATCATATTATTGTAATCCTTTGCTAATAAATTTATTTCAGGGATTTCAAATGTGTGAATATCATCAGATGGATTCTCACGAACTTTCATGATCATTTGAGCCGCATGTGGATACACTTTGGTTTGATCATCCCACACCATTGATATTGAAATACTTTCTGTGTTGTGCAAAGTATCTGTTGTTTTGCATCACTTTTGGGGCAATCTTTCCAACTACATGCTTGATTACATCTCTTAAGAAAGTCAAAATTCTCCAAAGTTCTTAGCACCATGTTTAATATCCAGATTGCATTTGATCACAAACTATATCCTGGTGAATATATCTTTACGATGAAAGTTATGATTGATTTCTATTCACTTGAACGCGATTTAGATCTAACATACACACAAATGTTGTTTGTAGTAGGCAACCATCTGGAATGGAATATTTTGCCTAGTCTTCTATTGCATATTCATTCAGAACATTTCGTAGAAGTTACCCCTTGTGAAATTTTCAAAATAAAATTTTGATCTTTACATAGTATCTTCTTATTGATATCCGCAACTACAGAATTTAAGGGCCTAGTAAGGGATTTGTAAGACAGAAGTGGAAGTAAGTAAGCGATTGCTAAAGCTTTTCTTATGGGCATACAGCTTTCCTATAGGTATACAGCTTTTCCTATAGGCATACAACTTTTCCTATATTTTAGCAGATGGTTTCATTAGAAATTGCTTATTTTGTAGGTGCTAAAATGACCGCGGAAAATTAGGAAATTTAAATAACCTTTTCAGTGGGGATTTAATACTGGCAATAATTCGAGCATTATAAATATAAATTTTATTTTATTCTTTATGTCCGACAGGTCACAGATACATTTTTTGACTGCAGCCATATGGACAGGCAAAAAATTTACTTTTGCTTGCGGGTGGGACAGAGTCGAAGACCCTCTGAAACAGACAGGTATTTGACATACCCTATCCCAAACAGTTCAATCCCCCTTGGCAGATATTGGCGTCTATGAACGCCAATGTCCATTTTTTAACGGAAGTATTAAACAATTATGCACTTTATAAGGCTGTAAGCGACTGTGAAACGTTTGTTAAGATAGTATGTCTTAAAAAGGTCAGAGTACTGCAGTTGGTTGCACATTCCATGTGGACCGAGATAGATCTTCAATCCTGAAGAAAGTCTTGAACCTATAAAATTTAGTTAATACTTAGACTTTTATTTCAAATAACGATATCAAACTCTTTAACAGTGCACTCTTTAACAGCAAGTAAATCATAATATGGCATTGAAAAAAATTCAATGTGAAAAATGAACGGTTGGCTTTTTCCGGACAATGAGACAGAGATCGTTATTGGGCAATAATTTTTTTAACAATCATATAACTGTCATGGCACATTATCCATGTTTATCTGACTTGGAGCAACCAACTTTGATTCAGTAGTGCTGAAAATATAAGAAAGAAAATGTAGAATTACAAAGAAAAACTAGATGAAGTTTCAAATAATTGATTCTAGCAATTCTTTCAAGTGGCTTTTGCAAAACTGAACATTGTTGCTCTGTATAATTATTTTACAGAAAATGCAGTGTAGTGATAAGGAAAAGTTAGAAGTGACAATTTTTTCCTTATAGAAAACACAAAATTTCCAAACTACTAACATCTTAACATTTTGGAAAGATACAAACACAGACATAGAGGTGCATTGCTCGAGTTATAAGGATCACATGTGGCCGAATTTGTAGTACACGTTCTGGTCTTCCGATCTATAAAAAACAGATTTGAATCCCGGGATGAATGGAGATTTGTATTTATGCACGATCGTATATGTTCGACAGTCGCTTTAAAGTATATATCCCAGCCAAAGTAGATCTGTTGTGCATAAAAAAGAGCAGATTTCTAAAATATTCCAATCCAGTCCAACCTAAGAACTGCAAGCATCAGAAGTACAAACCTGTTTTGTTAATTTTTATTACACAAGAAAACTTCCTGTATGATACAGAACATACGGATTATTTCACCTCATGAACAGATGGGTGTATATTTTTTATAATCTATAGTTATAAGAAAGTTTTCGAGTTTCTTATGAAATCCACCAAATAATATTCCTCACTACATGCCGTTAACATGCTAATTGTCTACACTAATAATCCTAATAGACTAATAGTTTACAGTAATAGACCAAAAGTCCTCACTAATATAGTCAACTCCCGATTATCCATCAGCGATTTATCCGATTTGGGGATTATTCGCGATCTTAAGGCAATATTTTTAATTGTGGTAATGTAATGTGTTAATGTAAGGTCAGTGTTAATGTGTTAACGTATGGCCACTGTTAATGTGTTAATGTAAAGTCAGTGTTAATGTGTTAATGTAAGGTCAGTGTTAATGTGTTAATATAAGGTTCGTAATTATACAACGCTTATTGAAGTTTCAACGCTTGGTCAAAAGTTGATAATAAATTTGATAAAAGTTTTTACGAGAAAACTGTTTTTTTATACGGAATAAGGGAAAAAGCATTTCGTGACATTCTAAAACAAAGGAACAAATAAATCTTTGTCGTTTTCATCGCAAAAAATAAAAATGTCATCCGCGATGGAAAAATAATGTAATGAAACTGTCAGTGCAAGAAGAGGTGGTTAGGGATGTATTAGACCAAAGTTAATAGAATATTAAGGATATATATAAGATATTCTACGGACCTTGGTATTAGACTGGTATTATCAACATCGAGATCAAGGAACCTGTTTCTCCCTGTAACTGCATGATAACTTTGAAAGCTAGGATGATGCTGTGGTGAGTAATAAATATAAACTGTCTGCAACAACTCCTAATTATTCATAATTACTCCTCATAAGTTGTGTTCTTAAAAAATGTTATTTTTTAAAGATTGAAATTTAATGAGTAATATACTTATTTACAGATATCGTAAGTGTGCACATACTAAGGATATTTGGAGAATTATTGCTGCCAGCTTATATCTTAATGAAACTACTTACCACATTTTGGTGCCGTGACCAAGATTGTCGAAATTGGAGTCACTTGTCTGAGCCTTTTGTTCGATAGTACATACCGAATTCGAAAATGGCGCCTTCTGGTCTCACAGATGCGTCATTAGCTCATAAGCTGATTTAGCTCCAACTGCAATCCTGAAACAAAGAAAACTATTTTGATGTGAAATAACAAAGTCAAGTAACTGAGTATTTTATTAAGATTTAAATAAGTAACTTTTCAGTATGGATTTACATGCTTGCAATAACAACTACAAGCAAAAGCTATAACTACATAAAACATAGCAGTTATAATTATGCGCATATTTCAGAGTTTAATTTATTTTACGGTAAAATTTTATTAACAGCGACATTTATAATCGTCGAAACTCGTGGCATATATATATAGATAATCAGGATTTAACTGTAGTTTCTAAAACACTGATAGACCTCAATAATAATTACTAATAGAAAACTAGTACTTATAAATAGTCACTAGTAGGCACATATTTATCAATAATAGTCACTAATAAACTAATAGTTCTCACTCATCCGGAAAGTTCTGCTTTAATGAATATAGAACCTAAATCAAAACTTCTATGGGTTTTTTTCAAAATCTAATGAAAAACGCATGTATTAATGAAAAACATTTTACATATAAATTAATATTCATCACATTTTTTCCAATCCAAAAGTTTGGTTATAATGCCTTTATTAAATAAAAGACAATGAGAACGTATACTTTTCTTTTCCGAAAGTAATTATTTTACTCTCAGTGTGTCATTAATTAGAGATTTAACAAAGAATTTGAAAATAATAGATTATTTCAAAAACAGAAATGTAGAAAGAAACATCATTTACAATCTTGTAGCTTGTTTTTATGATTAATTGAGAATAAAAAAGCAATATGCATTAAATAAATAACATTTTTTTCTTCGGTGTTTCATCGAAGGTTAGAATAAAATTCTAGAGAGACATTATATCCAGAATGATATTAATTCCAGAGTTGAGTTATGCAGGAATTCGAACTCGTCTTTGTATTCTATGAATACAACCACGATTCCAAAAGAAAAAAAAATCTGAAATGGGCAGCACATGAATTTCCTTATATAATGCAATAATTTACTACTTTTACAATAAAAGAAATAGATTATTTTTATAGTAGATATTTATATTCTTTCCAAAGTATTGAATTTTCGTCAATGAGTCGTCATTTTCATTGATTTAGCGTTAATTTTACCCATTTGGCGAGATTTACATTAAATTGGCAACATTTAAAAAAGTTGCTAAGTTGGCGACATTTCACCAAATTCGTTGCTAAAATCTCGCCAAGCGTTATGGACGGATAAATAAATTATTCTTACAGCAGATAAATGGCTATTGGCGTTCAAATACAAAAGTATTACTCAAAGTATATTTTTTTTATGAATGGAACGATCTAAATCCACGAGAATGATGTCACCAAATTTATCGCATGGTATTACATATGAAAAGTGAACATGTTTCTCAATACGAAATATTTTTTTTTTATTATTTTGTTAGATTTTTGATAATTTTTTTGAAAATTGGACAATATCTCGAAAACGGTTCGTGTTAGCGTTCTAAAATTTATGTCAATCGTTTTCTAATGAAAAATTGCATAAGAAAGGTCTATTTGTGTAATTTTATTAGAGGTTTTGATTTTTTGACGATTTTCTCAAAATTTCACTCGAAATTTAGGGGGGTTCTGAACATTCGATTACGTATAGAAACAATAGGCTTCCAATGTATGTTTACGGATTGTAATTTTTGTACCAAATTTCGTTCGAATCGGTCCATTCGTTCGTCAGTTATCGTCTCCACAGACTTCCTGATGCACACACACACGCACACACACACACACACACACACACACACAAACACACACACAAACACACACACACACAGACATCACTTCAAAAATGTCGGATTCGTGATCAGGGATGCTTGAAACGTGCTCTCCCGTCGAAAACTCGAATTCGAATTTTCGACCCCGTCACAATACTTTACATTATTGTATATAAGGAAAGTAACCAGTAACAATATTCCAGGAGTTTCTAGAAATCCAAATGTCAGTAAAAAAATAGGTTATAGAAATTTTATGAATAAGGTACACATATTTTATAGTCATATGGCGAACCTGATTCCATGAATGTATCCATTAGGAAATCAATGTATGTTTGACATCACACTTTTAATAACTAAATCTCAGAATCTCTCTCGTTGGTAGATCTTGTTCCAATATGCAAAATGAAATTTCTAAATACATTTTAGAAAGTATTTGCTTAATTTAAAAGTTTTGCAAAAATGTAGTTTTCACTATTCTGAAGTCGATAACAACATCTCTAATTTAATTTATATGTATACAATAACAACGTAACCGGTCATACATGTGTGTGAAGAAAATAAAAGCACATTTTCATAAAACGTGAGATGAAAGTTTATAAAATTTAAAATGAAAAAGTTAATTGAATTTTAATAATTTGCAAAAATTCACCTCAAATTACCCACATTTCATAGCTTTCGATAATACAGATATTTAAAACGCGAATCCTCACTGTAGAAAAACGCCGTTATCCTAATTGAGAGACACACGGATAGCGTTCTCGCGATGTATTTAAAAGAGTTTAATTTATTTTCAATTATTTTCAATTATTTGACAAAATTTCTCAAAAAAAAGCATTTTTCTTCAAAGAAACCCGATATTCTAAAGTAATCGATAGCGAGTAATTACTATTACAGAGTGGCACGCAGATGTTTGGAGCAAAATTCAAACTTTCTCAATGTTATTACTATATGCTTCAAATTGTACGTGTAAACATATATTAAAGGAAATGGTATAACGTTAAAAAACATGCTATTATATGTAATGGCGAGAAAGTTTTAAAGTGAAAAGTGTATTCAACTGAGATTTTTTTCATTTCATTTTGATGAATTCTTGAGAGAAATAGGCAAGACAATTAGAAGGCAATATTTTCAGTCAAATAGTTTTCCAAAGGGACTGTATAGTGACTGAAAGTATATTTTATTTATATTTTGTAACGGGCCACGAAAACGAGGGAAATACACACGTATTTTCGGTTCTACTGTCGTTAGGTGTGGGTTGCAAAACAAAGTGACTGCTGGCTAGGGGCACCGAAGCTAATGATACTGCATTTTTTTTTTGGTTCAGTCGAATCTCGTTTAAAACGTTCCAGATAAAAAAAGCTTTCTTCTTTAAAACTTTTTAATTTTACGATACATAGCGATACCAATTCATGCTAATACTAGTATTGAGCCTGAAAAAGACGAAAACTAACACTCTTAAATTAAGTTACAACTTTTTTAAAACGTTCCAGATAAAAAAAGCTTTCTTCTTTAAAACTTTTTAATTTTAGATACATAGCGATACCAATTCATGCTAATACTAGTATTGAGCCTGAAAAAGACGAAAACTAACACTCTTAAATTAAGTTACAACTTTTTTAAAACGTTCCAGATAAAAAAAGCTTTCTTCTTTAAAACTTTTTAATTTTAGATACATAGCGATACCAATTCATGCTAATACTAGTATTGAGCCTGAAAAAGACGAAAACTAACACTCTTAAATTAAGTTACAACTTTTTTAAAACGTTCCAGATAAAAAAAGCTTTCTTCTTTAAAACTTTTTAATTTTAGATACATAGCGATACCAATTCATGCTAATACTAGTATTGAGCCTGAAAAAGACGAAAACTAACACTCTTAAATTAAGTTACAACTTTTTTAAAACGTTCCAGATAAAAAAAGCTTTCTTCTTTAAAACTTTTTAATTTTAGATACATAGCGATACCAATTCATGCTAATACTAGTATTGAGCCTGAAAAAGACGAAAACTAACACTCTTAAATTAAGTTACAACTTTTTTAAAACGTTCCAGATAAAAAAAGCTTTCTTCTTTAAAACTTTTTAATTTTAGATACATAGCGATACCAATTCATGCTAATACTAGTATTGAGCCTGAAAAAGACGAAAACTAACACTCTTAAATTAAGTTACAACTTTTTTAAAACGTTCCAGATAAAAAAAGCTTTCTTCTTTAAAACTTTTTAATTTTAGATACATAGCGATACCAATTCATGCTAATACTAGTATTGAGCCTGAAAAAGACGAAAACTAACACTCTTAAATTAAGTTACAACTTTTTTAAAACGTTCCAGATAAAAAAAGCTTTCTTCTTTAAAACTTTTTAATTTTAGATACATAGCGATACCAATTCATGCTAATACTAGTATTGAGCCTGAAAAAGACGAAAACTAACACTCTTAAATTAAGTTACAACTTTTTTAAAACGTTCCAGATAAAAAAAGCTTTCTTCTTTAAAACTTTTTAATTTTACGATACATAGCGATACCAATTCATGCTAATACTAGTATTGAGCCTGAAAAAGACGAAAACTAACACTCTTAAATTAAGTTACAACTTTTTTAAAACGTTCCAGATAAAAAAAGCTTTCTTCTTTAAAACTTTTTAATTTTAGATAAATAGCGATACCAATTCATGCTAATACTAGTATTGAGCCTGAAAAAGACGAAAACTAACACTCTTAAATTAAGTTACAACTTTTTTAAAACGTTCCAGATAAAAAAAGCTTTCTTCTTTAAAACTTTTTAATTTTAGATACATAGCGATACCAATTCATGCTAATACTAGTATTGAGCCTGAAAAAGACGAAAACTAACACTCTTAAATTAAGTTACAACTTTTTTAAAACGTTCCAGATAAAAAAAGCTTTCTTCTTTAAAACTTTTTAATTTTAGATACATAGCGATACCAATTCATGCTAATACTAGTATTGAGCCTGAAAAAGACGAAAACTAACACTCTTAAATTAAGTTACAACTTTTTTAAAACGTTCCAGATAAAAAAAGCTTTCTTCTTTAAAACTTTTTAATTTTACGATACATAGCGATACCAATTCATGCTAATACTAGTATTGAGCCTGAAAAAGACGAAAACTAACACTCTTAAATTAAGTTACAACTTTTTTAAAACGTTCCAGATAAAAAAAGCTTTCTTCTTTAAAACTTTTTAATTTTAGATACATAGCGATACCAATTCATGCTAATACTAGTATTGAGCCTGAAAAAGACGAAAACTAACACTCTTAAATTAAGTTACAACTTTTTTAATAAGCTTCATTTTGTTTAACACTTTGTGAAGTTTAGTTTTGAAAATAAGTATTTTAATTGAAAATTCCCTCAGTTACGTTTCGTCATAAAGTTGAAACTAATGTGCAAAGGTTCAGCCTTTTTGGTCGCCAAGAGGTCTCTGGAGAATCTAAAAAACGTTTGAGCAATTATATCCGTTTCTCCACATTTGGGAAAAGGGAATAGAAAATAAGATTCTGTTTGGTTCTGTCCTGTAGTCAAAACTATAAATGTCAAAATGGTCGACCTTATAAGTTATTGAGGGACGCTGAAGGGACTGGATTGACGAAAACTCGTTTGATTATTATTTTAACACGTAGTTAAGCTCATCAAAGACAAAAAAACTAGCACTCCTAAAAATTAATCTGCGACGTCTTATAAATGTGCAAAACTTCAGCCTCCTAAGCCACCTAAAGTCTGATTGAGGGTCTGGAAAAACTTGTAAAGAAAAACCACAATCTCCCCTTGAAAGGGAGATGAGAAATACGTCTGCGGTCCTATTCAATTGTCGATACTATAAGTCTGCAAATATTCAGTTTTCTAGGTCTTCAGGGAGGTTCTTGAGAGTCTGGAAAGACAAAAATACGTTATATACGTTGGACAATTATATATTAGTGAACTTACGTTAACAACGCTCCTATTTGAAGTAATTTTTATTTTGGATAATTTATTTTACGGCCTTCCTTCAAGTAAACTACCTGCTGAAGACGACTTACTTACAGTGATTTGTCATCATATGCTTTTGATTAATTACTGCTCTGGAAAGAATGTCGAAGATCATTAGCGTTAAAAACTAGTTCGGAAAAACGATGCTTTCTAAAATATTATGCCCTGAAACATTTTCCTCACGAGTGTGAACTATATACATTTGATTTGAGCGGAATTTTACGTTGTGATTTTTTTATGTATTGCCTAAATACAAAGCCACGATATGCATTTAACTTATACGCTTTTTTCCCAAAGGAAATCTGGGCTGCGACTATAATGATCTTCAACCAAAAATTGTAAAGTTTTAAAAGCAATTTTAGCCACTAAAAACAATCCGCCAGAACCGTTGTTTCAAACTCAGATTTCCTGGATTGCATCCGGGCAAGTGCTACCTACTACACTACCCCCATAAGTTCCCATCATGCAAATAATTACTGTAAGTACTATATCAGAGGTTTCCAAACTTTTTTCATTATAAGACGCTTTTCTAATTTGTGAATTTATACGAAATACTTGCTAGAGTATCGGGCTCAAAGACCAAAAAACCTTTTGCAAACAACTTGTTCCACGATAATCGGCTAAACCAAAAATGTATTAAGACTTAATTACGACCCCAACTCAGGTAATAGTATTTATGCACCAATAAATCGTTTTTGCTTTTATTATCGGCTTCTATTGATGAAAATTAACGAAGTGCAAATATTTGTCCGCAATGTAATTGCAGAATTATTTTTATATACCATAAATATTCAAAAATTACTTAAATAATGAAATATATTTTTTCTTATTAATGTTAATTTTAAAAGTCTTTAGTTATGTTATCAAGTAAGCTACTCCAAATACGGATAGCAATTTCTAACTAGAATTATAATCAGAGTTGTCAACATTTCAAGGCAATTTATGGCTGGATTCCGAGAGAAAAATATTTGGTATACCGACTATTATGGCCAGATTAAAATATTGATCTGTAATTATGAAAAAAAATTGTAGATGGTATGACCTACAAGCGCCGATAAATATAACATTCCTAACCTGAACAAAATGTTGCTGTACTGAAAATTTGTATATCAACATTCTTATTTCAATTACTCTTTATCATTGATTAGTTGTCACACGATATAGGAATATGAAGTTCATTAAATTTCTTACAAACCGATTTCTATATTTCACAATATAAATAAAGCAGTTCACAAAGAAAATCATAAAGAGTGAATAAAGATATAAACCCAGGACCTAGAGTTACAAGTATATATATATATATATAATGTAAATAACAAAGTACTAAACGTACCCGATTGTAAACTAATAGAAATTGCCAAGTCATATATATATATATACATATATATATATATATATATATATATATATATATATATATATATATATATATATATCTTTGAAATATGTAATAATAAGAATTATGTAAAAATAAAAAAAATTAAATTAAAAAACAATTCAAGTAATATTAACATCACCATAGACGCAAATTCACGGCCACAATGCCGATAAGAGAAAAGAACAGCACCGTCCCAAATTCGATGATTAATCAGAACTAAATTCATCGTGAGGTGAGTATTTAATTCTAATTAACCCAAACAAATGCCTGTTTCAGATTAAGCAATAGCAGATCACTATAAATGCTTAAACTCAGACTACAGGCAACAAAAATTGAAAAAATGAAAATAGGATACATTAAGAAAATTTGTATTACCATGCGGCATGAACCCTTCTTCTTCCGCCACGTGTATACACGATCAACCTCAACAGCTTAATCTAGAAGCACCGGAATGAACAAGTCGAAATTCTACCAGGGAGGCAGTACGAACGTTCACGGTAATACTCCCAGACCCGTCCAGTGAGTCTAAGCTGGAGACCGGACAAGCAATTCAGAATATTAACTTCCCAAATATGCAATCCTGAATATGAATATGAATCAAAGATGAAAATTCTTACTAAACAAGTAATTCATAGGAAAACTGGATAAACGAGAATGCCACTATACACCATTATAAGGGCGCTCAAATCGTAGTTTCAATACTGACAAAAGTTACATTTTTTTGCGAAAATAAAATTCAAAACATTAATATTAATGCATCTTATTTTCCGATTTTTTGATTTTTCTAATGTTTTTGACTTAGTTTATTATTTTTCATTTTTATTTATTTATATAATTAATAAATAATTATATATATATATATTTTTTTTTTTACCGTATGTTAGTCACTATAATTGGGAATGTTTTCTAGGATGTTATCGATTGAAAGTTGATACACTGAGTTGATAATTTTAATAACAAACTTGGGGATATATATATATATATATATATATATATATATATATATATTGTTATGAAATGCATGCCTTGTTTATTAATTATTTTAGTCTAAATTTTACATTCGGCGAATTCTAATTTACTTTCGATTCTAAAACGTGTTCTTAAATTGTATTCCAAATTGATAACGCGCCAGTTCTGTAATTTGCAATTCGGCTTTTTGGATCTTTCCCGCCACTTTCGGTAAACCTTGGCGTTGTGTTTTGTTCCCGCGTGTTTGTACATGTACCGCGGATTTGCGTTTCATATCTTTTAACATCGGAACTCTTTTTCTTTCGTCATGAACGCGCATGTATACTAAAGACGTTTCGGAGTGGAAATTGTGAATAGTGTAAGACTTGGCGATATGATTTGGTCGGGGTAAGATGTGCTTTGCCCACAGGGACAACCGAATCGGAATTCTATTTGTAAATTATCAACTATGTTCTAAATTAAATTAAATATTGTCAAAAAGCTTTCGAAAGTAACGCGTTGCCGGAGGTGAGATGATTAAGTGGAAAATTTAATATCTTCATCGATTATCCGATGTCGTATTGAAAACTTGTGACGGATATTCGAGTTTTGTTCTAGAGTCAAGTTTATATTCATCCATTGGATTAATCAAAAAATGTATCTTATCTCAAGAATGATTTACGTCTGCATCTAATAAATCAAGTTATATAAATTCAAGATTGTTTCCATAAATTTTCTTTCATTAACGAAATGTTACATCCGACGTCAAGAAATTATTTCGTTTATCAAATAATTGACTGGTAAGTTTCAACATTTGTATTCGAGGTGCCTTCATCAAATGCAACCTACATCCTTTTCCACCAGATCTAAGTGAACATCTCATGCCAGAGTTCCGACCTCCTACAACTCTTAACATACGATTTCTACACAACGCAAGTCCATTCGTTTCCTCGGAATTTCCATTCTTCGAGCGTATCACATCAACGGAACCGCCGTTTTCACCCTTCGCTAGACAGTTTCACGGTCGTTTAAAATCACAATTGCCTACTTTTAAAAGTTATTATTGTAGAAACGCAATTTTTTCTAGAAATACCTATATTCTTATATGTAAAAATCGAAATCTCTATCTGCAAAATTCGGTACTTTAAATTTCTTAATTTTTGATCCTACTTTCGATTCCCGTTTTCGCAAGCGATGCTTATCTACGATCTTGTCAGCATGCCTCGAATGAAATGCAAAGCGCATTCTTCTCCATGCGTTTTATGATGTTTTCAGTGAATACAAAGGAAATTCGAGCTTATAAAGTAACTAAAAACTAATTCGAAATTTATATTTAAAAAAAAATTCTAAGGGCACGTTCCCATGTCCTTAAGTATCTGTGACAGTATCTACAGACTGCATAGACAGGCACACATACACACAAACATCTTCCTTTATTAAGTAAGCTTTTTGCAGCACCAAGTTCATGTAAATGCTGAGACACAACTTGGAAAAGAAAAAATATTATGCTAAAAGTTTGTCAATTGATTTTCCAAAAGAAGATTTTAGAATGACAACTGTAATCCTGCATGCATAAACATTCGTGAACAAAATGACCCGGACATTTAACGTCTCTTTGCATCGATTTAAAGTTCAAGAAAAGTTTTGTCAAGTAATATTATGTTAAAGGCAATCCCGAAGAATCTAAAACTAAAGTTTTAAGTAGGCTTTCTTTTTTCATATAAAAGCAGATTTCAGCAAACTGATGCTTTACCGAGTCTGAAAGCATTATTGCTGAGGAATTCTTGCTATCAATATATAATTATTTATTTATAAGTTATAATATGTGATAAAATGGATTATTATTATTTTGGAAATTTATATTCATTAATTATTTACATTAAAATAAATATTTATCTATGTGTTTTAATATATGAAATTCCAAATATTTAAAGATAACCTCCAATAACATTTCTTATTTCCAATCTATCTAATAAGACATAAAATAGTGCAGTAATAAGGCAATAAATAGGGCAATATGGGAAATTTGCAATTGTAAATTGAAACATATCACCTACAGTTTTATAAACAATTACTTTAGGTAGGCAAACGTAATGTTAAATTATATTGCGTCTAGCTTAAAATGGTGTCATAGAATCAATTGAACTTCGATCTTTCATTCCACGGTAATTATATATTTATTTTTGCCCTCTTTATTAAACCGATCATAAGTATAATACTAAAACCAATACTATTTTACGGTGCTTTGTTTCAGCTCGGGATTATATAATTGATAAAAACTGTATTGCGAGAAACTGAAACGTACTGAACACGATTTGCTCCACGAAGCAGTTATTTAGAAACAAGATGGTGAAGGATTTTATATTTCACATGTGAAATTTTGAATTTATATTTATAATTTAAATAAACTTCAATTGTATTTCAGCCATCAATATATTTGCGATTTAGTGGTTTGAAAATATCGGCATAGTAATGGCGACAGTTTACCTCATTGACGCATAAACCCAATTTTAAGTCCGGCTATACAACAGCCAAAACAAGGTGAACAAAGGACTCAGACGAGTGACGTCACAGTTGCCAGTTTTGCTCGGAAATGTTTACGACCCATAAATCCATGATATCACCAGCTGGAAAAATCACGATGGCGACATTGGGAGTAATCGTTGCTTCCGGACAAGACTAGCACAAATTCCATAAGCTCCATTGGAAAAGGGCGGTCCAATCAAAATGCACCCTAAAACCTTACAAAATGCTAGGCGAATGAGAGTCAGGAAAAAGCAAGGGAATTGAAATTCGAGGAAAGTGTTGTTCCTGGAAACATTATTAAGTTAACTCTACATATTGGAGTACATATATATCTTGCATATATATATTGCAGATAGAGTTCGAGTGTTGTGGTCAGCGACAGCAGTATTAAGATGCTGGTGATGTTACGAAAATAAAACGCTCTTAAATAAGGAGAATCATAAAATTTTTGCTGATATATCAACTTAAGATTTGTGCAGTGTCCCCAAGCCAGGCCATACGCGCTGATGTAGTGCTACTATACAAAACGGTATGTACCAACCTATTATTTTGGCAGATGAGTGTTATTTCTCGCAATGTTTCGGTCATAGTTTAGGTCTCGCATTCGAACCTCCTGGATCACATCTTTAAATAATTCAATCAACAATATCTGCAACAGCCAATCTCCCCCACGTCCACATTTTCTGAGATTAATTCTCTGCTTATGATAGAATATAATACTAAGAGTGAAGCAAAGAAGAAAACTAACATACAGAAGGATAATTGGAAATTAATATTTATAAATGTATAATTTTATAATGAATGCCAATATAGGTAATTGTAAATGAAACCAAAACCAATTTTACAACAAACTAATTCAAACCAAATATGAGAAGAGCTGTAATGCCCCATCTAATAATTACAAATCATGAAATAACTTATAACCAATGATTTGTAATCGGTGCTATCTTAGATAAGTTCGAATTTTATAAATTCGAACTTATCTAAGAATATTCGATGATTTGTAATCGGTGCCATCTTAGATAAATTCGAATTTTATAAATTCGAACATAAAGAATAACATACAGAAAGTTCGAATAACATACAGAAAGACAGTTGGAAATTAATATTTATAAATATAGTATTTTATAATGAATGTCAGTCAATAAAGGTAATTGTAAATGAAACAAAAACCAATTTTACAATAGACTAATTAAAACGAAATATGAAAAGAGCTGTACTGCCCCATCTAATAATCACAAATCATGAAATAACTTATAACCAATGATTTGTAAGCAGTGCTATCTTAAACAAGTTCGAATTTTAAGAATTCGAACATACAGAAAGAATAACATACAAAAAGTTCGAATAACATACAGAAAGGCAGTTGGAAATTAATATTTATGAATATATTATTTTATAATGAATGTCAATAAAGGTAATTGTAAATGAAACCAAAACCAATTTTACAACAGACTAATTCAAACGAAATAAGAAAAGAGCTATAATGCTTCATCTAATAATTACAAATCATGAAATAACTTATAACCAACGATTTGTAATCGGTGCTATCTTAAATAAGTTCGAATTTTATATTAGAAACATCTCTATTTCCCGAAATAATCTTTTGGATAATTGAAGATTCTAATTAGAAATAACATCATGCTGCAACTCCCAAGTGGCGTAAATAATGCAGCATTGGGCATCGATGTATTTCCAATGACATTTAACATGTCGTAACCATCTGTGCGGCGTTGTAGCCGTACTCCATGATTACATAAATATGTCAAGTATGTCTGCATATGCATTAATTGCTAATAATGTTACGCTTTAAAGGATACTTCATCTTCAATCTGTGTTTCAGCTACAGACATCATATGTTTACCGAATTAGAAATAATTGTGTGATTAAAATCTATACTAGAATAAAACGAGTTAGTGGAAAGGAAGTTTTTGAGTAAATTAATATAAAAGGCATTTTATAATACGCAATGTATTGCTTGTCCAATTTTGAATTCATTCTACAATATATTTAATATATTTTTTTAACATGTTCAAACTTTTCTAAACCGTATTTAGTGTATTCTACAACGTATTTGCTTTTTTGCTTTATTCTGTAATGCATTTAGCTTTTTCGCAGTTAATATTTTAAATTTGAAATGGTAAATTAATCCCAATTTCAAAAATGTATTTTCTAAAGATTATTAGTATTTTATTTTCAATTCTGCGGTTATATCATAAATACAACGCAAGTAAAATTTCTTTTAGGACTGCCAAGAAAAATTGTAAGGTTAACTGCTTTTGGAGGCACTGACAATGAAGACTTGTGTATTATGCGTGTGAGTAACGTCCATGATTTTTGTGAATAAGTAATACCCTGTTGCACGTCATCTCTGACGCTATTATTTATAAATTCGAATAAAACTCGAATATATGAAAAAATACGAATAGAATCGATTAAAACTTTAAATGACAATAGAAATACATTTTTATAAATATATTTTATGCATTACGACGTTATAAAATCATATCAAACGAAAAGGTTCGTAAATATACAATATAACATAAAGTAGGTTTATTTAATACAGAAATACAGAAAAAAATGCCCGAAATAATTAAAACTGAACCAAACATACTTCCAAAGTTTTAAGCTTAAATTAATTATAAGCTTAAACTGCAAAATAACTTTTTTTTCCTAAATTTCAAGATAATTATCTAAAATAGTTAAAGACGATTGTAAAGACCCTTGCTGATTGGCCGACTAACATACTATCTCAGTTGAGCTACTGAAACATAATTTCAGGTTCTTATTGCTCTCATTGCAAATTCTCGAAATGGAATCTGCATTCTCATCCCTTTAGTGTCAGATGACGTGCAGCTACTACTCTCATTGATCACCTCTAATTTTTTCTTCCTTTTTTTTCAATTTCAAGTTGGTCCCCGGATGCTATTTTTATCCTCTAAATTAGCTTCTTGTGTTGTCATCTGCCTCCCGATTTAAAATCAGCACTCAATATCCCAGAGTCCAATGAATCTATGCTAGTCGTACTAGGGTCTCTTTCAGGCTCTCAACATCATTTCACAAATGATGATTGTTGCATGACTGATTGATCTGCAAGCCATTGTAAAGAACCTTGTTGCCCTAACCGGGTATCGAGCCACGGATCTGCTTAATGTCCAGCCGACAATCTCCTAAGTGAGCTTCTGAGAAAAAATTGCGAGCTCTTATTGTCAAAATTGGAAAGAGACTTGCTGCCCCATCCAGGATTCGAACTCTGGAACTCCGAACTGGCCAGTCGACGTTCTACCGTTGAGCTACTGGGACGAAATTGCAAGCTCTTATCGTTGAAGTGAACTCTGCATTCTCCAACCTCTATTATCAGATTGGCGGGCAATTGGCAATCTGACTGACTACCTCTTGATATTTTTACCTCAGGTTAGCCTCCTGTTATCACTATTTTTATCCAGGTTCGTATCCTGCCTGATCGTTATTCTCTCAATTTTGAAATCAAATCTCAGTCTTCCAGAGTCCACTGAATCCGTATTATTTATAGTGGGGTCACTTTCAAACCTCCGACATCTTTGCACTAACCTACAGGATTGAATTATTCGGGCACCATTGTAGAAAGCCTTGCTCCTTCAACCGGGAATCGAACCCTAGGTCCCCAAACAGGCCAGCCGACGCTCTACCGTTGAGGTACTGGGACGAAATTGCAAGCGCTTATCTTTGAAGTGGACTCTGCAAAATGGGATCTGCAAGATAGAAATATGTTTTCTGGAGGTTAAGCTGGTGATTATAGCAAAAACATTTCATTAGTTTACCATGTTAAAAAGTAAAATTCAAAACTGTAACATCTGTTTGGTCATCGCAACTTCCCCTTTCTGAGATTCTATCTACGCCAAATATATGTATAGCACTAAATATACGAGTTTTCAATTTGTTTTACTGAATTAAGAAAACATATACTGGGCTACTGGAATTTCTTAATTAAGAGTAACTCAAAACGAAGTCACTCAATATTTATTTCCATCTACTTTTATTCTGTCCTAGATAGCAACAACATTTTCTTTTATCTGTTACTGGAGTTTCAATGTTCGAGGTTATAAGAAACATGAAAAAAGAAAGCATTGAAAGGGAATGTATCACATTTCTTAGATTCTGGATAACTGTCACTGGCGTTCTGTTACAGTTCCAAAGATAAAATACAAAAAGGAAATCATAGCATATATCGAAGTATTAGAAAATAATACGTATTTAACTATATGTACTTTACCTCCAGCATATGATGCATGAAAAGGAATAGCAGAGGTCAGAAAGAGGATGTTCTGTAAAGGAGTAAAAAAAAACTCGAAATAAATTTTATTCGAATTTTATTCTCGACGATAAGTTTTACTTCAACTAGATTAGAAGACGACATGTTATGAGCAATTTTATTTTCCCCTAAACTACATAATATACGTAGAGGTATTGTGATGGGAATACAACTGTGGCTGACGAATTTAGATACATTTACACAGGAGGAGTATCTTTGAATTATGATCAAACTTTTCCTCAATGATCTCTGCATCTGTGTGCGAGTTTGTGGCCTCTCAAATAAATTAAGCTAGTGAAAGGAAGTGATGTACTATGTATTATCTCAATCAGTGAATGTAACAATTTATTTTCAGAAAAGTCGTAAAAGAAGATCCTCAATTTTTAAACATATTTTTCGTAAATTAAAAGCCATAAAATATAATTGTTAAAAATCCTTAAACAATTATTCAGTTTATACGTAGCTTTTGATATCATTTATATGTTACTATTGAAAAGTTACCCATTCTGATCTAAAATGAAGAAAAAAACAATTACAAAAAATAAATATGATTAATACTATCAGTTAGAGGGATGGCTTTGAAAGTATATTTACCAGTAATAAATGTAATCAATAGTTCAGTAGTTACTTTTGTACAGTGATAGCGATCTCTTTTAATAGATTAAAACGACTTTCATGATATTTGGTATATTTATTTTAAACAATAGCAACAAAAATCTTAACATAAAAAAATCTTAACTCTTCAGTAACATAAATTTCAGGGGATATAGAAATCTGATGCCACATAGAAAAATGTATATTAATTATAATTTAATCTTTAGATACCTCACTATAACATTAAATTCAAAATGTATGGTATATTACCACACTGACTACAGCTGTCATGCGCGTCTTTCATTCGTATCATCGTTTATCAGGACCGTGGGTAGACATAATCAGTTTAACGAAGCTTGGCTTTCTTCTGCACACTTAATCATATTATGATCTAATCTAATTACTTCCCAGTTATCAACTCTTTCGCTCTCTCTTCATCTTTCTATGTCTTGAACTATTCTTGGGCTTCATCAGTCCCACCTTGCTGGAATGCAAGGGACTACCAAGGAAAACCCATCCCCAATTCCGGTTAGTCCCGTCAGCTCATTACGCAATACCATATCCCTGAGAGCATTTCCATCTGCGAAATAGGCCCACTGACCCTCATAACGTCATAAATATTTAAATCCAAAATGTCACACACCTCATCGAAGTAGCGCCATTGTTGTATTTTGCTGTACTCGTAAATTCTTGCATATAATGGGACAAATAATACACCACACATTCTGTAGAATGCATTCCATTCTGATAGCAGAAGGACGTTTTTGCTTTTACAGGGCGGGTTGGCTTTCTTATAATAGGTAAATGCTGTGATATTTTTATTGAAAGTATATATAAATTAATAAAGCAGATATGAGAAAGCGAATGAAATGTTTTCGTAGCATTGATTCATTTGAAAAAAAAAAACCTTTTAACACATTTTATCATAAGTTATCATAATTATCATTAATTATCATAAGTGAGATAATATTAGATGATTATGATAATTAATAAAGTACATAGTTATATTAATTATCATAAACATAATTATGTACTTTATTTAAAAAATGTGTTATGCCTCGAGAATGATTTAAGCTATCGTTCTAAAGTATGTGTTATTCGTTTTTTAATGAACAATTACGTGTACAAATGTTATTATTCTAACGTTATTAAATATCACTTTCTATAGAATGCATGCCATTCTTATGGCAGAAGGACGCCTTTGCTTTTATAAAGTACTTATTGTACAATGAAATGCCTAATAAAGTACTTCGCATTTTAAATGAAGTTATTTTGAAAAGTTAAGTGCAATTGCTCTTTTTCAAGGAACATCTGCTCTCAAATAGGGATGAGTTTGCATGCCTCCAAATGAAGCGTAATCTTTCAAAGTACAAAAACGAATTCTTAGCATTAATTTATACATCAAGAACTATTCAATCAAATTTGAAATTTTGAGCTCTTTTAAGAACACTTAAGTCTTCGCAAATCCTTTGAAATGATCGTCTGTATCATATGTAACTCAACATAAAAGATTTAAACTGAAACATATTGATCATGTTTTATCATTTACGTTGCTGGCATAGGTACTTTGTATTTCTCATAATTTAAAGGATATACGATTGTAAATTCTCTTGATTGATTTCCGACATTTATTGATGAAAAATTGATGAACAATGCTAGATTATATAGAAAGAAATCAGATTTCAGATAACAGTATCCATGGACCGGTTTCGCTCTCAGACCGAAGAGACCTTATTTTGCTGAATGCCTCTTTCTGACAGGTCTTTATGATTTTGAATGTTAGATTATATTTCTTCTTTTTTAAAATTTATTTCGAGTCCAAATCTATGAAATTAAAGCATAAACATACTGGATGTCAATGGAACACTGTCTTTAAAACAACCGGAACTTATATTTAAAAATAAATTGCATTACGTTAATCCTAACACATTTCTATTAGATTGAAAAAAATATTGAGAATATTTAAAAAAAAATAAATTCCACTTTATAGAATTATAATTAGTTTAGCTATGTTTTATAGAACGGAAATAATGTATTTTCTGCGCAGCAAAGTAATGATGTTTTTATCAGCTTCACTCGTTAAACAATCAGCCTACTTGTGTTTTTCTGTGGAAATAAAATTAATTTTATTAAAGTATCGTAACCCCAACGTATGTAAACTCGAATTAAGAACTAAGTTAACCACACTAAAGCAACTATTATGCATCTTTATTCTCTTTTAGGTACTTGATTCGCCAGCCATATGAATTTTCGAAAAACCAGCAGGTGTCATCTTCAGAACCTCAAATGAAAATTCATAAATACGTCCTCACCCTATATCTACTCCTCATCCTATATCTGGAATGCGATGCGGAATCCATATCAGTCATCATCTGAGCTATATCTATAGCCAATATTGAGAAATATATGTTTCAATGTATTCTTTTGTTCCAGAGGAATATAAAATCTGGAAGAACTATTTAGTGCATTTTCAGTGAATGCCCGTAGAAATCTTTAGTGAATACCCCAAACCAGACCATCTTTAGAATTTCATCTGCACTCATATCATTCATCATGTAAACTCCATAGTCAATCTTGGTGAATAGAAGTTTCAAAGTTTTTTTTGAACTGGAAAGAAACAAAAAACAGTAGTAGTGGAAATACCTAGGAAAAAACCCTATACCCTCTAGGAGTTGCTGTTGAATATACATCAGTCATCATCTAAACTACATCTGTAGCAGATTTCGAGAAATAGATGTTTCAAGAAAAATGAAGTTTTTTTAAATGGAAATGGAAAAATAACTGAAAGCGGAAATCCTTAGTAAATCCCTGCCTCTCTAATATTTGATGCTGAATTCATATCAGACTTCATCTAAGCTACATCTATAGCTGATCATCAGAAAATATATTTCAAGGCATTTTTTTCTCAAAAACAATAATATCAAACATTTTTGCCACCAATCATACAAAATGTGAAATCAGATTAGTAATAATATGGAATAATAGGAAAATTGACAACGGAACCAGCAGACAGACATATTTTAAGATGTGCAATTATATATATATTGGGGTTTATGTATGGTATTATAATTTACATGCAAATATACGATTGTATAATGAACACAAAATTCAGAAATGGATAATGTGAAATTTTTGCAGAAACGTTGTTTTAGTTTGCGTTTTATTAATTATTGCCCATTGCGAAGTGGTCCACTTAAGATGAATTTTTAATAGCGAATATATAACTTTTCTATCGATAACTTTTCTATCGATTTTCTATCGATATCTTTACCACTGTGGATATATGCAATGAATGTAGTCGTAAACACGTTCAAGAGTACAAATACTTAGGATATAAAAATGTTGTATCTGTAAATGTTTTTATAGTTTTATTGCATTATGTATGATAATCTTTTCTTGGTGCGTGTTATATTCTGTCGCTTTCCATATATTGTGTAATTCCAATAAGTATTAAAACATAGCCATATTTTTATTGGTTTATTCTAAACATTTGGGATGTTTGTTTTTATTCTATATTGTTTCTATGTTATACGCTGACTAATATATTAAATGATAAAAAGTTCCACAATTGTATTTAAACGATTACCTTACACCTTTCTAGTAGGTCGGACGGTCTGGGTCTCAACAACTAGAACGATTGTATTTAAAACGTCCAGAAAATTTTTTTACTCATGCTGTCAAGGGAAACAAACCTTTCTGAGAAAAATCACACATTTATTTTTTAAAAAGTTAAAATCACACTGGATTTAATGCAGCCCCATTGTACAAAATACAACTATAGTGTGGTTTAACTCGACTTTCTCATACCAGAATTCATCTTTTTTTTTTTTCAAATTTTGCAAGAAAAAATTTGAAAAATCGGTATTGTGAGCCCAAATGATTACAACTATAGTGTGTTACCCTTCACTTTAAAGGACTTGACAAAATATTTTGATTGATACAATACTTGACAATGTACCCCTCGGGTGATTAACTTGTCCCCCAAGGGGTCTAATGACGTCACGATAAAAAAAATAATATCGCGATTGCTTTTCACAATGATTGAAACCATGAAGTCTCGCCATCATTGATCCATAAATGAACCATTTTATGCATGATTATGGCAATTTTTCTCCTATGCTGTCCTGACAAGAAATATGAAATTTCAAGTAAATTTCGAAGCTTTCACTTATCATTTAGCTTATCATTTGTGGCCGCTATCGTGTACACAAGAAATTGACCACAGACATCAGACAGACGGAAGGACATCACTCCAAAAATAATTCAAAGTGCTCAGGACGTCTTGAAACATATATTGGCATCAACATTTTTGTGTAAACAATACTTTCTCTATACTATAATCATAGTATGAGAACGTAATAAATAGAGATATCGGTTATATATTCTAGGATGTTTAAACAGAGTTTAAAAACTCTTAAAAACTTGAATTCCAGTTTTTGAATAAATTTAATATTTTCTAGATACATTTTATTTCCCATTGTAACAAACGGAAATGAGAAAAAAAATTATGCAAATAATGTTTTTTTTCTACTTCAAACATTAGAGATATATTTTAATTACAATTACAGGGAGGGAATATCACGGGTGTCTTAAGATTAAACATTTAAATGTCAATGCACCTATTTTGGAGTATTAAAATTGTGATATGAATAAGTTTAAAATTTCTTTATAACAAAATACGAGTTCTCTTGACGTATCTCGTTAAATGCAATGTCTTAACTTCTGTTTTAATAACGTTCCCAAGACAAAAGTCACTTTTTATTTTTTTCATTTTCGGTTACATATGTAATATAATTACAAAGTTAATTTCACTATGCAATTTTCCATAGCGGAAATTTCAATATTTATAACAATGAAATAATTTTCTTGAGTAGTTTAAAAGTTTTGTTCGAAATGTTTGGGTACTTAACCATGAACTTTTATCGTTAAACGTATGATTACTGTGGAAGTGAGACATTTCGCGAGCAAAGGTATACTTGTGAGTTTTCACAGTGTAAACTAGACTGCGACAAATTACATATATTAGGATTTTAAAGAGGTAAAATTTAATTTTACATATCTTAAAACTTTTGTACTGGAAACTTCCATTATTTTAATTTAGAATTAACATCTTCTCATTTGTCGTGTTTCACTGTTCCATTAACTCATATGTAGCATATATGTTATGAACATATAGACTGGAGTGGCTTTAGAAAACCAGACAGAGAAAACAACCGCACAGGTAAGCTTTCCTATGACGTGAATCTAAGGTTACCATGTGGAGTAGTTCGGAGGTGGGGTTGCCAGATTTGGAGATTTATCCCCAATTTGGAAACATTTGGCAACGCTTCGAAGGTTCGAGAAACACCTTGAAATAACGAATGCTCCACGAGATATGAGATATTTCTAGAAGTTTGCATACAGAGTCTATAAAAAGGGTCAACTCAGTTGAAGAGTAGTTGACGTGATACGAGTTACATTGAACTGCGACATTTGCCAATATTTTGAGAATTGTAGCGGCTGTTTTGTGAAATTAAATTCGTCAATGTTTCAAGAATAGTGTCAGTCGTTTTGTGGAATTAGTGGAGCATTTAAGTGCTATTTTACTATATATTTTTCCTGTTTAAGCTGTGCTTGTGAGTAAGCGTGTTAGTTATCCAGAAATATGGAATCATTCTTGTATTTTGAGGGTACACCCAAGATTCTAAAGGACATGTCGTGAAAATAAGGTATCAAGAAAATACAGAGACCAGTCAAAAACTCGAAAAGTATTAGAGTAATCATATATTTCTATGCAGGTGTTTAGAAAACGTCAATGGTGCTACACGTAAATAACTAAAACATTCGTGGGACTTTTCTCTTCTGTAGCAGAATACGAGATGATGTCTCGCTTCCTGATAGAGATATGGGGAAAAGTCTATTACAAAGTTGCAGATTGTTGCAAAATGAGTTCGAAGTTTGTTTGTCCCCTCGGAATAAATGTAAAGGAAATCTGAAAAAAAATGTAAACTATGTATCTTCACCCCCCTCCCAAAAATCCAACATATAAACAGTGCAGTTATATACAAATGACTGTATTATACGCAAAATATAATATGTTCACTTTAGAAACGATTCATTCTTGCACACGATAAGATATTATATCCGCGTGTTTTCCAATGTCTCTATGTTTACACATTTACATGCAGATTATTAAAATTGTCGATTTTAAAATCTTTGTTTAGATAGTTACTTTGCGTCATTTCCAAAAGAAGGGGAGGGAGGAAACAAATATGCTTAAAACAAATTCTGCAACTCTCTATATACTTTTCCCTACAGCTCCTCAACTACAGGCTGACTTATAAAGCATATTGAAGCCCATAGGGTTCCATACTACAGTTACATAAATTATAAAATAAGTGTTTAAAATAAATACTTTATATAAAAAAATAAATTTCAATTGGAATACTGCAGAACTTAACTCGCACAAATATGCTCCAGTACCGGGTATCCAATTATTTATTAACCATTGTTTTATTCTTTCTTCGTTTCTAGGAAAGCGAAATAGCCTAAAACCCTTTCTAGAATGATTAGAGCAGTTTGGTGCAGAACAACCACCCATAATTATTTTAATTATACTTCTTAAAGTGAAAATACGAATAGAGCTAATGCTAATGGATTTGTAGCGTTTCTTGAGTAATATGCAGCGACATTTTCGATAACATAACAATTTATTAACAAAGTTAAATACCTATCTTAGGTTACATAATAACTTAGAATTCACACCCTGCCGCAATACATAGCATATATCCACTACCATAATGCTTTACTCTCTGTCTGTGTCTCAGTCAATCTCATTTGCCTGTAACCATTCATTTCACACTCATTTATACTCACACTTTCTCCAGTTACGGTCCACAGTTACAACTTCACCTTAAGGTTAAGTTACAGTTAGTTGAAGGAAAATTATTTCCCAACAAGGCCCCCGTAATTTTACTTCTGTCAACAACTTTACAAACATAGATATACAAGTAGAACCATTACATTACATAACATTCAATGTTTGTTTAAATCTTAACAGTTTATCTTTACTTACAGCTTTAGTTAATGCATCTGATAGATTGTCATTACTCAATACATAAATAAGTTCAAAATTTTGAGATTTTTAAGTTCTCATTTATAAAACTTACTTTACGAATACTGTGGTCTGATCTACTTGAAGTTACTTCCCTTTCACAAATGAAAATCGATGATTTGTTATCACAATAAAGTTTTACATTTACTAGAGTCTTAAGTAAAAGTTTGTCAAAAAATAATTGTAAAGAAATCCCTTTTTTCATACAGCTTACCAATGCAGATACTTCGGCATCACAAGTAGATAGAGATACAGTGTCCTGCGATTTAGAAGCCCAACTAATTAGATTTGGGCCAATTTTATAAAGAAAACCGGTTGTTGACTTCTGATTTTGTTTCTTACATCTCCAATTATCGTCTGCATTTCCTGAAAGATTAAAATCACCTTTAACGTATACCAATCCTTGGTCTTTAGTTCCTTTCACATATCTAAGAATTCTCTTAACAGCAGTCATGTGTATAACACTTGGATCCTTATTGTACTTTGACAAGATTGCTAAAGCATACGCGATGTCCGGTCTCGATTTCATTCCGAGGTACAATAGTGAACCAATAATTTCTTGGTATTTGTGGCGATCACATTTTTTTGAAGTTTTGTAATTGTCAAAGTCCACATTTATGTCCATTGGTGTTGCAATGCTGTTACAATCTTGCATTTAAAATCTCTTTAATATTTCATCTACATAAGCTTCTTGTTTGATGATCATTTGATTTTCTTCTACTGAAATTTCTAATCCTAGGAAATTTTTCATATTAATGTTTTCCATTAGTTTAATTTTTTTTTTAAATTTTCTAATTACACAATCTAAAATTTCACCATCAGAATTTATAATTATCAGACCATCTACGTAAATTCCAATGATTAATCGAGAATTTCCCTTCTCGTAGTTGAAAACACACTTGTCAGATTTAAATACTTTGAATCCACATTTTAGTAAGTAATCAGATAAAGTTTCATACCACACTTTACCAGACTGTTTCAACCCGTAAATAGCTTGATTTAATTTACATGCCATATTTTTATTCTTTCTACGTTCATATCCTTTGGGTTCTTCCATGTAAATAGTCTCAGTTAACTTTCCATACAAATAAGCAGTTTCAACATCATAAAAATTAATTTTCCAATTTTTCATTAATGCAAATGCTAAAAGTGTTCTTAAGCTATCAGTTTTAATAACTGGTGAAAAAGTTTCAGTATAATCTACTCCAAACCTCTGAGAACAGCCGATTGCTACTAATCGGGCTTTGTATATCATGTTAGATGCTTCTGGGGTGTTTTTAATGCTGTATACCCATTTACAGTTTATTGGTTTGATTCCTTCTGGAATCTTTTCATAAGTCCTAACATTATGAAATTTTAGCGATTCCATTTCTTTATCCATTGCTTCTATCCAATTTTGCTTTTGCTCAGAACATACAACTTCCTCATAACTTGACGGTATATTTCGTCGATCTCTCGACTTTAGTATGGTTTGGTCTGGATAATAATCTGGATCTACAGCTTCATCATCACTTTCAAATGATTCGTTGTAATTTATAATTTTAGTTCGAGGTCTTAAACTGCGAGTTGTACAACCATCATCAGGATCTTGATCATTTCTTGGTTGATCAGTTTCAACGCTAGTCGATTCTTCTTCATCTGCATCAAAATTGCCTTCTTCAAACAGATTTTTACCAAAATTCAAGATTTTTGCCGGGGAATCTGAATATACATGATTTTTTTCCAACAGTGCATTTCCCTTAGTTTCTTCAAGGAATCTAACATCTCGAGATTCTACTATGTCTTGATTTTTAGGATTCCAGATTCTATATGCTTTTCTTGATTCAGAATATCCCACGAATATTTCTACATCTGTAATTTTATCAAACTTGCTTCTTTTGTGCTTTGGTTTCCAATAATGAGCCTGACATCCAAATCCTCGAAAGTATGAAACACTTGGTTTCCTTCCAGTAAAAAGTTTTTCTGGTGTGTTCTTATTTCGTGATTTTGAAGGAGTTCTGTTTTTTATATAAGTAAATGTATTCATGGCCTCTGCCCAAAATTTGATAGGTAAATTAGCTTCTATTAATGAAGCTCGCGTACCTTTAATTAAAGTTCTGTTTGTTCTTTCACTTCGACCATTTTGGCTTGGTAAGAAATATGTTGTTTTCTGATGATCAATACCTTTACTTTAACAAAGACGGTCCATTTCTGAATTTAAAAATTCCGTTCCGTTATCACTTCTGATCTTCTGAACATTTTTTCTAGTACTGTTTTCAAGTTTAAATATCAAATACTTGAATGTTTCGAAAACATCCGCTTTTGACTTTAGAAATTTTGCAAATATTTTCCTTGAAAAATCATCCACTACTGTTAAAACATATTTAGCTCCTCCTAAAGAAGCTTCTTGTATCGGACCAATTAAGTCCATATGAAGAAGTTCCAACGGTATTTTTGATTGCTCACCGATTACTTCCTTAAATGGTTTTCAAGCGTATTTCGTTCGAGTACAAGTAATACAATCACTGGATTTTGAGTCTTGCTTACACTCTAAGTTGTATAGCATTGAATTTTTTAACATAAGTTTCATATATCTTTCATTAATATGGCCTAATCTTTTATGCCACATTTCCCAAGAAGTGCTTTTACCCGCTTTGTAAATAAAATTCTTATCCTTGATCGCTTTCAAATCAGCAACGTAAAATTCCGATTGTTTTCTACTTAATATTGCATTGCCTTTCCTATCTAAAATATGCCCTCCAGATTCATCAAATAAAACATTCATATTATCATCTGCCAATTTTCGAATAGATATCAGATTACTTTTTAGTTTAGGTAAAGTACATCCTTTAGCACTAATTCTGAATTAAATTTTCCACTTACTTCTCGCAATGTTACGGATCCTTTTGCTTGAGAAGATATCCTGCTATCGTTAGCTAACAAAATATTTCTTTTATCTTCTTGTACTTCATTTAAGTAGACAATATTTTCAGTCATATGACTAGTCGCTCCACTGTCTAAGATCCATATGGCTTGCAATACACCTTCTGTAGCTTTTAAAGTTCTTTTTGATCCATTTCTGTCGCACATAATTTTTGATTCTAAATATCCTCGCCGGTTTGCTCGTTTAAAACTATACTTCAAGAAACTTGATTTTCGTTGATTAGCTGGATTATGCCAACAATTCACGGCTTTATGACCAGTTTTATTACAGATATACTCGTAGCATAAAATTTTTCTGTTATAAATTTGTTCAAATCGCTTTGGATCATTGTATGATTTCGGACTTCTATATCTTCTTCTATTCTGTACTTTAAAAACAGACGAGATTGCCTTTTCAGCTTCGTTAGATCTTTCCTCGTGCAGCTTGAAAATTCGACGAACATCAGAAATGGTAGCTTCCTGAAAGTTGTCAAATTGCATTGTGATTAAATTATACTTTGGCTGGTGTCCCTTGATCGAAGTGCTTATAAATTCTTCATCATCCATATTTGCACCCAGTATACGTGAACTTTCCAGCAATTTCTCGGCTCTCAACAGATAGTCATTCCAGTTTTCGTTCCTTCCCATCTGTAATCGTGACATATTGGTTCTCGCTTCTATTCTTCTTCTTTTCAGATCACCTTCATACCTGTTGCTTAGGGAAGTCCAAATTTCCCTGGCAGTATTACAAGTAAGAATCAAGCAAACTTGCATATTACTTAACGCGCATGTAATAATGCCTCTTGCTTGAGAATCGTATTTCTTCCACTCAGTTAGTTTTGCTTCCTTTTCTGGCGGATTATCAGTTAGATACAAGCCTAATTCTTTTCCCTCAAGTATACTTTTAATACGGTACTTCCAACTATTGAAGTTTTTTCCGTCAAATCTTGGAATTGCTTTCTCCGCCATTTTTGCACAGTAGGGCTTACTACGCACTTTTAATTGAGTGTAGAGACTGGGCCCATAACCCTTTGTAGTGTTTCTTGAGTGATATGCAGAGACATCTTCGATAACATAACAATTTATTAACAAACTTAAATACCTATCTTAGGTTACATAATAACTTAGAATTCACATCCTGCCGCAATACATAGCATATATCCGCTACCATAATGCTTTACTCTCTGTCTGTGTCTCAGTCAATCTCATTTGCCCGTAACCATTCATTTCGCACTCATTTATACTCACACTTTTTCCAGTTACGGTCCACAGTTACAACTTCACCTTAAGGTTAAGTTACAGTTAGTTGAAGGAAAATTATTTCCCAACAGGATTGCGCTTCCTGCTATGGTGGGCTTCAATATGCTTGATGAGTCAGCTCGTTTATAGAGGAGCCTTACTATTCCCCCTATCTACTATATCAGGAAGCGAGATAGCCCCTCGTTCTCCATTAAAGAAGCGGGTTAATCCCGTGAAAGCCCTGTTCGACCACATAATACTACTTTACATATATGCCTTACATAACACAAAAAGATATTTGAATGTTCGTGTGTGTATATGCTGTTGTATGTGGGTGTCAATAGTAGCGGAAAATTGGACAGCCGCGATAATATTCGGTATAAGGATAGCTGGTCTTCCAGGACGACAGACCTAATTGAGTTTTTTTTCATTAAAATTAATTTTTAAATTATGATCTTAAAAGGCGAAAGTCGTCTTTATTTTCACCATTTTAAAGCCCAGTGTTTCAAGCAAACAAATCTACAAACGATGCGCCAGACATTTTGTCTAGACATTTGAGTACTTCAAAAATTGCGATTCTCTGATTGGTGGAATTTAAAAATAAATTGAATTTTTGAAAATAGATTTATTTCAAGAAGTGTGTTTTGAAAATATGAAATGCATCGGACGTAAGTTCCATATAAACGTTTACTTTCACCCTCAACTTCAAAATCAATTTATTTCAACCAACGAAAGAAACATTTTTGATCAGGTCCAGACTGTTGTTGTTGAGACCCAGACCGTCCGACCTACCAGAAGGGTGTAAGGTAACCAGGTCCAGACTGTAGACTTCGATTGCAGAAATGGCGGTAAACGAACTGGATAAACTAATCCATTCTAAAGACAAAAACAAAACTACAAAAAAAGAAAATTTAAAATCTCTAACTTATAAAACATTCTTTATTAGGACGTTTATTTAGCGCGAGTCAAAGGAGCTTATTTATGGCGTATCAAAGAAGGTTTTTTAGGGCGTACTACGCCGCATTGCGCATGGTTGCGGATGAAAAACAATGAAGTGCAAGGAGGATTTTTATTTTGAAAATTCAGTGACATTAACAGCATCCTTATTAATACGTAGCGGCCGCTTATATTGAACCCAAGCAACACCTGTATATTAGCCTAGTATATAATATATATTCTTAAGAAAGTAAAATACAAAATGTCAACTCAAACACAGAATCAGTGTACATGCCGCAGGCAAAAAAATTACGCTCAATTTTCATATTCTGCATAATTAATGCAAGTCAAGCTAAATTTTGGTTCAGAAAAATTTAGCTTGATTAATTGAAAAATTTAGGTTCGGAAAAATTTATTATTATAGAAAAAAGTAATAACTAATCAACACATACTCTTATTCCTACAAAGTATTACTCATTATTTCGGAAAAAAAAACCGGTACTTTGGCGCATGCGCTGTAAATGATGTATATGATACAAACATCAGTTAATCCTAAAACGTCGCAAATAATTCCTGGAATTACAGTTAAATATATTGTACAAAATATTATTTTGAAAAGATTAGAGAAGCTCTCGAATACTAAGTGGAGGAATACGAAGGAAGCATGGAATAGCTTATATATTTTGAATTTCTGAACTGATGTGTCCCATTCGAAGCAAATAATATATCTTAACACTTTGTAAATGGAGATTTTTATTGTGTACTATTTGAAAACGAAACTTCACCTTTTGCTTACGGGTAGGACAGCGTCGAGGTTCTTCGTTTGGGATGGACTCTGTCCCACGCGTAAGCAAAAGTTTAAAGTATCAGGTTTTTGAATGGAAATCTATCTCCGTAATTCTTTAATAGTTGCTTTTTATCAAAATACCGTGTTATCAAAATACATGAAAGAATGATATAACGCCCTATTCAAAGTGATATTTCCTTTATATTTAACGTCTTGAATTCATTATGAGCACATTTTATAATACAAATGTTTAAAAATATAATGGAGGACATTTTATTGGTATGTGTTAATTTCTCGGTAAATATTTTACTCCAATGCAATATACAGATAAAATTATTTTGAAAATTCACATTTAAATAGGAAGTAATTCCTCGTTGACGTATAAAACGTAATAATTTATACAGAAGTAACATCATATTTTTTGATAAAGTGGGGGAGGGGATAAGGCTAACAAAAAATCGCTCTTCTATTCGCTTCAGAGGCTTTTTATACAACGGCAATCACATTTTAAAGTTGTTTGTAAATAAATAAAAAAAGCATATGACTCACAAATTACAGTTTATAACAGTCCAAGTTCGTTTGGTATAAAGAAGAAGATAATAATAGATTCTGGGAATTTCAGGAACAGTTTATTTTCTGAATTATTCATTTTGAACACTTTTATTCTTTTATATGCTTCGTAAACGTGACAAGAATGCTATCAAGTAATATGATCTCTTGATATGGCTAAATTTAAAATGCGAGGAAAATATATTGGAAATAAAGGAAGTTTTAAATGCAAAAACATATTAAAGTTTTTTACACGGTTTTATTTACGTTGGTTTCTCTGATTGTTTGTTTGCTTATGTAAAATATTAAAATCAGTTTTTGAACCAATCCTACAGAGCCGTATTTATGTCCTTCATGTCCAGAGAAGAATCATGTCCAAAAAAATTTCATTGTTATGTACATATATATATATATATATATATATATATATATATATATATATATATATATATATATATATATATATATATATCCTATAAAATACCACAATCCAAAGTATAATATAAAAGGTGAAATGAGTATAGGCGCGATTTGCAGCTCTTACCACTCATCTCAAAAATATTACAAAAGAAAGATCTAGGAAATGTACAAGGAATATAATGAAACACAAGGAACAACAGAAACAAATAAAAGAGTGCAAACGGGGTATCAGTAATGTCTAGGGGGATTGTGACCCCTATACCTGGTTAAAGCGTGCTTTTATTCCCGGGAAACACTCCCAGAAACAACCAATCGCCCGAAGCAGCTCCAATCCGTGCGTACAGGAAAAACAGAATCCTAAGGGAATATCAAATCCATAAAATCAAAAGAGAAACTATATAAGAATCATAGGATTTCCCTACTGGAAAAGGGGATCCAGAGTCCATACACATATAAGAATTAAAAGCACAAAGTTACAGTGAAGGAAAAGATTCCAACTAGTCAATTGGCAACAAGTCTTGGAAATTAGCATAAATTACATCATCATTACGCAGTTTTTTACAAAATGCTAAGTAATAAGTTTTTAGAAAGCCTATAGGAAAACCGTTCTTTAATGCTTCCTTTATCAAATGTCTTTCACATATATTTCGCTGTTCATTGGTAGAATTTAATTTACCATATCTTACAAAATGATTAACAATCAAATTTCTCATTACGCCAATACTCATATTACTACTGCAAGGAGTGATGTAATTAATATTACAGTTGAAACTTTTACGTTTATCATACATTCTGTAACATAGATGATCTTGAGGATTTCTATATATTGAGATATCCAAAAATACCACTTCACCATTATTCTCCACAGTTTCAACAAGCTCAAGGTTACCGGGGTAAAAAGTAAAGTCAAATTGAAAGTCTTTATCAAGATGGCCGATCAAGATGTCATCCACGAAACGGAAATACATAATCTCATTGAGAATATATGTACCGTTTTCATAACTGTATAAATATAAATCTGCCAGTAGCGACGAACAGCCACCACCCATAGGTATTCCTTTGATTTGTTTAAAGAAATCAGTGCCATTGAACAAAATGTTCTCAAACAAGACCAATTTTATCAAAAATTTAAACTTATCATAGTCGTAGGATAAAAGTTGAGTATTTCTATTATATGTATCCTTTAAAATATCATAAAGATCCTTTAAATGGATGCAGTTGAATAAATCTTTAAAATCGAAACTCTTAAAATATAACTTGTCCGGAGTTTGTTTCAGACGTGTTATTACGTCATATCCATTATTGATCATTACAGAATCACATGATTTTATCTTCTTCATTACTGGTATTAATATATTAGCTAATATTGCATTTGCCTTTGTCAAATATGAACCACAACCAACCGTGACCGGTCTGAATTTCACTGGCTGTTTATGTAACTTAGGTATAAGTATGTAACTTAGGTATAGTTGTACTTATACCTAAGTTACATAATCCCCTTTTCCAGTAGGGAAATCCTATGATTCTTATATAGTTTCTCTTTTGATTTTATGGATTTGATATTCCCTTAGGATTCTGTTTTTCCTGTACGCACGGATTGGAGCTGCTTCGGGCGATTGGTTGTTTCTGGGAGTGTTTCCCGGGAATAAAAGCACGCTTTAACCAGGTATAGGGGTCACAATCCCCCTAGACATTACTGATACCCCGTTTGCACTCTTTTATTTGTTTCTGTTGTTCCTTGTGTTTCATTATATTCCTTGTACATTTCCTAGATCTTTCTTTTGTAATATATATATATATATATATATACATATATATATACATATATATATATATATATATACAAATATATATATACATATATATATATACATATATATATATATATATATATATATATTTATATATATATATATATATATATATATATATATATATATATACATATATATATATAAATTGAAAAATTTTAATCGAAAATTATGCATAAACTACCGTATGTACAAAAAAACCCATCTCTAGCATATCTGTTACAAATGAGTAACTCTAGACCAAGACTAAGGATAAAGATAGAAGGTAACATATCACTACAAGGGAAAGGTGGATGAAAAGAATAATAGGATACAAAATTCACAATTAAAAGTATATAAATATAAATAAAAAGAAAAAGAAAACACGGCAAAAATGAGAAAAGGCAATAAAAATTAGCTCAAGATAAAAAATTAAGACATAGAGAACAATCAATTGAAACTACACAAAAAATGGCGGTTAGTTCGAAATTGCATTCTCATCAGGACAGCCATACAATTCGAATTAAAACCGATAGAATGGCCAGTTTCTGACAATATATATATATATATATTCTGACAATATATATATATAATATATATAAAATGGAAAATGGAAGTAATTAAAGATTTTGAAGTGTTATAGCATATATGCGCAAAGCAGCTACAAATACTATACACGATATAAATATAAAAAAGTATAAAAAGAATTTTAGAATGGAAAAAGAAGGAAGGCTTAGCGAGAAGCTTACTTAATGGCGGTAAGGAGTTGTGAGCTTACACCCCAGTTGTCAACAAGCTTGTCATAAATGCCGCGGTATTGCACTCCATTTAAGCATGCATTGCAGGAGTGCAATGCCGCGGCATTTATGACAAGCTTGTTGACAACTGCGGTGTAAAGTCACAACCCCTTACCGCCAATAAGTAAGCTTCTCGCTAAGCCTTCCTTCTTTTTCCATTCTAAAATTCTTTTTATACTTTTTTATATTTCTATATATATATATATATATATATATATATATATATATATATATATATATGAAAGTCCGCAAAGAAAGCTGTTTAATATATAAAATCCTGTAAAAAAAAGCTCTCTAGAAAAGCTCTGGCGGTGATTGAGCGGTAGCGAACAGGGGGGCGAGCTCCCGAATACCGAGTGTTGGCAACCGTTAACGAGTTTAAAGAGTTTGCGAAGCGAGATCTGAGGTTGCAGAACTTCAGAGGAGTCCAACAGACGTAATATACCTGCGTTGAAGACGAGGTTGAAGGCCCAGACCACACAGCCAACCCTAAGGCTTGCGGCAATTGAACGTGTGGCCGGTAGTAGATGAGGTTAAAGAACATGCCTCGAATTATGGGAGTTAGGGAGCGTCAGCGAGCTGGGGGCATGTAAGCCACAAAACGCGCAAAAGGTCAAAGCTCGCGAGGGTAATAGAGCTCCCGAACCGAGTTCCGGGGATTGGTGTTGTTGTTGAGACCTAGACCGTCTGACCTACCTAAAAGATGTAAGGTAACTGCTGTTTGGACGGCCGGGAAGTGCCACCCAATTTACACCGGATCCCAGTGGGGAGACATCCACAGTGACCTCCTTCCCCTACCACCAACGTCTCGGAAGGACTTACGAACCGACATGTGTAACATGATAGTACTCCGCGTGAACACGGCCGGGGATTGGTGTGTATCAGGGAAATAGCAGCACAACTCCAACATCTGCGTAGCAGATGTAACCAAAGAGCTGGCGAAGCGAGCTTCTGCGATTAATGAGGGGCATATAACATATGGCCGAATCCTGTGAGTTAGTGAGCGTTAACGATCAATGGACACGAGAATGTCCTGTGCACGGACGGAGTGAATAGGATGAGTGTTAGCGACAGAAAAATGTCCCAAACGGACGTATAAATTCTGCGTAGCAGGTGTAATGAAAGTGTTCAGTGAGTATGATTCGAAGCCTCCCATCTCGCAAAGCGAGTTGCGGGGTATGGTGAACATTGAAGAAAAGTAGGTAAACTAAAAAATGGTTGGTAACCTAACAGGTTACTAACTAAACTCCGCTGACCAAATCCTTTTAAAATAGATTTTCTGACAAAGCTAGCGTCGGACATATGGCATCAAATGGTTTGCAATTTTGCATGATGATATAAAATGCACTACCATGTGTCTCCTCCTATTTCGGATAATATCTTCTATTTTTGAAACAACTAGGGATTACGCCCCCTTCTCGTTGACGTTCACCAACCCCAGTAACTCGATTCTCGAGTCGGAAGGCTTCGCCTCCTAATCTCTGTCCATTCATAGGAGCTTTGTTCCCTGTGTCGGTGATAAACTTCACACTGAATCTTTACCATTGGGGGTGTCCACCTCTTTCGGAATTTCCAATGTGAGCATCAGAGATTAAAAATTGAAATGTCCATCCAATTGTAATCAAAATAGGACGCTACACATGGTAATGTATTTTAAAACATCATACCAAATTGCAAATCACTTAATGCCATAGGTTCGGCATTAACATGAACAGAAAATCCCTATATTTTAAAAGGATTTGGTTAACAGCTACACAAAATTTTTCTAATAGAGATATATCAAAGCATTATTTAGAAAAATTTAATTGAAATTATCAAGGACACGTATCAATTGTGTTTATAGCCACGCCCACATGGTAATGCATTTTAAATCATCATACCAAATTGCAAATCATTCAATGCCATAGGTTCGGCATTAACATGAACAGAAAATCCCTATATTTTAAAAGGATTTGGTTAACAACTACACAAAGTTTTTTAATAGAGATATATGAAAGGATTATTTAGAAAAATTCAATTGAAATTAACAAGGACATATATCAATTATGTTTATAGCCACGCCCACATTTGTCCACACGTAGCATTAGAAGTTTTCTTGGGACACTGCAATAGTACTTATTTGTAATAAATAAAAAAGGAGGGTAAAATTTTAAGCAGATTATTTCATTCCAAATAACCATTTCTAAACGTACTAAAATGACGAACAAAAAAATACGGAAATTGAAACAACTTTTCTGTGTGGATATCAAATTGGCACTAATTCTGCCATTTCATATTTTATTTATAACCCGACATGTCATAGGTATTTTTTCTTTATTTCAACCACTTGAACAGCTAGCTCTAAGTTAAGCTTAAAACGAATGATATTATTCATTCTTCCAACAGAATTTGAGATTATGAAAAATTAAAATTAAATATTTTTGTGTACCATTAATATAAATCAATAATATTTAAATAGTATATTTTATTAAAAAATAATATCGTGCAATAAATAACTAAGACCCTCCAGTTCTTCTGATTCCAGAAAGCTGTGAACAAATATGGTCACAGCAAATTAAAATAGGTAAAAATTTTAATCGCGCAATCTCTTATTTCTAGGATAGAAGGTTACGCGACACGAAAATCAAGTGTGTCAACCGTTAGTTAGAGCAATTAAACTCTTTTATGTAAAGGTCTTTAAGTATTATGTATAATGCACACGATTTAAGTATTTTCTGTTTGGTGTACCTATCTGTGCAATTGTAATTCAGTGTATGCATATGTCAACTATAACTTTTTCCCTATAAATTTATCATAAATTTTTCACTTCAAAATTATATAAAAATAAAAATTTCTATCCGATTGTAACCCAAATAGAACGCGGCACTCAGCAAGGTATTTTAAAACAACATGCCAAATTGCAAATTGGTGCCATAGGTCTGGCGCTAGTTTTGACTGAAAATATATTTTAAAAGGATGTGGTCAGCGGCTGCATAAAGTTTGTTTTTAGGGAAATAGGGAGTGAAATTTGAAGTGAAAATGTCTTTACACTATTTTTGAATAAAAGTTATATTTCCTCTCAATTTCCTTCAAAATCTAATACTTCATTGTTGAAAACATTGTTGCCACCTCAAAAAAGTAATATTTAAATAATTTAGCTTATATTGCTGAAAACTCTGTTATCGTTTAAATATAAAGTAAGATTCAAAATACTGATTTAATGATACGAAGCGCTATTTTTTGTAACTGAATTTTGATTTAGGCTAATTAAATGTTAATTATTAAATTGTGCTTCCCCAGTACTGACAAAGATTTCATAGCTCGAGCTAATTTCCGACACCACTGCGGTTTATTGCTAAACCGTCAAGTTTACGTTTTATAAAGCGAAAACCGGAGGCTGAAAAACGTTAATAAGAGGTGGAGCTCAATGTACTTATTACAGCTGCGTAGCAGGTAGGGAGAAACAGCTTGGAAATGGTTATTAAGCCGATGGTTAGTGAGCGGAACGAACTCCAGAGGTTGGCAAGCTGTAGGGATTGGGACCAGGCGGAGTAAAAGAGAGTTCCGGGGTAGTAGGCGAGCTTCAAAGAATATGGAACGAAGTTCTAACGAATGTAATACGCTTGTGCACTGAATTTCGAACAAACGGCAAAACGTACAGTTCTGAAATTTAACATATGAATCCGTAGATGTAAAAGACGAGTATAGAATTTTGATTTAGGCTAATTAAATAGTAAATAGTTGAATTTTAAATTCCCAGTATTAGTAAACATTTCATTGGTCCCGTCAATTTCCAAATTCTTTATGACTGGTTTATGACAAAAAACCCTCTACGTCAAAAAACGGTAGATCACAACGTTACTTAGTACACTTGGTACAATTGTCCATATTGACCTTACTAATATTTGCACTTTACGGGTGGGGTAAAATAGATCGCTAACCAAGAACCGGAGGGGGGAAGAACGGTAACGATCAACAGGCGGAGCTCGGCGAGCGTATTGTACCTGCGTAGCAGGCGCGCTATAAAAGCTCGAGAAACGAGTTCCGACGGTTAGTGCGACGCATTGAACAGGGGGCGAATCCCCCGATTTCCAGGAATTAACAACCGTCAGTAAGCTGGAGGGTAGAGCAGAATGAATGAGTTCGAGAAGCCAGTTTGGGTGGTTGGTGAGTGTCAACAAACAAGGAGCGAAACCCCAAAGGTTGTAGTACGCGTGTATAGCAGATATAAAGGAAGAGCTCGAAAATTAAAATTTAACACTGATATTTTATTTTCAATTTCTTATGTAATTTTAATTTCAGTCATTAGATTTCGAATAAAATTATTAAAATTACATAAATTATATTCTAAAACTAAAATGCAGTTCTGTCGATTTTTTTCCGATAAAAAATTTTGAACAAAAATGTGTTTTAGCTTAAAATTTAAAATTAATATATGAATAAAACTAATTATTGTCTTTGAATTTATGTATGCTAGTATTCTAAAAATCTTAACTTTTATTTTAAAATTGTAAAATTTTAAAAATATTATTTAATCTTACTTTGATTATTTACTTCGATTATTATGTAGATAATTTCTTTGATAATTATCTACATAATAATCAAAGAAAATAAACAATGTCTATGTACGTAATAGAAAGTTTAATCACATTGAAATATTTTGAAAAACACTATTAATTGTGGCATGTGACATGTTTGTTTTACTACCACTGCAGTCAAAAATAACTGATATAAATTAACTGGCAAAATGAATGAAATTATAACTTAAATGAATAACTTAAATAGATGGATAACTTAAATTGAATTTTTTAAGCATTTTTTCAATAAGGAGCCGTTTTCTCATTTCAACCTAATTGATAAATTTATTATTAAAATATTTTAATATATGGACAACTATCATTATTAGTAATCGTTAATTTAGAGTTACCGGAAAAATAAGGTAATTGTGTACGAAATAATTTTACATGTTATCATCCGAAAAACGTTAAATGTACGATTCAACGTTTAAAACACTGCACCGTGGATCTTATACGTCATTCATTTTTTCACAGCGAAAGAAGTAAATTCATTGCATTATATAAGGAAAGTCGTGTTTTCTATAACATTTTCCCTACTCAAAATTAATAACCACTCTCTCTGATTAACACTGCTTGAAAAATCACGACCCTCTCTCTCTTGAAATCATTTCATTTATTTTATCGCATTCGTTGACTTTCCTCCTTGCAGCCACATCATTTCTCCTGAGGTTCAGATATGCCCTCCTTGCTCTCTATGGAACGTCCTCAGTATGATGTCGTATATTTGCATTATTGGCTCTTTTAGTTTCCGATGAAGTTTGGTTTAAGTCTTGACCCTAGGATATTTTGCCCCAACCACACCTGAATTTGGCGAGCGATATCAAAATTATAAACACTTTAGATGCTTATATCTCCAAAACTGATAGATAAAAATGTAAAAAAAATTTCGGAAACATGGTACCATTAAGTATATATAAAAGCAGTTTAAATATTTCAGTATTTTGAACGTATTTTTCAAAAAGCTTAAACGTTTTTGTTCAAACATATTTCTGCTTTTACTTACTTTCACTCGAAATCTCTTCTAAACTATAAAAGATAAATATAAACAGTAAATGACAGACATGTTCAGTAGGCATTACAGTTTCTACATTAATAATTTATTTGCAGTTTAAATATTTTCAAGGAACGTCTTACTAATTTAAAGAAGATTGAAAATTTTTCGTTTTAATTTTGTAATGCTTATAACACAACTTTAAAATTAAAAGAGCGAGCTGTAAATAATACACAAGAATTAGTAGCTCTTTTAAATCCCTACAAGTGTACATAATTGGATTTTGGAATCAAGCTCTTAGTCGATCTGGGTTTTCCAATGGGTGGGAAAGCTGTAATACTTGACATGTTACGATTATTTCAGGTCAATCTCTTTACTTACGCACTGGTGAAATATTAGTGCATAAGCATGAGATATGTTGTTTTATTTTAAAGAAATAAGGAAGTGAAGTGAAACTTAAGATGTTTAATCATCGATGAGGTTTGGCGAGAAAATGGAAGAATGGAATGCTAATACGTATTTATGTCAGGCAAGTTTATAGATTCGCCTAAATCTTAAATTTCGTCATAGATAATATATACGTTTAGTTTATTTGAATAAAAGCAAATTAATAAAATAATTTGATATCATGATGTGAATTTTATAGTCGGGGTGTCCGGCTGAAATCAGAACGGAAACTAAAAGCTATGAATAGTTTTCGAGTAATTTGTGGCTCTTTAAAACTCTTTTGAAAATGTAGATGTAATTTCTATAATCGGTGTATCCGGCTAGAATCAGAACGAAAACTAAAAGCTATGAACAGTTTTTGAGTAGTTTGCAGCTCTTAGAAAATATTTTGAAAACGTGAATGTGAATTCCATAGTCGGGGTATCCGGTTATACCTAAAATATTATAATTTATAACCCTTTGAAACTATTTTCAAAATGTGGCCAATCAATATTTTAATATTTTGAACTGCTTTAAAAATGTCTGGAGAAGACATTTCACATGCAAACAGATATATTCACATGCAAACAGATACAGAATAGATAAACAATTCACGCAAAGCAATTCAGTTCCGTAGGTCACTGCTGAATTTTTCCTAATTTTTAAAAAATCCTTAAAACATTTACTTTTTATATCACCTTGCAGCAATTTTATTTATACATTTTTTTTATCATTTTTGGAACAATCTTCCTTGCCCAGTGCCTTTAACAACTGTTAAGAAGATGTAATCTACTGGAAGTAATTGCAAAGGAGGTGTTTTTTGGAGAATCGTTGATCGGATTTGTGAAGAATTATTGGAAAACAGGATGAATTTCCGCCTAATCGATATTTTACATTCTCTAAGTGTGTTCAGAAGTTTATAAAATGGATCTTTTTTATTTCATAAGAATGTAGTATTTCAAATTCGTTCTGTAATCGGTATTTGTGTTTCGAAACATAAAAACATAAATTTAAATAATTTGTCTAAATGCTTATTGTTACATATTTATACATATATTTAGTTCTGATATAGTACTGCATAATAACTGTGTCAATTATATTTTAAACTAGGGGTTCTTTTTTTTTGCTTAATTCAACATTTGAAAGTTGATAATATTAATATATATAGAGAGAAAATTTATATTTAGAAAATCAATCAGGCTTAAAATCATTGTCTACATTGAGACATTGAGGTCTATATGGCATTTGGTTATTATTTCCCTCAGTTTCGTTATAATTTATGTTTGGTTTTATATTAACCACTTCTAACTGATGCGATTAAGTAAACCAATAGACGAGTCAAGAAACATCTGCAGTCTTGGTATGGCGACTGGATAAGTTTCGGACTGCGAGCAAGTAATGGAAGCTGGGTAATAGAGACTGCGTACCGTCCTGGTAGTAGACTGGGGGACAGGGATAGTCCGGCTGAAGTCAGTGGGGAGCGGAAAATAGCTAAGAGCGGGAGTCGCCAAGAGTCGATTCGCTGAGTGAGAGAGAAGGATGGAATGTGCAAGTCCTTGGAACCGGCACTTGCACAAACGGATTTAAAATTCACAAACACACACAAAATTCACACATTTTTAAACGGATTTAAAATTCACAAATTGCTTCGAAAATTTTAGGTAATATTCAAATTGTTCCATAAAATATATAAAAAAAATCAGCGAAATATATTCAGTAGTTTTTTAAATAAAAATTAAAATAATAATAACATCTCTTATATTAAGCGATCACATGACCATGATATGAAAAGATCACGTGACCCACTATGGCATCCATCTTGTCTCAAAATCTTAATTTTTAAAGTTCTTTTTAATAAGGATAAAGTTGTTATGTTAGCGTCTATTTCCTCGGATGAAGAATGCTGAGATAAAAGTAATGAAACATTTTCAGAACGAAAACTGAGACTGATGAAATGTGTGTGATATAATATGCTGTTTATATATATCGAGTTTTTCATCGAGTGTCCAATAGAATATAAAATCAACGGTTGATCGTAACAGGGAAGTGAAACATGAGAAATAATCAGTACACAGACTGAAAAATAGTTCCACTAAGGCTTCTAAATATGCAGGCAGACGTAACCGCCATTTTGTTTCCAACCGGTCCATTCTGTTATCGTCTTCCGGTGCTAATCAATGGCTCGCGCATGTTACATGGCTGATCTTTGATATGCAAATTATCTGTAATATCAGTGCTTCTGATTTCAACAAATTGTACCAAACATTCAAGAAAATAGTCGACTATGTTTTGATTTCCTTGATATCCCAAGAAAAACAAGAAAGTAAATATATTTTCGCCATGTTCAGTCATCGCTTCAATTGGTGTTTAGGATTGCAGCTGTTGCGCCAGCTTGTATATTTAGGAGCCTTAAGTTCACCAACCGGAACAGATAATTTCATAAAAATGAAGAATTTTATTTTTTATACGAATCTATGCCCCAGTCGCAAATGTCAATTAGTGAAATTAAATTGGGGTTAAAGAATTTTAGCCTGTATTTTTTTATGAAATATTCACTGATATATTCCAATATTTGTTATTAGGTATATTTTGTACGATTGCAAGAGCCCAGAAAACAAATAATTATTCAAAATTAAATCGTATCAAATTTGTAAAAACCCATCAAATCCATTTTTCTGCTATTAGTTTTGTCATTTTTCTGATAAATCCAGTGAAACATTTTGCACACTTACTGTGAGACCAGAAATTGTTCTCACATGTGATGAGACACTTTTATGTGAGTATTTATGGTGGCCAGAACGGCAAACAAACTTGTAGTCTGGCTGACACCAAGGTTTATTACGACTTGAACCTAAAGGTCAGAAGACTATAAATTTAGGGGTGCCATACCAGAGGGGCTGAGCTGGGCCGTACTAAATGTGCAATGGTGCCATTGGGTAAGGAGTAGCCAGTAAGCGCCAAAAAGAAGTAAAGGCGGAGTTACTCCCCCTCATACACACACACCGAGGAAAACCACAGCATGTGACAAGAGAACGAGATCAGACTTTGACGAAGAAAGTAATAGAATATCAGAGAACGTGATCAGACATTGGAATATAAAGACCAGAAATAAGATACATATACCAGAAATAAGACAATCATGATTTTTGACTTAAAAATGAGATATACTAAGATGACTTAAGAAAGATGCTGGTGAACAGTTGTTCAGAGTTGACTGCTGCAGATATGTTATGATGACTTGTGGATAGAACCGCCTAATAGCATGAAATAAGTGGAGTGTTTAAGTTAGCAGTATTCAATGAAGTTACGAGTGGGCATTACACTTCGAGTTGATGCGTGTAACAACAGACGAGATTGACCAAGTGCTGCTAACAAGGCCCAGATTGAAGGTATGTGTTCATCAATCATCCACAGGTTAATAAATACGTTAGGTATATGGTTCAGGGTCTCACATGCTCTCCTCTCACATTCTATCTTAATAAATAATTAATAGGAAGAGTAGTTAATGCATTGGAATTGAATAGGTATTTTGTGTCTTTAATAAATGTTATTGTTGAGTTTAAATTGGTCTAATCTTTTTAATAATTAATAATATTCCTTTACAGGACTCACACGAAAAGTAAAATAATTGGAGGGTTTATAGCGGCACAACATAGCAATGTACATTAAATATAATTCCACTATATGAATTTACGGCAATGTTAAGATGATTAATAATAATTAATGTTAATTTTAAAGTTATACTTTAAGTTTCTTCTTTTTCGGTTGCCACACTTAACTACATCTTAAATCTCAACAATAGGAAGTATATTGAATAACATGCATTCTATGAGAATAAAAGTAACCAAAAGAATAAGGATATAAGATGACTAAGTAACAACAGTTTACAATTTCTAAAATGTTATAAATTCCCAAGTAGCATCAAGAAAGCCTTCAATTTCTTCTTAAATACAATTTATTAACTGTGAAACAAATTATTTCCTAACAGGATGGCCAAAATATCCCAATCCGGACCAAATCCGAGAGATGCAAGTTATCTACTTAAACATGTATTATTTATTTATTTAACAAGGAAAAGTACTTTACAGTACAGGGTAGTGCAGTTTCCTGATAAACAACTAGATACATATTTTCATGGTGTCGTGTATTAAATTAGAAACAGTTCACGAAGTCAACAAATTTAAAAGAGCAAATGAATTTCGAAGAGCAAGATTCTAAATTATAATACTCGTCAGCAGGATATTCTTTTAAATTGTAATGAAATAAGTAAAATTCTTGTAATAAGAATTTTTTTAAATTCAAACATTGCTTAATTTTTCGAAAGATTCAGAAAAATGCTTATTTTTAAATCACAAACCTAGGATTGTTCTATGTTCCTATTACTTTTTTATAACGCCCCTTCTCCAATACTCTTAAAAATTTCTGTAAAAATTCAATCTACTGGAAACAATTTTTATGGTTTCTGCATTTCGGGGTACAAAAGATATAATTTGTGGAAGATAATAAAAAAAAGAAAATAAGCTTCTTTTAATCAATGTTTTAAATTCTTTAAATGTGTTCAGAGGTTTATAAAAGTTAAAAACCTTTCTTTATTTCATTGGAATACAATGTCCCATAATAGTGAAGGTATTTTTTTCTTATCTTGAAAGAAAGAACTAAATGATTAATTTAATTTTCTAATACAAGACTTTTGATTTATTGCAAGTGCCATACAGATACACATGCCTAAATCTATTTCTACATTTACAAATATTTTGTGTGATTTTGAATTTTAAAAAGGAAACCTTGTAATTCAATTGAAAGTTATTCATAATATATATGACGAAAACGTGTTAGTATAGTAAGTTTTCTAGCTGGCATTAAAGACATCGGCTATCTCATGGTGATAGTGCATTAATATACTCAAAATGGGTCATTGTATGATGTTATCTGCAATGATAGTGAAATGACATTTTCAAAACCGTTGCAGATAATGAAACATAGCAGAGTTGGCCAGTGTCGAAAATACATGTATTTGAAGTACATTTCCAAAATACATTTGTATTTGTATTTTAAACTGAAAAAACTAAAGTATTTTGGTAATGTATCGGAAAATACATTTTGAGAGTATTTTGTGTTTTCAAAGTACTCAAAATGCATTTCTTCAGATCTATTCTATGGAGATTAAACAGCAGATGAACGATTCCCAAAAGAGAAAAAGGCTAATTAGTCATTTAATTTGTTTGTCGGAGTTAATCTAAACATCCTTTTTCAACCTGGCGCCGATAAAGATGATAATTAATGGGATTGTGATGGCCTATAAAAATATAGTTTATGTTAAACTTTACGTTTATATTAGAATTATATAATGATGTTGTTTGGCAGATGGCACCTTCCTTTCTGTCTATGTGAGTAAAGGAAAGGGACAAGAAGAGAGCGTGAAATTGCAATCTTTGTAGGAACAGAAACATATGCAATCCAGGTTCTGATGTGCATTGTATATATTTTAAAATAAATTGAGGAGATGCAATGTAGTTAGTTATTGCAAAGACATGCGAAAAGAGGGAAGACACTGCTGCTTGTAATACAAATGTATTTAGGGAATTAAGGAATACGACGAACATGGTATGCAGTATAAGTATTGCTGACTATGGGAAAATATGAGAGAATGTCAATTATGCAAACCAAAATGCGTGGTTATATATGAGACTTTTGAAACCACAACGAATTTTGAAACGTATCTAAAGATAAGATTTTAGTTTTATGCCGTAGTACCACGATTTCACGCTTGTTTATCCTAGTCCCTTGGAATTCGTTTAATTTCGATTGTGCTATAGCATACAATAAGTTTTATTGGTAGCAAAAAATCTGTCATATTATTACTTTCTGTATATAAAGTTTAACGTATAAGGAAAGTATTGTGACGGGGTCGAAAATTCGAATTCCAGTTTTCGACAGGAGAGCATGTTTCAAGAATCCTTGAACATAAATCAAGCGTTTTTAAATTGATGTCTGTGTGCATGTGTGCGTGTGTATGTGTGTGTTAGTGAGACTGGGAAGACGATGTCTGATGAATGGAGCGATTCGATAGAAATTTGGTACAAAAATTACAATCCGTAAATACTGGAGGCCAATTGTTTTTACACGCATTCGAATGCTTAGAAACCCCCCAAATTTTCAAGTGAAATTATGAAAAAAATCATCAAAAACGTAAAACCTTTAATAAAGTTACATAAGTCAACATTTTTTATGTAATTTTTTATTAAAAAACGATTGACACAAACTTTAGAACACTAGCAGGAACCGTTCTCGAGATATTGAGCATTTTTCAAATAAATTTATCAAAAAACCACATAAAATAAAAAAAAATATTAACGGATAAATTTATGGGAAATATGTTCACTTTTCATATGTATTATCATGCGATAAATTTGGTGACATCATTGTCGTGGATCTAGCTCATCATCATTCATGAGAAAAGGTACTTTGAGTAATAATTTTATAGTTGGAAGCCAATAATTATTTATTTACTATAAGAATAACTTATTTTTCCGTCAATAACGCTTGACGAGATTTTGGTGACTTTTTTTAAATATTGCCAAATTAACGAAAAGGTTGCCGAATTGATAAAAATGACGACTAATTGTCGAAAATTCAATATCTTGGTAAGAATATAAGAATCTACGTGTATTGCACAATTTTTCCATCTTGGTGAAATTTTGGTGACGAATTTTTCGGAATATTTCCAACTTTTTAAATGTTGCCAAATTGACGAAAATGTCACCCCATTGATGATAAAAATTCACCAAATTGATAAAACTGGGGCTGAATCAATGAAATGACGACTAATTGATGAAAGTTCGATATCTTGGAAAGAACATAAAAACAGACTATAAGAATAACCCATTTCTTCGTCCGTAACTCTTGGCGAGAAATTTAACGGGACGTCGCCAACTTGGTGAGTTTTTCTAAATGCTGTCGAAGTGGCAAAAATGTTGCCAAATTGATAAAAATGACACCAAATGCGAAGTAACGTTCCTGAAATTCTGATTTTCGTCGAATGACGAACGTACCTTCTAGTATATAAGAAGTACTTTTATCTCCGTTTATCTGTATCACTTGCCGATACATTTGGCGAATAATCTAACGAGTGTCGCCATCTTAGCGAAATTTCACTCCAGATTAACGAAAATATCGTTAAAGTTAATGAAAATAACGCCTAATTAATTATTAAAATATTTTAATATACGAATTATATTTATTATTGAGGATGCTATCAATATTGATAACTGGTAATTTAAAGTTGTGTGAAATATAAGTTATTTGGGTACTTTGAAATAGTATTACCTGTTGTCATCCGGAAAATAGGCAAATGTACAATTCAACGTTAAGATCACAGTACCGCGTGTCTCATACATTGTTACTTTCCTTATATACATAATGTATAAAGAAAGTATTGTGACGGGGTCGAAAATTCGAATTCGAGTTTTCGACGGGAGAGCACGTTTCAAGCATCCCTGATCACGAATCAAACATTTTTGAAGTGATGTCTGTGTGTGTGTATGTGTGTGTGTGTGTGAAAGTATGTGTGTGTGTCAGTGAGTCTGTGGAGACGATAACTGACGAACGAATGTACCGATTCGAACCAAATTTGGTACAAAAATCACAATCCGTAAACACTGGAAGCCTATTGTTTTTATATGGAATCGAATGTTCAGAACCCCCTAAATTTTCGAATGAAATTTTGAAAAAATCGTCAAAAAATCAAATCCGCTAATAAAGTTACGCAAATAGACATTTCTTATGTAATTTTTCATTAGGAAACGATTGGCATAAATTTTAGAACGCTAACATGGACCGTTCTCGAGATATTGTACATTTTTAAAAAAAATTATGAAAAAGTCACATAAAAAAAAAAATTCCTATTGAGAAACATGTTCACTTTTCATATGTAATACTATGCGATAAATTGAATGACATCATTTTCGTGGATCTAGCTCGTTCCATTCATGAAAAAATATTCTTTGAATAATACTTTTGTATTTGAACGCCAATAGTCATTTATCTGCTGTAAGAATAACCTTTTTCTTAGTGCATAACGCTTGGCGAGATTTTGGCGACGAATTTGGCGGAATGTCGCCAACTTGGCGACTTTTTTGAAATGTTGCCAAATTAATGAAAATCTCGCCAAATGTATAAAAATGATGCTAAATCAATGAAAATGACGACTAATTGTAGAAAATTCAATATCTTGGAAAGAATATTAGTATCTACTATAAGAAAAACCTATTTTTTTACTGTAAAAGTAGTAAATTCATTACATTATATAAGGAAAGTCATGTGTTGCCCACATCAGATTTTTTTTAACTGTAAAAAGAGTAAATTCATTATTGTATTATATAAGGAAAGTCGTGTGTTGCCCAGATCGGATTTTTTATTTTTAGGTAACGTGTTTCCTTAAAACTTTTATTTCTCAGGATTTGCTATAGATAGAGCTCAGATGATGACTGTTTTGAAGTTAGCATCATATTACAAAGGGGTTGGAGGTTTACTACGGATTTTCACTTTCTGTTCTTTTTCATTCCTGTTTCAAATACTGTCATTTTAATTGAAACGTTTATATCTCAATTGGCTATAGACTGAGCACAGATGATAACTGATAATATGGATTCCGCTTCAAGTAGGTTGGTTGACTAAGAATATTTACTTCCGGTTTCTTTCTCACATCTGGTTCAAAAAATATTCTTAAAACATATATTTCTCAGAATTGACTATAGAAAAAGATAATGCATGCTATGGATTCAACATCAAATTCTGGAGCTAATTAGGGGGTTTACTAAGGATTTGCACCCTCAGCTCCTTTTCCACGTCCAGCTCAACAAAAAGTTATTGAAACTTAATTTCTTAAGATTGATATAGATAGAGCTGAGATGATGACATATGAATTTAACATAAAATTCGGGAGATGGTTAGGAGTTCACTAAAGATTTTCACTTCTGTTTTTTTTTCTTTTTTTTTTTTACTTTCCTTCTATACAATAATGTATAAGGAAAGTATTGTGACGGGGTTGAAAATTCGAATTAGAGTTTTCGACGGGAGAGCACGTTTCAAGCATCCCTGATCACGAATCGAACATTTTTGAAGTGATGTCTGTGTGTGTGAGTGCGTGTGTGTGTGTGTGTGTGTGTGTGTGTGAAAGTGTGTGTGTGTGTGTGAAAGTGTGTGTGTGGAGACGATAACTGACGAACGAATGGAGCGATTCGAACAAAATTTGGTACAAAAAGTATAATCCGTAAACACTGGAAGCCTATTGTTTTTATACGTAATCGAATGTCCAGAACCCACCTAAATTTTCGAATGAAATTTTGAAAAAATCGTCAAAAAATCGAAACCTATAATAGAGTTACGCAAATAGATATTTCTTATGTAATTTTTCATTAGAAAACGATTGACATAAATTTTAGAACCCTAACATAAACCGTTCTCGAGATATTGCACATTTTTCAAAAAATTATCAAAAAATCATATAAAATAAAAAAAATTCTATTGAGAAACATATTCACTTTTTATATGTAATACCATGCGATAAATTTGGTGACATCCTTCTCGTGAATCTAGCTCGTTCCATTCATAAAAAAAGATACTTTAAGTAATACTTTTGAATTTGAACGCCAATAGTCATTTATCTTCTGTAAGAATGACTTATTTCTTCGCCCATAACGCTTGGCGAGATTTTGGCGACGAATTTGGGGGAATGTCGCCAACTTGGCAATTTTTTTAAATGTTGCTAAATAAACGAAAAACTCGCCAAATGGATAAAAATTACGCTAAATCAATGCAAATGACGACTCATTGACGAAAATTCAATATCTTGGAAAGAATATAAATATCTATTATAAAATTAATCTATTTTTTTTTACTCTAAAAGTAGTAAATTCATTGCACTATATAAGGAAAGTAAGTCATGTGCTGCCCACATCAGATTTTTTACTTTAGGCTCAAAAATTTCTAATTTCTAAGAATATCTACAAAGCTTAGATGGAGATTACACTTCCTTTTTTTCTGAAAATCCATATTACTGTACAAAATATGTATATAAAAGAGAATTAAAATGCTTAATAGTCTGTCGAAAATGAAGTGTGCAAACCATATTTGCCACAATATGATGGTTTCTTCATAAATTTCTAGTTTTTAACACTTTACAACATAGTTTAAAAGTGTTTATTAACACTTTACAACATAATTGAAAAGTGTTTATGACTTTGTTCATTCTATATGTCTGTCTGTCTATCCGTTAGCAGGATAACTGCCGTATAAATGACTTCATCAAAATGAAATTTTAGTATGCTGTTCAGACGGTCTATGGAACCTATGGGAATATAAATGAATAATATTACCGAATTAGTTTTGATTGAATCTGGGTTGTAAAAATGAAATACATTGAACGCTATGGGACCTAATTTTTCAAACATTTTTTAAGCGAATTTATAATAAATTCAAAAATTGCTTCGAAAGTTTCAGGAAATATTCAAATTATCCCATAAAATATATAAAAAAATTTGAGCACAATATACAGTAGTTTTTTAATTAAAAACTAAAATATTAATAATTACACCCTTTATATGAAGAAATCACGTGACCCACTTCAAAATAAAATATGGCATCCATCTTGTGTCAAAATCGTGATTTTTCAAGTTCTTTTTATTCATATTTAGTGTTGTATCTGTCCTAAAATCGCTAGGTTTTTGCTTAAATTCTGTGCATCTACATTCTGAAACAACGCAATTACATTATATTTCAGTTTAATGATCATAAAACTTTGATTTCAGTTAAATTTATTTCTGCAACGAAGCCTAAATGTAGAAAAATGTAGAATGAGTTCTATAAGAATTGTTGCATTTCATAAATGCAAAATTATATAGCTCATGAAGTCTACAATATAACTGATATGAATGAAACTTTCATTGATTTTACATAGAGAATGACGATTTTGTCGATGGAGTTTTAAGCATAGAGTTAAATTAATTGTACCTCCATGGTTTAAATTTTTAAATAAAGTAAATTACTGTAGTATTGTGCTGAATGAAAGGAATGGAAAAAGTGTATGAATGAAATATTTAGTACTTTTTCATAGAGAGCCAGTCGATTTATATTTCAATGACGTCATTTGAATAAAGTTTATGTTCTTCGATGAAGTTTTAAGTTTTTAAATATAATAAATTATTGTAGTATTGTGATAATTTAAAAAATATTACCGAGGAATGTATCGCATTTTATAGATGTTTAAATAAAATAGCATTGGAGTTGGAAAGTGTTTCATAATCAATGATTTATGCATGATTGATCTTTCTTGTTTATTATATGTTTGTCTGTTATATAAAATGTGTCCTCCCATGGATTCATTTATTTTCTTTATTTACTTTTACTTTATTAACTTGGAGATTTAAAATTTCAAAGAGTTTAGTCTTTTAAGTCATACATTTTCGATACAGTCTAATCCCTTTAAAACGCCAATATTATTATTTAACAAGCACAAAAGGTTTGTTGATTTCCATTAAAATGTACACATAAATATTAATTTTCATTGAAAATTCAATCCCGTCCAATACACAGCAATGTTAATTTTTTTTTAAATATGTTTTGTATTTTGAATGTATTTTGAAAATATATGTAGTTTGAATTGTGAATTTTTAAAATTTGAAAAGTATTTTGTATTTTATGCCCTAAAACCTATGTATTTTGTATTGTGTATCGAAAATACATTTTCAATGTATTTTGCGTAACTCTGGACATAGCATACGATTTGATTTATTCTGTTCGGATTAGAAATATATATATATATATATATATATATATATATATATATTACAGGATTAAATTCAACGGTATTCAAACAGCGAGTCTCATTTACTAATGATGGTTTATTTTCTATTCACATAGCAGTTAAATTGACACTGAAATCTCCATTAGTTATTGTTAATAGCTAACTAGTATTTTCCTACACTGCTGAATATTCGCAATTAGTTTTCTCAGTCGGCAAAACGCAGATGTCATATTTCGCATTAGTTCTTTAAACTGTTAATCTTGCACTCTGCCAAAAATTAAATCAAACTACTATTGTTAAAATTCGTAACTACTTCGTTATTGTTAAAATTGTTCCTAGCTCCTAAGCTAAAATAACAGATTAAACTGCTATTGTTAAAATTCGCAAATTCTGTTTTCTCCGGTCGTTAGTTGATAGCAGATTTTAAAATAGTGTGGCAAATACTTTACGTTCACAAGTACGAGTATCTATGATTTTGTTAACGAAAAGAAATAACAATATCACGTTGACATATATATTAGACAGCATTTTATTGTATGTGACGAATTAGGGGGTTATTAATCTCATCCTTGGCGCTAAAAAGCATAAGACGATATTGTGTTATCAGTAGGGCTATGTGGTTTGCTGAGAAGCTGTTAATCAGTCACTTTGCAGTTAATATTAAGCGCTTTCGTCAGTTTTATTCGATATGCTTAGCGTAGAAGTTAACAGTGTTTTCCATTTTATATTGCTATGGAAGAAAAATTTCAAATTAACTATTAAATAATATTTTTCTTTTAAATATCTTGAATAAAAAAGCATATGTTTTGAACTCATTTTAGGAAAATGGAAATAAAAAGGGACTCTAATGGAAATAAAAAGGGATGCTAAAAGTGTTCTCAATTATCTTCGATGAATTATAAAATGCTACCGCTTTTAATAAATAACATTATATTGTAACTAATATTATTATTCAAATTCTACTGTTTTAGCTTTTCAATTCGAATTGTTTTCTAAGTTCAATTATTGCAAATGTGCTTTAGGCATTGCATTTTGGAAATATTGTAATTTTTTCTTGTGTTAAATTTTATTTTTTAACTACTACCATGAAGTATTATTTTCAATTTTCTGTTTATAATTCCAGGGTATGTATCCTAGAGTATTAATACAAATATTAAATTTTGAAGCTTTATATATGTCATAACTCTTAGAATCCACCAAAAGCGGACTTTTCTAGACTAAAACTGATTTCTTTAATATCCACAAAAATGATAGAGTGCCACGTAGAAAATGTTTTTGCTGACATCGCAGGCGTCGGCTATTTCGTGCTGAAGAGTATTAAAATGTGCGAAACCTGCCCAAGGATTCTGGCATTTAGAATGGGGACGTGAACTTTTACATAAGTCAAATCAATGTTCAAATCAAGACATGAACCTTTTGTTTCTAATGGTGTAATTACTTTGTCTTTTTGTTCTTTCTTACCTGAGAAATTGTTGATACTACTACTACATTACTGTATGCTGGATTTTTTATATAGTTTTTACTTGACATGCATTTGTTGCTCTTGCCACAACCAAAAGGACTGGAACACAGTTGTGAACTTCTAAAGTTGAATGATATTCAACTTTGATAGAATTTCGCGTATGCGATTTTATTTTCATCCTTCTGGTATAAATGTATAATGTTTAGCGTATATCGCGTAATCACTCCATACTGTATGCAGTTCAGTATTTTTGAATAATTTAGATTCTGCAAACCCATAAAGTAAATAATATAAAATATGACCACAAAAAATAGCAGTTAAAATTAGCAGCTAATCAAATTTAACAATTACAATTAGCAATTACAAAACAGTTATAACTACATTTTACTATAAAAATACCGTTTCATAAAGAAAGCGTAAAAAGTCAAATTTATTCCTTTATATAATTTATAATTCATCGGTTTATAACATTTGCGAGGCTTGTAGTCAGACGGGAATAGTGTAGAAACTCCAAATTTGTAAAACACTATTTTAATTCAGAGATTTATAAATAATTCATTTCTGCACTGTTTTGAAATCAGTTGGATATAACCGAATGTGCAAAATCTGTACACAAATAAATAGTTTCAATTTAAACAGTCATTAAAGGTCGCCGATTTATAATAACTGCTATTATCTAACCCCAAACAATCTAAATTTTATTGCATTTATCTTTCAGTGAGGTCTTAATAAACAATTATTTCCAATGAAACGAAACAAATTTGGAAAATCTCACAATCTTAGGTATAAAAAAGATGACAGAAAGCAGATATTAAAATTTGAAACGGTCTAAATTGTTCCATATCGACAGTGTTTGATCTTTTAAAAAACGGCACGTATAATGTTGGTATGTCTAAAAACTGTAAGAGGAGGAGCAACTCCTGTCGAAGCGGCACGAAGAATATCAGTTATTGATTCAACTCCCTTGAAATTTTTCATCTCCATCGAAACTTGGAATTTTTCATTTCAAAATATCTCCCATGCAAGTGTCGGTAAAAATTTAACATTTAAGAAACGTTTTCAATGTGTCAATCCTTTAAATCGATATTTTGGCTAAAAATACTCTCATGCTGTTTCACTGTAAATGATTACTCGGCTTCAAACAGGTAATTTTTTAATGACTTTGGAAAAAGCCTTCTTACATAGCTTTAGATTAGTATTTTTTAAATGAAGGATAAATGTATTAAGCTTAGTACAGCAATTTAAAAAATTAATTTTCACACAATAGTTAACTAGCTTTGTCCCATGTGTATAAGCATTTTCGTAAAACCAAAACATATATTCATGAAGATATAAACGTTTCTTTAAAAAAAAACAAATTTTGTTAAAAAACAATTTGCAAATTTGCTTACAATATCCATAGGTTATAATCAAATTTCACGAAACTTACAGAACATTTGTCAACGTCCAAGAAAAACATTATATTTCAATTGAAAATTAAAGCATTGAATATACGATGAGATATAAGCATTTGAGGAAACAAAGTTTTTACTGCGCAGATGCGAAACATAGCAATAGTTTTCTTTCATGATTTTGTAGTGAATACTGTAGGACAACTTCTATAAAAAATCCACTGGAATATCGTGAAAATTCACAATGATATCCACGATATAGTGATCAGTTTTCTCTGACTCTCTGAAGGTACCTGGATGATAAGGGGGTTTCCACAAATTGACATTTTACAAATTCATCGGACACCCCTGTTCTGAAAATGAACTAGTCCAATTTGAAGCAAAAGATACAGGTGTCCAGATAGTTTTGATCAGATCGTGTATATGTATTTAGTATATTAGTGAATTGTATTTACTCCAGTTTAACTATCCTATTATTCACCATTTAAAATGTCAATTTGTGGAATTCCCCTTATCATGCAGGTACTTTCAGGGAGTCAGAGAAAAACTGATCATTACATCATCGATATATTTGTGAATTTTTACGATATTCCAGTGAATTTTTTATAGAAGTTGCCCTACAGTATTCACTATAAAATCATGAAAGAAAACTATTGGTATGTTTCACGCCTGTGCAGTAAAAAATTCAAATGCTTATATCTCATAGTATATTCAATGATTTAATTTTCAATTGAAGAACTCTAATGTTTTTCTTGTAAGTTGACAAATGTTCTGTAAGTTTCGTTTAATTTGATTAAAACCTATGGATATTATAAGCAAAAAACATGTAACAAAATTTTTTTTTTTTTTTAAAGAAACGTTTATATCTTTATGAATATACGTTTTTGTTTTACGAAAATGCTTATACACATTGGACAAAGCAAGTTAACTATTTTGTGAAAGTCACAAACTTTTTCCAGCTTTTTATGATACAGTGTGATCAAATGTATTTTTCCTCTTTTTCAATATCTTGGCACAAATTAGCGAAACTTTTCTGGAAGGTGTGCGTTCAAGCATGTTCTTCACATCGCCAAAATTACAGAATACTTCGCCAAGTACTTGTTTAGAAATTCGAAAAACATTCTAACATCCAAAGTTTCCGGATACTTTTGATCATATAGTGTATGTGTGTGTATTTCTGTGTGAATATTTGCATAAGTCTGTGCGTGTATGTCTTTGTTTACGGGCGAGTCACTCTGTGATGCGTGTGCTCCATCTGATTTATTTTTATTATATTTTTATCCTTTCTCTAACAAGTTTTTCCAAGATTTAGTATATATGCATTTCTCCAAAATTTCTTATTTGCAAAATAACGTTACCAAATACTTATTGACAAATTAGTATTGAATAAAATTGAGTCATTTATAGTTAAGTTACTAGAAAATGTATCCGACGTTGCCCGGGATATAAGATGAGTGGTCGTGGCGTCTCCGTGTTTTCTCCCACGCGGTAGATTATTTATTTATTTATTTATGTTATGAGCGGGCGTATTGGAGGGCGAGATAGTCCTGTAGTTAGAGCACGAATATTGCATTTGGAGGAATCGAGTTCGATTCACAGCTATTCCCAAACTACTCCGTGTTAACGCAGAGTACTGACACGAAAAATCTGTGGGTTCGAATGTCCTTCCGAGATATTGGTGGTAAAGAAAGGAAGATATGATCCCAGTGGATGGTACCCCCACTGGGTTACGTTCTAAATTGGGTGGCACTGGCCCATTCGTATTACAGATACCTTACACATTCGGCTAGACAGACAGAAAGAAAGAAAGAAAGCGAACGTATTGATAGAGCTTTCTTTAGTTTTCGAGAAGTTCAGTTGAACAAAATTTACACAACGCTTTTATAATGCGCCCGCTTATAAAAACCACAACGGCAATAAAATTATCGTCGACTTGAAATACCAGCGTACCAAATTCCATGGTCATACGACCCTTAGATTTCTAACTATAGAATACACATATACACAAACTGTCATCTTATTTTATTTTGTGTAGCTGTACCCGCACAGAGAATATGCGCGCTAGGTATCTGCGAAACTATTAACGATAGGTTTCTATAAATAATTATAAAATTATTTGCAAAATAACGTTACCAAATGCGTACTGAAGTGTACGTACCCCCCCCCCCCCCCCCTTCTAAGTCAGATACAGTTTATTAAGCCAATTACAATTTATTCTTTAAAGTTCATTAAAATGGGGAACTTATAAAAAGGAAATCGAAATATTTTATGTAGGAATAATAAAATCTTATGCGTATTAAGTGCAGTCATGTATGTATTTAATTTGAAAACGCAAATACTAGAGACATGTCTAGCTTTACGTAAATTGAGCTATCCATACATTTAAAGAACTATTGAAAGTTTTATTTCAGAATAAAGACGTGAAATATAATAATTGGCTTTCGTACTTGAAAAAATCTTCATTAAAAGTATATGATATAGTATAAGCACATTAGAAATTTATATACAGCCAAAATATAGACTAAATTTGAATATTAGAATAAAATATTAGAGAAATAATAGATATTAGAGAAATAGATGTTGGAAGGAAAGTGTATATTTTTTAATCGGAACATACATCTTTAGAAATGGAAACGGAAATATTTAGTAAAAATTCTACTCTCAAGGGAATATAATATTGAACCCATATCAATCATCATCTAAGCTCTATCTATAACCAATTATGTAAAAAAATAGATGTTTCGGAGAGAATTCTGTAACCCAAAGTAGAAAATAACCGGACGTTGAAATCCTTGGTGAATCACCTCATGCTCCTTAGAAACTAGTTACTGAATCCATATCATACATCATCTAAGCCCTAATTTAGTTAATAAATTTAGCTCACATAGCTTCCGATACTGGTTACCCTCTTAATATTTTTGTTCATATTCTACTTATTTCCAGCATTTTGTTTTGGTGACTTTAATGTAGTTTGATTCTATGTTAGTTGAATATTGTAGCTAATGTAGTACTGCAAAAACTAATTAGTTTTCCTAATTTTTGTTATTTATATAATTACTGTTGTTTCTTTAGTTACCTTTTAATTATCTGGGTTTGAAAGTTTCGTATTTTGGAGAAGGTTTATCCCGAAACAGCTTTTTTTTCTTCATTTTGTTATTTAATGCATATTTAGTCGGATTTTGAATATGGTTATCCACATGTTTATGCCTTTGATTCTTTCATAACATTTTATTCTTTTTAGCTTCTATTTTCGATATTTTTCTATATCTTTTTATATGAATTTGTCTATTTCTTCCTCCCTCTAATAGCTTGCCATTCCCTTATATTTGTTAGTAATTTGTTAGTAATTTGTTAGTAATTTGTTAGTAATTTGTTAGTAATTTGTTAATAATTATTTTTTTCTCCTTCAGTTTTATTTTCTCATTTCAATTCGTACTTTTCTGTTCCAATTCTTTCGCTTAGCGTATTGTGTGGAATAGGAAAAGTTCGTCTTATCGGTCTGTGTTGATATGTTTATGGTTGAGGTAATGTTACCTCGCTACGAACCCTCGCCTTGGGTGTTCCAAATATATTTATTCTACCATTCTTTATTCTGTCTTCTTACAGATCACTTTCAGCGATTGTTAAGAAAATATAATGTTTTAACTTGATGAAGAGAGGGCGGGGGTCAAAACAATTGTTGTCAGATAAACTATTGTTGTCAGATAATTTTCATATGCCTACTTTCTTAAAAAAAGTATTTAAAGTGTTTTTTTATTACTTTAAGTTTATTATTAGTTTAACTTTTATGTAGTTCTACGTAGTACTAACAATTAATTTTTGTCTCTTACTAAAATTTCAGTGTTTTATGTTATAAGAAACAATAGTAAAATAATTATTTGACAGATGTATAAAATATCAAATTTCTTAGATTATGGATATATCTTTCGAGTTGCTCTGCTGCACTTCCAAAGATAAAATACAAATGGGTATTCACAGCGCTTATTCATATAAATAGAAAATTATAATTATATATTTTTACTTTAATTCCAACACATAATACAGGTAAAGAAAAATAAACGGTAGGAGTATATGAAAAATTGTACTACGAATAGCATTTATACTATCAAGGAGGTAGACGCTGTACGTGTTCTTTTTTACTTTCCCTATAATGCGTATATGTTCTATAATAATAATACTTTCTATATAATTCTCTAGTATACGTCATGAACAATTATTGTAATGGGTTTAAAATATGACTCTCGGATGTTGATAAATTTACATGTCTGAAGTACCTTGATTTCAAATAAACCATTTCATTATCATGTCTGCATCTGAACTAATGATCTTTGAAATAAATTGTTAGTCAAACAACATTTAATACGGTTATTTCATTCGACAAACATCATAAGCCTAGGTTTCGCAAAGGTATTTAATGGAAAACTTTCAATGTTTAAAACTCTCTTTTCAAAATAATAAAAACATTTTAACAGTTAAATATAAAATTTCAAGAGCCCATTGTATTTTATTCGCAATATTTTATGTGTAAACCAATGACATCATTTTTAGAACACGAACGGGCTCTCCTAAATATTTTTCAATTTTTTGTCTAAATTAGAAAACACCCTAAAAAGCAAATACAAATATTACTTTTAAATGGGTGGACTACATGTTAGTATCTTTAATCGAAAATAAATTGAAATAACTTTTCAGGAATTATTAAGTGCCGTTCTTGAGATATTAAAATTTTTATTTAGGGAGCCTGATATCTATACAAAAAATGTGTTTCCTTGCGTAAGCATATACTAATTTAAAACCGTATACTACAAAATATACGCAAATGAGATTGCATCTCCTCCTGCGAGAAAGCCTACATGTGGTGGCTTCAAATTTTAGATACCAAATGTGAATAAACATATAGGCTGGAACTCCTTTTAAAATATTATATTTTATAATATTTTTCGATTTGTAATATATATATATATATATATATATATATATATATATATATATATATATATATATATATATATATATATATATATATATATATATATATATATATATATATATATATATATATATATATATATATATATATTATATATATATATATTATATATATATATATATATATATATATATATATCTGATAAATTGAAACCGATCTTTTGTTTGGTCTTATATGATATCAATAGACATCTGAAAATAATCGGTTAAAAATACTTGAATTTCATTCGTATCACTTTGACTCCCAAAGAGATTAGCATATTTTAACTTTGCCTTATGTACCTATATATAATTCCCACCATTAAACTTAATTTTATTCTGAAAATGTCACTTACACGTGGAATGTAATTGCAAAGTTAATTTTACTATACAATTTTCCGGTGCAGAAATTTCAATATTTATAACACCAAAGTAATTTTGTTGAGCATTTTGAAAAGTTTTGTTCGAAATGTTTGGGTACTTAACCATGAACTTTTATCGTTAAACGTATAATTACTATGAAAGTGAGAAATTTCGCGAGTAAGTTTATATATATGAGTATACTCAGCGTGAACTGGACTGGGACAAATTACATATACAAGGTTTTTAAAGTGCTAAAATTTAATTATACTTTTCGAAAAACGTCGGTTGTTTGAAACATTTATTATTTTAATTTAGGATAAAACATTACTCATTTAATGATATATAATAATTGATTTACTTATATGTTATAGATATATTCTGTTATTCAAGCATTCTGCTAATAAACTGGGATGCTTTGTCTAACAAAGGATTCAAATCACGAATCATTTGTTGACCGTTTCAGAGTAAACTTCGACAATAAGAACTTGCAATTTAGTCCCAGCATCTCAATGGTAGAGAGTCAACTGGTCGGTCGACGATCCAGCGTTCGATTCCCGGTTGGGACAGTAATGGTTTTTACAATGGCGCCAGAACAAATCAGCCCTGTAGGTTAGTGCAAAGATGTCAAAGGTCTGAAGACCCCAGACCGTGCGACTCACATATTGGGTTTAGAGTAGCTATCTGCACGGCCGGGAAAGGATACCTCCTGCATTCAGGAGGCACCCAAGGTCTACCATCCCACCAAACGAACTTTTATTTAGGTCTAAAAATATTACAATTTATAATAAATATTGTGATTAAACAGACAGTTTTGCATTATATTTGAACTTGACAAGTACGTCCATTTTACAAAAATGGGAAAATGGTTATTGCGAATATAGATAAAAAGATCATTAAAAAATAATATTTAGAGTGAGGTATAATAACATAATAAAATATAGATTAAAATGAAAGAAAATAATAAAATTTTAAAAGTAAAATTTAGAAAATATATAAAAAGAAAATATATGAAAAGCAAAAAAAAATTTGGCGTATGAAAACAAAAACAGAAATTTAGAATAAAATTTAGAAAAGAAAAATAAGAAAAAATACAAATAAAAAGTGTCAAAAGAAAAAGAAAGATAAAAAAAAATAAGAACAGTTAACATAAGATGTCAAAGGTCTGAAGACTCCAGACCGTGCGACTCACATATTGGGTTTAGAGTAGCTATCTGCACGGCCGGAGATGTCAAAGGTCTGAAAGTGAACCTAGTACGACTAGCACGGATGAAATGCATTTTGGAATATGGAGCGTCGATTTCAAATCGAGGGAATAACGACCACGCAGGAAAGTAATCTGAAGGATCAAAATAGCATCAGGAGGCTAACTTAAGGTAAAAATAGCAAAAGGGGATCAGTCAGATTGTTAGTTGTACGTCAGTCTGATAATAGAAAGTGGAGAATGCAAAGTTCCCATCGGCAATCAGAACTTGCAAATTCATCTCAGTAGCTCAACGGCAGAGAGTCGTCTGGCCAGTTCGAAGATTCAGGGTTCGATTCCCGGTTGGATCAGCAAGGGTTTTTACAACGTTCACTTTCCTCTTTGGAATTTTATCGTTAATTCATGATGCACCAACTCGTGTTCTTTTCTCCAGGATTTTTTTATTCTCTGTCTTCTCTGGCCATTGGCAACAAACCTTCCCTGCTTGAATTAGGTGTGCTGTTCGTACAACAGTAGCCTATCTTTCGATCACGAGTTAAGATTGCGCTTCTTGTGTGCCCTGACAAAGAAGGCAGTTTTTGTTTTCAAATTAGGTCAATAATATTATTTTTTGTATTGTAAACTGTTTTTAATGAAGCTTTTATTGCATGTAAAGCTTTTATTACATGTTATAGTTTTACTACATGCAAAAATTTCTTATACTTGAATAAATTCTGAAATAAATTATAATTAAATATATACTTAAATAATAACTTCAGATAAATAATTCAATCAATAAGATAACAATTTTCAGTAAAAAATAATAAAACAAATATTTTTATGAATCAACCGGTTTCGGTGCAAAAACAACATCCTTCGTAAGGATTAATGAAACAAAAAGTCACTGCTTCAACAGTAGAAAAACATACGGATCATTTTGCTGTTATATGACTTTGTTCCGGCCCACCAGAAAGTGTGTTACAAACTACGTTCTTAATGACCACCAGAACATCCATGCTCGCAGGCGGAAATCGAACCCACCCCCGCCCAAGATAGCACGAAGAAAATCTTGCCTTAGGCACCTATCGGCCACCGAGCAGACCACTAATGGAATATGATTTATGTTCATTTATATTGCGATTGGGGTAATTTACTGTATGTTTATAAATACAATTCCAGCTATGTATTATATTTATACAACATGATAATTCGTAGAAAGTAGTTAACTTCAGCTTTGTTGAACGTTGTCAACAAAGCTGCCCACAACTTTTATTTGGAGCCGTCTATTTTTAATTTATCAAAATAATGTTTTAAAATCTTAGCCAGAACAAATAGAATTTGTTACTGCGTCTACGATGATTAAACACGAGTTAAGACAATCTGTTGCGCAGTTAATTAATCATAATGAATTCGATAAATGAGAATTTAAATTAAGTCTGTTTTGGGAACACGTTGCAGTGAAACACGTCAAACTCATTTATTAAGAGGTATATTTCTGTCTTATATCAGGATTAATGAAACTGATAAAATACTGACAGTTTCCGGTTGACAAAAATTGTTTGCTATAACAATATGTAGAACAATGATTAATACAAATTGTATGATATATACCTAAAATTTTGACATTCTATTTTTCTTTACTAAAATATTTTTTATTGAAACATCAATTTCTCAGGATCTGCCATAGATAGACCTGAGATAATGACTGATATGGATTAAGCATCAAACACCGGAGGAGGGGAGGGTTGAACAAGGAATCCCACTTCTGGTTTGTTTTTCATTTCCGGTTAATTTTTTCATTTTGCTTGAAACGTATGTATCTCAAGATTGGTTACAGATAGAATTCAGTCGATAACTGATTTGGATCTAGCATTAAATTCGGACGGGGATACGGTAGTTCACTAAGAGTTTTTATTTTGGGTTAATTTTCGGCTCTCGGTTCAAAGATTTTCCTTGAAATATCCATTTCTCAGAGTGGCCATGGATAGGGATTGATAGTGATTGATATAGATTCAGCATTTAATTATTTAATTCCATAGGGGGTAAGAGAGCTCCCACAGAATATCAATTTCCTCTTCTAAAGCTGTCACGTCCTATTTAAAAATTTATATTTTCCTTGAAATATATATTTTTTAAGATCGGCCATAGAGTTTAAATGACGACTGTGGATTCAACATCGAATTCCAGAGGTCGTGTTGGGGGGTGGGGTGACCACCAAGGATTTCCTTTTGTAGTTCTTCCATTCCAAAACAAAATTTGACTTGAAATATATATTTCGCAGGATTGGCTATGGATAAAGCTTTGGGAATAACTGCTATAAATTTAGCATAAAATTCTGGAGAGGTTAGGAAGGGTTACTACGGATTTCCTCTCTCTGTTCTTTTTCCACTTCGGATTCACCAATTTACAATTGTCTTGAAACATATGTTTTAAAGCATCGTCTATAGAAATAGTTTAAATGATGGCGGATATGAATTCAGCAACAAGTTCCTTGGGGATAGGGAGATTCACTAAGAATTTCGCTTTGCATACTTTTTCACTCACTTCTGGTTCAAAAATGTTCATTGAAACGTCTATTTTTCGCATAATCGATTGTAGATAGAGATTAGTTGATGGCTAATATTAATTCAGAATAAAATTCTTCTGAGGAGACGGCTCGCAAAGGATATCCACTTCCGGTTCTAGAAACGTTCTTTCCGATTTTTCTGAAAATATGTATGACTGTACGAAAAAAGTTTCGAAAGTTTTAGGAAATTTTCAAATTATTCCACAGAAAATATAAAAAAACAAATCAGCAAAATATATTCGGACGTTTTTTAAATAAAAATTGAAATAATAATTACACCCATATCATATGAAGAGATCACGTGACCCACTTCAAAATAAAATATGGCATCCAGCTTGTGTCAAAATCGTGATTTTTAAAGTTCTTTTTAATTTATATTTAGTGTTGTATTCGTCCTAAAACCACTTTATTTTTGCCTTATTTCTGTGCATCTATATTCTGAAACAGCACAATAACAATATATTTGAGTTTAAATGATCAATGTCAACCATATTGTGTCAAAATTATGATTTTTAAAGTTCTTTTTAAGTTATATTTTGCGTTGCATCGGTCTTAAAACCGCTTTATTTTTTTTTTCTGCGCATCTATATACTTCAAAAACGCAATTACAATATTTTTTAGTTTAAGTGATCATCAAACTTTGCTTATTTCTACCTCGAAGCCTGATTTTCACGTATGGGGAATGTAAACACATCAAGATGTAAGATGAGTTGTATAAGAATTTCTGAACTTCTGTAACACAAGATTATTTTGCTTTGGAGTCTGTAATATAGCTGATATGTATGAAACATTCATTAATTTTACATAAAGAAGCATACGATTATATTTCCCTTTTCAATGAAGATTTAAGCATGGATTTATACAATACTTTTAACTCCATGGTTTTAAGTTTTTAAGTAAAATAAATTATTGTAGTATTGTGATAATTTTAAAAATATCGCCGCTGAATGAAAAGAATGGAAAAAAGTTTATGAAAGAAATATTAGTTTCTTTTATATAGAGAGCCAGACGATTTATATTTCGATGACGTTATTTGAATAAAGCTCATTTATTTTTGATGAAGTTTTCAAATATAATATATTGTAACATTGCGATAATTTTGAAAATATCACAGCTGAATGTATTGCATTTTAGAGATTTTTAAATAAAATTGCATTTCAGTTGGAAAGTGTTTCATAATCAATGCATGATTGATCTTCCTTGTTTATTTTCCAATTGTTAAACTCACTGCTACATCTTCAATTTTCATCCAAAAATTAAATGAGTTCCCAGATCAACTTATAGTTAAGCAGTCTGAAATATTTCAAAATTGATCAAATATTTTTTAATATAATGACAACTTGAGCAGCGTATTTACGTACAAATAAGATAATAATGCTGCATGCAGCTGTTTCAAGGATACGTTGAATCCCCTTCGTCAATACAAGAGAATCAACACACCCGAAATCAAAAAGACGAAATGCTAAGCCAAGCCAAGGCAGCAAAGTCAACATTGAATTTGATTTTATCAATAACGATCTCCGCCATCTGTTCTTGAATAGTGAGGGGTAAACAAATTTAACAAAGTTAAACAATTCCTTGGGTTCCTCCGGTCATTCATCGAAGAATATAACGACAGATTTATTCTCAGAGAAGGATTTAGGTGGATAATCAGTAAGGTCAGCCATCAAAGACTAAAGAAAATTAATACACAAAATTCTGAATGTGTTCATCTCTTCTTGATCTCTGATAATTCTACGCTCTCTTACTTCATAGTAGCTTGTCAACACCTCAGTAACTTCCCGAGTGCATGAAAGAGCCGAGAAATTATCAATTATGAATCATTTTAAACTGTCCAAATAGTGCACTGGAATTCTCATCAACGAAGAATTTTTTTTTTAAGTTTCTGTAATACGCCTATCAATCTCGGAATTGTTCAACACGTGCAAGAGCCGTCAAAAAACGTAAGGAAGGCCGGGAAGAGAACATCCACCAGTGCAAACACCGGAGCTCCAAACAGACACGTCTGATCAGGACAAAACCTAATCACAGCATCTAGTCGAAATATGAAAACAGTCGAAATATGAAAACAGTGGAAATATCAAGATGAAAGAAACAAAACAAGGGAAAAAACAAAGGGAGAGCAGAAAGAACGGATTGGTGTATGTACCCATGACCTTCATTGAGAGTTCACGAGAGAGATAATTAGAATGCAGAATGAACAACAATTCCAAAACAAAACGAATTCCAACAATTAACTCAATCCAGCCAATCCGAAAAGGTTTCAGATTGGCTGGTCTGTTCTTCACTTGCTTTCTGATTGACTCTCTCAGGTGAACTCTTAATCCATATCTTGGGAATATGAATCCCTCCTTTTCTTCTGTTTACACCCATGTCGCGTGATGTATTAAAAAAGATATCAGTGGTCGTAGATGCCATCAACAGATTTTCTGTTGAACGGTATGCACCCCCCCCCCCCCACACACACACACACGCCTCCGGCCACTCAATTTGCTGCTCGTTCCTCTGGGCGAGTCAAGTGGTCTGGGTTTCGACACACACACAGACACACCGGTTTGATAATAATTTATTTTACAGGGTTCACTTTTGTTTATTCTTTGGCCTTTTTTTTTTCCTTTCCTCGAATTCTCATCGTATTTTTATTGCCGGCGTCTAGCTCTCCACTTATTTGATTCGCAAATTCTTTCACAATTTTGAACCTTTTTTATTATTGTAAACTTTATTTTTCACACTCAATGTGTTCGAGGTGTTCCCTTGTTTTCTTTTCGATTGTCAATCTAATTTTTCCGACAATGTATATTTTCTGATGTTGGAATTAGTGTGTTTAACGAAAGAACCTCGTAAGCATTCGTCTTGACGCTTGATATTTCGTCTTCGGGTTTGCCGGCTCTCTTGAACTACCGAAGAGAGTCTAGCGTATCCTCGAAACAGCTGTATGCTGCATTATTATCTTGTGTGTGGTTAAAGACGTTGTTTCTTATTTTTCTCTTATCTTTTAGTTTTGTTATCTTTTACATTAAGTGTTTTTTACTTATTGAGTTTTTCAACTAGTGTGAACATATGAACATCAGTTTTAAAATATTTTTTTCTTATTTTAAGATGTCCACAATGTTACAGACACGACCAATCGACTGACCCAAAGGGCATACAGAGGGTTTGAGTGGCCGTGGATTTCAACAACTCGATTACAAAATATATAAACCCCATAAATATCATTTTCAAATGCTAACCTTTCTTTTTTTAAAACAACCTTGAAACAAAACCTCACTATAACGGATTTTTGATCCCTCCCCCCCCCCCCCCCCCCGAGATGGTAATTTTTTTCTAAAAGTTTCTTCAAACCATACAAAAGCGCCCTCTTTGAGTTATAAGGCTGAAGCATAGTACTCTTATAGCATCATTTATGTGACAGAAGCTAAAGTAGCAGGAACTTTTATTTCCCTTTCGGTTGAGGACTAAATATAGGGAGTAGATCGAAAATACTTTCCAGACCCCCCCTCCCAACCAGAACACCCAGGTGATCTAGAAGGCTGAAAGTTTACATACATATATAGACAACAGGACAAAACTGAATTCCGATAACTTTTATTTAAGAAGAGTACTTTAGACACTAAGCACCATACATTATTAAACAAAATAAACATTATTAAAAAAATTGGAATTTAATTTTTAATAATGTTATATTAATAATGTTATGTCTTTGAAATACTTGCATACTGGTATGGAACTAACAGTGATTATGCAAAGCATCTGCACTCTAGTGTCATTTAATGTTCAGTATATGTTGGTAACTTACTACCCAATTTCTAGAGTGTGAGTTCCCATTCGACTTTCTCAATCATTAATATTTCGTAGTATTTAGTTCTGTTTGTCTCAGAATCATTATCAGAATGAAAGTCTCTTACCCTCTTAATATACCCAAACGCATGCGGATTTATTATGAAACACACCACTAATAAAACATTAACATATACATATCTTAAAAATGAAAAATTCAAATCAAACAAGATATAATTATAGTGCTGAAAACGATGCGGTAATTGTGACAAAATTTTCTAAAGTGTGAGTTCAAATTCGACTTCTTCAAACAATAATATTTCGAAGTATTTAATTATGTTTGTCTCACAATCATTATCAGAATGGAAGTCTCTTGCCCTCATAATATCCTTAAACGCATGTGGATGCATTATTATGCACACCACTAATAAAACATAAACCATATACGTATTTAAACAAAACAAATTAAAATCAAACAATATATAATTATAGTGCAAAAAAACGTTTCGGCAATTGTGAGAAAATCTTGCTCATAAAATGCTCGTAATTAAATAACTAACTATTTTGAAGCCATTATTATGGACGAAATCCATTCTCTATTCCTATCGAAACGAAATTACCATCTGCCTGAATTTTGTGATTATTTTTACTTGAAAATACAATAAGTAGGAATCTGAAATTTTGCATACATACGTGAAATTGCACGCATTGCCGAATCACAATTTTAATTATTAAAAAGAAACGTAACAAGACGGCACATCCATTTTTAAACCACACATGCTCACTGCACTGCAAAATAAGTAAAAAACAACTTTTAAACTGCCAATCAAAGCGTTTGCACTTGCATGCACTGTGATTTAAACCTGCTTCTGCATTTTAAATACGCCTTTGCTATTTAAATGTGATACTTCCATTTCATTGTTTACCAGTATCCAAAATTCTTCAATTTAATATTCTAACTGTAAAAACTGATATGGAATTTTGAATTAGAATTGTCAAATATCGAAAATAATTTTTATACTTCTAGATTCATAATTATTTATTAAATTAAGTGTAAATTTCAGACTTGTAATATTTTATCTTTCACAGCTCAATAACATCATACGAACGAGTACATTCGGATCCCGGATTATTACTAGAATTTTTCATTGTTAAGTAAAGACCTAAAGGAAATAATCCATATTCAGCAAAATCTTGAAGACAATAATTAATAATTATTTGAAATATAACGTTTCATGAAACTTTTAAACCATGCAGATTGAATTCCCTCATCATCGTGTTTCAAAAAATGTAAATAAGGATGAACTTGTTGCTATTAGGTGAACAATAATTTCAAATCTACATGCACAAAATAATCTTTAATTAAAATTACCATAAATTCATAAATAGATGAGATAGAAAATACTGATTGAATATATATATATATATATATATATATATATATATATATATATATATATATATATATATATATATATTCGCTTATTAGTCACTTTTGAAATTCGCAAGTTTGAAACATGAAAGTATTATATATGTTAAAACATATATAATAAATTACAAAGTTGCGTAGAAAAAGGCACAGAATTTTATGAAATCGATTAAAATTTTCAAGGAAATTAAATTTTACGAAATACAAAATTTAAATTTTTATACAGCCCCCGTACGAAAACATTTCCAATGAGTAAAATGTGCCCCATACACTAATAAGGTGATTTACAAAATTTCAGCATTTTATCATAAAAAGCCCCAGAGATATGAAAAGACAGAAATGCTGACATAAACCACTTTTCGATGCACCGGTATGAGTTCTCAGAGGTGAAAAATCATGTCGGCAGATTGCGTTTCAGGGGTCATTCACAAATTACGAAAGAAAACAATTATTACATCAATAAATAATAATTTTGTTATTTATTGGTACAACTGTATCTACACTGTGTAGAAATAATAACTATATACAAAGATTACAAAGCTTGTTCAAAATGTTTTCCATCCGTGCCAAAGATCCATTAAAGATAAGAGTCATATATTATTTGCGTATGATGCATTTCTGTGTTGAGTCATTTGCACTCTTGTTGTAAACATTTACATTTTAATTTGTGATTAATCCCTCACCAACTTTGTTTAAACATATCTCTGGGACTTTTTATGATAGAATGTTAAAATTTTGTACATCGCCGTATTAATGTATGGGGTACAGTTTACACATTGGTTACATTTTATTTATGCTTTTTTACGAGGACCGTATAAAAGTTTAAATTTTGTATTTCTTCAAATTTAATCCCTGAAATTTTTTATTTATTTCATAAAATGCTGTACCTTTTTTTACGCAACTTTGTAATTTATTATACGTGTCAGAGATTAATGTTTAATTAATAAAAGCCGAGGTCAATGTTTTGGGGACACCCTGTATATTCTAATACAATTTTAGTGTTTTCATTTATACAAACGGGAGTAGGATGTTATATTCTTCAGATCGGCAAATTCAGATCTACCAATTTGGCGGGATATCGCTAACTTGGAAACTTTTCTTAAACGTTGTTAAATTCATGGAAATGTCGCCAAATTGATAAAAACGACGCTAAATCATCGAAATTAATTCCATTTTATTAGAAGAGAGTACTGACATGATGTTACTGTAGCATTTGTCTGTCAGGCCAACCGTCCTACTTAGTAATACATGTAGCGAATTTTTAAAATGGCGCCAATTCCATAAAAATGTTAGTAAATCCATAAAAATATCTTAAAATTGATAAAATTGCGCTAAATAAATGAAATTAATTGTGTTTTGTGAGTGGATAGTATTATGGTGATATTTCGTACAATTATCGCCAAGTGGGAATGTCAGTTCTACAGTCCCACCTGGCGATAAATTTTGTGTTATTTTTAAATTTTGCTAAATTGACGAAAATGTCGCAAAATTGATAAACTGACTCTAAATTTATCAAAATGACACCGAATCGATGAAAATTCAATATTTTGCTTAATTATGTACGATTTTCTAGATATTCTCTGTCGCTTTGTGAGAATTAAATATATGTAAATTAAATATATATATATATATATATATATATATATATATATATAAATAAATATATATATATATATATATATATATATATATATATATATATATATAAATATATATATATATATATATATATAAATATATATATATATATATATATATATATATATATATATATATATACATATATATATATATATATATACATACATACATATATATATATATATATATATATATATATATATATATATATATATATATATATATATATAATCAGTATTTTATATCGTAACTATATATGAAGTTATGGTTATTTCAATTAAACAGCATTTTATGTATGTACATTAGAAGGCGCATACTGTAAAAAATAACAATTAGTCGTTGTGATTTGTATTACGAGAATTTTGGTAATTTAAGCTATGCAGGATATTATGTACATGACTCATAAGTAAATACAAATATTGAAGAGAGGAATAACTTTGAAACACCTCAAATTCTAGAAACCTATTTATTGCAGCAATTTGTAAATGGAGCTTATTATTATGTACTATTTGAAACCAAACTTTAGAATTCGGGCTTTTGAAAGTGGTTCATAAATCTTTGAGATCAGCATTTCAACAAAATATCTGACAGCATGAAAGCGCTCCCTTTAAGGTGATTTTTCATTTATATTTAATGGTTTGAATTTATTAAGATCGTACTTAGGTAAACACATATTTTGAAAAGAAAATTTATGATATTTCAGTGATTAATTTGTGTTATTTTTTTTACTTATTTTTTGGCGTCGATACTGTATAACAAAATATTATTCTGTAAATTCACATTTAAGTAGAAATGTATTTCTGTCAGTAAGGTATAAAATATGGATAATATGTTAAATAATATGATTACAGTATGCCAAATAATATGAGGATAATATATTCAATAATATGGGGATAATATGCTCCATAATATGAGAATAATATATTCAATATATTAGGATGATATATCAATAATTTGAAGATAATATAATACCTTCATTCCAAAAAAAGAAACATGCATTTTTTAGTTAACTGACTTCTTTCTTCAAGAGAATTTTGTAAGTTATTGGCTAACAAGCAGAAGTTTCATTTATTGTAATGAGGATAATATGCTCAGAAATATGAGGTTATTATTTAGTTTTATTTACAGCAATAATATCCTTCTTCATTAATATATTCAGATTTACATAATGAAAATAATATTTTGGATATTTTGAAACATAAAAATGAGTTGCTAAAAATACAACCTTTTAATTATTTCAAAATATCAAAAAATGTTATCACAAATGCTACCATATTCAAAGCTTCGGGTAAATAAATTATTACGCCTTGCAAATTTCAGTTTAAAATATTTCATCCTAACCTGATTTTGTAAAGAGCATTGTGGTCCTAACCGGAACTTGAACCACGGATCTTCGTATTGGACAACAGACTCTCTCCCAACTGAACTACCGTGTCGGAATTGTAAGATCCTATCGTTAAAGGGAACTCTACCTTATCCCCTTTTCTAATGTTAGATTAAAGTGCAACTTGACAATCCGACCGAAGCTTCTGACGCATCGAGAATTCGAATTCGAAATTTCAGCGAAAGAGCACATTTTAAGCATCCTTGAGCTCGAGTCGAACGTTTTTGAAGTAATGTCTGTGTGTCTCTCTGTGTGTGTGTGTTAATGTGTGTGTGTGTATTAATGTGTGTGTGTATATTAATATGTGTGTCTATTAGTGTGTATGTCAGTGTGCTTGCGTATTAGTGTGTGTGTGCGTTAGTGTGTGTGTGTGTGTGTTAGTGTGTGTGTGTGTTAGTGTGTGTGTTTGTATGTATGTATGTATGTATGTTAGAGTGTGTGTCAGCGAGTCTGTGGCAGCGATATCTCATGGATGAATGGAGTGTTCTGAATGGAATGTAAAACATATATTACAATCAAATGTTCGAAAGAAACCCAATTTTCGAATGAAATATCAAAAATTATCATCAAAAATTAGAACATTCAATAGTGTTATATATGTAATCAGATTTAAATAATTTGTCATTAGAAAACGAATGACATGAACTTTAGTGAATTAGCATGAATTATTTGTTCTCAAGATATTGTCCGTTTGTAAAAATGTAAAATATAATTATAAAAAAAAATTAAGTAAAATTTAAAAATCCATTCCTGTGGATTGAGTTCGTTTCATTTACGAGAAAAGGTGCTTCGTGTAATAATTTTGGAATTCGCCACTGGTCATTTATTTCACATGATATAATTTAATGCAAATTAAATCTTGATGTTGATTTTGCATGCGAGTATGGATAAGTCATGCTATTTTAAGTGCTTAGTTTTTTATTTTAAGTTCTATAGTTCTAGTTTGTTAAGATTATGTTAATAAATATAATAATTTGATATTATGATGCTTCATTTGAGAGAAACTCCATCTGTGTAATTCTACAAAGTCAACCTAGCATAACAGAGAACATCTCACAAATTGAAATTGTCAGATATTTTGCACATAAATGGCATGGTCTTTTAATCTGTTTAACTGAACTTGATAGAACTTGATACTTGTTTACAAAAAAATACAATATAGCAAATCACATTCATGGTATAAAAAATAATTAATCGAAACAATAATAATCCGCTGTAAGCAGTTTGCAGGATGTTATCCAGAGTACACTAGCATCAGACAGATCTTTTATTGTTTGCATACTTATACTAATAGAGCTTTCAAGAAAATCTAATTTAATCCAATCTGAGACCTGCAAGTAATAGATGTAAGTATTAATTTTTCATTTGACAAGAAACATTTCTTCACAATGCCTAAAGCGAGGTTTCTTTATCTTACAGCGCAATCAGGTGCATTTTTTTACAATGTAAGTACTGAATAAATATCGTTCATAAAGCACGCAAGCGCTAAACAATAAATATATTGATCAGATACTAAATAATACCTTACAAATACTATTTATTTTAAATGTTAGTGGAAAAAATTGAATTCTTGGGATACGTGCTATTTTAACGATGGCAGAAATTAAAAATAAATAATTTGTAAAATTACTTTTTATTTAAATATTCCTATTTTTCTTATTTTCTAATTAAAAGGAAGCTTATTTTTAAATTACACACCTCGTACTTCTTTTGTATTTTCACTTTCTTGTGCTTTTCTTTTAATAACATCCTTTATCCAATACCGTTAAAATTACTCAAAATATTCATTCTATTCGAAACAATTGTTCTGATTTCTGCTTTCCAGATGACCAAATTTGTGGAAGATTAATAGAAAATGAAAAGAATCTTCTTTTAATCGATCTTTAAAATTATTTAAGTATGTTTAGGAGTTTATAACGAAGAAACATATTTTATTTTATTTCGAGGGAATGCGGTGTTTCATAATATCGTTCATCAATATTTTTTTCCTATTTCTCCTTCTTCAACCCAGACCGTCCAACGTACTCAAAGGTGTGAGGTATCTATCTGTTTGGACGTCCGGGAATTTCCACCCAATTTAGACCAACATCCAATGAGGACGGCATCTACAGGGGCTGTACCCTCTTTCCCACAAAAAACAACCTCTTGGAGGGACTTACGGATCCACATATTTAATGTGCGTATATTTAATGCATATTTAATGTTTACTCCGCGTAAACACGGGGACAGTTTGGGGCAGGGCCGGGAATCGAATTCGGGTCTTCCAAGTGCAATCACTGTGCTTTAACTACTGGGCTGTCCCACCCCTTTTTATCTATTTGGAAATAATCAATTGCATGCTTCCTTTATTTTTTTAATGTTAGGAGTTTAAAATTAAAGTCAGTTTAAGTCAGTTTAAGACCGCCTAGCAACACCAGTGCGAGAAACCCAAACCGTCCGACTCATCTGAAAGTTTAGAACAATAAGATGGAGCAATACCAGTTCGTAGTTATTCTGGAAAAATAAATGATAAATGTGTCCAGTCATTTAAAAATATGTGTATGTTCTATGAAAATTTAGATAGACAACGGAACAAAACTGAACTTGACTACAGTTATGAGCATGTTCTATCAATCTATGCAGAACTGCTTAAAAATTGAAGCAAATACAAACATTTCGAAGCTATCGTGTACCTTTCGGCCATTATTGATATGCAAATTATGATCACGGTTTGGTTGGGTATAAAATGCTGAATGTTTTTTTATGCCCTTGTCACATGCCTCTGATGATGGGCGATTCCCGTTCAAAAGCTCTTAGGCTTGTGTACATGTTTTTGCCTCTTTGAGTGAAAATAAAGACTTTTATTTTTAAAGTTGTATTATATTCAATATTTTAGACGTGCTGCTTTAAAATAATTATATATAATTATTTTTAAAACAGCTACTACAAATGGGGCCTTTTGTATCGCTAAACAATTTACATCGATGAATGTGTTTCTTCAATGCAAATCAATTGTTGTCAAATATAAAGAAAAATATTTTGATTCAGCTGTTTATTTAGTTATTTTTTTAACTATTTTCTAAAATGTAATACATAATAGGCTTTGTTTTCCTCAGTAGTTTTGTTATCGGTTTTTTTTCTTTTTTAGCTTAATGGGTGACACAGGGCACTGGCTGAGGAGGTTCAGAAGGCGGAAATGCCTGCAAGACATTGTTCTATTTCCGTTCTGTCTGTCCGATTATACTACTTTTGGCGGTTTTTGTAAATCATGGCCTGTCCGTGTAGCTGGTGTATGCCGGACATGCACTGGGGTGCATAGCCTACACTTCAGTAGAGTAACAGGCTACTAAACAATGTCATACCGCAATAACTTCTATCCATAAAAAGTGAATACTATTTACAGCATCTCAGAACGTTTTCAAGAGATTTTTGACAAAGTCCCGTACTGGTCGCCAAAGTTGGAAAGTCATCCTCTAGGGCTCGTCTCAGTATTTTGATTGTTTACAAAGTCTTAACAAAAATGTAAAAAAACTTATGCCACTCATGGCATTATTCTATTGAGCGAGTAAATTGATTTTTTCTATCACTTACTTAACATTAATTATTTAGGAATTGCCTCAAATTTTTCCATTGGTCGGCAGTGTGGTGTCGGAACGCAATCCTCCGAGAACGCATTTCTGGTCCTAATGCCTTTTTTTCAGGACGTTGGAACGGAACTCATTCCGCTTTGAGAGAACGGAATTATGAGCGACACTAAGTTGATGCAGCACTAATTACGAGCAGCATTAAGTTTGATGTGATGTTCACGTTCTTTTTAACATTCCTTTTAAATTTTTTCGTTAGCGACGCTCAGAAGAAATCAGCTTTTGCAGAATTTGCTCAAGAATGAATTCTACAATTTGCTATATTGATAGTATTATCTTATGCTCTCCAAATTATCTGATGCTGTACGGAAAGCCATGTAAGTCGGAAAATTGCTTAACGAGAAAGATCAATCATGCATAAAGCACTGATTATGAAACACTTTCCAACTTCAATGCAATTTTATTTAAACAACTCTAAAATGCGATACATTCCTCGGTAATATTTTTAAAATTATCATAATGCTACAATAATTTATTACATTTGAAAACTTCATCGAAAACAAATGAAATTTATTCAAATGATGTCATTGAAATATAACACGCCTGGCTCTCTCTATAAAAGCAGCATTTCATTCATTACATTCATCACAATACTATAATAACTTATTTAATTTAAAAATGTAAGACCATGGCGGTACAAGTAATTAAACTTTATGCTTAAAACTTCATCGAAAAAATCTTCTGCTTCTCTGTGTAAAATCAATGAATATTTCATTCATATCATCAGCAATATTGCAGACTCTATGAGCTAAATAATTTTGCTTTAAAAAATTGCAGCAATTCTTATACAACTCATTCTACATCTTTTGGTATTTACATTCTCCATAAGTGAAAATTAGGCTTTGATGTAGAAATAATCAAAGTTGGATGATCATTTAAACTCAAATATATTGTAATTGCGCTGTTTCAGTATACAGATGCACATAATTTAAGCAAAAATAAAGCGGTTTCAGGACGGATACAACACTAAATATAAATTAAAAATAACTTTAAAAATCATGATTTTGACACAAGATGGATGCAATATTTTATTTTGAAGTTTTTATTTCACGTGATCTCTTCATATAATGGCCATAATGATCTCTTCATATAAAAGGTGTAATTACTATTTTAATTTCTATTTAAAAACTACTGAATATATTTTGCCGAATTTTTTTTTATATATTTTATGGGATAATTTGAATATTTTCTAAAACATTCGAAGCAATTTGTGAATTTTAAACCCGCTTAAAATATGTTTGAAAATTTGGGTCCCATAGGGTTCAATGTATTTCATTTTTTTCAACCCGGGTTCAATCCAAAATTAATTGGGTGATATGACTCATTTATAATTCCATAGGTTCCACATACCGTCTGAACAACATACTAAAATTTAATTTTGATAAAGTCATTTTTGCGGTAGTTATTGTGCTAACGGATAGACAGACAAACAGACAGACAGAAAGAACAAAGTCATAAACATTTTTCAACTATGTTGTAAAGTGTTAAAAAGGAATCTTAAATGATATCTGCGTGCAAGAGAATCTTCTTAAAATGAATATTATTCGATTCTTAGTATTTTGTACTTTAACTAAGAAAATCCATATATGCCGTAAATAAATCTTCTAAGTGATGAAATCTGTCGGAGACAAAACCTTTTCTTAGTTGAGTAATGTTTCGTTTTGGGCAGATTTGATTATATTTTCTAGACCTATGTAAGATTTTTGATTAATCTGTTTTCTCAATTATTTCATTTCAGACATGTTTCATAATTTATTCAATCCAAGAGTTTTTGAAGAAGAAATATGTGTAACATTCAAAAATGCCAATGATAATGATCGATGGGGACATAGCCCAACATTACATTCGGCTTTTCTTTCACAGGAATAAAATGTAAAATAACTTAGGGAATTCCTTATATGACCAGAGGGATGTAGCTGGTTGGTATTTCTGGGCACAATACAGGAGTCCTGAGTTCATACCTCAGTTCCAGCCGCATGTACTTTTGGAAATCCAAATATGTGTTTAACCGTACAATTGGCACCGGAGAAACACATAGTGTTAAATTGTATGAACCTGATTGGGGGGGGGGGGGGGGCGAGGGGGTCTGGATATTGACTCCTCCCGCTCTTTTTTTCAGGAGCAGAATGTAAAGTAATTCAAATGAAGTCATGGTTCAGCCAAATTGGTGTACCTTGTAGTATATTTGGACACAATTCAGTAAGCTCGAGTTCGATATCCTATTCCTGCCGCATCACCTACTGAAAATCCATATATGTGTTTAATTGTACAATTGGCGTCAGAAAAACATATAGTATTATACTGAAAACATGCGATTGGTGTGGGGGGTCTGGAGGATAGACCCCATTATTTTTTGCAAAAGCAGAATATAAGATAATTCATATTAACTCATTGAAATTTCTTTCAAATGATCTCTTCAATTTAATATTATGTCCTGGCGCCCATCACCAGGAAAGACGAGCTACTGGGTTATATGAACCACCATTACATTTTGATATTTTGATATATCCGGCCTTTACAATCTGCTTCAGCTATTGCAATTCATATAATTTTGGAACTTCTTATTCTGCCAACTACAAACTGTTTTACAAATTAGTGCCATCCTGACTTTACAAGTTGCTTTCTGACTTTACAACATCCTGCATTTACAATGTTGATAAATACGTTGACATTTCCACCATCTGATTATAAGTGCGCATGCATTATCGTGTTACTCGAGAAGAGCATCAAAGGAAATTTCAGCAACAATTGCGTCTCTGCATTTGCATAGGTGCTCGACATGTCTAAGGTCGGCTACAGACGCCGTGTTATGACCAGTCAGCATCTTATTTGTAAGTGTTTCCTGATTTCTATCGTACCACCAAAGGATTAGCACGGTGGAAACCAGGTAATTTTTATCATCAGACTCTGACTTGCTATCACAAGGCAGCGTCTGTAGCTGGCCTAATATATATAGGGCTGGCATCTGAATGAAAAAATGGCAAACTGAGAAACAAGAAGAGGTGCATTTTGAAGTTTAGACATAAAATATCCAATATCTAGTAAGAGATACGCCCGCCCTCTCTCTTGTTCCGAAACATTTCGTTTTTAAATACAAAACGCTGAGTGATAGGAAAATCGTGAAATACTTAAATGCTTGATATTTTAGAAATAATTAAACTTAGATTTAAATTATTTGATGAAAACAAACAATCAAACATTTCGAACTTTTAGTTGCTTAAAAGAAGGCAAATGTATTTTTGAATGTTATTGTGAAGAGAAGTTATTGCGATCTACGCATAATGTTCTAAAATTTATATTTTTTAAAATTAAGCAAAAATATACAAAAACAGGAAATTTAACCCTTCGTGTGGCGGCAAATAGATGGTACATTCCACTTTCGATTTATTTAATTAAACTTTTTTATACACTTTTGTACACTTATTTCGTACAACCATACGAATTTTCGAAAAATCTGAAAGTGGCATGTTTAGAATCGAAAGGGGACATCCTCAATGAACCACCCACTCTGCCCCCTTCGAAATTCAATGCTGAATCCATATCAGTCATGATCTATCTATAGCAAATTCTGATATATATATATATATATATATATATATATATATATATATATATATATATATATATATATTTGGTTTCTCATTATTCATGGAAAAAATTAAGCTTCATTTTTTTAATATTGTTTTAATATAAGTTTCAGAAATAATAAAATAAATGTTTTTATATTAAAAATAAAATTTGAAGTTTGAAATAGACACATGATATGAGCTGTTCCAACTACTTTAAAGTAACATGATTGCATATTTTGTTGGTCATGTAAATTACAAAATAAACCTCGCAGTCTATTTTAATACACTCATATTGCAGATATCGGTATGCAAGGGTCGGTTTAACGCTTATAATGCCTTAGTGTATAATAAAAACACAACTGAGTGAAAGAAAAGCTTTAACGTCCACAGTAACTTGCTAGTACAGGGTGCGGCAGAAAGAACGTACTGATTTGGCAGAAGCGTTGCTTCGCTCATAATAGAGGTACAGCAGTGGGCATGGTCTCTTATAGACTTGTTTGCGCATGCCATTTTTAACTACCGTCATTGCTGGGAGCGGAGAGCATCGTGCTTTTGTTGTTGAAGAGTTTGTTATGAAAGGTGAATTTGTGATAACGACGCAACGGGCCTTCCGACTACGCTTTCAGCTCGGACGTCATGATCCGGTTCCGGCTGCACAAACAATTCATCGTTGGGTTTCAAATGTTAGACGAACAAGTTCGGCTTCAAAAAGAAAGGGTCCTGGCCGCCCTAGAAGCGTAACAAAACCGGAAGATGTGGCAGCTGCTAGAGATTCCATACAGCAGTCTCCCAAGCGATCTGCACGTAAACACGCAGCTGCAGATACGGGATGATATCGGTTGGCCACCTCGTTCGCCGGATTTGGTCCCATGTGATTTTTTTTGTAGGGCTATCTCAAATCAAAAGTGTATAAACACCGACCAACAAATTTGCAAGCACTTAAGACAGCAATTACGGAAGAAATCACGGCGATTCCGCAGATCACAGCAAAATTTCCGAAACAGACTTCAAAACTGCATCGACATTGACGGTCGCCATTTAACTGATGTACTCTTCAAAACTTAATGGATAACAATGGTATACTGTGTACTTCTCAAGTATAAAAGATTTCTTTCTCTATCTTGCTTAGTATTTTTTTATTGGCGTTCCAAATCGGTACTCTCTTTTTGCCGCACCCTGTATTTACCAATGTATACCTTTAAGCGATTTTTAAAATTACGTACTGCGGACTAATAAACATATATTTGTTTAAAATCACACAGGTATTCATTATTATTAAAGTTCATATTACGGGATTTTTTAGGACACATCATATAGTTTAATGGTCAGGCACTTGAACTAATTAGTCGTCATATAACGCTGTAGTAGATCTCCCTTTTAACGTAGTAAATCTCACTTTTAACAGCGCAGGGTCATATGAGGCAGCTGCCCCAGACCCCCGCATCAGAGTGGCCTCAAATCAAACAATTGGAACATAGAAAATTTAACAACTGCTTCCTCAAAAATACAAGCATGCCATCGGAAAAAGTTTGCCCAGTGGATAGATTCATGTTGGGGAAATATAGGGATCGACCGTTCTAATTATCATTTTGGCTATATGATAAGAGAAAGTTGCCAATAATATAAATTCCAATAATGTATGTAAGAACCACATTTTGTATATCTTTTTGTAGAATGTAATTAGGTTTTTGAAAATAGTTTTGCATATTTCATATATATTGAAAGGTTAAGTGGGCCCCAAGGAAAGTCTACCCTGGGACACAGTTAGGCAGAGTCGGCCCCTGACGATAAGTATGTCTTGCAATTTATGAACCATAAATTTTAATATATCACTGATACCCATGTCATCTTCTGTGAATCCGTAGTTGGCTTTTTGTTTTATAATCCGCGTGGTTAGTTATTTGCCAAAACGAGTATTAATATTCTGCTTGCAATTTGCCACTAAAGCGAATTATGCATTTGGTTGGCGTGGGATTTCCAATGACGCCAAAAGTACACAGGAAAAGTGACTACTCTGCAAGTCATGGGTACTCCATCCAATGTTAACATCAAATTGAAACTTCATTTCGGGGATATGTATCGAAAGCCTCAGCCAGATCGAAAATCTCGAACAGCTACCTGTGAGACCAGAAATTCTTCTCATTTCCAATTTTGAATTTTGTAAATGCCTTTCCATTTGATTATCATTAAATTTTCTGCCATTATTTTCATTGCGATAAACTGCATTAATTTTCGTACAGTCACAATCCTTCTCCATAATTTTCTCTAAATGTTCTGCATATTCTATTGCCTTGTCAAAATTTTGAATATTTAGTTTTTTAATTTCAAAACAAGATCTTGTCTTAAAGACTCTAAAAATTTAGATAACATTAAATTTTTTTTTAACTTTGCACATCTCATTATTTGCGTAATTTCCCCAAAAATCATTTGTCGCATTTGAAATATTTAATGCCAGCTCAGCTACCTTCATACCGGGTGACATTTTAATTTTGTTTAAATTTGTTTGCTTTTGAAGCATTGTCAAAGATGTTTTAAATTGTTTCATCGATATTTATTTAATATCTCCCATATTATTTGCAATCTGCAATTCTCTTTTTTTTTGGTAAAAATTCCAAAGCTTTCTCCTTTAATCTAGTTTTTAAAATTACAACTTTATTTTCTTCCGACCAGTCGGCCATTTTTGAGATATTTTCAAATTGTCCGATAAAAAATTCAATGTCCTCGTCTTTCCTCCCGTAAAAATTTGGCAATAAATTAATTAATCCAAAGTTCCATTTTAACTCTTTGATTTTCAATAATTTCTCTCTGTGACCTGTCCGGCGACTTTTGTTGTCTCGAATTTCTAGTGGCTCTATGAGGCATTTAAAACAAAAATTATCCCGTCCAAAATCCTACTTAAAATTAAAAGCATATAATACACTTCAAAAATACTGCACATAAAAACACTTCAATATGCAAACTAAATATTCTTAATAATAATCAATTTTTCAAACACTATTTTCAATTATTTCAAATATATTTAAATTCTTTTCACTTCAAAGTGATTGTGCATATTTAATTTTAACAATGCAAAAATCTGGTCAACACACGCTCCTCCAAAATTTTCATTCATTTCTTTAATTAAATTATTTTTATCCACTTTAGTATTATTCATTAAAATTTTCATTTAAAATTTGACTCACACACGAAAGCGTCACGGAAACCAAATGTGGCAACCGAAATAAAAAAGATAAAAGCTTTAATTATAACATTCATTAAGTAATTATTATTTATTATTTAAATTCATTAATTTGCCATGACCGTTATTCTCATATAGTAGATTATCATTAATGTGCATTGCATTGTTGTGCCGCAATGACCCCTCCAATTATTTTTACCTCTTGAGTGAGTCCTGAAAATAATTATTAATTAATATAAAAAGATTAGACCAATTTAAACTTAATAATAACATTTATTTAAGACATAAAATACCTATTAAATTCATTTAGGATAATTACATACTTATTACTCATTTAGGAAGATAGCATATAAGAGGGGAGCACGTGAGACCCTTAACCATATATCTAATGTATTTAATAACCTGTGGATATTTGAGGGACACATACCTTCAATTTGGGTCTTTGCAACAGACTATAATGCTTGCAAATCTTTGGTTGCACTGAACACATCCGAGATCTCCCTTATTTTTTGGGAAACTTCCACGCAATATTCTGCTTCTTTAGTATTAGCGTTATATCATAATGGCAGGCACGCCTCCGCCCAAGTCATAACGTCGCAGTCGTTGCGCACATCTTATTTGAGTCAAAACTCATAATCGTCTCATAAGTCAAAATCCAACTGTTTCGTCAAAGTCTGATCTCCATCTATTTTCGTCTACATCTCTGATTTCTTCTACAACTGAACTCGTTTTCTTTCCAAGCTGTGGTTCCCTCGGCGGGGGGGGGGGGGGGGGGTAGCTCCGCCCTTCTTCCCCTTGGCGCTCATTGGTTATTCTCAACCCAATGGCATCATTTCACATTAAGCAAGGCCCCTCTCAGCCCCTCTAGTCTGGCACCCCTAAATTTCTAGTATTTTTGACCTTAAAGTTCACGTTGTCATAAACCCCGGCGCCAGCCAGACTATAGCTTTGTTTGCCGTTCTAGGCACCATAAATACTCAAATAAAAGTGTCTCATGTGAGAACAATTTCTGGTCTCACACTATCCATAGCTAAACTAACGTGGTTAAAAAAGATCTGTTTCCATCTGCTTCCCAAAATTGCAAAGGTAATGAAGCAAAGATTGCATCTTTTCTGTAGAGTAACAATAGGTTCGTAGCACTTTTGCCGTGAAACTTGTATACAATTTCAATACATCATAGCGAAATTGTGTATACCATGTATGACAATTTTGCCATTTATAGGATTTTTTTAATTTTTTGTTCCAGTCTAGTTAAAAATCAATTTATTCCATGCAGCAAGTACTGACGTAAGTACTGGAATAAGTACTGGCGTATGATACATTTGTAAAATTCCCTAAATGGATATTTATAAACATTATCCGAAATTTGCACATATTAGACTAGCAAAATTGAGCATACTTACCTTAGAAATAATTTTAAATGGATTATAAATGCAATATTAAGTAGAATTTACTTACTTTTGAAGCAGATTTAAATTTAACTTTTATCTGTAATTTGATGCTTTGACATCACTTTTCGCTACATTTTTAATACATATCAGTACTTTTGAATCTTGTAAGACTTATGAAGTTTGACGCATTAAAGTCCCATTATACACCTGTTCCAAATTCCTGAACTAAAGTTGCGGAAATTACCTATTTCCAAATTATAAACCTTTGATACTTACGAGAATGTATTTCTGACTTATCCGAAGCCAACTTTGACATATCCCATTCTTTAGGCTCATCCAAAACGAAAGCGAATTTTTACTTGTATGAAACGAAATGTCCCTTTCCAGGAGAAGATACAAACAGTATTTCTAATAAAGAATGCCAAAAATTTAAAAAATGGTTTGTAGTTACGTCAATTTCAAAAAGATTTTGCTTAACCGAAAATACAATTTATTTTGTTTAATATTCATTAAACGGGAAAAAATGTAAAAACGATTCCCTTTCTCAAGCATTTCTTTTCAAACGCTGAATACAGGTGAAATATTTTCAGCGATCCTATATCATTCTTTATTTTTAATTATTATTTTGTAATATTTCCAAAAATGACCTATACGTTTCCTTGGATTGTGGGTGTATGCAGTTAAGCTCAGGGTTTCAATAATTAAAGTTCGCCTCCTGAAAAGGTATCTCGTAATTGTAATTTATTTACATTTAATAGGAAAAGCGTTAAAAATATTCTCCAACAATTTCAAATCTATGTATTTTAAAATACAAGGTAGGATCAAAAAGTTCGGAGACTGTGCTGATATCTTCAACCCTGATTGGAGGAGAGTGGAACTCTTTTACTGTGGCGTAGAGGCACATGTAACGCGAGATGTGAAAAGGAAAAAGCCGGTGTTTTTCCAGACAATGCGTGTCTGTGAATTAACAGTAGTCGTGCGCGCAGCAGGTGCAATGTTTTTGTCGATTTCCCCAAACGCTCTCAGAGTTTGATATTCGTAAGTTGTTCTTCAAACGCCATTTCCGTTTTCCATGAATGTGAAAGACTACAGTTCACTGACAAGCATTGTCTGGAAAAACACCTGCTTCTTCCTTTTCACATCTCGCGTCACATGTGCCTCTACGCTACAGTAAAATAAATCCCCTCTCCTCCAATCAGGGTTGGAGATATCAGCACAGTATCCGAACTTTTTGATCCTACCTTGTATAAATAATTATATACCACCAGAGTGTAATTTGGACCTAAAGATGGCAAAACGCTTAAAATATGCATTACATAAGAAAAATGTGAAATTTTGAGATTAATGAAATTGAAATTTAATTATAAAAGTTTTGGTTTTACTGAAATAAATAGACGAAAATAGCAACAGAATTATCTTTGTTATTGCAAGAAAGATTAAAGATTAACCGGCAATAAAACAGCCTTCATGATTCTTCTATAAGCGATGAAATAAAACATATCGTATCTTCAATAATTTGCACAACTTCCTGAAAGAAAATTTAGGTGTCAATTACGTGTCAATTAGGTGACGACAAAAATTTCGAAGGCGTTATAAACCACTGTCTTCAGGCCAAAAGAAAATGTAAAACATTATGCGCCCTTAACATTCGTTATGAACGAACTGCTTTTAGCGGTTGCGAACTCATTCTTAGTGGTTGTTAAGGGCGCATACTATTATACATATTCTACCTAATGGGCATTTGTACCTAGTCAATATTCTTAAAAACAAATGCTTCGGAATTATTTGTAAATCAATCCAGTTTGTAATCAAAATTGGAAATTTGAACTATTTTAAGATCACTAATCTTAATCCTTCAAAATGGCTGTTTTTTTTCCAAATTTCGGAAACGATGGATATTGAACATGAATTCTCATTTTTGTGTTCCTATCCTAGTTCATCTGCGGTGCTTGTGATTTATTGGACGTGCAAGTTCTAAATGCTCTCTAAATACCCATGACTACATATTTTTAATGATAAAAAGGTCTTGCCTGAAATGGCTGTTACCCAAAAAAGCTCTTGAGTGAAAAAGAAAGATTTGAGAAATTAGAAAAATTTGAAAATATATTTTCTATTCTTCTGTTCATCTAAAAATGCCGAACTTAAAATGAAACAATCGGACTATTTCAACAACCGATAATACATTTTTAGAAATGAATTTAACAATTTAATTCATTAAGAAATGCACTCATTATTGAAATTGAGAGAGACATTGAATGAAAATTGTTAATCTCGTAAACAATTGAAACAGAGCTTAAATATATTTTGCGGAATAAGATAATCTTCGTGCTTAGCAAAATGCGACCCTTTTTCAGTAAATTTACTTTTGATATAAGATAACTTCACTAATGACTTTTTGTTACAAGAAATTTTATTAATATGTTATCACCCCTTAATATAAGAGTTTGATTGATTCATAGACAGTGATAACCACAAATTAAACAGAGATTAATTCCAAGTTTAAATACATTGGAAAATTTTGGAAATGTTTACGAACAGACATACGAAGCTGAGAGCCAAATTAATTTTCAGATTTTTAATATAAAATAATAAATTAGAATCTATGTTTATTTTTTGTTTATGCGCAACATAGTATAATTTTTATAAAATCATAGTAAATCTATAAAATTCCGTAGAGATATATGACGAAAACATATACGGTAGAGATATATGGTAGAGATATACACAAAACACATCATTGCGATTTAAAAAAAAAATCGTTGCCCCTTTTTTGTTCTTAATATATTCTATCAGAAGAAGGCTAGCTAGAAACAATCGTACTACAGCTGGAGTTTTCCCATTTACAGCAAAGTAACTGGCGTGACATTTCAAGCGAAAGCCGACTGTGATTTCAAGATCAATTAAATTGCCTGGATATTAAATATCCCACAAGAGATCATATATATATATATATATATATTAAAATAAGATATAAATAGGATACAAATGGAATAAAAAATGGATGGGAAGGCTAACGGGCAATATGCTAAAAATGCCTAAGGAGGGATTGTCACACCTTAAATCCCCGGTTTCAGCATGCTGCTAGGCCACGGCACAATCCCGGTATGGCAGCAATTCCCATAGCACTCCTTCAACGTATGTACTTCAAAAGAATAGACCTTGATTTTCAAAGGAGTAATGAAGCAATTATACCCAATTCCCATAGAACGCTGTCATAATCCAAAGAACAATATGGAATAAGAGTTCATCCTTCCCCTTCGTTTATTTTAAACAGTCATAATCCATACTATGTTTCACATACTCTTATATCAAATCATTACAGCATTCAGTTGTTTCTGCTTTCACCATGAGTGAAAGTAGTTGTTATAAAATCCCGATCCAAATCTTTATTTCTTTTTGTTCCCATTTCGTCATTACAAACTTCCATGATATCATGTGCTTGTGAATATTTATTTTTGTAATGATTATCTAGTTGACGTTTTAAAAAGGCCTTAGGATACTTTTGTCGCAATGCTTCCCTTATTACAAACCCATCCCTATCTATTCTTTCCTTTTCATTGTTGATGATTCGTTGATGTCTTTTTAGATGTTGTATACGTATATAACATTACGGAATATGTTGCGATTTATATTGCTATCAGATTGCGATGCATATTGCTATTGCGTCAGATAATTGATCTTTATATCAAAATTTGTTCGTTCGTCATATATATTAAATATAATATGATCCTGGTCGTTGTATCTAATATTGAGATCTAGGAAGTTAGCTTTCTTTGGATTACTTTCTATTGCCTCGATTAGTTTTAAATCTTCAAGATAAAATGTAAAGTCGAATTGATAATTGGGGTCTATTGCACCTGTTATAACATCATCAACGTATCTCATATATATTAACTCATTATTAATGTGTGACTTTGACTCGTAACAATGTAAGTAAATGTCAGCCAAAATCGACGAACATCCACCTCCCATAGGAAATATCTGGGGCCATTAAGCAAAATGTTTTCGAATATCACTATTCTCACAATATATTTGTATTTGTTAATCTCAATATATGATTGCATATCATATCTTTCATAAGTTTCGATTAGGATATCATAAAGATTATTTAGATAAACATTATTAAATAAGGCTCGCCCCAACCTATTTCGACTTGAACAGTGTGCAGGGAATTGCAGAGATTCGGTGTAGTCAGTCACATGTCTGCGTGGAAACTTCTTATTTCAGCGAAGAACCTGAAAATGCGTTTACAGTTGTGCGGGGAACGGCGTCACTGGACATTCGATGATTGGAAAAGGCTATGTGGTCAGACGAATCATGCTACACCTTGTTTTAGACAGATGGTAGGCGGAATGCGTAGCTAGAGCCCCATGAAGCCATGAATCCATATTGCCTTGTTCGCACAGTTCAAGGTTGTGGTAGGGGTATTATGATGTGTGCCATGTTCTGCTGGTTTGATACTGGTACACTAGTGTTCATGGAAGGTCGAGTGTCATCCATGAAATACTTGAACATTCTTACCGATCACGTCCACCCTGTAATATTGCATTTTCCCCCGCAAGCGAAACGGGCTTTTGTTTACGATAATGCTACCATCTACCGCACAGGAATAGTGCATAAGTCGTTCACGGAGCATGACTCTGACTTCCACCATATATCCTGACCACAGCAAAGTCCAGATTTATATCCTATCGAGAACGTTTGGGACATGTTGGGAAGACACATTCCACAACAATCTTCTCTGGCATCAACTGTACAGTGCTTATCATCTGCCTATCCAAAGCATTGTATTCTCTTGGCTTAAATGCACTTCATCACCCTGTAGAATAAATGCCTAAAAAATAAACATTTCAATTTTAGGCTTAAGTTTAAAAAGTCATCAAGCTGTTTTAAGACTAATTTGATAGATTATTGTTATTCATATATGGATACAAAAGTATTATTCCATTATTATAAGTAGCGTATATGCTAACGATTATATTGCACCTGTTACTGATTTCTCCTTACTGATTTAGCTCAACGAACTGAATGAATTAGCTAGTTCATAGACAGCATTGTAATAAATCGTGTTTGCATTCTATGATTATGCGATGTTTTTGTGTCTATTGTTGTGCTTGTATGTATAGTCTTGATTGTTGGTATAATAAATTTCAATTTAAATATAAATTTAAATTATTATTTCGTACTTTATACTTGATAGTTTTTATTCTACATTATTTTTATCTTTCATCGGAACATATACGGTAAGTGCATGGTAGTTGTTAAACAATTAACAGATTGTATTAGTAGAGTCCATAAAACTCTGAATGCAATCGCTTATTTGTTCCAAAAATTGAAATTCTATTTGAAATATATGTTAATTAAATATTATGTTATAAATCCAGATGCAAAATCATAACAGCGTTTCGTAAAATAAATTTAAATGTTTGTGTTTACCAGTATAGCCTTGATGCTGATTAGATTTGGTTACAAAATAGAAAAATGGAACTTGTCCTCTTTTTTTTATAAATAACTGTCTCTCAGAAATGAATGAAGCTGAAAGAAAAGCATAGCAACTAAAACAAAATAATTATAAGTATTCTTAAATGAGTTATACTCTTATTTTATACATCTTTTGGGGACAAAATAAAAAAAAACTCAACCCCCATTACTCATTTACCTTTCTTTATATACATAGTATAATGTATAAAGTATTATGACGAGGTAAGAAGTATAGTGACGAATTCGAAATTTCTACGGGAGAGCACGTTTCAAGCATCACTGAACACGAATCAGACGTGTTTCGGATGATACATGTGTGTGTGCGTGCGTGTGTGTGTGTGTGTTTATGTAAGTGAACCTGTCGAGACGATATCCCATGAACGAATGAAACGATTCGTTCGAAATTTGGTGCAAAAAATTACAATTATAGCCAATATTGTAAAAAGCCTATTGTTTTTAAGTGCCTATTGCTTTTAAATGCAATAGAATGTGCAGAATCCCCCAAATCTTGAAATGAAATTTTGAAAAAATCATCAAAAAAATAAATCTTTCAATAAAGTTACGTAAATAATTATTTCTTATATAAATTTTCTTTAGAAAACGATTGGCATAAACTTTAGAAAGCTAGCATGAACCGTTCTCGAGATATTGCACATTTTTCAAATAACTTTTATCAAAATATTACGTAAAATTAAAAAAAAAGTATTAACTATTGTGAAATATGTTCACTTTTCATACGTGATATTATACGATACATTTTCTATCATCATTCTCGTGGATCTAGCTCGTTCCAGTCACGAGACAAGATACTTTGGATAATTTATAAAATTTATAAAAATGTCGTCAAATTGATAAAAACGTCACCAAATTGTTAAATATGCTTCTAAATCATTAAAAACGACGACTAATTGAGTTAGTTGTTTACCTATTTCACCGTCCATAACCCTTGGCGAAATTTTGCCGTCAAATTTGTTGGACTATCTCCAACTTGGCGAGTTTTTAATGTCGAATCAAATTGATGAAAATGTCGCCAAATTTATTAAAATGACGATAAATTAATAAAAATAACGACTAATTGATGAAAATTCAATATCTTGTATAAAGATAAGAATCTTCTATAAGAACAACCTATTTCTCTGTCTCTAACGTTTGACGAAATTCTGGCGAAGAATTTTGACGGCATATCGCCAACTTGGTGAGCTTCTAAAATGATGTTAAATTGATGAAAATGTCGTCACATTGATAAAAATAACGATAAATCAATAAAAATGACGACTAATTGATTAAAATTCAATATCTTTAAAAGAATATAGCAAACGTTTATAAGAATAACTCATTTCTCCGTCCGTCCGTAATGCTTGGCGAAAAATTTAGTGAGATGTCGCTAACTTGGCGACTTTATTAAATATTGCCAAATCAATAAAAGTGTCACCAAATGGATAAAAATGACGCTAACTAGGAGGCAATGTTTTGCAAATTATTAATTCCGTAATATGGCGGGTATAACTTCTAGTGTATAAAAAATTTCTCTTCTCTCCGTTTGTTTTAACAGTTAACGATACAGATATGGCGTACTTGACGAATAATCTAACGAAATATCGCCAAATTGGAGACATTTAGTCCTAGATTGACGAAAACATTGTCAAACTTGCAACAATGACGCTTTATCTGGTACGAAATAAGTAAAAGTACGAAATAAGTAAGAAGTATATTCATTGCATTATGTAAGGAAAGTCATGTGCTGACTACATCAGATTTTTTCAACATGCGTTAAAGCATTTCAAAAATTTGTAAGCTTGGGGTCATTTCTTAAATGGAGCAAAAACTAAAAGTACACAGCGTAATTTGAATTGAATATCTGTATCATGTGTTATCTAGGGCGATAAGCTTAAATAGTGCATGTAAAGACAAAGAAATAAATTACAGTCTGAAGCAGAAGCCATGTGTTACTAAAACCAATTTTGAATTTGAAATACGGTGGAAGGCATTAATATATCATCTATAATTGCATATGATGAAATCAAAGCAGCAAAAAAAAAATAGCTTTCGTTGTTTTAAATACTGTACATAGACATCATGCAGAGCCCTGTATTTGACATAAATTCATTAAAAAATATCAGTCAGTCGGAACCAGGAATCAAACCCGGACTTTCAGATTTGCGCCCATTTACGCTACAGTCAACAATTCTCTGGCTCTGTAAGGAATGGATTTTATTGAAATTTTCCTTTTCTATGGGTATTAAGAATTTGTAAGCATCTTCATTAGTAGAACGCCGTTGAACAATATAAACTTTTCATGCTTTATTTATACATAGCTATCAAAATAGTTAGCAATTAAAATTGCATTTAGGATAATAAACAGTACTATATAGCATCAGTTGAGTACTCACTAATGATTTCATTGTAAACCCAAATATAGGATAGGTTAGAAGGTTATATCACCACGACAAGCATGAGTGTTATGCTGAAATTAAGGTGATCCTTCATTGCTTTCTCTCCTATTCAAGAAAGCCGCATCTGTGATTGCGCGATCGACGGAATTGTTCACTAGTTAGAGTCTGAAGAACATCAGTCAAGTCATCTCCCAGTCGACGATAGTTTTAGGCTCAAATTACAAAATATGTCCTACGACGCACTGTGAAAGAATCTAAATCACGGTCTGAGAAAGTTGGCCAAATAAACTTAAAAGTCCACCAACGCACCATTCTCCGATTAATACACCACTTAGGAGATGTGGGCCCACGGCTAAAGAACCACTTCCAATCCGTTTTCAAAAAAACTACCTCCCGCTAACGGAATAGCATAGATGAGACACGTTCATAAACTCCATCGATTTGAATTACTTAACATTATTCCATTTCGAAACAAGGTTGCGAAAGAAATGTCAGTCCCTTCAACCGCTATCATATCATAGTTTAGCTCAGATGTGGATTGCAATACATTTAACATAAATTCTCTTAAAAATGACATTCAGACGGAATTGGTAATAGAATTATGGGAATCTGGATTGCACAATTATGCACATACTATACCACACCTACCATGTAAGATATATTCCTTGAATTACCTCCAAAACTATTAAGAGAACCTGCACTGAATTACATTCTTTATGTCAGGATGTTACAGTCGAATATAGAAAATAATTTGCCGAATACCACTTTATTAGACCAAGCACATCGAATATTAAAAATAAATGCACCGCATCCGTTTGTAAATGAAGCTTATTATTGCGTTACTTTGCGATCTAACTTAAGCGTTTCGGCTCTTGAAAGGAAATTAATCTTCATAAATCTTCGAGATGTGCGCTTCTAACAAATATCTGAAATATGAAAGATTTATGCCGAAACGCCTTCGAAATCATTTTTCATTGATATCTTACGTCTTGAATTCATTATAAATATATTTTAGAAGCAAACCATCATTTTTGAAATAATATGATGCTTTGTCAATTATTATAAAACTAACAATTATTACAAACTAATTATTATAAACTAACAATTATTACAAACTAATTATTATAAACTAACAATTATTAAGATATTAACAATTAAAATAAATTCAAATGATAATTTTAATTATATATATAAATGATTATATATATATATATATATGAAATTGTAAATCCAATGGTAGAATGTAAGTAGTAACTCATAATACACTATCTTAAAATTTGCCTACAAAATACAATGAAATAAAAGAAATTCAACCATAAAGAGGAAATTATTAAACGTAATGCAGGTCATAAAGACAAAGACAATCAACAAATTTCAAAGGTGAGGAATGAAAATAGGAAGAGTTCTAGGCTTAAGAATAGTTCATTTCGAAAAGATTCTTTTTCAAGTCCATATATCCCTTCGAAATGAACACAAAAATGCTTGTTTCTGAAACACAAGATACATTTTATCTATAAACTTGTATTATATGGACGACAAGCATAAAGATTGGAAAAAATTAAAGGAAATATAAATACATTAAAATACACCTCAAAAGTACAACCATGTCGAGCAACATATGACTAGACCAATGTTGCCATACGCAGAAATGAAAATAAGTGATCTGCTGTTGCCAAAGAGAGTAATAAAAACCGTACTGAGTAAAGGCAATAAAATGAGATATTCTACAGTTAAAGCTGCGAAATAAAAAAAGAAAATATATTATAATGTAAATTCCAGAGAATGTCGAAGTATGGCTAAAATAAGATACTAAGGAGAGAATATGAGAATTTTAGGCTAATCGAAACTTATTAACTATACCATTTACTAAATATGCTGGATATTCATAAAATTTACTGGTAATTTTGAGGTTATTAATGTGCAAAGCATGAAATTTTTTATCTGATATTCTATAAATTCTAAAAAGTTGATTAAGTATGATATTTCTAAACAATTGAATCGAGTTGCAAGAATTAAATGGTAGTAATTTATTAATATTAAATTAAAAAAATATTTTTTATCATATAAATTAGTAACTATCCCATTAGTAGGTTATATAATTAGATTTACATCCAAATAATTAATATTTTTACTAATAGTAGTTTCATTAGGTATTAATTCCAAATTATCCGAATAGAAATCTATATCTATGACATAGTTATCAGTAAATACAAGACAAATCAGATCATCTGCATATCTGTAAATTTTATTATCTGTTAAAGTAAAGAATTTTTATATTGATAAAAGTATAAATTATCTAACATACTACTACTACAACCACCTTGTGGTATCCCTGAGACATGTAAGTATAATTTATTACCTTGAAAAATATAATTATTGAAAAGAACAAAATGGAGAAGCTTAGGAAAATTGGTAAATTTAGTAAGATGAGATTGGTTAGTAATATAAGCATTATATAAAGCTAAAATGACATCATAAATATCAGTTATCTTAATATTATTAAATAAATCTTTAAAATCAAAAGTTTGAAATTCTATTATTTTACCAAGTGTTTTTAATTTATTTTTTAATTCTTTACTATTATTTAGAATAATGCAGTTAAGAATAATGTAGTTATATATATATATATATATATATATATATATATATATAAAACTACATTTATTTATATATATAAATCAATTTCTTCTATCTTAGATTATTTTCTATCTTGAGAGTCCGTGCTGTTGAACAAAAGCATATTCGTGAATAATGCTTCATCTTTACCCAAAACACTAAAATACTAATGTCTGAAGACGAACCTTTCGTGACATACCTATTCCAAAATTAAACATATTGACCAATAGGTGGCTATAAACTCCCAGAAAATTGTTGTAGGGGTAATGTGTTCTTCCTCATATTAGACAATTAGCAAATGTTCGTTAAGAATAATAATTGCACTGATTATGGTGTTGTCAGTCTCAAATCTGTAGAAGAAAAAGCTGAATTTGGATATGACTCTCTTTGGGGGATGCCGGCAAGAATTCGTTGGTGTTTTCTTTCAGAAGGGTTCATTCATAATAATCCGTTATGGTTCTTGAGCAAATATGGATGCTCTCGCTGCTGGACTCGATTGGAGTGTTGATTGCTTTCAAAATCTCTATTATTGGTCTCTCTATTGGTTGGTCTTAAAATCTCTATTAACACTGTCCTTTCATCTTTATCTTGGACTTTTTAGTTGTTGGTTAACGATTGGAGGAATAGATGCTTTTAAAAATGCTTTTAACCGACAATTAATTGAAATAATAATGTACAGTTACCCTGAGCAGTTCTCTGGATATTAGAAGTTTTACTTTGTCCACGGAGACCATGATATTTCTCGAAAAATTAAGTAATACGAGCTTCCATAAAATTATGCATGTACATTTTAATTAGCAGCGACGCTCGTAGTCTGCTGCTATGTTCTTAATATCAATTTATTAAAAATTCACAGTAAATGCCCTGCCAAACATATTTGTTAAGAAGGAAAATATTTAAAAAAAATTAAAATAAGTTCAAATGATAATCCGCGGTCCAGTTTAGAAAATGAAATGTACTATGCAATACCATTTAATAAATTGCCAAACATGTTTTTAGTAATAATATTCTAGTTTTATATGTTCAAGAAAATTGTTGAAAGTAGAAGCATATATGTAATGTAAATAAAATAATAGCGATAATATTCAATATGTGAATGCTTTGCCTACAGATGTAGCATCATCTGTCTGCGTCAAGAAAAAATAATAATATTCAGTATATGTAACAAAAATTTATTAAATAAATTAGGTGCAAAGAGAGTATATATATATATATATATATATATATATATATATATATATATATATATTTGTAATAAAAAAATAAAACGCTGGGTTCAGAAACAAAATTATGCATTGTGAAGTGCATTGTGGCTTTAACTGTTATGACGTATGTAAAGCACTTTGGTTGTAAAATACTTACTCAAAATATGTGTACTTGTTTCATTTCATTGTCCCAGCACGTTTATAAAAAGCAATGCTGCTTTTATTGATTAAATGTATTTTTTCATGTGTTTTACAGATCTATGATTTAGAAGTTTGTAGACTATTTTTTACTACCAGTGGCTGTATGTATAATTTAAAAGAATTTTCATTCGAAATGCATGCAATAAAGCTTAATGATTCTGGTATGTTATGCATATTGGAAAACATGAAAATAGATATAAATAAGCAATCCAATTTTTTTAACAAACGATCCTACCTTTTGTTGTACCTCCACCTAATTTTTTCAAGACAAAACAAAATTTCTTGATTAAATTTTTTTCGTGCGAAACCAACTTTCTGATATTTTATATGAGTAACATTTGCAAATAATGCATATGAATAATTATTGTAATAAATTTGTTAGTGTAATATTTGTAAATAAATTATGAAATTGTTATTACTTTGTATTTATTCTTAAACACGAATTTGTATTCTATAAATTAATTACTTTATAAAACCATTTTAAGCAGTAAGTGGGAAGATTTAACAAATTAATTACTCTATTTTTTTCATATTGAATAAAATTTATTGATGTGTTTTAGTTAAGTATTTTTGAAACATTTTAAAGTTTAGAAAAACAACTACAAATGCAAATTCATATTTTTATTTTACATAATCACTATTATATTTCCTTATATACATACGTTGTATACAACAACCATTTATCTTTAAATAATTCACCACGAAGTGTCAATGCATTTTTATTTTATTTATTTTTATTTAGTACCTTACCGATTTAATCAAAACCTGGATTAATATATCAATCACAATTTTTGAATGAGCTATTACTAAAATATAACACTGGAACCGATCTGGTTTACACTTTGGGTTAAAAAAGTATTAATACGTTATGTTTTAAAACATTACAATTTTGGGTTGCAATATTGGAATTCAAAATCAAACTCTGTGTTGATAGCAAGTTGTATTAGAAGCCTACATGCAACGGCCGTCATTTTAAATAAGAACACGGGTTTTTTTGTGCTGTGCTACAACAATGTTTGATAGTGTTTGACATTCGTTTGGAGTTCGGGCTCGCTTAAGAAAATTTTATAGAAAGGGAAATAGGGAACCTTAGGGAATATTTTTGATTACATGTATCTTTTAATTTTAAAAACGTATTGTTGATTTTAATCAGGTTCATCTAAATAAATGCTACTTATTTAGGGCATATCAATTGAGTTTATTTAAGTTGAATTGCGCATTAAGACGCATTATTTTTTGTCATGATTGCGCATGGAAGAAACGATATCTAGGAATGATTTTGGTTCAATACAGGTGATTTGGTAATTAAGTGGCATTATCTGTATCTGAATTATTTAAGTACTGGCACTTATGTAAGACTCAGCAACACCGGATAATTCGTTCTAGTGTTTGAATAATACAAACATCAACATATTAGTTACTGCACTATTTTAGACCCGTCTATTTCGGGTTTCATAATATTATGTAAATTATCCACTTCCATGCGCCCACCTTTAGTATTGCATTTCTAATATCCTCGAAAACACACAGATCATGCACCTATGCACACAGATCATGCACCTATGCACACAGATCATGCACCTCTGCACACAGATCATGCACCTCTGCACACAGATCATGCACCTTCTATTTTTAATTAAAGCGAAACGATTTTCGAGCATGGGTTCATTAACACCGACTCAAATTTGATTGTCTTCAAAATTTTCGTTAACGTAGTAAAACTCAATTGATTCGGATAAAATTTTGTATATAGCTTAAACTAATCCTGTTTTAGCTGGTAATTAGCTTTCATTCTGTGTGCAAATTTTTCGTTTACATAGTAAAACTCAATTTATTCGGATAAAATATTGTATATAGCTTAAACTAATCCTGTTTTAGCTCAAGTCTTTATGTGCTTAAATATATGTGTGCAATATTTTCGTTGACATAGCTTGAACTAATCCTGTTTTAGCTCACAATTAGCTTAAAATCGATGTTCAAATTTCAATCTACGTGCTTAAATATCTCAGATAAAAGATCAGATAACGTCAAGTCTATGGAGAAAACTTAATTTAAAAAAGAAATGTAGCACGCCAAACTCAATTTTCAGTGTGTTTACTAACTTAAAAATTATGGAAGTTACTGGGCTGAATTGCACATTGATTATTTAATATTTCATATATTGGATTTTATAATTTAAGTTTTTAACTATTTTCATGAAATACTCACTTATTAAATATACAAATAAATGTTTCACTTCAGTTACGTGTCGCGAGAGAGAGTTTAGTTACTAAACAACACCCAAACAAAACACAATTTCTTTTTGATCCCTCCCCCCTTAACGCCGGTAACTAAACTGAAATTTTATTGCTCAAAATTACTTGTTCCACAAACAATGAAACTCACTATATTTTTATAAAGGACATAAAATTAACTAGCGCTTAAACATGTTAAATACAAAAGTAACATCTTAAACATTTGATTGCAACATTTTTTATAAAGGTGTATTTCAGTTAACAATATACGGCATCTAGCATCAAAAATAAACGTCTTAATCGAAACTTCGGCCATTTTCGTGATTAATACTATGTCTGTTGTTGTTGAGACATAGACCGTCCGACCTACCAGAAAGGTGTAAGGTAACCGTTTGGACGGCCAGGAAGTGCCATCCAATTTAGACCGGAACCCAGTGGGGGAGGCATCCATAGAGACCTTACCCTCCTTCCCCCACCACCAACCTCTCGGAAGGCCTTACGGACCCACATGTTTAACGTGATCGTACTCCGCATGAACACGGTGGCAGTTGTGGCAGTGTGCAAATCCAGCTTGCAAACCACCGGGCTACCGCGCCCGAAATGTGCCAACAGCACGCGGTGTTCCCAGGTGGTCACCCACCGAAGTACTAACCGCGCCCGATGCTGCTTGACTTCGGTGATCTAACGAGAACCGGTGTTTTCAGCACGGTAGGGCCGTTGGCTAATACTATGTATGTGGAAAGGTTCAGTCTTCTATATCACAGAGGGAAGGGGGGTGGGGTCTTTGGAGGAACTGGAAAACCTTTGGATCCTCCCCGCATATTATTAATTCCCCAAGAGAGAATCAAAGATTCAGTTCCGTCAGTTTCTGTCGATTAATTGATGCTATAATTAAACAAAGATTCAGCCTTCTAGGTCACAGAAGTGATTCTGGAGGGTCCAAAAATATATACACGCAATTGCACATTAGAAACATATCTATATAATAAGTGTTTAACGTGTTTTTGTTCAGACTTAGAAAACTGAATATATTCATAATTATAGAATTCTTCATAGGATAGAACGTAAAAAATGCAATTCACCTATCCCTATTAACCACGTATTCTATAGTAGTAACCACGGAACAGAATATAACAGTGCCAGATTTCTATTTCTGCACCAGGGAAGAAATGAAATTAGAGGGGTTTAAATATATTTGCAGATTCTCCGGCTTTCCCCCTACCCTCGGTCACATAGAAGGCTGAAACTTTTCACTTAGTATCGACTACGAGACAAAACGTAACGCAGTCGATTTTCAGACGACTATTTTTGATTCAGTATGCCATAATTTATTCAACAAAATTAAACTTTATAGAAAAGTTGGCACTTAAATTTTAAGTGTGTTAGACTGCATATATCTAGAAGGCTAATATACAAGTTACACATATGATTCTCCCTAAACGACCGGGATTATATAATAAATTTATTTTATTTTTCAGACATATTGAACTATCGTCAACTCGACAGCACTTTCCAATAATCTCAAAATTTGTCATCAAATTTATAGCGAACTTTGTTGCCGAACATGACAGATAGACATGAGAACTTTTCTCATATAGTATGAGCATATCATACCATACTGCAGACTAGTAAAATAATCGGAAACTAGAGAAACTGTGCACGAGGGAATTAAAGTTGTGTTTAAACTCACCTTAGGACTTTCGCAATAGGGTTTAATGGTAATCACAGTCTCATATTAAAACTGTATTAATTCATGTAATTTCTGAAAACTTTTAGTGAAATTTTCCAAAAATAACCTTGTGGTGTATTACATTACATTTAAGCAAAGATCCTTTTTCCATCCTGTCTCTATTTCTGATAGAAATTTACAATCAATTCAAGTTTAATCTTAAAGTATTTCAGAACAAAAAGTTACATTTAGGTGGTGATTAAAGTAAAAGAAGAGAAAAAATTTCTGTTAGGATCTATTTTTAAAATAAAGTACATTCAAGAGTTTATAAACGCTGAAACTGCTCTTTACTTGAAAGAAATACCATGTTTCCTGATAGATTACCGTAATTCTTTGCTTTTAATTAAAACTTTTATTTTTTGGAAACAAAGAGTCGAATTACGTAACTTTTTTTTTAAAAAAATGCAAAACGGCGTGCAATACTGGCCAAGAAAAGTACTGTTTTTTTAAATCAATTACAAAACAAGCTGATTTAATTTTGACACATGTTTGAAATTTTCACGAAAAGTATCACTTAACTTGCAAATTTTGTAAAAGGAAACCATCAATATGTAATTTAAATTATCCAGAAGTTATCAGACAAGTTTTATTGGGTATTAATTAGAGTATCAATTAAACAGTTACATTTTTATTTCACATTATTTTATCGTTAATTCTCAATAATGATCGACTTGCAGAAATATACTTTTAAGTGACTTTTAAGGACTTTTACAAGATAATTTATATAGTAGATATTTTTTCGTGTGAATTATTTTATTTTTTTGTTTACCGCTTCTCATATATAAGTCAAAACGCATAGCACATGCGTTGAAATTTTGAATGTGAGTATTCCATAAATTTATAAATTTTAACAATCCCCAAAAACTCGAAAATTTGTTGTGCTCATATGTATGCATGTGTTTGCCACAATTTCGTTCAAATGGAGTTATGTGAGGTAGTACCATACGCAACTTGTGTTTTATTGCACAAAATAACTCATAAAATATTTACTTACATGAAATTACATTTAATTTTAATTTGAAAAATTATTCCCTTTTTAAATAAATGACTTAGCCCGTTTTGGAATGACTCCAAATTGCTAAAATCCAAAAAAATAATAATAAATATTTCAAGATATGTTTACCTTAACATTTTGAGAGAGGTGCTTTTAGTTTTGTCATAAAAATTACTTATGAAGAAAAATTATTCAGTTATAATAGTTAACCATGTATATTATATTAATACTTTCTATATATATTACATTATGTATAGAAGAGGATGAAAAATTAGTAATAATATAAACTATGGCAAATATTTATCCTAATATATATATCCCTCTTCAAGAACTGAAAATATAACTTAAACACAATGCTCAGTTATAGTATCATATGTATCTTAAACATAAAATTTTAAATATTCATGCATCAATAGTGAAATATAGGAAATTTGAAAATAAGTATTAAGTTCCATCATAACAAAACACAAGTCTTGAGATATCTGGGGAATTTATCTGGTTAATCTGGTTAATCTCTTGCTTTATCTGGTTAAATGTGATATTTTAAAATTAGCTTACAAGCCTAAATAAAGTATCCACTATCAAACCCAATTTTTATTTTGCAATTTGAGTTACATATGGAATCTAGTGGTAAAATTAATTTTCCTATACATTTCTCCGTAGCAAGAATTTCAATATTTATAACACTGAAGTAATTTTGTTGAATACAAATTTTAAGGTTTCGTTTGAAATATTTGAGTACTTAACCATGAACTGTTATCTTTAAACGTATAATAACTTGAGAATGAGAAATTTCCCGAGAAAGTCTGTACTTACGAGTTTTCACAGCGTGAACTAGACTGTGGCAAATTATATAGGTTGAGATTTTAAAGTGGTAAAATTTAATTATATATTTCTCAAAACTTTTGTTACTCGAGACCTTAATTACCTTAGTTTAGAATGCAATTCTACTGCTTTATTCATGCTAAATACTTTCATTACCAATATGTTATAAATATATTCTGATTTTCTGGTATATGGTTATAAATGTGAATACTTTGTCTCATCAATTCTATCAACATCATTCAATTGTTAAGAAAGTTTTGTCAATAACTCGGATAGAATATTTCGTTAAAATATTGTAGTAATATACCCGATTTAAGAACATAAACATAGCACTATGAAAATGTACCCAGATTTTCTGCCGGATGAAGAAATCTTGATACATTGAAACAAAACCTTTTCTTGTTCAATAAAATTTTTAACAAGATCACTTTCTTCATCCGATGCTTGTAGTTCTCGTATTTAACTGAATTTTATTATTTTGGCGCTATGATGTGGGGTTCTTTCCACTCACAAGATCTACTGTGCTGTGACTGGCAGCTTTAGTTTAAAGCTTTTTCCAACCTATAACTATCATGTAAAAAGTGTCCCTCTAAATTCTGTCAAAATGAATCCGAAAATAAAAATCTGATGTGGGCAGCACATGACTTTCCCTGCAGACTTACATTCACGTTCTTTTTATTTTACCTAAATTTAATTCACTTTTGATTCAATTTCCGTTCTCATTTGATAACTGGACTTATTTTCAAAGGTGACGTAGAAAAAATACGAAAAAACTAAAATATCTCAAGAACGGTTAGTCCTAGTGTATTGGGGTTGGTCTTATTATTTTCTTTGTTAAAAATTACGTATTAAACAAGCATGTAGTGGATATATTTGAGCATACGTAGTTTTTTATTTTAGATTTTGCAATTTTTGCGGGCTATTTTGCAAAAAAAGGCAGGTTATTTTTTTCCGAATCATACTAAAATCTAATCAGCACCAGGATGTCCGACAAGTTATTTATCTACCGAATTTTGTGAAATTCGGTCCATTAGTTTTTCAGCTAGAGTGGATACAAGTTTTTGCGAGCCATTTCGCAAAAAAATGCGGGTTCTTTTATCCCGAATCGTACCCAAAACTAATCAGCGCCAGTTTCGCCCACAAGTGACTTACCTACCAAATTTTATGAAATTCGGTCAATTACTTTTTTAGTTAGAGTAGATACAAAATCTGCACAGACAGACACACAGACAGACACACAGACACAAACACAGACGTCACGCTATAAACGGTTTTTTCGTATTCTAGAGGTCTCGAAACGTGTAGATCCGTCGAAATCTCTAGTTGTAATTTTCGGTATGAATCCAATACTTTCCCTATACATTTCCATGTATTGCAGGGAAGGTAAAAACTTAATTATAATACAGCACATGGAGTTTGAAAAATCTGATGTAGGCAGCACATGGCTTTCCCTGCAGACTTATATCACGTTCTCTTTATTTTAATTAAATTTAATTCAATTTTAATTCAATTTTCGGTCTCATTTGGTAACGGGACTTATTTTCAAAGGTGGCGCAGAGAAAATACGAAAAAACTAAAATATCTCGAGAACGGCTAGTCCTCGTGTCATGGGGTTGGTCTTGTTTTTTTCTGCGTTAAAAATTGCGTATAAAACAGCCATTTAATGGATGTATTTGCGCATACGTAGTTTTTTATTTTTGATTTTGACAATTTTTGCGAGCCATTTTGAAAAAAAAGGCAGGGTTTTTTTTAGAATCGTACCAAAATTTAATCAGCACCAGGGTGGCCCACGAACGACTCATCTACCGAATTTTGAGAAATTCAGTCCATTAGTTTTTCAGCTAGAGTTGATTCAGGTTTCTGCAAGCCATTTCGCAAAAAAGGCGGATTACTTTATCCCGAATCGTACCCAAAACTAATCAAACCCAGATTCCCCAACAAGTGACTTACCTAACAAATTTTATGAAATTCGATCAATTAGTTTCTTAGTTAGAGTGGATACAGAATCTGCACAGACAGACACACAGATACACACACAGATGTCACATTTAAAATGATTTTTTCGTATTCTAGAGGTCTCGAAACGCGTAGATCCGTCGAAAACTCGAGTTGTGATTTTCGGTATGATTCCAATACTTTAACTATACATTACCATGTATTGCAGGGAAAGAAAAAAATCTAATGTGGGCAGCACATAACTTTCCCTGCAGACTTATTTATATCCACGTTCTCTTTATTTTAATTGAATTAAATTCACTTTTAATTCAATTTTCGTTCTCATTTGGTAACTGGAGTTATTTTAAAAGGTGGCGTAGAGAAAATATGAAAACACTTAAATATCTCGAGAACGGCTAGTCCTTGTGTATTGCGGTTAGTCTTATTATTTTCTTCGCTAAAAATTACGTATAAAACAGGCATTTAATGGATATATTTGAGCACACGTAGTTCTTTATTTTAGATTTTGGCGATTATTTGTCTGCCATTTTGTAAAAAAAGCAGGTTATTTTTTTCCGAATCGTACCAACATCTAATCAGCACCAGAGTGTCCCACAAGTGAGTTATCTACCGAATTTAGTGAATTTCGGTCCATTAGTTTTTCAGCTAGAGTGGATACAAGCTTTTGCGGGACATTTCGCAAAAAAAGGCGGGTTCTTTTATCCCGATTCGTACCCAAAACTAATCAGCACTAGATTCGCAAATAAGTGACTTACTTACCAAATTTTATGAAATTCGGTCCATTAGTTTTTTAGTTAGAGTAGATACAAAATCTGCACAGACAGACACACAGACACACACACAGACGTCACGCTAAAAATAGAATTTTCGTATTCTAGAGGTCTAGAGAGGTGTAGATCCGTCGAAAACTCGAGTTGCGATTTTCGGCATGATTCCAATACTTTCCCTATACATTACCATGTATTGCAGGGAAAGTAAAAAGCATCAGCCTTTTTAAGGCAATATAGAGTATTATTCCTGAGGATGAACAAATTAGAGCAATAGCAACAATCTATAGACGCCTTTGTATATTTTCTATAAGAGTACTGGTACTCTAATTTATTCTCACGACGGAGATTCTTCATTGCCTTGGAAACCGTTTGATAACTTTTTCAACCTTTATATAATGTATATCAATCAAACTTTTATTTTCAGCTTGAAACTAGCATGTATGTATCCACAACATTCTCCACATATACCATGGATTCAAATCCAACATCTGTGGATCTCAAACACAGAAGAACCACCCAGACAGATATTTTCAGCTAACACGTGAATTTGGGACTCTTCGAAATCTCGTGTTATAAAGTTTCATATATTAATAAGCTTTATGATTCCTAAAAATAATTATTTTTTAACTTCTTTACAGTAAAGAAATGTCAAGAATATTTTTTACAATATAGTCAAGTTATGCTATAAAAGTTACACTATAGCATTTCTTCTATTCAACAGTTCCTGTATTGATTTTTTTTCTTGTACGTGCCTATTTCTGTTTAAATTATTAAATATATTAATAAAAAACTGATGTGAGCAGCACATGACTTTCCCTGCAGACTCAAATTCATATATTTTTTTAATTATTCATTAAATTGAGTTTAATTGCACAAAGTAACACTGAATTTGCATTTTTAATTCAATTTCTGTTTTTATTTAGTAATTAGACGTTTTTCTAAAAGTGGCATAACTAAATGCAAAAAATCTCAAATATCTCGAGAACGGTTCGTCCTAGAGTAATAGAGTTGATCTTATTATTTCCCTCATCAAAAATTACGTATATATATATATATATATATATATATATATATATATATATATATATACATATATATATATATATATAAAACAAGCATTTAATTGATATATTTGAACATTTGTAGCTTTTTTTAGATTTTGCGATTTTTGAGGGCAATTTCGTAAAAAAAGGCAGGTTGTTCTTTTCTGAATAATACCAAAATCTAATCAGCACCAGAGTATCCCCCAAGTAACTTATCTATCGAATTTTGTGAAATTTAGTCAATTAATATTTCAGTTAGAGTGGATACATGACATTTTTTCGGGCCATTTCCTAAAAAAAGGCAGGTTGTTCTTTTCCGATTAATACCAAAATCTAATCAGCACCAGAATATCGTACAAGTAACTTATCTAGCAAATTTTGTGACATTTGGTCAATTAGTATTTTAGCTAGAGTGGATACATGAAATTTTTACGGGCCATTTCGCAAAAAAAGGCAGGTTCTGTTTTTACGAATCGTACCAAAAACTAATCAGCACCAGGGTCATACCCAAAGTGACTTACCTACCAAATTTTATGAATTTCGGTTCATTAGTTTTTGAGTTAGAGTGGATACATACATTGCACAGACAGACACACAGACAGACAGAGAGACAGACCGACACACACACAGACGCCACGTTAAAAATGGTTTTTTCGTATTCTAGAGGTCTCGAAACGTGCAGATCCGTCGAAAACTCGATTTGTGATTTTCGGCATAATTCCAATACTTTCCCTATACATTACCATGTATTGCAGGGAAAGTAAAAATTATTGAATGCAACTCATATGTGATTATAAATGAAAATTCTTTTAAAACGTTATATTTTAACTTTATTTTAATAAATTTATCGTTTATTTAACGAACACTGTTTCTGACCTGAGGAATCTGACTGATAACGTACACGAAGCAATTGTAAGCACCTAATTTGCGGATACTTTGTTTCTTCAAGGAAGTACGAGAGAATTGTATTATCACAAACAGTAATTTCATTTATTGTAAAATAAAGTTTTATTCTGAAATTGATGCAGTTGAGGATGCCTAACCATGGCTTGTGGTACAGAAGCGTTTGCTTAATGATATATTGGTTACTAGAATAACCTCCTGTGATATTATTTTATTCCCAACCCATTGCCATTTGTGTCATTAATAAAATTATACGATTAATGGGATATAATTTAATGGAATAAAACGTGCTATTGCACTTAAGTCAAAATGATCGCATTAAGCAAAAACCGTTGATTATATATTTTTAATGAAATTCATACAGCACTGAATCAAAATTGAAACCTGTTACTCTTTGCTGGTTAGCGACTGCTTTGGAATGATCAGTAAATACATTTAGGCCAGATACTAGCCGAATACCCGTTGAAAATCAACGTTCTAGCAATAAGCAACCCCTAAATATTGTAATTTTTTAATAATTCGCGTTTCACATTTATTCGGCAAATTGAAAATTTTAGTGTGCAGAACCCCCTAAAGAAGAAAATATTGGAAAACTTAAATTGCGCACTTTCTCCTTTCGAACTATCTACCAGTAAGCCAAATTAAAATCCCTATCTCATCCCGAAGCATACTATTTTATCATCTCCCCTTTCGAACATTTTTCCAAAATTCTGTGGTCTTGGGTATTTTATCAGATGATTGGCCCATATACCACATATCAAGCCTCTATCACATTTAAAAGGAAGCGTGTCTCATTTATTCCGAAAATCATACATATTGGTGTGCGGCACCCCCTAAATTATCAAATATGGAAATTTAAAAATTGCACACTTTCTTCATTTCAAACTATCTATCCGTACACCAAATTTGCACGAATCGTTAACCATGTGTTTCTATCATTTCATCTTTCGAACGTTTATCTGTGTTGCACCCCCTTAAATGATCATTTTTGAAAAACCGTAATAATCTTTGGTTTTTAATCAAGTGATTAGCCCATGTACTAAATTTCAAGCCTCTATCACATTGTAAAGAAGAAGTTTTTCATTTGTTCGTCAAATCGAACAGTTTAGTGTGTGGCATCCCCTACAATAGCAAACATTGGAAAACTGAAATTGCACATTTTCTTCCTTTCAAACTATCTACCCATACACCAAATTTGAAATCTCTAACTCATCGCGAAGCATGCTTTTTCTATCATGCATTTCAAATTTCGAATGTTTTTTGTGGAGTACCCACCCCCTTAAACATGCATTTTTGAAAAACTCCATTTTTCTTGGGTTTTCTATCAAATGATTCGCCCATATACCAAATATCAAGCCTCTATCACGTTCTAAAAGGGGTGATTTCATTCTGAAAATCGAAAATTTTTGTGTGCGACACCCCCTAAAGTAGAAAATATTGGAAAACTGAAATTGTACACGTTCTTCCTTCCAAACTATCTACCCATACACCAAATTTCAAATCTCTATCTCATCATAAAGCATGTTTTCTTATCAATTCACCTTTCGAACGTTTTTCTCTGGAGCACCCCCCTTAAACGAACGTTTTCGAAAAACAATATCCGTCTTGGGTGTTTTCATCATATGTTTAGTCCATATACCTAACTTCAAGCCTCTATCAAATTTTAAAGGAGCCGTTTCTCATTTATTCGGTACATCGAACATTTTGGTGTGCGGCACCCCCTTAAGTAAAAAATATTGGAAATCAGAAATTGCACACTTTCTTCCTTTCGAAGGATTTACGCATACACCTAATTTGAAGTCTCTAGTTCATGGCAAAGTATACTTTCCTATCACTTCACTTTTCAAACGTTTTGGTGTGGAGCACCCCCCCCCCCCCCTCTAGAGAACGTTTTCGAAAAATTTGATTTCCAGGGAGTTTTATCGAATGATCGAGCCGTGTACCAAATTGCAAGTCTCTATCTATTCGGGAAGTGTCTAAAAAGCGTGACAGACAGACGGACACTTGGCAATTAATATATATAGATCTGCGAAACATTTATTTTAATAGAATACTTTAATAGTTACTTAGTGGTAACTAATCCGTTATACTATTAAATTGGTTCAATGAATCGCTTCTTAGTTGCTTAAAAATAGGGAAATAAGTAACTAAGAGCATGATTACAGAAAATATGAATCTTCATGCCATTCTTTTTATTTCTTTATATTAAAATTTCAAAGGGTTGCTCTATCGAGTGATTTAGTCTGGTTGTGAGATATCCTAATTCACTGAAACAAGTCGAAACTGCAGGACGTCTTACTCTTGTAATCTGTTCTTTGAATATTTTATTTTACATATAATTACAATTAATTAAAAATAAAATCCTTCCTTAATAAAATATCATATGCAAATGTTTCAAGATCTGAACTATTTTGGGATAAAAAAATCTGATGTGGGCAACATATGACTTTCCTTATATAATGCAATGAATTTACTTCTTTTACAGTAAAAAAAATCTGATGTGGGCAACACATGACTTTCCTTATATAATGTAATGAATTTACTACTTTTACAGTAAAAAAATAGAATTTTCTTGTAGTAAATACTAATATTCTTTCCAAGATATTGAATTTTCGACAATTAGTCGTCATTTTCATTGATTTAGCGTCATTTTTATCCATTTGGCGAGATTTTCGTTAATTTGGCAACATTTCAAAAAAGTCGCCAAGTTGGCGACATTCCGCCAAATTCGTCGCCAAAATCTCGCCAAGCGCTATGCACTAAGAAATAAGTTTTTCTTAAAGCAGATAAATGACTATTGGCGTTCAAATACAAAAGTATTATTCAAAGTATCTTTTCTCAAGAATGGAACGAGCTAGATCCACGAGAAGGATGTCACTCAATTTATCGCATGGTATTACATATGAAAAGTAAACATGTTTCTCAATAGGAAATATTTTTCTTTTTATTTTATATGACTTTTTGATAATTTTTTTAAAAAATGTACAATATCTCGAGAACGGTTCACGTTAGCGTTCTAAAATTCATGTCAATCGTTTTCTAATGAAAAATTACATAAGAAATGTCTATTTGCGTAACTTTATTAGTGGTTTTAATTTTTTGACGATTTTTTCAAAATTTCATTCGAAAATTTAGGGGGGTTCTGAACATTCGATTCCGTATAAAAACAATAGGCTTCCAGTGTTTACGGATTGTGATTTTTGTACCAAATTTGGTTCGAATCGGTCTATTCGTTCGTCAGTTATCGTCTCCACAGACTCACTGACACACACACACACATACACACATACTTTCACACACACACACACACACACACACACACACAGACATCACTTCAAAAATGTTTGATTCATGATCAGGGATGCTTGAAACGTGCTCTCCCGTCGAAAACTCGAATTCGAATTTTCGACCCCGTCACAATACTTTCCTTATACATTATGTATATAAGGAAAGTAAAAATAGGTTTTTCTTATAGTAGATGCTTATATTCTTTCCAAGATATTGAATTTTCTTCAATTAGTCGTCATTTTTAATGATTTAGAGTCTTTTTAATATCAATTTGGCGAGATATTTGTTAATTTGGCAACAATTAAACATGTCGCCAAGTTGGCAACATTCCGCCAAATTCGTCGCCAAAATCTCGCCAAGCGTTTTGGACGGAGAAATGAGTTATTCTTACAGCAGATAAATGACTATTGGCGTTCAAATACAAAAGTATTGCTCAAAGTATTGCTTTTTCATGAATGGAACGAGCTAGATCCACGAGAATGATGTCACCAGATTTATCGCATGGTATTACATATGAAAGGTGAACATGTTTCTCAATAGGAAATATATATATCTTTTTTATTTTATATAACTTTTTGATAATGTTTTTGAAAAATGTGCAATATCTCAAGAACGGTTCATGTTAGCGTTTTAAAATTTATGTCAATCGTTTTCTAATGAAAAATTACATAAGAAATGTCTATTTGCGTAACTTTATTAGCGGTTTTGATTTTTTGACGATTTTTTCAAATTTTCACTCGAAAATTTAGGGGGGTTCTGAACATTCGATTGCGTATAAAAACAATAGGCTTGAAGTGTTTACGTATTGTGATTTTTGTACCAAATTTTGTTGGAATCGGTCCATTCGTTCGTCAGTTATCGTCTCACAGACTCACTGACACACACACACACATATACTTTCACACACACACACAGGCATCACTTCAAAAGTGTTTGATTCTTAATCAAGGATGCTTGAAACGTGCTCTCCCGTCGAAAACTCGAATTCGAATTTTCGACTCCGTCACAATACTTTCCTTATACATTATGCATATAAGGAAAGTAATAATGAGCTTCCTTCGCATCAGGATAAATGTGACACGCAGTCACGCTATGAAAAGTAAGAAAGTATCTGAAGACAGATGACTTTTAGTTTCCAAAACCAGTTGATATATGCAAATCTGTGTTCTATGCTGTTTTACTAACGGAATACTTTGTTGTATTGTTAATTTACACAATACTTTTTTCAAATTATTTTACATCTGTCACATATTTTAATTTGAGAAGGTGGTCATTTACCTTGACTCTTATCACGCTCATTAGTAAGCGTTGGGTCACTTGGACCATATTTAAGGTTTTTGTAGTTACTTTTGAACACTGTCCCCACTCTTCATTTCATTCGTAACTCGAAAATTTCTCAAATCTCTCTACATGTTAACTCACCAACTTCTGACAAACATATCTATATGCTATAATGACTGTTCTCGTCTCATCATTCCATCTCTTACACAAGGTGTTCTGTCAATTCCCGCCCTGGTTTCCAGTTGGATCACAGGCATCTGTGAAGAGCTTGGTCCAGGCTTCCATTAGACAATCTTTTATTGCCCGCAGGATCGCCACCTGGTTGCCCGGCCACATTTACCCCCTCGAGTCCACAAACATCATGTGACGTGAAGTCGCTAATTGTTGTTTCCCACCATAAATTGTGTTCCACCAAAAAAATCAAGTTTTTTAAAGAAGTTATTAACAAAAACTATCGCCTTTGAAAAACCTGTATCACAATATTAATAATGCAATGTCGACTATATAGTACTTTTAAACCACATGAATATTGCTAAAACATTCTTAGACAACAAAGCAGAGCGTAGTTTTCTATGCCCACATGTTTTTTCTTTAACTTTATTAAAGTAATATTTAGAAATCTTAGAAAGAACGCGTAAAGTTCTGTTCTACGTACGGGATCATCAAACGTGAGTTAAGATAATCTGTCCGGAAGTTAATTAATCATAACAAATTCGATAGATGATAATTTAAATTCTGTTTTGAGAACACGTTGGAGCGAAAGCACGCCATAGTCAATCGATACGCTACTGTCAATCGATACTACCTTGCATTAGTGTTAATAAAGCTTCTAATGAAATAAAAATTCTCTATATACTAAATAGTGTATTATATACAAAATTTAGGAAAATTTCTCTTTAATAAAAATTGTGTTATGTAACTGAATTAAGTTCAACATAATGGGAAATTCTAACATGCCTCGTACAAGATTTTCGGGAAATAAAATTAAGGCACATATCATTGTTAGCGACGGTGTTTCAGAATTCGAAACAAAGCAAAAATGAAAAGATATTGAACACAATGTTTAACTAAACTTTCAGCACTTCGATAGTAAAACGGCACAAAACAATTATTCAAATTTATCAACCAGTTTCTGCACCAGAAATGAACTCATTTGAAATGGATAAAACAGATTGGTACATTTAAACATTTGTTTTATGCTGATTTATAGGAGTTTTTTCAACGTAATTGAGGTTTAACCTAGAATATTGGCTGTAATTTCATGCAGTTTTTACTATCAAAAATTGTAAATAAAAATATTTAATACATATAGTTCGATTATTTTCTTTTCATTATTTCGAATTATTTTAACCTGCTTGTACTGTTTAGATTTTCACTAAATTAAAATAAACACAAGATTAGCTAACAGTTCGATGACTTTTCAAATGTCATCAAATAAGGTAAACATGCTTTAAGCTAATGTGAACACACAACCATCAAGATACAAATAGTTTATTTGTGTTTTGGGGGTATACGCAATATGCAAATCTGCTGAGAGCAAAATTTAAAATTGTTCACCTCATAAATATTCTTTTCGCATTCATACAATATGCATAATATTAAGAGGCCAATCTAAAATCGGATGCCGTAGCTAAAATACGCTCGATTTCAGTGTGCTGCAATTTTGTAATTATTATATGTTAAGTAGAATTTTTGGTCATTATAGAGGAACAAAATCTGATGTGGGCAACACATGACTTTCCTTATATAAAGTAAAGAAATTACTACTTTTACAGTGAAAACATAGGTTTTTCTTATAGTAGATACTAATATTCTTTCCAAGATAATGAATTTTCGACAATTAGTCGTCATTTTCATTGATTTAGCGTCATTTTTATCCATTTGGCGAGATTTTCGCTAATTTGGCAACATTTTAAAAAGTCGCCAAGTTGGCGACATTCCGCCAAATTCGTCGCCAAAATCTCACCAAGCGTTATAGACGAAGAAATAAGTTGTTCTTACAGTAGATAAATGACTATTGGCGTTCAAATACAAACATATTACTCAAAGTATCTTTTTTCATGATTGGAACGAGCTAGATCCACGAGAATGATGTCACCCAATTTATCGCATGGTATTACATATGAAAAGTGAACATGTTTCTCATTAGGACATATTTTTTTTTCATTTTATATGACTTTTTAATAATTTTTTTGAAAAATGTGCAATATCTCAAGAACGGTTCATGTTAGCGTTCTAAAATTTATGTCAATCGTTTTCTAATGAAAAATTGCATAAGAAATGTGTATTTGCGTAACTTTATTAGTGGTTTTGATTTTTTGACGATTTTTTCAAAATTTTATTCGAAAATTTAGGGGGGTTCTGAACATTCGATTAAGTATAAAAACAATAGGCTTCCAGTGTTTACGGATTGTGATTTTTGTATCAAATTTGGTTCGAATCGGTCCATTCGTTTGCCAGTTATCGTCTCCACAGACTCACTGACACACACACACACACACACACATACTTTCACACACACACACACACACACAGACATTACTTCAAAAGTATTTGATTCGTGATCAGGGATGGTTGAAACGTGCTCTCCCGGCGAAAACTCGATTTCGAATTTTCGACCCCGTCACAATACTTTCCTTATACATTATGTATATAAGGAAAGTAATAATGCATTTTAATCAAAGCTTTCTGTTTTCCCTAAATATTAATAAACAATAAATCTGATAAAACTGTGTTTAGACGCTTTAAACGCCCGTATGATAAAATCAACTTTTATTCACTGGAACGATATTTCCGAAAACTGTTGCCGTTCAAAATGTACAGAATATTATTCTAAAAGGCTTATAACATCGCCAATACTTCAAATAAACGGATTCGACTAAAGCAGGGAAGAACTTAAATACATTAATTTTCTCGTCTACATATCAAATTTCAAAAAGTGATTTATCTCAGGAATTTGCTAATGAAGAATATTATTGTGTACTATTAGAAATCAAATTTAAGATTTAATGGAAAATCTATCTTCATAATTATTCTACGTTTCAGCAAATCATCTGACAATAACACAGCATGATGCAACGTCTTCTTCAGGGTGATTTTTCATTTAAATTTAATGCTTTGAATGCATTTTGAACGAATGTGTGGAAATAAATATTTAAAAGGTTAGTTTAGCATATCCTCGTAGACCAATATATATAAATTTTTCAGTAATTTGTTTGCTTTATCGCAATGTAACAAAATATAAAATTATTCAGGAAAGGCAATTTTAAATATGAAGTCATTTTTTACTGTAGTACAAAGTTCAGCAATGTTTACCGCAATAACAGTCTATTTATAATAAAGTGTTCAAATTTGGATAAAGAAGATTCATTTGAATTTTAAGACATTTTGGATACTTTAAAACATGAAAATATAGAACTCGAAAAAAACAAGATTCGTTAAAACAAAAGACAAGTTTATTCATTGTAAACTTTCAAAGGAAATCTTAATATAAAAACCATCACTTTTTAAAAATCATTTAAAAACAAAATGTTTACACATCATGAATTACAGTTTAAAACATTTCATATTCACTTGATATAAACGAAGAGGTACTAACCAGTATTTTTGTTTTCGGATACAATTTTGTCTCTAAATAAATTAATTTTGAAAAATTTCTGAAAAAATTATTTAAAGCTTCTACGTTTCAAACATTATTTGTTTAGAATCTTTTTCTAATTTTTGAACTTCATCATACAGAAAAATCATATTATTTGGTAGCACTTTCGTCACAATTATATGTAGTTTCTCTCATGTAGTTTATACTATAAGTGTGCAAAAAATCAGTTTTCTATGATATAGGATAAGCTTACAGAGGATCCAGAAAGATACGTTAGTTATATAGATTATAAATGATAATGCTAACAAGTAGACTATTTATTTAAATCATATTAAAATAAGTAAAATTCCAGCAATTTTTTCTGTGAAAAGAAATGCAAATTTTGAAGTTTTAATCTACCACAAATTTCTAAAGAAAATTTATTTATACCTTCAGCATCTCAAATTTATCTATTTCTTCTTCTTCCAATTACTTCTTTGGTAACGTCCCTTGTCCGATGCTGTTAAGAATTGCTAAAAAGATTCAATCTGTTGAAAACATTTCTTATTGTTTCTTCGCTTCGGAGAACCAAAGATCGAATTTGTGGAAGATATATAGAAAAAGAAACAACCTTCTTTTAATCGATATTTGAAATTCTTTAAGTGTTTTCTGGAGTTTATAGAGACAGAAAACTTTTCTTTATTTCCAGGAATTGGAATGTTCTATTATAGCGTCCATCAATCCTTTGTCTTATTTGGAAACAAAGAACTAAATAGTTCTTTTAATTTTCTAATGTTAAGAATTTTAAATTGAAGTAATACTAACTGTAGAAAGATATAAGAGTGCACACTTTATTTCTGATTGAATAATTAAATTTTAATGAATCAGCGGTATTTAAAGCAGTGATAAGGTATAATTCCTGAATGATAAAATGATTGGTAAAAATACTTTTCTAAAAGTCTGTAAATAATTATTTTCTAAATGTGTGTCTGCCCTTCTGTATGAGTCAGTCTGTGATATGTATATATCCACTAAACTATGAAAAGTAATAGTTCGAGTTTCATATATTTTGACAGTCAGTGTCTTAATTTATTAACCTAGTGTTGAATATTTTTCGGTACAGAATTTTTTATGACTTGCAAAGATTAAAAAATACGTGACGAAGAAAAATAATAAATATTTTCAACCTATATAAAATAGGTGCTTGTTTTATATGTAAAGTTTGATAATGTACACGTCTTCTAGTACGCTATTATGAACTTTTCGTAATATATTTTCATTTTTTCGAATTTGGGACCTTAAGACTATTTAAAACTGTGCCTACTCGTCAAATATATATGTTTTTGAAAACTTCAAATTGAAATATTGATTTCAAATTTTATTTTGTGTGATAAAACGAAGTTCAGAGAATTAAATAATGAAAAATATCGCTACAGTTTTTAATAAGTCATGCAATGCCAACATCAGATTTTGTTTGATATTAATATAATTTTGTGTCATTCCATATTTAAGTACGCTAGTTTTACTTCACTCATATTTTATTACGTTAAAATAAATACTATGAATTTCATGATATATGGTTATCGCAGAAAATTTTAAATACTAAATAAAATACATAATTTCTGCTATTTCATTCATAAGAATTTTTTATAAAATAAAATATCTTACTATTAAAGCGTGAGACCATGAAAATGTTTGGTTGTAAGTTGTGTCGATTTACGAAGCCACTAATTGACCCAGAGTCTTGTGATTTATTTTTAAATGCAGATTTTGATCCTAGAGCGTATTTGAAATATTCAAGATTTCAAAAAATTCGATAGATATTTAATTATGTTTTAAAAAACCTCTATGAAAGGGGTGGAAATTGACCCCGTCCTAATAAAAAGTAGCTTCGTTTTCAATCTTTGATATCAATTTCTTTGTAAACTAGAGCCAAAGGTATTTCGAAAGGAGGTGAAGTGCCGGAATTTCAAAATAGTTGATAGTTATTTTCTACATATTTTTAAAAGCGAACAAATTCAAAAAATCTCGGTAAAAGGGCGACAAAGTTAAAACAAAGCGACCCATTTTTTAAATATAACTCATACCGCAAGTTTAGATCTGCAATCTCCCTTTTCGGTATAAACTGAAACAGAAAATGGGGTAAATGTTTCTCATATATCGAAAATTTAAAAAAAAAATAATTAGTTTCTTTGTTACGGAAATTTTTATTCCGGACCCATGAAAAACGTACCGCTTAGAAAAATCACAAAAATCTATCTGCTCTCACGATTTTATTGCACAGATCTCGATTTTTTAAAATTACATTTTAAGATATTTCCAAGTTGGCTGAATAGCCAAAATTTCAAAAGTTTTATTTTTTTTTAATACAGATCTGCTAAGATTGACGAAATCCGATGAATATTCCGAAAATATTGGATCATGACTGGATGCGGTACAGTTTTAGCCTTGCCTTCTTTAGGAGGAAAGGACTTCATGTCTTTCAGAGGGGACTTACCAACAGTTAGATCATTAAAAGTCACTAGAGCGCAGATGCTCTTCGTGGCTATAGCTGGGTACAGCTAATATAATTTCAACAATTTAATAAGAAGAATGTTAAAAATCTGATGTGAGCAGCACATGACTTTCCCTGCAGACTTATATCCACGTTCGCTTTATTTTAATTAAATATAAGTCACTTTTAAAATTCAATTTTCGTTCTCATTTGGTAACTGGATTTATTTTCAAAGGTGGCGTACAGACAATACGAAGAAAACTACTATATCTCGAGAATGGCTTGTCCTAGTGTAATAGGGTTGATCTTATTCTTTTTTTTTTGTTAAAAATTACGTATAAAACAAGCATTTAATGGATATAGTTAAGCATACGTAGTTTTTATTTTAGGTATTGACAATTTTTGCGGGCCATTTCACAAAAAAGGCAGGTTCTTTTTTCCAAATCGTACCAACATCTTATCAGCACCAGGGTGACCCACAAACGACATATCTACCGATTTTTGTGAAATTCGGTCCATTAGTTTTTCAGCTAGAGTGGATACAAGCTTTTGCGGGCCGTTTCGCAAAAAAAAGGCGGGGTCTTTTATCACGAATCGTACTCAAAACTAATCAGCACGAAATTCGCCCACAAGTGACTTACCTACCAAATTCTATGAAATTCGGTCAATTAATTTTTTAGTTAGAATGGATACAAAATCTGCACAGACAAACAGACAGACAGACACACAGACAGACAGGCACACAGACCCTCACACACACAGACGTCACGCTAAAAATGTTTTTTTTTCGTATTCTAGAGGTATCGAAATGTGTAGATCCGTCGAAAACTCGAGTTCCGATATTCGGCATGATTGCAATACTTTCCCTATACTTTACCGTGCATTGCAGGGAAAGTAAAAGTTAAAAATCTGATGTGGACAGCACATGACTTTCCCTGCAGACTTATATTCACGTTCTATTTATTTAAATTGAATTTAATTAATTTTTAATTCAATTTTCGTTCTCATTTGAAAACTGGACTTATTTTCAAAAATGGTGTAGGAAAAATACGAAAAACTAAAATATCTCGAGAACGGCTAGTCCTAGTGTAATGGGGTTGGTCCTATTCTTTTCGTCGCTAAAAATTACGTATTAAACAGGCATTTAATGGCTATATTTGAGCATACGTAGTTCTTGAGTTTAGATTTTGATGATTTTTGCGGGCCGTTTTGCAAAAAAAGGCAGGTTATTTTTTTCGAATTATACCAAAATCTAATCAGCACCAGGGTGGCCTACAAGCAACTTATCTACCAAATTTTGTGAAATTTGGTCTATTAGTTCTTCAGTTAGAGTGGATACAAGCTTTTGCGGGCCATTTCGCAAAAAAAAGGCGGGTTCTTTTAATCCGAGTCATACCCAAAACTAATCAGCCCCAGATTCGTGCACAAGTGACTTACCTACCAAATTTTATGAAATTCGGTCAATTAGTTTTTTAGTTAGAGTGGATGCAAAATCTGCACAGACAGACAGACAGACACACAGACACACACACAGACGTCACGCTAAAAATAGTTTTTTCGTATTCTAGAGGTCTCGAAACGTGTAGATCCGTCGAAAACTCGAGTTGCGGTTTTCGACATGATTCCAATACTTTCCCTATACATTACCATGTATTGCAGGGAAAGTAAAAAAAATATCTTACCTGATTAGAAAACTACCATAAGAAGTCGCTGCGAATTCTCTGAAAATATAATAAATATTTAATTTAAACTTTCTGGCTTTTTACCCATGATTAAGAAGACTCAAATTTAAATATTTAAACTGCAAAATTTAAACTTTAATAAATTTTTAGATAAAAATTCAGTGTGTATAGAAAATTGAGATAACACCCCAAAAGATTTAGTAATTAGGTTTTAATCTTTTCCTTGTAAGTATCGGAAGGTTTAATGTGCATATATATGACCTGAAGAGGAACTTTACTAAATGCGAGTTGAAGTGCTACTACCACATTAAGCGACTGTCGTGTAAACAGCTGCTAAAACAAAATATTCACAAAAACACCATCGAAAGATTTTATGTATGAAAAATTATGCGTATAGATACTGTATGAAATAAAAATATCTGATGTGGGCAGCACATGACTTTACCTGCAGATTTATATACACATTCTCTTTATTTTAATTAAATTTAATTCACTATTAATTCAATTTTCGTTCTCATTTGGTAACTGGACTCATGTTCAATGGGGGCTTAGCGAAAAAACGAAGAAACGAAAATATCTCGAGAACGGCTAGTCCTAGTGTAATGGGGTTGATCTCATTCTTTTCTTCGTTAAAAATTACATATAAAACAGGCACTTAATGGATATATTTCAGCATACGTTGTTTTGTAGTTTACATTTTGACGATTTTTCCGGGCCATTTCGCCAAAAAAACAGGTTATTTTTTTCCGAATCTTACCAAAATCTAATCAGCACCAGATTCGCCCACAAGTGACTTACCTACCAAATTTTATGAAATTCGGTCAATTAGTTTTTCAGTTAGAGTGGATACAAAATCTGCACAGACAGACACACAGACACACACACACAGACGTCCCGCTATCCGTCGAAAATTCGAGCTGCGATTTTCGGCATGATTCCAATACTTTCCCTATGCATTACCATGTATTGCAGGGAAAGTAAAAACTGCTTTTAATTGTATGTATGTATGCTTTAAATTAGAAAATGTATCTCAAGAGGATGTGTCTAGATTTGCATAAGTTATCTATATGAGATTGAGTCTGGATTATTCAAGTGAAATAGATCGGATACGGTTGAATTCGATAAACACAGAAAAAACTGCATTGTATTATTTAGCGCTGACACTTGTAACAATGTCCCCATCCATTCTAGGATCTATCCCATTCTTGACATAAGAAATATATACTGTAAGAAAAAGAATATACGCAATAAATGTATACGCAATTATGTGTTTGCTCGTTTAATACCATACATACTCTATGTACTCTCATCCCGCTGTCAGCGTATCACAGTGCGGTCTTAACCGAATTTAGATCCGTATGCGAAATTCTTGCTGTGAAACATCTTAGGGTGCTGGGTAGAATAAATCTTGAAAGAAATGTGACCGAAATGGAAGTAGAAATATGTAACTCAAATGACCGCCGGTAACGAAATATTTAAAATAATTAAATTCTGAACTTCACAATAAATAAAGAAATATAAAGAAATCATAATATCTTTAAATATAAAGACATTTCTTGAACAGAAATAATTATAAAGTTAAATATTAATTTATTTTTCATATTTGAGATAAATCAATAAATGTATTTTGAACAAACAACGCTGATCTTGACAGCATGTGTGTTACATTTGTATCATTTTGAAATTTTAAAATCACATTTATGCATTAAAATATAGTTTTCAATTTTGTTTTCAATTTTGTATTCTATTATTTACATTAAATTGGAAACTTATGTCATATTTCTACCCCCTCACCATATATACATAGAAATCAGTATATATTGTAGAAATTCATTTAAATGAAGTATGAACAGTTTATATTGCAAATAATGTGTAAAAAAGTTGTAATCTGTATACATTGTAGGAATATACGAATTAATACACATTATAAGCAGTAATTTGCAAGAAAAGTAAAAATCAATATACATTGTCTGAAATAATTTGTAGAAAAGTTGTAATCTGTATACATTGCAGGAATATTAAAATTAATACACATTATAAGCAGTAATTTGCAAAACAGTAGAAATCAATATACATTGTCTGGCCGACTAGGTGGCTGAGCGGTCAAGGCATGTTTTTCCTCGTGAACTGGGCTACCGGGTTGTGGGTTTGAGTCCCATCTGTGAACATGGATATTGTGTTGATGGGTGTAGTGTGCTCCGCCCCCACTGGTGTGGCGGAGCAACGTCTTGCAATAGCCAAATGTTTATATATATATATATATATATATATATATATATATATATATATATATATATATATATATATATATTGTCGGAAATAATTTGTTAATCTATTTCCCCAAATCAGTATATGAACATGGAATACCACTGAAATACATATATGCATATAATTTTAAATCAATGTTAAAACTAATATTAGCAAATTGAAACACATACCCTTTTAAACTATTTTGTTTACCTTAATTGTAAGCAAATGAGAGTTAAAAAAACATTGTTCTGAACTGTATCAAGAAATGAAAATAATTTCCCCAAACCAGTATATGAACATGGAATACCACTGAAATACATATATGCACATAATTTTAAATCAATGTGTTAAAACTAATATTGGCAAATTGAAACACATACCCTTTTAAACTATTTTGTTTACCTTAATTGTAAGCAAATGAGAGTTAAGAAAACATTGTTCTGAACTGTATCAGGAAATGAAAATAATTTCCCCAAACCAGTATATGAACATGGAATACCACTGAAATACATATATTCACATAATTTTAAACCAATGTTAAAACTAATATTTGCAAATTGACACATACCCTTTTAAACTATTTTGTTTACCTTAATTGTAAGCAAATGAGAGTTAAAAAAACATTGTTCTGAACTGTATCAGGAAATGAAAATAATTTCCCCAAACAAGTATATGAACATGGAATACCACTGAAATACATATATGCATATAATTTTAAACCAATGTTAAAACTAATATTTGCAAATTGAAACACATACCCTTTTAAACTATTTTGTTTACCTTAATTATAAGCAAATGAGAATTAAAAAAAACATTGTTCTGCTCTGTATCAGGAAATGAAAATAATTTTAAATGCATATATGCAGTCTATAAACAACATATCTCACTGAAAGCTAATGCATTATCTTCTCAGAGTATCTAAAAATACTTTAGTATGAGCAATAACACAGATGAAACTTCCCATAGTGTATGAGATTATTAATTGGGTCTAAGGGTAAAATATTCTTTAGTTAATTAATCATCACATATTCGATTAGCGCAGATTTAAATGAAGAGTTGGTAACATATTTTAGTGAAAGCTTGTCAAACTCATTTTTACGGGCGATAAATTTCTGCGTTATGGTACAGTGAATGAATTTTTAATCACATATTAATGAAGGCGCCGGTACTTGGACGTATATTAACAAAAGTATAATTTCTAGTTAAGTGTGAGATACATCTACGTAAATAGATTAGCAGAGAGAATTTCTATTGCTTAGCATTTAAATACATAAATTGTCCGTTTAGGTTTAAATAATGTATAAAAGTGTTAATTATCTTATTATATCAAATTATTCTCTATTGCAAAAAAACTACGAACAGTGAAGGAATATTGAACACCGTACACGAAATGAGTGTCTGGAAATTAAAAAAAATATTACATTTTTATTGCAAAAGATCTCGCATTACAGAGCAGTAGAAAGATAACGGACACAAGTTAATAAATACGCAATAAGTACTTTTTGGCAGCCCCCGTATGCCGATATATGTCGCAGCCTGTCAGCAATGGTCTAATAATATCCTGAAGCATATTTTGCTACATGATCAGAGATTATAAAATAAGTTCGTCTGCATTGCTTAACAGAAACATTCGTTTTCTATTAAATACACGTTCGATTGACAAATGTAGCATTAACTATCCACTTATTTGTTGGCCGCTGTGAAGTACTATATAAGTTTAGTAAAGTAATAAATACAGGGAGACCATTATACGCATGATCCATTTGTTTTTCTGGGTTAAATACAATATATATTTACAGTATTATTATCTACAAGGACATATGTGTACTTTAGAGCATTCGCTGCTACATTACTTTTTGCCCAAGTAATTATGCTTATCACAAGTGTTTAACCAAGTCAATCAAAAAAATTTTTACGTTCATTAAGTCCGTTAGAAGGATAAAATAGTGTATGTGCAGAAAATGTAACGGGAGATAAAAAATTAAGTGACTCAATATGAAATATATTATGAGAGTCAGCTAGTGTTGCAAACTTCTCCATTTTGAACCACCCACTTCCTAACTATAGAGACACCTCTTAAATCGCACGTTTTCTGTTGTTGTTTTTTGTCAGAGAACGGTTTATATTCTCAAAATATATCCAGTACAAGTGTAGTATCTTGAAAAAAAAATGCTCTGGTTCATGTTGGAAGAGTAGAACAGCGATTTCACACTCTGGCCCCTAAACTCTGGTTGGCTAGTGCGCTTGATGTTCATTAATGTGCTCCAAGTACGATTTTCTGATATATTTATTTTGGCTCCTCCTCAATTGCTCAATTTCTCGGGACAAAGCTAGGACGAGTAGTAAGGAGTCTTCGCTCTCTGTTCCATTATAAATTCGAATTTAAAATTGCTTTGTCGAAAATGTCTTAAAGTGTCCCCTTTTTACACTATTTAGGGCCACATTTTGTGCCCTGTCAATAATACCCTCTATGAGATATATGAACTATTTCTAATCTTAGTGTCATAATGAATGATCTGGGGATCAAAATGGCCTTGGGAGTTCATACGTTCCGCTGAAGTAATGTTAAGAAAGGCTTGTCGTGTGACGCATTTTGGTTATTAGTCCTCTGAATATATGGTAGCATAGGCAATTTAATCGAATACGCAATTTTGACAACGTACAGGTGTGCTTCCAATGTACCTTTAACAAAATTAGTAAATCGGCTACCATAGGAGATGACTCCTCAGACTGTAGCAATGGTCGTGTGGTGCTTTACGTCTGCAAGCAGATTGTAGCGATGACGAAGTATAAAGATATTACGTGCGCATGTCTAAATGACAACATACAAAATTGTTTAATACTGATCAACTTTATATGAAAAACGTAAGAGAACATCCTAGTAACTTTCGCTGCACAATCATTTCGTGCCACACAAGCGCCCCTGCAGTAGAAGAGAGGCGGAGGGGACACTAATTCAAAAACGACATTATCATGAACTCCATATTTCATAGCTCAGTGGTCCAATCTAATCTATTATTAAATGTATAACGTCCCACAATCTCAGTGATAATTATTCCTAATCGGCTATTGTAATTGACAACTTTAATTTATTCATTAGAAAAATTGTAGCCGTGAGTGATAAAATATTTTGGATATGTTTTAATAGAACTTATTTCCCACAAAATGTTAGTAACGTGATTAAGCACATATTGTCGTACCATTCCATTCAATTGAAAAATATTAACAGAAAGATTAAGAGGCTGCAGATTTGATAAAATCTTAATCAAAAACGAAACACACTGAACATGTTTCTCTAAATCGAAAGGACAGCTGCTGAAGACGTAAAACGAAATTGCAGCGGAGTAGAATTTAATAGGAAACTGATCCTAGAAAATTATTAAGGAAACCCTCATTGAATTGTACTTCACGATTTATTTTCTTTAATAATTATATTATTTTTTATTTTTATTAATTTATTTTTTGTTTATTTACTTTTTTGCAGTTTTATTTTCTATTTAGTTATTTATTTATTTTCCACTTTTTATAAAAACACATACTCCCGGTTATAAAAATAAAAGAAAATTGAAAAAGACACAAATCTCTTAACTGAATCACTAAAAGTTTGAGCAAATATAAAGCGGTATCGTCAAAATTTATATAATTTTTCTATGTTAATTAAAAACAATGGCGGACTATGTGCGCTTGCATGCTCAAACTAAAAATAAGTGCCATCTAGTGCTATTGAATTTGGTACGGAGATACTTCTGGACAAAGTGAGAAACATCTCAGAAAGATAATGGCGGCTCTTTTGAGAACCAGAACAGACAAACCTTTGCAAGAAGTTATTCCTATTACTTCAATGTAGGTTTGCCGTATTTGAACACTCATGGCAGACATGACAGATTCGAAGATTTATCACCAATTTGGCGACTTTTCAAAGATGTGAGAACTTCTTCAAAATAAGGAAAATACTGAGAGATACGAGTTTTTTATGGAGGATTCTACGGAGAGTATATAAAAGGAGTCGTGGCTTAGTTGGAGAGAAGTTGACGTGATACGAGCTACATTGAGATACGTCAATGTTTTGAGAATAGTAGCCGCTGTTTGGTGAAATTAATGGGGGCATTTTATTGCTGGTTTAATGTACCTGACAGATCTTTGGTGATATTGTGAGATAGTAATTGAGATATTTACTGTATATTGCTCCTGTTTACGCTGTGCATGCAAATAAACGTGTTAGTTATCCAGAAATTTGGACTCACTCTTGTATACCGAGAGTACACCCATGATTTCAGAAGATACGCCGCAACAATACGATTTAGCTCTTATTTAGGAAAGCATGGTTAGAGAAAAGTATGGTGATAGTGATTGTGACTTGTACCATTTTTCATGATATATTCGATTTTATCAGTAGATTAAGTAATTTTGAATTCTAACCGATGTAGCCAAAGAAAAGTATGTAGTCAAGTTTCCACTGTAAATACATCGGTGGATTGGCTTTAGAAACTGAAACGGCTTTTGTCGGTTTACGGATGTATCGATAGCTATATGGGGTGTTAAATCGTTAGCATTTCATATTTTGGAAAACTACGGAAGCGATTTCTTCGACCCAGACCGGCCGATCTACCCGAAAGTGTAAGGTACTTACTTGGTGTTTCACAAAGGACTCCCTAAATTTGAAATGAAACAACTCGGAAATGGTGATCGGTAGAAGACTGAAACAAGTGATATGTTTATTGGGGAAGCCGTAAAAATCTGATACAGAAATTTCAAAATTAATTACAAATGTTGCTGACAGATGGCGCTGTACGCTGTAGTCGCAGTACGGATCCCTATAAGGAGTGCTCTGAAGCACAGAGCGATCAATCTTTGGACGGTTCGGCTGTTGAAACATGAAAGGAGGTTAGCGTACTGAAGGTAATAGATGAAGTCATGTATTCCGTGGAGCAACGTGTTTTTCTGGTACTCGAGTATCACCGGTTAAATCGCAGTCCGACAGCAACAAGGCTCAGTTTTCAATCCCAATTTAAAGTTGCCAAATGCCCTGATATGAAAACAATTCACCAGCTTTTCGACAAATTTCAACGGACAGGCAGAGTGGCTGATAAGTTAGTGGAACATGTTGGTCCCAGGCAATCAGCAGTTACGCCTGAAAATGTTGTGACAATTACTGCAGTTATTCAGTCTAATCCGAGAAAATCCATCCGAAGAGTTTCAGCTGAATCCATATTAACACCATCCAGCACGCACAGGATCCTGAGAAACACCCCAAAAATGTTTCCGTTCAAGAACTAATGTCACTAAGCTATAACAGTTTCAGCTGTGAGACAAAGAGAAGAGTTCGCGAACGATATACTCGCCATGATTGAAGGTGATGGATTTGATGTTGGCTGCATATGGTTCACAGATGAGGCTCATTGTCACCTAAATGGTGTCGTGACCACTACACTCCCCAAAAGTTACCGTTTGGGCTGCAGTATCGAGCGGGGCATCTTTGACCCTTTTTTCTTGCGAGAAACGATTACTACTGAACGGTACATTGCGGTTTTGGAGCAATTTGTCGCCGCACTACAAGTGTTGGAGGATCGCCCAGGCACCTTATGGTTCATGCAAGATGGGGCCCGACCACACCATTCCCCAGCCATTTTTTGCCTTTCTTGAGGAATACTCGGGCAATAGAGTCATTGCTTTGAACTATTCCACATTTACTGGAACGGCCAACGGCCGTACCGTGCTGAAAACACCGGTTCTCGTTAGATCACCGAAGTCAAGCAGCATCGGGCGCGGTTAGTACTTGGTGGGTGACCACCTCGGAACACCGCGTGCTGTTGGCCATCTCGGGTGCGGTATCCCCGTGGTTTGCGCGCTAGATTTGCACGCTACCACAAATGCCGCCGTGTTCATGCGGAGTACGATCACGTTAAACATGTGGGTCCGTAAGTCCTTCCGAGAGGTTGGTGGTAGGGAAAGGAGGGTACGGTCCCTGTGGATGCCTCCCCCACTGGGTTCCGGTCTAAATTGGGTGGCACTTCCCGGCCGTCCATACAGTTACCTTACACCTTTCTGGTAGGTCGGACGGTCTGGGTCTCAACAACAACAACAACAACAACAACATTTACTGGAACAAGCATGGATTGGCCTCCATACTCATCCGATCTTACTCCCTGCGACTACTTCTTGTGGGACACATTGAAGTACACTGTTTTCCGCAACAATCCTGCAACACTGGATAGGCTTGAAGAGTTGATCTATTAGGCATGTGCGTCCATTTCTGTTGACACACTATAGAAGGTGACTGCCAATTTCATTAGTCGTTTGCGCCATCTCTGTGCAAGGTGTACATTTTGAATCGATTTTGATCTGATTGCAACGTCTATTTTACCAAGGACAGTCTTACCGCTATTTATAGCCTATTTCTCGGACTCTGTATTGCGACTACAGCGTATAGTGCCATCTGTCAACAGCATTTGTAACTAATTTTGAAACACTTTTGAATCAGATTTTTACGGCTTTCCCAATAAACATATCACTTGTTTCAGGCATCTATCGATCACCTTTTCCGAGTTGTTGCAATTCAAAGTAGGGAGTCCTTTGTGAAATATCCTGTATTTGGACAACCGGGAAGTGTCACCCAATTTAGACAGGAACCCAGTGGAAGTAGCATCCACAGGGACCTTGCTTTCCTTCCCCTACCACCAGCCTCTCTGAAAAACCTACCCACATATTTAACCTGCCCGTACTCCGCGTGAACACGGGGACAGTTTGGGAAAAGCCGATAATCGAACTCGGATCCTCTGAGTGGAATCCCCGTGCTTTAAGTACTGGGCTGTCCGGACTCACTGAAGCGATTTGGACTAATTTTAGGTAGCAAGTTTATATATTAAGTATATGTGAACGCAAAAAAAGAAAATGAACTGGATTTTATCAACATTTTTGGCCCTTCGTAATATAAAAAACCGCATGAAGGGATTTGAACCAAATTTTGGCATTGCTTTTTGTAGTGCTTTTTGTCAGCCTATTTTGTCTAGATGTGAATGAAGAAAATGTACCTATACATATTATCTATACATAAAGATGTTATCAAAATCAATGGCACTTCGTAATCTCTAAAACCGCTGAATATATTTGGGTTAAATTTTGCTAGTATACTGAGCACATTATGCAGAAAATGTAGAAAAAAATTTAAAAGTTGAATATATTTTGGCATAGAAGTCGAATGGTCATTTACTGCGCGTGAGGATTGCTGCGATCATCTAGTATTATTTCTTCATTGTTTAAATGAAATCGGATGCAAACAAGAAATACTCTCGCATCGGGAGGCTACCAGTGATGTCAAATAATTATCCTATAAATAGTCTCAAACTCAGCGTAGGTTCCGTGATTTGCATTGCGAATAAAACTGAGTTGTAAATTAGAACAAATTAAAATATATCAAGAGAGAAGATAAAATGATGTTAATTTGCTCAAACAAGCTTCGTTACTTTTCTTAAAAAACATTTTGCATTAAAGAAATCATTATCAAACCTTGTAAAAATATTATCTAGAAAATATTTAACAAGAATGCGAAATTTTCTTTAGATTTTGCTAAAAGAAATTGCCCTGTTTATACTCACGTCTTCCTTCACATAGATTTTATTGGTGCGTTAACACTTTAGCAATCGAGATTTTAGAAAATGTGTCAGAACTTGTAAAATATAACTCATGAGTAGGCTCGCAATAAGAAATAATGTTTGCTTTTAAAAATTGACCAAATTTTAATTTTTTTATAACTTGATTGATAATACATCTATGGTTAAACAAATTAAATGAACTTGAAATGTTTTTTTGCTCAATTAAGAACATAAAAATTCATATAATAGCCTAGGCGAATTAGGGCCTCCTACCTCATAAGAAACAAATATACAACAAGCTATACGCCCATGGTTAAATAGATTAAAAGAACTTTAAAAGTTGTATTTGCTCAATTAGGAACGCAAAAATACAGATAATTGCCTAAGCGAATTAGGGCCTCCTGCCTCGTAGGAATCAAATATAGCACATTGGAAATTTATATTTTCTTTATTCTTTTATTTTATATTTTCTCTATTATTTAAGCATGCAAAACACAGGAAAACCGTCTTAAAAAGTGAATCAGTAAATTTTTACTTTCTTTACATTGCATCATAATAAAGTATTGGAATCGTGTCAAAAACCGCAACTCGCGTTTTTAATAAATCTACACGTTTCGATCAATCTAGAACCCCCAAAACTAATTTTATCGTGATGTCTTAATATGTATCTGCCTGACTGTGCTATGTATGTATCCACTGTAGCTCAGAAACAATTTGAGAAATGTCACATAAATTTTAATTAAGTCTGGGTTACCCTGGTGCTGATTAGACTTTGGAATGATTCGGAACACAAGAACCTGCCTCCTTTTTTTGCAAAATGGCCTTCAAAAACCGTTTGCATCTACTTTAGCTAAAAAACTAATCGACCAAATTTTACAAATTTGATAGATAAGTCACTTGCCCTGGTACTGATCAGATTTTGGTACGATTTGGAATAAAAGAAGTTGTTTTTTTTATTTGGAATAAAGAACTTGCTTTTCAACAAAATTGTCCATCAAAATCTAAAATAAAAGGCTACATATGTTCCAATGTATCAATTAAAATATGTATCAATTAACATATGTTTCAAGACCAACCCCATATCTGCAGGAGTAACCGTACTCGAGATATTTCATTTTTTTCGCATTTTTGCCACGTAACATTTGAGAAAACGTCACCTTTGAATCGTCACCTTTTGTGTAATTAAACTCAGTAATGAATAAAGAAAGGAATAAATATAAAATTGATTTGTGTCTGTAGCGAAAGTCATGTGCTGCCTACATCAAAATTTTTTTAATAAGTTTTATTTTGTTAAACAATATATGGTGCTCAGTGTCAAAAATAGCACAATTGAAAAATGGCCCAGGTAGGTTCTGCTCGAGTTTCAGCCTACTTATATGTCCCCGGCAGAAGCTTCCAGAGGATTCTTAGACACTTTATCCCTCCACAGGGCCAGTTTAAGGGCAACACCCACAGTTACGGTGGATCAAAAACTTCAGAGGGGGATCCCGTCTTCATGCTTAAATTTTAGTAAAAACAGGTTGCATTTCCCGCTTAGATAAACGTGCGGGTCCCTAAGTTGAAGACTTTCAGACGGCTCCGATATTCCTTAAACCACTCCTTCTCCCCACCTCTTATTTTGTTCATTTCGGAAAAAAAATCGAAAATCCGGTCGATACTAGTGGCCGATATTAAACCCAGTGGTCGATATTAGACCCAGTGGTCGATATTAGACCCAGTGGTCGATACTACAAATGTGCAAATATTCAACCTTCGAAGCCACCTTAGGACAGACATATTGAGAGTTTGAACAATCTTTAAAAACCCATAATCTCTTACCCGGGAGTGGGAGTACGGAATCGAAAATCAGACTACATTAAGTTCTATATCATGGTCTTCTATACTAAAGAGAGATATTATATAATCTTCTTATATACTAAAAGAAAATATATGTGTGTATCTATAAGCGTGTGGTCCATAGCTAGAAATCTAAGAATCGTACGGCCATTAAATTTGGTACACAGGTACTTCAGGATCCGGAAATGTTCTCCTCAGCGTTATTTTATTTTTTTAATTCCGATATAGTTTTTCAGTTATTTTATGTTTTAGCATTTTCCTCCAAATCGGTTCCTTAGCACCTCAAAAATATCATCACAGAGTTTCCATCTTGGCACCATTGGAAAGATCGAGGAAACGTTCTTTCCAGCAATGTTTCAACTGAATCCGTGGTATGATTTCTTCATATTTATTTTTACTTTCCTTGTATACATAATGTATAAGGAAAGTATTGTGACGGGGTCGAAAATTCGTATTCGAGTTCTGGACGGAGAGCACGTTTCAAGCATTCCTGATCACGAATCAAACATTTTTGAAGTGATGTCTGTGTGTGTGTGTGTGAAAGTATGTGTGTGTGTGTGTGTGTGTGTGTGTGTGTGTGGAGACGATAACTGACGAACGAATGGACTGATTCGAACAAAATTTGGTACAAAAATCACAATCCATAAACACTGGAAGCCTATTGTTTTTATACGCAATCGAATGTTCAAAACCCCCCTAAATTTTCGAATGAAATTTTGAAAAAATCGTCAAAAAATCAAAACCGCTAGTAAAGTTACACAAAAAGACATTTCTTATGTAATTTTTCATTAGAAAACGATTGACATAAATTTTAGGACGCTAACATGAACCGTTCTCGAGATATTGTACATTTTTCAGAAAAATTATCAAAAAGTCATATAAAATAAAAATAAAATATTTCCTATTGAGAAACATGTTCACTTTTCATATGTAATACCATGCCGTAAATTGGGTGACATCATTCTCGTGGATCTAGCTCGTTCCATTCATGAAAAAAGGTACTTATTTAAGTAATACTTTTTTATTTGAACGCCAATATACATTTAACTGCTGTAAGAATAACTTATTTCTTCGTCCATAACGCTTGGCGAGATTTTGGCGACGAATTTGGCGGAATGTCGCCAACTTGGGGACTTTTTGAAATGCTGCCAAATTAACGAACATTTCTCCAAATGGCTAAAAATGACGCTAAATCAATGAAAATGACGACTAATTGTCGAAAATTCAATATCTTAGAAAGAATATTAGTATCTACTATAAGAAAAACCTATTTTTGTTACAGTAAAAGTAGTCAATTCATTACATTATATAAGAAAAGTCATGTGTTGCCCACATCAGATTTTTTTTTTTAAATACATCGATGTTTGTATTTTTTACGTGACGTGATATTATACATCGCTGCGTCTGAAAAACTATTAGCACATTTCTATAAGTTTAGTAAAATTTCACTATATATCTCAGAATTATAAAACATTTTTATTTCGTTTTCATAAGATAGCATTTAGTCATTTGCAATAGACCGATATCCCTCCTTCATACACACTTAGGACCATTCATTCTTTCCCTGCTATGGATCAAATCCACTTTAAATAGGGATGAGCCAGATGTGATTTGGCATTCGGGAAGAAACTCCCCGAGTTCTCCTAGAAGAAAGCGGTATTTATTTTTATTTTTATTTTAAATTCTGTTTTGTTTTGCAGATAGCGTACGTGGATTTCACCCCCATGTGTACCCAGCTTAAATGCTTCAATCTCTGGTTTGTCTAACTATTTGAAAGCATGACATTATTTGAGCAGAACAGATTAGACTAGAAATGTGACCGTCGTTGTCGTAACTATTTGAAAGCATAACATTACTTGAGCATAACAGATTGGATTAGAAATATACATGCCGTTGTCTAACTATTTGAAAGCATGGCATTATTTGAGCATAACAGATTAGACTAGAAATATACACGCCATTGTCTATCTATTTGAAAGCATGGCATTATTTGAGCATAACAGATAGATAGAAATATACACGCCGTTGTCTAAGTATTGGAAAGCATGGCATTATTTGAGCAGAACAGATTGGACTAGAAATGTGACCGTCGTTGTCTTAACTATTTGAAAGCATGACATTATTTAAGCATAACAGATTGGATTAGAAATATACACGCCGTTGTCTCACTATTTGAAAGCATGGCATTATTTGAGCAGAACAGATTAGACCAGAAATATACACGCCGTTGTCTAACTATTTGAAAGCATGGCATTATTTGAGCATAACAGATTGGACTAGAAATATACACGCCATTGTCTATCTATTTGAAAGCATGGCATTATTTGAGCATAACAGATAGATAGAAATATACACGCCGTTGTCTAAGTATTTGAAAGCATGGCATTATTTGAGCAGAACAGATTGGACTAGAAATGTGACCGTCGTTGTCTTAACTATTTGAAAGCATGACATTATTTAAGCATAACAGATTGGATTAGAAATATACACGCCGTTGTCTCACTATTTGAAAGCATGGCATTATTTGAGCAGAACAGATTAGACCAGAAATATACACGCCGTTGTCTAACTATTTGAAAGCATGGTATTATTTAAGCATAACAGATTGGACTAGAAATATACACATCGTTGTCTAACTATTTGAAAGCATGGCATTATTTGAGCATAACAGATTGGACTAGAAATATACACGCCGTTGTCTAACTATTTGAAAGCATGGCATTATTTGAGCAGAACAGATTGGATTAGAAATGTGCCCGTCGCTGTCTTAACTATTTGAAACATGGCATTATTTGAGCAGTACAGATTGGACTAGAAATGTGCTCATCTTTGTCTTAACTATTTGAAAGCATAGCTTTATTTGAGCATAACAGACTGGACTAGAAATATACACGCCGTTGTCTAACTATTTGAAAGCATGGCAATATTTGAGAAGAACAGATTGGACTAGAAATGTACCCGTTGTTGCCTAAGATTTAAAATGAGCGGTTGTGGCGCATTGCCGTGTATGCACCCACGCAATAGTTTTTATTTTACAATTTTTACTAGAAAATGCATTTGGAGTGACCCAAGATTCAAAATGCAAACTAAAAAATGCACACTGATAAATAGTACAGCGGAACTCACGGCGAATTCCTTAAACCCACGTAACATTTTAACAATATGCTCTATATAAAAAATAAAATGAAAATGTATTGCGCGGATACACACACGGCTATCCCACGACAGTATATTTTAAATCTCGGGCACTACAGGTTACATTTTCTGGTTATTAAATGTGCAAAGATTCAACCTTCTAGGTCACCGGGGAACTTCAGGAGGGTCTGGGTAGATATTTCGAACACCAATTTTCTTCTTCCCCGGAAGGAGGGTTAAATCGAAATTCGTCTCCGTTAGGTTCTGTACCGTATTTGATATTTTAATTGTACAAAGATTCAATCTTCTGGTTACCAGGTGGCTTCTAGATGGTTTAGAAAAGCAAATGCAGGTTAGATAATTATTTATAATGATATACTCATTTATACAATTACTATTAAATATGTTTCTTCCTCTTTGCTAATTGTAAAATATAAATGTAGTTAGTTTCTATCCGTGTATAAATTTTACTTGAATTTGTGCTATATTTGATGCTTCTGGTGAAAAGGCGCTTTCTCCTGAAAAGCGCTTTGGGCATTATCTGTATTTCGATGTCCTTAATTGCGCAAATAAAAACTTCTAATGTTCTTTTAATCTGTTTAATTTATTGTATATGAAATTGCAAATATATCTGTTAAACATACTTTAACAAGAAATGTAAATCGATAAATAGTTTACTGTTGTTCATCATATAACGAAAGAATCTCTATCATTTTTCAAATTATTGAAGTTTAGAGGGAAAAAATTTGAGATATAATTTGTTATGTTAAATTTGTAATGTTATAGCATTAAAAACAACTATAATTATTGTTATTGTCTCTGTTAATGATAAATTGATTACTAAATTTTGAATATATATAAAATGAAGAATAATTACAAGTTTTATTCATATCACGTTTTTTGTTTGTAATTTATTTTGTTAATCGGAGATTTATATATTATAAAAAAGTCTCTTACTTTTTTTAGCTAGTCATAAGATTTAATGTAAAAGATAATTGACAACTTTTGAAAGAGTGTAGTTTTGGTGTCTAAAATATAAGAAACACAAATTTTATTTCTTAAAATTTTAAATTGCGTGATAAATGATGCATTTATTTCTGTACTTTAATTAAAAGCTCAAAATATATTTTTTCGTAAATTAAACGTGATTTTTAATCCATGTTATTCTGTGGAATAAACCAAATTGTTTCTTTTATCATATTATTTTCAATATGCGGGGTATAAATATACCCGCTAAACATAATGTTACCTTCTTACATTTTATTCATTTTCACTTTCCCTACCACATAAATATAAAAAAAAAAGTATTTTGATAATGCGAAAAATTCGGCATTCAAAATTTTCTGGATTTGCACGTTTTGGTCATCTCGTAATGCGAATCCATCATTTGTTCAATGGTAAATGTTCGTCTATGTGTTTATCATGTGTTTGCTTGTGTATCTGTCTTTATCTCTCTCTGTGCGTGCCTGTATCTGCCTGCCTGTGAATGTGTGAAGACGATATCTCTCGTACAAATTCACATAATTGAACGAAAATTGTCACGATTATTTCAATTGTCCTATTGATTTTCAGAATGGCCAGGCTAGCGGATGCTTCGCATTTCATCAAGCATTCACTTCAATAAATCTAAAAAAATTATAAAAAAAAAACAGTCTGCTAAATATTTGTGCCAAAATAGAGATTTTGCATGTATTTTTTTTAATTTAAAATATAACAGCATCAATTTCAGAACGTTAACGCACAGCGTCCTTGAGATATTGTACATTTTTAATCTGAAATGGAAATAGTCATAAGATAAATAAATGTGTTCACTACCATTAAATACTTAATTGTGCTTGTAAAACCGGAATTAAATGAATGCCAATGTTTAAGCGGTATCCCGTTCTGGAGATATTGAAAAGTTTATTTTCCACATGGAGTGCCTATCTCTCAGAAACCTATTAAGCAAATGGAATGAAATTTGAAAAAAATGTGTCAGCTGCTCATTGATTTTAGGAAAGCTTGAGCGACAAAAGACCAATTTTTCGAACATTTCTTGAAACTATAAAAACTTTATACAAAATAATTATGCTAACCTTTTGCTTACGGGTGGGACAGCGTCAATCTCAAACGAAGAACCTCTAAAAAAACAGGTATTTGACATACCCTATCCCAAACTATTCGATCCCCCTTTGCGGACATTGGCGTCCATGGACGTCAATGTCCGCAAATTAAACGCAATTAATTGCGTTTAATTAATTGCGTTTAAAGTTTGAAAAACGCAATTAATTTAAGACATACTACACCACTTTACTAAACGCACTTGTCCCACAAACCGGGAAACTCACTATATTTTAAATCAAGAATATAAATATCCTCAAAGCGACTGGAATTATTAAATAAATTGCAGCAATTTTTCCAAAATATTGAACATTCATAAATTAGGCGTCATTTTTATTAATTAAGTGTCATTTCTGCCAATTTGGCAACATTTTCCTCAATTTAGCGACATTTTCAAAATTCGCCAAGATGGCGATATTTTAAAGTATTCTGGTTAAATTTATTGCCAAGCATTACAGGCGGACAGATAAACAAATAAACGACATTTGGCAAAATGGTTGCAGTACATATGCAAAACTATTACAAAAAGTATCGCTTCTCGTGAATAGAACAAACTCTGTTTACCAGTATGAAGTTAACAAATTTTATCGCACAATGTTGCTTTCGAAAAGGGAACTTGCTTCACGACAGTTAACTCTTTTTCCATTTCATGGTATTTTTTATAAACTTATTTGAAAAACGTGCAAAATCTCGAGAACGGTTATAGCTAGTGTTTTAAAGTTTGTGTCATTCGTTCCTTTTTTGTTTTTGAAGAAAAATCGCATTAGAAATTATCATTTTTTTCAAAACATCTTTGGAAAATTGGGATCTTTTTTCAAACTTTTCATTTATTCACTAATTGTAATAATTGTAGTAAATGTTAAACATTTCATTCGAAACACTTTATTCGTTCGTGAGATATCGTATCCACAGACTCTCTTTCTCTTTCACACACACCTATATACATGCATACACGCACAGTAATCACTTAAAAACGTTTAATTTGTGTTCAGAGATGCTTGACACTTGCTCTATTATCAAAATGTTGAATTCGAATATTTGATTTTTCCCTAAATATTATACTATGTATATAGCGAAAGTAAAAATCCTATTAATTTTTAGTGAGATACAGATATCACAACACTCAAATTCGTATTATTTTTTTCAAATACAATAAAATTTTGCTTATCTGTAGAGAATATCTTGTCTTGAACACATCATTTGCTTTACTCATTTGTCCCCGTCTAGACAAAAAAGTGAATTTAGTTTCAAACATGATATTTATTCGTTTTTCATTATTCTGAGCAATTTCAAACCAAGAATTATTTTATCTTCGAAATGTCCCTGACTTAATCTTTGGGGAATGGTCATCACAAGCGGCACTTACCCAAAGCCCAAGTAAATAATGTAATAGTAACAAATACATTTTTCTATTATTGAAGGGGTTCTGTAGAGTCAGTTTGTTCTTCATTCTCCATGAATGTTGGACGTAGCATTATGTTGGAAGATACTTTCAATTTAAATCCATATTTTTAATAAAAAATTAACAATATTAGAAACGTGAATGTTTGCAGAAGTTTGTTGTAGAATTAATTGTAGAATTAATTATGTTCTGTAGTGTTATTTTAAATTTTGTTGATAGATTTATTCACCGTAATCCAGTTTTGCAACGAATAGTTATCGTGTTTCATTTCGATTTAGTTTAAGAAATTCATTTAAAACAGTCCCTTACCCCTTACATTTAAAACATATAAAATTTCTTGCAGTGGAAAAAATGAAGTTGTGAAAGGGCATTCAACCAAATAAAACTGCTGCTCGTGGAAGTATAACTTTTTAATACTTGAGAAAGGCAAATCTTTGTAAAATTGTTTTTACACGCAATTCACTTATGAAGGATTTCATCAAAGAAGTGTCAGAAAGTTATACTGGAAGGGTATGTCATAATTATATTTTCTAAAATTTTTACCACCATTTTAGTAGGATTCAAATGGTTTGGCTTTAAAAGTAGAGCGATTTGCTGCTAAAAACTTGTAAAGTTTAAATGTCTTTTTATCCTCGTTAGATGCCTTTATAAAGGATTTTTACTTAATCTGCCAAAAGTGATTTAACTCAAACTTAGAGTACTTGATATTTCAACTATTTGATCCAAGGGCAATAACACAGGACGGCACTGTTTCAAATATAACTCAGTTAATTGGGACCTTCACAGAAATTACGGCAGCTTGTTGTTTAAAGCAATGGACAACATATATAGTAATTGTTATTGCAGACGCCCAGAATAAAAGACTTATACAAGCTACTACCATATACTAGGCTGGAGATGATGCTTACATAGATACGCATTTACAAAGCTTATATGCTTACCCCTGCATACTGTTACTTCGCTACATATTGAGGCTACACCCCGGATACTAGACTCTTCCTATCATCGTTGTATCGGATTAGGTTTCCTTCCACTCGCTACTCGAATCATTCATCGTCTACTCAAAATCCCTTCTTACATTCCTAGAACACTCTAATCAAGGATCCACTTTCACGCAGCCACTACTCAATAAGCCACTGAAACTCTCACGATCCGAAACATATTCCTACTCTACCTTAGGAACGCAGAAAATGCTGATTAGCTCGGTGTGATTGGTATATCAACCGAACCAGTTAGACTTATTGGTTTAAGTAAAATACATTATAATGCAAACTGACAGAAATTTAATAATCGAAAGGTATTTTAGACCGCACAAAGTATGCAGATCTATTTAGAGAAAATATTTCTTGTGTAAAACCGTTTTATTTAAAAAGATTTGTCGATACTTAAACTGGGAGTAAATTCATGAAACAAGTTCTTGAAAGTATGAACGATGAATAAATATACCACAATTTAGCCCTCTCAATGTAATGTGCCTTAGCGAAGAAAAATATCTTGCGCTGCCGTACTAGTTCTCAAACATTGGTCAGATAACCCAAAATAGAAGATTTACTACGACTATGAAACATCATCTCCAAATGTGACAGTACTTGTCCAAATTTATGTTTTTATGAAAAGTAACTCTGCGCAAAATATCATATTTTTCTGTAATTGTGCATATACATTTAGCTATATATGGGATAAGATTACCTAACTATCCTGTTGCATATAGATAAAATAAAATTGTGTTGTGGAATAAGATCAAATTGTCGACAAAACTTCCTTTAATCAATGCATGTTGCTCTCTAATTAGATTATTTTGTCACCGTGCTGTTACTTTTATCAACAAAAATACCACTTTAATCGGGAACCACTTAAGCCATCTATGCATATCCAGAATTCATAGTTAACATAGATTTGAATCCAGCTTCTATGAATCTAAAAGCCAGAGCATAAACACTTCGGGAATATCTTCTATAGCCTTGTATCGCAGCGAAAGTCCATGTACAAAAGGTTTGTGTATAGGTCTCCAGGAAATTTCTTGCAAGATTTCTTACTTGGTAAAATTTTGTGTTTCATAAAAATAAAAAGGAGATTTTCTAAAAATTTTTCTGCAGTCAAGGGATGATCAATGAATATTTTAAAGGTGCACAAAACAAACAGTATGGATTTTTGAGTGTAATGTTATATTCAACCAGTACCTGATATTAAAATCGATCTCCCGACATAACACCCACTATTAGGCTAACAGCTACGACATTCCGATTTCAAAGTCAAAAACAGTCGTCTTCTTCAGGTCAGCATCGCTTAAAGCAAATTCGGCATCTGAATTGCTTGAATAAATGAGCTTGCGCTTCTTGCTTATCCTCATGGAGGAAAACTGTTTTTACTTAAAAACCGCGTGACACCTTTATTTTTACTGCATGTTGAAGTTGTATGAAGATTTTCTATAAAATTAAGTTTTAGCAGCAGTATTTTGTTACACTATTCCGGTCACTTAAATGGTTCTTTTGAATAACCTTGCAGTTTACAAACGAGCTTACTAATTAGTAAAGCTTACTAACTAGTAAAACTTTGTAGCTTACTAACCATTAGTAATAATAAAATTCTGCTCATATTTGTAAATATAACCATGCAATTATTTTCTAAATTTTTAGTCTATATTACATGCTTGAAATCAATTAATTGGAATTAATTTTTAGAAACAAATTTTTCAAGATCAAAGCATCGTACAAGTATGTTCTAGAATATTAGGAAAACGTAAATGTTTACAATTCTAAAGTATAATGTTCAATCTTGAAATAACTGCAGTAATTAAATATTAGCAATTATTATGCATGATTTATCAGCATACAGACTGTAAAATGTTCTTGCATACATTGCTTTGTAAGGAGTGAATAAACAAGTACGAAAATATCTACGAAAAATTTCATAATTTTGAGCATTAAAGATTAAATATTTATTTTAGTTTTCCATCAATGAATTAATGGATAATTTGAAAATGGTAACCATTTATTATTCTCGCATCTTATTCAAGATGTAATTGCATTCTAAAAAAATACATTTTAATTTTCAGATGCATAATATATACATTACATCAAGAAAATTTATAATATTGACAAAGTTTAAATTCCGATGCTTAATAAAAATGGGATTCTTCAAAATCTGTTTGACAAGAAAATTAATTTTTCCACGCATTTCACATCCGAAAATGCTGGCTTGAACATACATTACATACCATACTGGAAATCAATCATTAACGTGCATTAAACATCTTGACAGTTTAAAACTTTCAAAAGAAAAAAAATCGTTTGCTGGTCATGACATATGACAATAAGACGATGTCAACTGTGGACAAATACGAAACATCGTAAAATTGTCGGAATATTATAATTCCGAACAGACATTTAATTTTAAAATTGGACGCATTCCAGATAGCATAAAATATTTGAATATGATGCGATGTACAAAAATTTTAATTTTAAATATTGATTGCAACATTTTAGAAGATAGAACATTTGACGGACTCAGTTTCCAGCATTAGAATATTAGATTTAGTTAAAATATGCTTACATTGTCAAATGTTTTATTTGCCACATTAAAAGACATATTATCCAATTTCCCCCAACAGGCCGCCAATGGTTCAGCATCAAGGAAATAAAAGAAATCTGATGTGGGCAACACATGACTTTCCTTATATAATGCAATGAATTTACTACTTTAACAGTAAAAACAATAGGTTTTACTTATAGTAGAGAGTTATATTATTTTCAAAATATTGAATTTTCGACAATTAGTCGTCATTTTTTTCTAATTGGAGCGATTTTTTTTAATTTGGAAACATTTCAAAAAGTCGCCAAGTTGGCGACATTCCACCAAATTCGTCGCCAAAATCTCGCCAAGTGTTATGGACGGAGAGATATAAGTTATTCTTATAGCAGATAAATGACTATTGGCATTCAAATACAAAATTATTACTCAATGTATCTTTTCTCGTGAATGGAACGAGCTAGATCCACGAGAATGATGTCATCCAATATATCGCATGATACTATATATGACAAGTGAATATGTTTCTCAACAGTTAATATTTTTTTTTAATTTATGGAATTTTTTGATAAAATTATTTGAAAAATGTGTAATATCTCGAGAACGGTTCATGCTAGCTTTCTAACGTTTATGTCAATCGTTTTCTAAGGAGGAATGACATAAGAAATGTCTATTTGCGTAACTTTATAAAAGGTTTTATATTTTTGATGATTTTTTCAAAATTTCACTCGAAAATTTAGGGGGTTCCGAACATCCGATTACGTTTAAAAACAATAGGCTTCCAGCAATCACGGATTGTGATTTTTGTGCCAAATTTCATTCGAATCGCTCCATTCGTTCCTGAGATATCGTCTCCACAGACTCACTGACACAAACACACACAGACATTACCTCAGAAATGTTTGATTCGTGATCAGGGATGCTTGAAACGTGCTCTCCCGTTGAAAACTCGAAATCGAATTTTCGATCCCATCACAATACTTTCCTTATACATTATGTATATAAGGAAAGTAAAAATTAAACGAAAAGCAACAAATTATTAAAGAAAAATGTATGCTCTATTTAGTATTTTGTTAAGACACGTGTAAGTACTATTTCTATTAATCCAAGTACTAGGGTAAAACTTTGAATTTATTGGCAATGCTAAATTTTGATAATTAATATTTTGATAGTTAAGGAATAATTCAAAGTTTTAAGCCCATCTTGTGCATTTACGGTTAATGTCAATCTATATCTAAAATTTCAGAACTGTACGTTTTGCCGTTAGTGCGTTTCCCATCAATGCAGTGTCAAAAATTACCAGGATTTTTTTTTTAGTATAGAGAAATATACCTCAGTTTTAAAGATATATTTATTTCTCTTATCGTATTTCGTTTTCAATTACAAATAATAATTTTTTCAACTTATACAAAAATCACATGAATACTTTGAATACCACATAAAGAAGAACCAAATACAAGAATGTTCTCATTTATATAAACAGATATAAAAAAAATTGATATAAAAATAATACTGCTATATAAATAGATATAACAAAACTTGATATAAAATAATACTGCTATATATATAGATATAATAAAACTTGATATAAGAGATTACTGTTATATAAATAGATATAATAAAACTTGATATAAACTAATACTGCTAAATAAGAGATATAATAAAACTTGATATAAAATAATACTGCTATATAAATAGATATAATAAAATTCGATATAAAATAATACTGCTATATAAATAGATATAATGAAACTCGATATAAAATAATACTGATATATAAAGATATATAATAACACATTGATAGAAATGGCTTCTAAAGACGCTGCGGCAATTTTGATAAAATACTACACGACTAAGGACAGAGAATGTCACGGCAAAATTGAAACAAGTCTACACAGGTTGGTCAGTGCAGTGGAATTCAATTGCAATCCATTTTCTTGAGATTTCTTTACTAAAATTAAAAGATAAGAAAAACTAGTTGTTATGTGTCATGAAGCATAAAGTTTTCCAATCCATAAAATCTATCTTTAAACTACATAATTTTTAGAGACGGAAACAAAAACTTTCTACCCATAAGGGACTTTCCTTGAGCTGCAAGCCAATCTTTGGCCGAAATGTTCCCTCTCTATCCTTCAGATCCATGTGATCCAGGTTTGGATGTCGGGAATGGGTGAATAACACTGGGTTTACATGTTTTAGTGCGCAGGTCACCTTGAACTATATCTTCTGGAAAAAAGTAGGTATCGTGTGCATAAAAAGAAAAAAAAGTTAGTGTTCAAATAATATAATCAAATTAAATTCGAGAACTGACCATAAGATAGTTTTACAAAAACTTTCCGCTTTCTAGCTGGTAAGTAGATTTGTTAGTCCTACAGAATAGCTGGGTCATATTTTTTATATTGCATGGTTTTCAAATGTGTTGTTTTGTAGGAAATATTATGTGTGAGCCATATAATTTATATCCGAAACCACAGATAAGTATCATACTTAAGAACAAGATAAATTGTCACCAAAGTAAGAACTAAGAACATAAATTATCGCATTGATTACTTGGAAAGAATTGCAGTGTAATCGAAAAGTCCCCGATGCGCATCAAATTTTAAACCATACATTTTACTGAGAAATTGTAATAATATGAATTTTTAAGTTAGATGACGCTAATATGAGCGATTTTCATAATCGTTCTTTAGTGACCAAAAGCATTATCACAAAATTTCTACTTCATCACCCATCGAAAAGTTCTGAAAATTCTCTTTCAAACAAATTTTGAAAGGAATCCGTACTACAAATAGAAGAATGTTCGTAAATTTTAAAATGTATTTTTTGTTTTCTTCTGGTGAAGACGTGATCTCCCAAAAGCAGGAGCCGCAAAATATTTTCGCAGTGTTTTCATCTTAACACCATTGCAAGCGGGCGTGTTGTTTAAGAGTTCTTTCTTTATCGATAATTCTCTACGAGTTCGGTGTGATTTTAATTTTAGATTTGCATCTTGAATCTTGAACAACGTCGAGTACATTTTCTAGTTGTAACTTAAATATATCATTTCATGTATCTTAAATTTCTTTGAAACTGAGAATCTTCAGGATCGTTCATTGACTAATCAACAATATACGTATCTATTCTTCAAAATATCTCTTCCAGGAAGTAGAAAACTTAAGATAAAAAAAAAAATTATTTCTGTTGAAGAGCCACAAGAAGGTTCAAGTACATTGTGGTAATCAATACCTATTCTATAAAAAAGCAGGATAAAAATAATGATATAAACAATTATTTAAATCCATATTTTTTTTAATATTTTGCAACAGTGTTGCATCATAAATTTTAAATTAAGCTGTCATGATTTATTACTTTCGTAAATCCTACCAGGTGAAATACTTCAGATTACTTTTTATCCCTTATCAGCTGTTTTGTTGTATTATTATTGATTGCTTAAGATACATTACAGAAAAATATTGCTCATAAATTAATGTGATTTCATTTAAGAAATAATTTATCTCTGATTTAGTAAACTATTTTATTTATATCATCAAACGAATTATTCGCTCATGCATAAAACCAAATATTGCAAAAATTATAATTTTCATTTTTTTCTACCACATTTTACTCATTATGCATAACATTATACAGTGCGTTAAAAATACTGTACGGCTAAATACAGGGTAATTAAAGAAGATGGGCGAAATTCTACGAGGTGGTAGTATACACCAAATCAAGCATTTTTTGTCATAGTTTACAGGGTCGGAAATGAAACGTAAAGCCACCAGTGGGCACTTGATGGTGAAACCGATGAGGTTGTTGTTGTTGAGACCGAGACCATCCGACAAACCAGAAAGGTGTAAGGTAACCGTTTGGACGGCCGGGAAGTGCCACCCAATTTAGACCGGAGCCCAGTGGGGGAGGCATCCACAGGGACCGTACCCTCCTTCCCCTACCACCAACCTCTCGGAAGGATTTACGGACCCACATGTTTAACGTGATCGTACTCCGCATGAACACGGCGGCAGTTGTGGCAGCGTGCAAATCCAGCGCGCAAACCACCGGGCTACCGCACCCGAAATGTGCCAACAACACGCGGTGTTCCCAGGTGGTCACCCATCCAAGTACAAGCCGCGCCCGATGCTGCTTGACTTCGGTGATCTAACAAGAACCGGTGTTTTCAGCACGGTAGGGCGGTTGGCAAAACCGATGAGGTGAGGCGAAAATACAAGAGTGACTTAGAAGTTATAAAATGACATTTAATAAACAATAATTACAGCCATGGCTCTAAAGAGCAACCGCCAACCTGAAGGCACATCTCACAGTACTGATGGAGGGATTGGCGTACTCTCTCATACAGACCAGCCATGTCGCGCACTTCGGCAACAGCGGCCGAAATTCTTGGGAAGAGTTCCTCTTCAGATTCATGGAGTGCTATAGGCGAGATTCATTGAGATATCCCCACAAAAAAGTCAAGACACGACAAATCGGGCGATCGTGGGACCAAGCTAACCACATCGTCTAATCCATCAGCCCGGAAAAATGACGCCCATTCCTTACCTCTTGCCCATTTACGAAAATTTGCATAAGGGTTCTTCTTCTTCCCCAGATGAAATCTGCATAGTTGGTTTTCTTCTTCAACCAATAAATAACAACCAGAATGACGCTTTTAAGTTTGCGGAGAAGCCGCTTCCCAACGAGTAAGCTCCTTGTAACGTCTTTACGTTTCATTTCCGACTCGGTAAACTATTACGAAAAATGCTTCGTTTGGTGTGTGCTATCACCTCGTAGAGTTTAGATCATTTTTTATGAATCACTCTGTATATATCTCGAACGAGCTAGGCCCATGTTTCCAATTTAAGAAATGGTTTAATTAAAGTATACTATAATAGTATGAAAATTTTGAAAACGTGATATATTTTAATAAAAAAATTAAATATAACATTTTATACTAAATAATTGAGGACTGTATAAAATTTTTGAAGCTAGGCACGCATTTAAATTTTATAGTGCAAATTTTTTTTAATGAAGTTCAACTTTTGTACGATTAAAGAACTTTATATTTTCAATGAATTTTGTATGAATTTTGCAGTGTGGCAATCACTTAAAATTAAGTGAAGTCACCAAAGAATAAAAAAACTATTTAAAATTTTCAATTCCACTTTGGTGTATTTTTAAATGAGAATATATTAAAAAATAATATATTTTTAAATATAATCTTTAATGAATATAATTTAATTAATATATTTTTCATAATTCTTTTTTCAGATAAAACGAGCATATGTTTAATTTCAAGAAATTTAAATAGTCCATAGAAGACAGAAAAATCAGTTTAAATAAAACCATGTGCTGTCCATAACATTTTATCTCACGATTATAGTAGTTAATTTCCGTAAAAAAAATTAATTTAGCGTGAGATGTTTCCATCCTTTTCAAGCTACATTTTTATTTCCTATTTCTGATGATTTAAAAAATATATTTATATCTTAAGATATTTGCTCCCGCTTAAAATATATTATCAGAAGTCATAATAATTTAATTAAAAGAAATCTTATGAGACTTGCTAATTATCGATTCCTGCCTTAGGTGCTCTTTAATAACGTTTTTTGCAAAAGCTTACTAGCTAATAAACATAAGATAAATTGGTGTATCATAAGATTTTAATTAACTAAAGTACGGATCAATATACTTTCTATCTCTAAGGTATATAGTGTTGATTAAATTTACAAAGTTTAGGAAAATTAATAATTTTATTCTATGTAGTTTAAGTGAAAATATTTTTTTTATTTTCAATACCGTAAAGAAAGTATTGAGACAGGGACGAAAATTCAGTTTCGAAATTTGCAATTATTTGTGATGTGACATCTCTGAATGTGTTTATGCAGTTGTCGGTAACATGTATGTCATCAGTATACCTTCAAAACTATTCTTTCAATTTGTATGAAATTTTACAGTGACATAAGTCATAAATTACCATTGTTCTAATTAATTACATCTGGTACAATTCAGAAAAAAATGATTTATCCCTTTTACGAAGATGACCCGATAATTAAAAATAAAAATAAATATATGTAATTAAATATATTAATTTAATGCTTGTTATTTTCTTAATAATAATATATATATATCTTAGGTAATAAGCCCCCAACCAATACGTTAGAATAACTGGATATTGCAGTGGGGGGGGGGGGTATTTTGGAAACTTGGCGATATTTAACATGTGCCAAATGAAGAAGAATAAAAACTTTTAAGTTGCTTAATTCAAAGATTTTTCAAACTCATTGTGGCAACACGATAAATTACAAGTCACTTTTAAGCATTAAAAACATGGCCGTTGATCTCATAAAGTGGAATTAACATTTAAACGTACATCGCTCGTTGTTGTGCCACAATAACCCTCCAATTATTTTTACCTTTTGTGTAAGTCCTGAAAAGAATTATTAATTAATATTAAAAGATTAGACTATTTTAAAACTTAAACAATATAATTTATTAACAACATCAATTTATCAATAACACTAAATTTCATCAATATCAATTTTCAACTATTATCAAATTTTATTTAATTATTTTAGCGAGGGGAGATATGCGACAAGAATTATTAGTTTTACGATGGTGTCTAGGACCGGTAACGTTCAGAGCACATACCTTCCAGTTTAGTCTTGGGCTCATCATCTCGCTTGGATCGGTCTTAGTGCTGAAGTACGGCCATAACTCTATGGTGAGTGGCTTCTACTCGTACTTTTAATGCACTCGCACATAGATCTCTTTCCATTACTTTGGAACCTTTACGGGACACTCCTTCTCAAAATTCCATCTTTCTTCGTCTATATCTTTGATTTCGTCCACAACTCTGGGGTGTGTGGCTCCAAACTCTAATTTCATTCCTCTTAAGTCATGATAGTGTAAATACTCGTACTCAAACTACAACTCCTAAGTCATGTCTGCTAGGTCATGTTCACTTCGCTCCTTTCGTAAAACTGTTTTTTTAGACTTGTGGTACTTTCGGCGGGGGGGGGGGGGGTAGCTCCGCCCTTCTTCCCCTTGGCGCTCATTGGTTCCTCTGAACCCAATGGCATCACTTCACAGCCCCTGTGGCCTGGAACACCCAAATTTATTGTATTTGACCTAAAAGTTCACGTTGTTGTAAACACCGGCGCCAGCCAGACTCGAGCTTTGTTAGCCGTTCTAGGCACCATAAATATTGCAATAAAAATGTCTCATGTGAAGACATATTTTGGCCTCACACTCATATATTGTGGTTAGCCTTTTATGCTAACAGGATACAAATGGTACGAATAATACAATTATAGCGTTTTAATTTTGACATATGTATAGTGATACAACAGCATTACAAACGACACTATGTTTTATTTTTCAGGTTTGACTGGAAAGATAATTTTATAGAGCGACATCAGAGATTCGTATGCAATTTTACCAGAATCAAATTAAATATTCTAATAGAATGTTTTGGCGAAGGATACCATTCAGAATACCATATAAATAGACAGGCACATTGTATTTTAAATCTCGAGTAAAGTTGGTAAATGTCTACTAGGTATTACAAATTGCATGCTTTTTTACAGAATTTTAATTTTTTTTTTTCAGTACTTTGTTCAGTTTCAAAGTTAGATCTAAACATTTCTCACGCTTTCAGCTAGTGCTCCTATAGTTGCACTAACGTATTTGCTACAGTCACCTGACGATAATATAATTATATCACAGTCGCACCATCCATATAGCAATTATCTAGAGGATTCCTAACTTTACATAAACAGGAAACCTTGAGTATACATCAGTGCTCGTTATTACTCTCCTTTTTATACATAATGTATAAGGAAAGTATTGTGCGGTGTCGAAAATTCGAATTCGAGTTTTCGATAGGAGAGAAAGTTTCAAGCATCCCTGATCACGAATCGAACATTTTTGAGGTGATGTCTGTCTGTGTGAGTGTCTCAGTGAGACTGTGGAGACGATATCTTACGAACGAATGGAGAGATTCGAATGAAATTTGGTACAAAAATCACAATCCGTGAATACTGGAAGTCTATTGGTTTTAAACATAATCGAATGTTCAGATCCCCCCCCCCCTAAATTTTCGAGTGAAATTTTGAAAAAAATCATCAAAAAATCAAAACCTTTAATAAAGTTACTCAAATAGACATTTCTTATGTAATGTTTCCTTAGAAAACGATTGACATAAACTTTAGAATGCTAGCATGAACCGTTCTCGATATATTGCACATTTTTAAAATAAATGTATCAAAAAATTCCATAAATTAAAAAAAAATATTAACTGTTGAGAATTATGTTCACTTTTCATGTAAAATATCATACGATAAATTTGGTGACATCATTCTTGTGGATCTAGTTCGTTCCATTCATGAGAAAAGATACTTTGAGTAATACTTTTGTATTTGAAGGCCAATAGTCATTTATCTGCTATAAGAATAACTTATTTATCCATCCATAAAGCTTGGCGAGATTTTGGCGATGAATTTGCGGAATGTCGCCAACTTGGCGACTTTTTGAAATGTTGCCAAAATAACGAAAATCTCTCCAAATGGATAAGAATGACTCTAAATCAATGAAAATGACGACTAATTGTCGAAAATTCAATATCTTGGAAAAAATATAATTATCTACTATAAGAAAAACCTATTTCTTTTGCTATAAAAGTAGTAAATTCATTGCATTATATAAGGAAAGTCATGTATTGCCCACATCAGCTTTTTTTTTTTAAGTCATCATCTTAACTGCATTTAATCGTATAAATAGCTCTTTTATGCAAATAATGAACGTGGAGCTAGAAAAAATACAACGTAACCGGAGCATTACTTTGCGGACTGTATAATACCTAAATGTAACTTCATTCGTATCTCTTCTTTGATCATGATAATATAAAAGTAAAAGTTAATAAAATTTAAGTCATTTTTTACATTAAATCGGATATTTGACCTTATGATCATAATATGTAATTCACAGATCAAAAAACTGCTAATTGCTTGTAAAATATGTTCCCCGTTTAATAATTTTTGGAACGGGCACAATTTCATCTCTTTCGCAGACAATTACTTTTTACTCAACTGAAATAAATCTATTATTTGACGTAATTCTTTTTGTATGTAACTTACTTTTTTAGCGTCTTCAAAGAATTCTAAAAATTTATTAAGAACATAAATGCTTCCGTTTGTTCCGTAATTCTCTTTCTTTTCCCGATTATCGTCTGCAGCAAGTTTTTGTGCTATGTACAGCTGTTAAAAGAAATTGAAAATTGATGTTTAGGGTTTCTTTTAAAGCGAAGTGGAAATTGAAGATTAATTGGAAAAGAAAGTGAATTCCTTGAAATTCACATTTTTTAATCTATAAGAACGTTTTCGGTTTTATGTACTTATTTTTATTTGAAAGGATCGCTGTTTCACCTTAATAGCTCTCATTAATACATTTTAATTTGCGAAGAAATTAAAAGAATTGTCCAAAGTCTGAAGATTAGTTAATTTATCTCGTTACTTCTTACATTTAGAAGTTGCTCTAGCAATTAGTGCTAAAATAGTGTTTTTCTTTAGCAAACAGTGCTCGAAAATGATTCCATTGTTCGTGTCTTGCGTTCTAAAATCCAATACGGAATTACTATCGTCCCAAGTGCACTAAAAAGTTTGATTAAGATATCTTTACTAAAATAGAAAATTTTAGAAAAATCAATTTTTTCTAGGGGGGGGGGGGGGGTATGAAGTTTCCATCTCAAGAATCTTTACTGAACACAAGAATCTTTACGAAAATATTTTCTACAGTTGCAAACACAAACATTTTAACCATGCATGACTTTCTGTAGCCTGCAGGTTTCACCTATTACAAAATAAGTCACTCCAATGTCTCTAAATCCTTGGGAAGTCCGTTCTAATTCAACGTATTAGTAGAAAACATTGAAGAGACTTAGGAAAGGTTGGAACAAGCTGATAGAATAGTAGAAGGGTGAAACAATAGGAGTTGCACAGCAACTCACATTTTCAATTTTATTTATATCTCAGAAAAAGCCTTTCATTTAAACCTTCACACAGCATTTGAGTTACGCAATATAACTCAATCATGAAAGTTAGTGAAACAGAACTGTTTGGGGCGGTTATAAATGCATATATGTAATGTTCTTTGATGTCTTTGATAATGTGTGTGAATATTTTGATAAACCCAGTGCAGAAATTATACCTTTTCTTTGTAACTAATATACAATTATGTGATTTTGTACATTTAACACACTAAAACCAGAAATGTTTTCCGTATAGTTCTACAACATCACATTTTTAAGATACATGCGTACTTCCACCCATTAAAAATCTATTGTTGAGGTTATAGAATATATTTCATTCCCAAAATCACACATTTACTAATTGTCACATTTTAGAAGAAAAATATCTTGAAAGATTAAATATATCATCCCTAAGAGAAATAATCTTTAACTGGGAAAAATATTTTTAAAGTACACTTTTGCTATAGGCATTTCTTGTATAATACATGTTTTCCCTAGGTTTGTTCCGGGAACATCGTGATTCCTCTTCTTCCTTGGGGCTAATCCTAGATGAGGAGTATCCACTGTGACGTCATGGTATGCGCTGGAAGTTTGAATCCTCTACTTTTGCCTCTTTTCTTTGTGCGGGTGTTTGTATTGGCGTTAACCTTAGTTTTCATTTTACAATGAATGTTTTAAAAGTTTTATAGTGCTAGTTTAAGTATTTGAATCAAATATCTATTACAGTTTAAAGACTGAGTTCTATATAACAACATAGTTTTAAAATGTTCATGGCGGCTAGACTTTTGGATATAAACATAATGTTAACATGGATATAAACATAATGTTAACATGGATATAAACATAATGTTAACATGGATATAATAGAAAACGCATTGCTTTAAAAGGGTAAGTTAATCAAAGAAATTTTCTTCTTTACTGTAGGTTTTACGAATTATGCTAATAAGTATTATACTGAACTGGTTACTGCTAGGATATATTAATGGCTATATTATCGGATTAATGGATATGACATTTCAAGTGTAATACATGTTGTTCCCTATATTGTTCCCGCCAAAGGTTTTTTTTTATCCAAACATCCAGGAATTAGCTCTATGTTAATTAGGATTATTGAGTTGTAAAATTTAGCATTCTGTGTAAGTCATATAAAAATTGTTACGGAAATCCAATAGAATTATTCATTTCACATTTAATCATGTAATAAGCAATATCAAACTATACTTATTTCCTGAGAAATTTAATGTTAAAAAGTCATTTTTTTTTATTTTATAACACAACATTTATTTATATTATGCACACAGAACCTTCAAAAGGGGGGAGAGAGTTCCCAGAGTTAGCATTAGGCTTTCAGGGGAAATTGTCACGTGTTACAACCTTGTATTTTCTGGTACTCATTATCGCTGTCTTTACAAGGAGTAAATATAAAATTGCAAATTAGATGCAAATTCTAATAAGTATGCAAGTAACATTTTATGCGATAAAACTAAAATCAAAGTATTATGAAAGGAATAAAGAAAAAAAATATTTTGTATCTGAAGAAAGAGTCATGTCCAATTTTTTGTGCTTAAATATATAACATAACTACATATCGCGGATTACAAATACCTATCCATTTTTATTGAACGTGACAAAATACAGACACATGAGTCTATGAAATAGTTTTAACAGTTTTTAACTAAATGTTTAGGTACTTAAACAGAAACTTTGGTCGTTAAAAGTATAATTAGTAAAAGGGTAAACAAATGTTCGCATAACTTACTTTCTGTATCAATATTTCCTAAGTCTGAATATTTTGAAACCTCACGTGTTCTCAAAAATTTGGAAAAGGTTAAATTAAATATTCTTTATCCTCACATAAATGTGAAAATCATAATTTCAGTGGTAACATTGGGGGAAATTAGGCATGAGACCTTTGCTCTTTAATATAGCAAGAAATAGTTCCATGACAAAAGCATTCAGTTCTGATTTAGAAAAATATTTAATATTATAGATTATTGAGCATTTTCGTACCACCTGATTATAAAGTCAGTGACTTCAACCGAAAATAAAACAGCATCTGCTAAAAAGTAAACTGTGAAAATCTGCTCTAATTTTATGATCTTGGGTTTGACTTAAGCTGACATTACTTATAACTGAGCTAGAAGTCCTCTGTTCTTCATGGTCATTCTGACTAGTTGCAGCTCGTAGAGAAATGTTTCGTCATCATTGACTTCGGCTTCATCCTTATCCTATGGAACTTTTATAGCTTCGCCCTCTTTTTTGCTCCTGCATATATCGCGGACCTCGCATCGTGATGTAAGGTGTCTTGATTGAATCTCAAGTCTCCGGAAAATATTCGCTTGAGGTGAATAAGTCACTCCACTCTGACCCATGTGGTGTTCGAAGGGCATACCAGATTTATTGTCGAAATATACATTTTTATTAGATATATGCTAAACGTGGTAGACGAAATATCTGTTCAATTTTTAGAGACATGTTTGGTGTTATGGTCTCGAACCCTAAGCTGTTCGTGGATTCACATCCTTTCTTCGCGCATTTCCTGGTATCCCAATAATAAGAAGAGTAATTAATTATTTTCTATTCGAAACACAAACTTTATAAATTACTGCAAAAATATGTGTTTAAGAATATGTCTTAAAAAGCATTTAAATTAAAATAATAGGAAATGCAAAAATAAAAATGTGTTAAATATCACATACTCAACAAAGAATTAATTATTTCATTCGTTGCTGTTCCTAAAATTCCTTTTCAGCCATACTGTAAAAAATGTTGTTTTAGATTTATTCATAAAGATTTATTCATTATAATGAAAAGTTATACCTCATACGTTTTCTGTTATATATCGTTTGCACCAGAATAGTGAATCCCGATCGAGCCAGACGAGCCAGAGAAACCGGATTGGTGGATAAATACAACGAAAAGTACAGGATATAGATCCTCCTCTGCAAATAGGATCAAAAATATCAATCCTGATTGAAACTTCATTTCAATGATTTGTTGAAATGTTGATGATTGAATCAAGATTAAAATGTTCGATCCCATTTGCCTGGACGATTCTGTTTTCTCGGTCTAACCATCCACCGATCTTGTTCCTCTGGCTCGATTGAAATTCAAATTCTACTGCGAACAAGGTATTATAGAATGCAAAGCTCTAAGATAGAAAGACAAATAAAATGTCCTCTAAAGAAGACAGATATCAACAAGATAATTTCTAGAGCCTCAAATATAGCCATTATACCTATAGAGAACTTTTCGCCAGATTACAGCTCTGACTATGGGTGAATGGTTGGCGCTTTCACCTTCAAGTACATAGATGGAAGGGTGCGGCAGCCCAGTGGTTAGCGGACGAGGATTGGACTCGGACGACACGAGTTCGATTCCCGGCTGTGCCCAAACTGTCCCAGTGCACAGTCCGAGTACAGGCACGTTAAATATGTGGGTTTGTAAGTCCTTCTGAGAGGTAGGCAGTAAGGGGGGGGGTACGGTTCCTGTGGATGCCGCCCCTCTAGATCCTGATCTAAATTGGGTGGCACCGTCCTGAGTGGCCAAATAGATACCTTACACCTTCGGGTATTTCGGACGGTCTAGGTCGAAGAAGAAGAAATAAAGAGAGAGTATGTTCAAATTCCAAGTAAGGCCTTTAATTAGCGGACATGGTCGTATTGGTTTAGAATCCAATTCCAAATATAAGTCCTAATCAAAATAGCCTCTTTGTGCGCTAAGTATCAATAAATTGCGAGATTATTGCAGTTCAGTCCAATCCAAGTGGAAGACCCAGACAACCCGACTCACACTAGGGTATGATCAACGGTCCTATCCAAGTGTTGCAAATTACCGACAGAAAAGCATTTTTCTTTTATTTAACAAAAGTTTTCGTCCCCATACTGTGCAGTTGAAATTCTTCATTTTATAAAATAACAGGATTATATCTGTTGCAGTTCAATCTTTTTATTCTTTTTGATGTTAAACATGTTTCGAGGCCACATAACCCGCCAACAAATTGTATTACAGACCTTCAAACTATACTCCAGGTGTAACAAGCGTTACTGTAGCACTGGAAGTCACAATACGTAAACTGATATCCCCATGTCTATAAGCAGCGAAAGCCAAAATAAGAGTGTCACACATTTGGCAAGACTAAAATAACAATCGAACTGTATATATTCGAAAATGATTTTCAATCCTTAATACGTAAAAACAAAAATGTAATAAACTGGTCATAAAATAAAAATTCTTGTGAAGCTAATCAAAACCTTAATCATTATAAAACTGTAATGAATTTTTCAATACTTAAAACCTTTAAAGCTATATTTTTCGTTAAATCGAAGATTAAAACATTTATAAAAATATTCCTTTTTTAAGCATGTCAATGCCAGTTTTTTCCAGTATTCTACACTTTTCTTGGATAGATTATTAAAAATGTGAATAAAATATGATAAGGATTTATGAAGATTATGAAGAACGTCGTCAGGTTCTTTGGTACGATAACAACACTAAGTCAGTACTGCATAAAAAATTTAATTAAATTCAAGTCGCTGATTAAATATCAGCAAATATTGAAAATTATAAACATGGAGCAAAACTTTTTATACCTCTTCATTACATATTTTTTATTGAAAGAGAAAAAAATGGGAAATATTGTGAAAACGTGCTAATATCAAAAGGGAAATTCCATTTCTTCCAGGAATTTTAGCAAATTGTAAAAAATAAAATTTTATCATTAGCGATATAGTACATATATTCGAACTTTTTACCTACTTAAATATACTTCTTTGTGTTATAAACGTGCATCTTTATTGTCTTTATTTTTTATGGTTTGAAGGCTAAATTATATTGCAATTTCGCACAAAAAATATTTCATTGCTTTTATGCTTGATAAAATCAACTTTTGAACCAACACTGCGTACTAATTCGAAACTACTCTCTCCAAACATGTACTTTATATTTAAAATCGTAAATGTACTGGTGCAAATTTCCAGCTGTACTGCACTGGAAGGTCTTTTAAGGGATATATATTTTTTTCTATTACAACATTATCTCAGATGGAAGAAAAAATGCATAGTTCGTAATTAATTGAACTTACTATAGATATTTGAGGATTGATTTGTACTGGAGAGTAGTAGATAATTTTTTATATGACTTGATTGCTCCCAGAAAATAAGGGCTGGGTTTCTTCCAGGTAAATGGCTTGGTTGCTCCTAGACTGTGCTGTTTTTAGGCTGGGTTGCTTCAAGACTTATTTGCTTCCAGATTATCTTACTTCCAGACTGGGTTGTTTCCAAAGTAGGTTGCTCACAGTATCAAGCGTTTGATAGTAAGAAACTGATTGGATGGTAGAAGTCTATAGATAGATACATGTTTTATCTTGACTTTAAAGCAGAGATCCCCAAACATATTGAATAAAAGCTATATTAGAATATTAAAAGTGAGCTGAATCGAGAAAGATATACATTATTACATAAATGCTTTTGTACATACACAATTTATAGTAATATTTAAACATGAATTGACATGTTTATTTTTTCAAAGAATTTATGAAAATCAAACAAGTTAAGAAACTGTACACAATAATTAATTAAAGGATTTTTGTTGGTAGAAAATTGATCACATAAATATTAACCTATAGCACCAAATATGTAAACGAATTTAAAGAGAGCAAAGTACCTGGTTTACTGATGCCTGAACATTATATCAATTAGAGGAAAATGCAGAAAAGTATTTCCAGTAATCTTTGGTTCATCGTAAGATATTTTTTTATTTTACAATTGAGCTACACCCCCCTGCTCACTAACGCTCTCCAACATTCATAGTTTGATTTTCAAGTCAGGGGGATTTATGCATTATTCTCTGAGATGACTTTACGAGTTACTCTTTTGTACCGCTTATAAACCAGGCATAATGCGTCCTTTGGGGTTCGCGTCTTGTTCACTAGCACTCACCAACCAGGCCTTTCAACTCGATTGACGTACGTAACCGCCTTCGTGTCATCTGCTCGTTTACGATCGGCAACATCGAGGCTCTTCACCCTGTTCGGTGACGCCCAGTAATCGTCAATATCTAGAATTCAATTCGTGAGCTTTGTCATCCCATCTGCTGACCAGACATAATACAGCCATTGACGCTCAGCACCTTGTTTGTTGACGCTTTTCAGACGTCGAATCTTGCTTTGAGAAGTCATTCACACCAACCGCGATGTGCAAATATGTAACTTCTAATTGCATATATGCAACAATAAGATATTTATAATTTAGAGATAACAATAGCCAACGATGACGAAAGTCTCAAAGATGGATTCAGTATTAGACGTCTGAATAATAAATTTATTGCTAACTGCTAAAATCATTTAAACATTGTTTTCCTCGAAATCGCAACACCATTTTCAACAAAGAAAGTTAAATCTTCTTTTGAAATAGCAACAGCGTTTTCAACAACTGTAAGATTTTAAAGATAAATGAAGGAACAATGGTGCAAAGATAAAATTTTTACTTCAAAACTGTATAAAATTGTATGAAACATAGAAATGTTAATTCGATAGTAAGTCAAATAGGGTGAAAATACACATGACCTAGTACTCTAAACCATTATGTGAAAGTGCAAGGCATTTTATGTCATAGGTTTGATAAATATATCTATACTTCCAAATAGGGAAATCGCTTTCCTTACAAATTACTTCATATTGTTATAGTTTATTTCTAGCAATAAAAAAATGGAACTTAATAAGAACCAATACAGCTCCCAACTGCATATTATGTATGTAGGTATGTTGAGCACTGCATACAGAAACATCATTTCTGTATTTATCATTCAATGTTTTTCATTTTTTATTCAAAGGGTTCGTGGGCCGGACAGATGCATTTTGATGACCGTATCCAGACGCACTGTGAAGACTCGTTCCCAAAGAAAATAGTTCGTAAACTTGCAGTCACAGAAAAAATTATCCATTGGGAATTTTAAAGAAATTTTTCAATTATTGATATAAAAGATAATTATTTATTGTATCAGCAAATTTACCATACATTATATATGCACTTTTTCAAAAAACACTTTTAAAAAATCATGCCCGATTGGTTGATTTTCTTCACACATTCAATATATTGAACTATGCCAAAGCTGACATGTTCTTTTTTTGCTAATTAAGTATGCTATTGTGAGGCAGGGGTATGTTAAAGCAAAATGGAATATCAACGCCCAGCCGTTACGAATTAAACACACTTTTGTTGGCAATATTTATGGCAAAAGATCAAAGATCACGTAATCAGCGAGCCTCAGATGTCAACAGCGGATAACCACACATAGTCGTATGATGACGGTACCAGCCAATGACACCCAACCAACCCATGAAAAGAATACATTGCCTATTTTGATAAATAGTAATGCATTGATTTAATTAAACCTCACTATAATATGTATATAATGCCCAATGGATAAGTATCACTTTGGAAAACTTACAGTTCAATGTCAATAGGAATCGAAACTGTTTAATATCAATTGAGGCAAATGCATTACAATGTTACCCGGACAAATACATTACAGTGTCACTCCGAAAAAAACTATGCACGGGATATGGAATGTCATTATGGACACAAATACTGAGCATCGACATGAAAAAGTATTCAAGTTACTATGGTGGAAGTGATTGCGAGTATTTATATGAAAAGTTTTATGTAAGCATTATTTTGTGAATAATTTTCTGGTCGTTCAGATGTTTCTTTTTGGGGGAGGATAATATGTTATGCCAAAGTAGACAAACTGTTTTTTATGTTAAGTATGTCATTGTAAGGTAAAGGTGTGCCGAATCAAAATATAATAGCGACGAAAAGCTCTCGAGAATTGAAAACAATTTTATTGATAATAATTTTGGAAAAAAGGCGAAGGTCACGTAATCAGCGAGCCTCAGATGTCAACAACGAATAACCACAGATGGTGGTATAATAACGGCGCCAGCTAATCAGAGAACGCAACCCAAACCCATGTAAGCCAAGGATAAGAGAGCGTACAGAAGCGCTTTATGACTGGTTAAAATTGTGGTGGTGGGAGGGGGTAATATGTTATGCTAAAGTAGACAAGTATTTTTTATGTCAAGTATGCCATTGTAAGACAGAGGTGTACCGAAGCAAAATATAATAGCGACGACAAGCCTCGCGAATTGAAAGCAATTTTATTGATAATATTTTTGGCAAAAGGCAAAAGTCACGTAATCAGCGACCCTCAAATGTCAAAAATGAATAACAACAGATGATGGTATAATGGCGAAATCAGCGAACACAACCCAAACCCAAGTCAACCAACGATAAGAGGGCATAGAGAAGCGTCTCATGACTGGTAAAATATACTTGGTGTTCGTCCCCAAAATAGGAATTGGATCTTGAACAAGGAGAGAGAAGATGATTTTATAAAAAAGTAGCGAAATCTAGAGATGATCTCATGGAAAAAGCTAGTAAAGACAGAGTCAGCGCTACAAAATGTACAGTTGTTTATTGTGAGTGCTCTTGCCATTGCTCGGGTGGCTACCAGCTGAAATCAAGTCTTCCAGTTGAACTCGTATTTTCAAGCTGAAAAGGAGTATGTGTCTGATTAAAATACTATATTGTAGTACGGAAATATAATAATAATATTTAGACCAATAAACTAAGAAGTTGTTGCCATCACATATTCCCTCTCAATTTTATCCATTATGAATATATATGTAATAATAAAATAATAATTACAAGTGTTTCAAATTCATGAGAACAATTAATACTTTAATAAAATTATTTTTTACTGAAATAAGTGTAATAATGACCTTCACAAATACTGAAATTACCTTTTATCTGATAGCTGTGTGGTAGCGCACAAAGCCACGGTACCAATTTGTGGTAGCGCACAAAGCCACGGCACCAATTTGTGGTAGCGCACAAAGCCCCAACTTGTGGGAACAGAATCCGCTACACACAAAGCCAAAGTGATCGTAAATATCACAGCAAAAAAAACAACATAGCAATTATAGTGGTTAGAATTATTTTTAACAACCCAGGTATTATCATTTATGCAAAGCTTCCCCAGTCTAGAAGAATTGAATTCTAGATGGTAAGCAGTGAGAAAGAAACATGAAGGGATACTAGATTGAATACACATTTATCAATTAAAGAAAATCTATTTATTCAACTTATATAGCATTACTTTCACTTCAATATTCATTAGTATTTCAACTTTTCATTAAGAGCATTTTTTCTCAATATCATAGTTAACAAATTAAATATATGCTCATCATAGAATATTATTAAACAAACAACTCAATTCAAATTAGATATTATAATAATCATTCTCTTAACAATTTATGTGCCTGTTTGAATCTCTAATCTTTTGACTGCCATGGAACTCTTGGTTCCAGAAATATTTCAACAAGTTACCTTGTACCGGGAGGTGCACTTAAAGGAATTTCTTTAAATAATCCAAATGTTCAAAAAGGGCTTTACAAGAAGAAACCAGGAAAGTTCCAATTTAACCGAAAAATGCTCCAAGAAAATCAACCAGTACGGCACGTCTCTAACCCAGGAAAATGTCCGCAACGAGAATAGAGCCAGCTCATATGAATTCCTAAAATAAAAAAATAAAATTTAGAATTTGTGAAAAGGAAAAGTGCAGTTCATCAGGATCCTCCGCTTCTTCGTCCAGGATCTTCAGAAAGGTTTCTTAACAGAAACAACGGTACGGCCATCGAATTTTAGCCATTTCGGCCAAGCCTTTGTCTTAAAGTGTTTAAGACAAAAATTCAATGCTTCCAGGGCCGGCTCAAGGATATTTTCGTGTGTGGGCAAGACAGTTTGGAGCCGCCTTTCATATATATATATATATATATATATATATATATATATATATATATATATATATATATATATATATATATATATATATATACACACATATTGAGCTACAGCCACGAAACTGGGCATGCAAATTTCGTTTTAAAAGGTATGCAAATGATCAAACTGTCAACGCCAATGACGTTATAGGGCTCATGCAACACGCATGGGAATGACGTATAGTGCAGCATTTATAACGTCTGATGTTCTTACTTACGAGCAACTGAAACTGGATTTTCTGCTTTGATACTGAAAATTGTGTACAAAGATGCCTTTGAGACATACTCGACAGCACTACGAACAATTGTCGGATTTAGAGAGAAGTCGCATCAATGGCCCAAGGGAAACTGGTCCAACAGACGTATCAGTCGATATCTTGGTCAGAACGATATGGTAGTTGCTCGGTGATGGAAATAGTGGATCAATGAAGACCAATGTAACCGTCGCAGAGGCTTAGAATGCCCCAGACAGACAACTGCTGGAGTGGATCGTGCAGTCAAGAGAGGAGTTACATCTACACCAATAGCATGGTTATCAGACATTCGAATCTTATCAGCCATCACCCGTGCATCCTGTATCAATGTATATTATTCGGAGCCGACTGATGGGATTAACTGTGGACGTCCATTAACGCGCCTACCACTGATCCCTTAACATAGGCAGAGACGTCTGAATTGGTGTTTAGCTCGGTCAAACTAGACAGTGTCCGATTGGAGGCATGTTTAGAGACAAATTCCGCTTCGTCAGTACTGATGACCGACGCATAGGTGTGCGCATGAGGACTGGACTTTTTTCGTGATTATACGAGAAAGCTATTAAGAGCAAAGCATCTTAGATAGGCAAGAGCAGGAGAGAATAATCTCCCTTAGAAACAGGATCGCCATCACCTTACGCAAATTATTTTATTTCATTGACCTATCAAATTTTATTCTCATCTAAATTTCGAGTTTTAATTAGCGGTTTAGAAAATGTAATGCCTTACATTTCTTTCTACATGCATACATGCATGCATAATGCAGCAGTAATTTATAATACATAACTGAATTTTGGACTTTATTTGCAATTTCCCTGCACACAAATGATGTATAGGAAAATATAATGATGGGGTCGTAAACTCGAATTTTCGACGGATGAATATACGTTTTGGGCATCCTTTAACCCACATCAATTATTTTAAAGGGATGTCTGGTCTGTGCGTGAATGTAATGTATATATGGATGTGTATAGGAGTCTAGAGAGACAAAATTTCTAGAACGAATGGAGTGAAGTGAACAAAATTTATTATTAGAGGAAAATGAACAAGCGGAAGGTCGCAAATTTTCAAACTTCTTTTAAATCATAAAAAAAAATCTGATGTGGGCAACACATGACTTCCCTTATATAATGAAATGAATTTACTACTTTTACAGTAAAAAAAATAGGTTTTTCTTATAGTAGATACTAATATTCTTTCCAAGATATTGAATTTTCGACAATTAGTGGTCATTTTCATTGATTTAGCGTCATTTTTATCCATTTGGCAAGATTTTCGTTAATTTGGCAACATTTCAAAAAGTCGCCAAATTAGCGACATTCCGCCAACTTCGTCGCCAAAATCTCGCCAAGCGTTATGGACGAAGAAATAAGTTATTCTTACAGCAGATAAATGATTATTGACGTTCAAATACAAAAGTATTACTCAAAGTATCTTTTTTCATGAATGGAATGAGCTAGATCCACGAGAATGATGTCACCCAATTTATTGCATGATATTACATATGAAAAGTGAACATGTTTCTCAATAGGATTTTTTTTTCTATTTTATATGACTTTTTGATAATTTTTTTGAAAAATGTGTAATATCTCGAGAACGGTTCATGTTAGCGTTCTAAAATTTATGTCAAACGTTTTCTAATGAAAAATTACATAAGGAATGTCTATTTGCGTAACTTTATTAGTGGTTTTGATTTTTTGACGGTTTTTTCAAAATTTCATTCGAAAATTTAGGGGGGTTCTGAACATTCGATTGCGTACAAAAACAATAGGCTTCCAGTGTTTACGGATTGTGATTTTTGTACCAAATTTGGTTCGAATCGGTCCATTCGTTCGTCAGTTATCGTCTCCACAGACTCACTGACACACACACACACACACACACACACAGACATCACTTCAAAAATGTTTGATTCGTGATCAGGGATGCTTGAAACGTGCTCTCCCGTCGAAAACTCGAATTCGAATTTTCGACCCCGTCACAATACCTTCCTTATATATTATGTATATAAGGAAAGTAAAAAATGGCATTCAAAAATATTAAATAAACAATCATATTAAATGTAAGTTTACGTGAATAACATCTATGTTTGGGGTTTCTGTGTAGGGGAAACGAAGCGTTACGAAAAATGTAAGCCTTTTGGGCGCTTATTATAATTTCAATATTTTAATATTCAGAACTTTTTTTTAGAAAACAAACAGTGTCTGTCCGAGCGAGTGTTTTTATTATTCTTGTTTTCATTTTAAACTATAAAATAAAGATATAAATAGTAAATGACAAAAATACGTAATAGGAAATTTAGTATCAAAATTTATATTTATTATTAAGAAAAGCTTTTATAGTTCTCGAGTAATCGTCTTGCCAAATTGAAGAAGATTGAAATTTTTCCATTTTTCAAGTTAATAACATCTCAAAAACCTAAAAAACTAGCTTTAAACAATAAGCATGAATTTGTAGCTCTGTGAAAGCCCTACAGGTATATATAATTGGATTTCGGATAGAACTCTATTTTTTTTTCGGGAGTGAGGGGAGGCTTAAACTTTGAAACATAAAAATGAGGTTTTTTTCCATGTTTCATACTTTCACTCGAAATATCTACGAAAGTATAAACGATCGATAAAATTATTAAGTGATAAAAATATGTATCAGGAAAGTTTTAGTTTCTACATTTATATGTATATTTAAAAAAACTTTTATAGTTTTCGAGTAATCATCTTGTCAAGTGGAAGAAGTTTGAAAATTTGAAGTACTTCAAGGTTGTAATGCTTATAGCTTAAAAACTAAAAGTGATAACTATAAACAATTAGTATGAATTTATTGCTCTTTAGAAATCCTACAAGTGTATATAATTGGATTTTGGGTCACTTTCTTGGCTTTTGAAGTATAGTGGTTATAATTTCGATATTTTAACATATCGAAATTATAACCACTATACTTCAAAAACCAAGTTTTCCAATGGGTGGGAAAGCTTTAATATTTGAAATGCCACGATTGTTGCAACTCAGTTTGGTTACTTACTCTTTTGTGAAATATTGGTGCACAAGCACGACATATTTTGTTTTGTTTAAAATAAATTAGGATGTCAAATGAATATGGGGATTCTAAGGATGCTTAATGATTGGTGAGGTTTGAACAGAATAGGTAGAAATATACATACGAAAATATACGTGGAAATATACATACGGAAATATACATAATAATGGAATACTATCCAAATTACAACAAAATTTTACACTTTGACTAATTTAACATTTTTTTTTATTGTATCACTGGAACGAATTACCCGGTGTTGACCGGGAAGAAAATAACCCCCCGTTACTTAATACATTTATAAAAAATCTGATATGGGCAACACATGACTTTCTTTAAGTAATGCAAGGAATTTACTACATTCACAATTAAAAAAAATGTTATTCTTATAGTAGATACCTATATTACTTTCCAAGACATTGAATTTTCTTCAATTAGTCGTCATTTTCATTGATTTAGCGTCATTTTTATCCATTTGGCGAGATTTTCGTTAATTTGGCAACATTTAAAAGTGTCGCCAAGTTGGCGACATTCCACTAAATTCGTTGCCAAAATCTTGCCAAGTGTTATAGATGGAAAAATAAGTTATTCTTACAGCAGATAAATGACTATTGGCGTTCAAATACAAAAGTATTACTCAAAGTATCTTTTCTCGTGAATAGAACGACTTAAATCCATGAGAATGATGTCCATCAAATTTATCGCATGATATTACATATTAAAAGTAAGCATGTTTCTCAACAGTTAATATTTATTTTTAAGTTATGGGATTTTTTTGATAAATTTATTTCAAAAATGTGCAATATCTCGAGAACGGTTCATACTAGTGTTCTAAAGTTTATGTCAATCGTTTTCTAAGGAAAAATTACATAAGAAATCTCTATTTGCGTAACTTTATTAGAGGTTTTGCTTTTTTAATGTTTTTTTCAAAATTTCACTCGAATATTTAGGCAGGTTCTGAACATTCGATTGTGTTTTAAAACAATAGGATTCCAGTATTCATGGATTGTGATTTTTGTACCAAATTTCATTCGAATCGCTCCATTCGTTCGTGAGATATCGTCTCCAAAGGCTCACTGACACACACACACAGACATCACCTCAAAAATGTTCGATTCGTGATCAGGGTTGCTTGAAACGTGCTCTCCCGTCGAAAACTCGAATTCAAATTTTCGATCCCGTCACAATACTTTCCTTATACATTATGTATATAAGGAAAGTAATAACACTACTCAATTTTCTTCAAATCCTAAACCGACGCCAAATTACCAGTACGCTATCCGCAAAGCGAAAAGAAAGTAAACTCTCTCCGTAATGCAGAATATAAATGAATGATAGATTAATAACCTCTAGGAGATGAACGTGGCATTAGATCGTTACGGTAGCTGTTAAATCGTATGATTAGCTGTTAGATCATATCGATGACTGGAGGTTCTGCAACTGTTAAATCGAGAATAAAGCTGCTAGGTCATATCGGTAGCTGAAGATTATCTGATTTTGGAATTTAAAAATTCGTTAAAATTCGAATGTAAATTTTGGTAAAAGGCCTTCGAGATGCATTAGTTCAGATATAGATGCGACTGTGTGAAAAAATTCAATGAGATAGATATCGGTCGGCATTGTGGACAAACAAACAGATAGATTCTTCTTTTTATTATTATAGATTCACTGTGGGTGAAGACATTAGGAAAGAAAGGTGGAGGGGGTAAAAATTAAAAATATTCTAATTTTCTACCGAAAGATAAAGTGCATAACAAAACTAAGAGAAGGGAAAAAATCATATTTGCAATCATTAGAGAACAAGACGGTAAAAAATGCAATGTTTGTTTTCGTAATTTTAAAAAAAGTAACGAACGAAAACATCTGAAAATAATTTAGAGATATATGGGCCTAACAGAAACACAAGGAAATATCCAAATGCTTCCAAATTCATTAAAAAAAGGATAGGAGGGGGGGGGGGAGGTTAGAAATTAAAAAATATGAACTTTCGAGTGGGGTAATAAAAATAGGGTGTATTAAGAATTAAAAAAAAAACCTTCGTTAGAAAAGAGGACCGTCAATGTTTAATTTTTTCTCGGTTTCGAAAAAAAAAAGAGACAAAAAAATACCACATATCATACAATACAACTTTATATAAGAATAATAATAAATCGAATGATGACTAGAACATGGGGATATTAAATGAATTGTTTGAGTAGAAATAAAAAAAATCACAATATCAAAATGTATATTACAAATTTTAAGATTGTTTAATTAACATTTTACTTAAAAGTGTATTAAATTATAATTATAACTAAAAGTGTAATTATACAAAAAAATAGTATTTACAGATTATTGAACGTATATCTAGACAGAAATTTGTATGCATGAGCAAAAGAATATGTATAATTCTGAGATTGAGTCTATAGAATATATTTATTAATTTATAAAACAGCTCTAACAATTTATAAACAACTTTTGCACTTTCATGCAAATATTCATAAAAGAATATTTTGCTTCACAAAAATATTTTGTACCATTTTATTTTTCGTTTTGGATTGAAACTGGAAGAAATACAAAATTGAGATCATTTTACACCATTGCTTAATTATTTGCCTCTGAAATTCCTCATAGAACAGCCACGGAGCATAGTATTTTGGATGAAAACGTGAAAAAATTATTCTTTTATCAGTATTATTCTGGGGCTAATATCATAGACTAAATTCAGTACCAAATTAATTTTATTGGTTGAAACACATTAAAAATTGACAAAAAATGTAGTCAATTAAGAAATTTTGCAAAAATATTTTAAATAATTGAAAGAAAAGTTTACCCCAATAGTTAGAACTTAAAAGACAGCCATAGTTGTCGATGGATTTGTGAATGTCGCACACCATAACACAACACTTTGAACACTAAGAAGTAGATTTTTACTTCTAGTCACTGTGTTTGTTATCTGCATGGCCTCCATCCAGCTAGGCTGAATACCTAAATCACAGAATACTATAGTAGTCTGTGACCTAAATGATCTAAAACGGTAGACGATCAAAAGAATAACCATCTGGACTAATCTCCTCCCTCCCTTCCTTTTAGAAGTGCGATCACAGAGACCGCATCCATGTGTTTGCAATTTGAATTTGAAACCAGGAAAAAATTCTGAGAATCGCCCCTTGGGTTTTTCCTAGGATTTGGGGAAAGCAAAGTCCCCTAAGGGATTGCAGGCTGCACCCAGCTGCAAGTTGTTTAAAATCTAGTAAACTCTCAAGTGTTTGAGCGTACGTACTTTCAAGTAGATCTGTACATTGCTTCAAAAAAGATATAATTATGGGGGAAAAACGAGTTTATCCTTTTTATATTTTAATGCTATCTGAAAAAATAAATTCGTTTATATTAAAGTGGCACAAAATTGGTTCATTTTCAAAAATTTTTTAATACGACCACAAAAGTCATTCTTACTACACCTAATTTCACTTCCAAATGGCCGCCCCTAATTCGGCCGCTGTGGGCAATTGCCCACGCCGCCCACGCCTTAAACCGGGCCTGAATGCTTCCTCACATCATCGGTGTCCAGGCCAGAAGAGAGAGAGCAAAAGGCGAAAACTTCTCACTTCTCCAAAAAGCCGCTTCCTGATTGGCAGGGAAAAGCGAGCGCCCAGCAACAGAGCCACATCACGCGATGCGACGTCACCCTCCGACAGAGACAGAATTCCTCCTCCAAACCAACGGTTCCGAACAAAACTCCGTTTCTCTATGAACGGCAATCCTAACAAGGCTTAGCAACCCTTCAAATACAGGCACAAGCGAGAAAAGAGAGTTTTTCTCGCGGAAAACACAAAAAGGTCATGGCGCACAAAATGGCGACATGACAGCTGCAACAAATGTAGGTCGTTCCTAACCAGTAACGAAATGGTTAGTAATTTCTTCTTCACGACCATATTTAGATATTTGCAACAATATCACTACTCACTTAAGATAAATATATTTATCTACCTTAAATAATAACGATCACCACATTTATTTTTTATCACAATTACCCAATTAAATTTCATCTACATAAGCACAAAAAATTTAAAACAGAAGTTTAGTTGATTTTCTAACAGTTCTATATTCAAAAGGGAGTGAAACATGTTATAAGTTCAACAAAAAATTAATATATAGTTCATAATTTCTAAATTTAGAATTCTGTTACATTTATTAACACTCAACTAAGTATTTATTGTACAATTTTATCAGTAAATTCACCACTGTCCCTTACAAAAAAATTTACAGTAAATCAACAACATTTTTCTTTCAAACTTAAACTACACGGAGAAATAGTAGAGCAGTTGTAGTAAGCATTGGGGAATTCCCTTGCCAGGAAAATCTTTATAATGAGAAGATTGTGGATCTCGCTAAGGCAGTAATATCTGCACATGGTTCAGTTTGACTTCTTATGGACACAACAATAACCAACCAACAAAATAGCAGAGCTATTTAGCATAGACAAGATGCATTGTGTCTACATTTGCATTGTGTCTGCATTTGTCTACATAAAATTTCATCTTTTTTCCCGTATAATGCATTTCAATAAATACCAAGAATATTAATAACACTGGACAACAACAAAAGTCGTTCAATTTTATAGATGTTGCAGTAGAGCAACAGCATTCTTCTTTCACATTTAAACTACACGGAGAAATTTTGGAATGATTTTACAAAGACTGATATTGTGCACGATGCATTATGTAAGGTCATAAACATGCAAGATGCTCTATCAAGTACTATATTTACTGAAACATACATATTACTCCCCTTATATACATAGTGAAATGTTTAAGGAATGTATAGTGACGGGGTCGAAAATTCGAATTCGAGTTTTTGACGGGAGAGCACGTTTCAAGCATCCCTGATCAGGAATTGAACATTTTTGAGGTAATGTCTCTGTGTGTGTGTGTGTGTGTGTCAGTGATACTGTGGAGACGATATCTCACGAACAAATGGAGCGATTAGAATGAAATTTGGTACAAAAATTACAATCCGTGAATACTGGAAGCCCATTGTTTTTAAACACAATCGAATGTTTAGAAGCACCTAAATTTTCGAGTGAATTTAAAAAAAAAATCATCAAAAAATCAAAACCTGTGATAAAGTTACGCAAATAGTCAAATCTTATGTAATTTTTCCTTAGAAAACGATTGACAAATTTTGGTAACGAAATTGTCTTAATTTCTCCAACTTGCTGACTTTTTAAAAGTTGCCAAATTACCGAAAATGTCACCCAATTTATATAAATTTGCCACATAACTGAAACCAACGCTAAATCAATGACATGACGATTAATTAATGAAAGTTTAATATCTTGGAAAGAACATAATAGTAGCTATACGGATAACCTATTTCTCCGTCTTTAAAGTTTGGGGAGAAATTTAGGGGAATGTCGCTAACGTGGAGACTTCTTGAAATATTGCCAAATTAAGAAAAATGTTGCCAAATGGATAAAAATGACGCTAAATCAATGAAAAATGACGATTAATTGACGAAAATTCAATAACTTGGAAAGAATACAAGAATCTATGTGTACTATAAGAATAACCTATTTTTCCATCCATTGTGGATGAAATTTTGGTAATGTATTTTTCGGAATATATCCCAATTGGTGACTTTTTAAATGTTGCCAAATTGACGAAAATGTGACCCATAATTGATAAAAATTCGACAAATTGATGAAACTGACGCTGAATCAACGAAATAACAACTAATTGATGAGAGTTCAATATCTGAGAAAGAATATAAGAATAGACTATAAGAACAACCCATTTCTCCTTCCGCCAGTAACGCTTGGCGAAAAATTTAGAGGGACATCATCAACTTGGCGACTTTTTTAAATGCTGCTTATTTAAATGTTGCAATTTTTTAAATGTTGCAAAGTGAAAAAAATGTCGCCAAATTGATAAATATTTCACCAAATGAGAAGTAATTTGTTTCACAAATTCTGATTTCCGTCATATGACATGCTTACATTCCAGTATATAAGGGAAACTCTTCTCTCCGTTTGTAACACTTGTTGATGTAAATAATTAATTTGGCATCACGTCTGATGTTAAAATAGCAAAATTAAACACACATCCATAACAGAAGGTCTTTATTTCACTTCCTTAAGACGTACAAAAGTTTAAAAAAGACCATAGCGCTTTCGAGCATAAGGGCATTGCTTCGATTGAAGGGCATGCTTATGCTCGAAAGCGCTATGGCCTTTTTTAAACTTTTGTACGTCTTAAGGAAGTGAAATAAAGACCTTCTGTTATGGATGTGTGTTTAATTTTGCTACTTGTTGATGTATTTACAAACTGTACAAATAATCTAGCAATTTATCGCCAACTGGGCTATATTTCGCCCCAGATTGACGAAATGTTTGTCAAAATTGCAAAAATGAAAGCAATTAATGAAAATGACGCCTAATTGGTGACTTAATTATTAAAATATTTTATATATATAGGGTCTATATCGCTTATTGAAGATGCTATCAATTTTAATAATTGCCAATTTAGAGTTGTGTGAAATATAAGTTAACTGCGTACTTTGAAATAATATTACATGTTATCATCCGGAAAATCACCGAATGTACAATTCAAAATTAAAAACACAGTACCGTGGACGTTATACATTATATTTTGACTGTAAAATGTGTAAATTGATTGCATTATATAAGGAAAGATATGTGTTGCTCACATCAGATTTTCTTTAATATTTAAAAGCGTACATTTTGTATATATAAATTTCATCGTTTTCCCTTATAATGCATTTCAATAAATACCGAAAACACTAATACATTGAACAACAGCCAAAGTGGGTGGTTCTTATAGATATCGCAGTAAAGAGACAACATTTTTCTTTCAAACTTAAGCTAGACGGAGAAATTGTGGAGTAATTTTGAAAAGACTGTCATTATGCACGATGCATTGTGTAAGATCATAAACCTGCAGGATACTCTTTGAAGTATTAATCATACTAGAATATACACTCATATCCAAAAGTTAAGCATAATTCGTAAAATGCGGCAAAAACGGAGTTAATATATATACAATGGCTCACAATAAGTTGTTGATGAAACCCAGACCGTCCGACCTACCAGAAAGGTGTAAGGTAACTGTTTGGACGGTCGGGAAGTGCCACCCAATTTAGACCGGAAACCAGTGGGGGAGGCATCCACATCACAATAAGTTGTGGAGGATCGTGGGATGGAGGTAAATTATTGTGCATATGCAAATCAGTTCAGTCGACGTGGACATGTGCAAAGCACTGGCGCACGTCGGAACGAGTATAAAACGGCTTCGAGCGGCATGGCCAGTTGAGGCAGCATTTCGCAATTGTTGTGGTACGGAGCGTTGTTAACAATCAAAAGATGTCACAAAGATGCCAACTGGAAATGTTTTTGAAGGGACTAATTATTGGAATGCTGGAATCCGGTCAATCCCAAACCGACGCATCTTGAATTCTGAATGTGCCTCAGTGTGTGATCTTCAGACTGTGGCATAGGTTCCAAACTACCGGAGATGTTACCCGACGACTAGTACCAGGTCGGCGAAGGGTAACAACTGGTCGGCAAGACCGATATTTGGTGATAACTGCGCGACGTCAAAGGAACCATTCTACCAGACAACTGAGTTTAACACTGACAACCACCACGGGAGTCACTGTTTCGAGACAAACTGTTTACAGGAGACTCATACACGTTGGTTTCTATGCAAGACGACCAGCAGTTTGCATCTGCAGAGAACGTGGAACTCGTTTTCATCCGGGAAATATCACGGAAAACATCGTTTTCCATATGGGGGTGTCATGGTCTGGGCAGGCATCATGATGGACGGCCGCAAAGACTTCCACATCTTTGCCACGCAATCGATTACAGGTCAAAAATACAGAAACGACGTCCTTGAGCCTACCGTTTGATTGTTTCGAGGTGCTGTTGGTCCTGATTTCATATTCATGTATTACAACACGTCTTCTCACCGTGGGACCTTGGTCGACCACTTCTTTCAAACTGAAGATATCCAACACATACAGTATCCTGCCAACTCTCTTGATCTGATTCCAATAGAGCATGTGTGAGATATGCTCGGGAGACATCTTGTAGCCCTTCGCTACCCACCAAGCTCCATTTTGGGATTAAAAACTGCTCTCCGTGAGGTTTGGAACTCTTTGAGCACTCAACTCAGCCAAACTCTCATCGAAAGTATGGGAAATCGTTGTGCAGCATGCATGACTACCCAAGGTTCCCCCACACCGTATTAAACTGCAGCATCATATTTTTTTAATCATTCTGCTTCACTGAAGTTGGTACTCGTATTGTGATCATTTTTCTTTCAGCCCTTTCGTTTGGATAATAAAGGTCGTTATTATCCTTGTTTTGCATTGTTTCCTTCTTTTATAACTCTATTACACCTGCATACCGCGTTTTCTTCCATTCAGATGTAGATTTCCTGAAATTTTCACATAAACAGCAACTTTTGCACAAGAGCGTACATATTATGATATTTAAAAACGCAAACTTTCAATTTTGTCTATATAAATTTAATCTTTTTCATGTATAATGCATTTCAATAAATGCCGAAAACATTAATAACACTGGACAACAGCCAAATTGGTTCTCAAACAAAAGTAGCATTTCACTAATTTGGATATGCTAATAACAAGTATGAGCTTTAAATCGCTCATTAGCTCCAAATTTCAAAATACGGGTAGAGCTAGCTTTGATTTTTCAGATTCTGGAAGGGACGTTAAGCAATTACCAAGAGTTATTTACCAGTTTATTCTCCAGCAGAGCTATAAGAGACTAGGCCGATATATGTTACTGAAAATACACTTCACTCTAATATAAATTTTTGTTTCTCAACTAACTGCATTGAAAGTAAGGAAAACGGTTTCATCATGACAGTCCTACCCTCGATAGAAAAGTACTATGGCAAATGAAAAGCACAATAATGCTAGCAGACTATTATTGAACTATTTTGAGAGACACGCCAAAAACTTATTGGAAGCAACAGATTTTCTGTATGAGATTTATAATAGGGCATGTACATGCAAATATTTAATTGTTTTACAGGTATTTCAAATGTGAGAGCTAATCTAAAATGGTAATGGCCAGTTTCATATTCATCAGACAAAACAACAAAAATTAAACTTTGTTTAATATTAGAGACACATAAACTGTCGGATTTTATTGCCTACTGTAATTATGTTGTTTGACGTTATATAAATCACTAGAAAATCATTTTATACTCTAGTAAAGCAACGCTTATACGTTTTTCAACGGACTGGTGAATAAAATAGCATACATGCAAAATTGCATTTTAAAATTTAGTTCAGTAGGCAAGAATGTCTAGTGACTAACGAGAAAAAGAGTGTAGAAAGCCAGACCATCCGACTCGTCCAAGGACTTAGAGCACATTTGTGGATGGCCGGGAGAAAAAGAGTGTATAACTGTTAAAAAAATCCTATAAATAAGTGAATCGTATAAATAAGAAAAGCATATAGATGAGAAAATCTTATAAATGAAAAAAGCGTATAACCGGTTCTTTACTATACTTATTTTCTTATTCTAAATTAAATAATATTTTAGTGCGAACATATAGTTTTGTTCAGCACTGCAGTTTCATCACAAAAAATTTCAGATTTAAACGAATTCAAATTGGAGCATAAAAAAACACAATTCAAATACATATTTATATACAACCTTAGAAATATTATGTTCCTAATTAATCTCTACCTTAATGCTAAAAACTCTAGAAATAAAACTGAAAAAAAATACCATAAAACGTTTTTCCTTAAATCCCAAAAAGCAATTTCAAAATTACATTCCAATGATCCTCTGAAACCTGTTAAAATTTCTTTAATCTTTAGCATCTCCTTGGTAGTTTAAAAAAACTCAGAGAAAGTTTAATAAGAATTTGTGGAGTAAGTCATTAGATTTTTTTTAACGCTTTCACAACCTTAAGTCAATATTGTATAAGAAAGTTTAATGAAATTTAAGTCTCTGGTTAAACACAAGTGTATCTTGAAAATTATAAACAGAGTAAGATTTTCACACCGCTTCTTACGAATTTATTTTTTCTTGAATAAAAAAATATTATGAAAATGCATGAATTAAAGAAAGATGGTTTTTCTCGTTTAATACTTTAGTAAACGCATAAAAATCAAACTTTTATCGGAAGTAATTTTTATTCAGGATTTTTTTTTACTTAAAAGAAAAGATTATACTCTTTGATTTTTGATAATTCAGTTTTATTTGTTTATGTTTCATTATTTTTACGCAAAACATTATATAGTGATTTCGCACGAAAAGGATATTTTCTTCTTTTAACGCTCCAGAAAGTTAAATATCTGAAAAAATGGCTGAAAAAAAAAAAGCTAATACATTAAGTTAAAAGTAATTATCAACGCCAAATACGTGCCTATAAGTGGATATATTCAAGCACATTTTATCAAAGTAAAATCAAATGCTAGTTTTTTCGTAATTTTTGTAATCACCAAATAGAAGTTCACCAATTTGCCAATTACACTCTAAATGAATTAAAATCTTCAAATTAAATGTAATTTCAGATAAAATATTTTCATTATATACATTGTATGTGATAAAACAATGAAAATCATTTTATTAAATAGAAGGACAAATAATTAAATAATAGACGCTTATGAGAAAAGAGATGAGATGACTATTTCAAGCTTTTTTCTGTTAGTTTTTGACTTGGCTTATATTTAAATGATACCTGAAGTTTAGTTGTAAAGATTGCCTTGCACTAAAATCAGTGCAAAAAAAGCGTCGTTGATAGGATTGAAAAACAACACATTGATAAGCTTTTTCACACAGTCATTTCATCTGTCCAGTTTATGGTTAAGGCATTCAATGTCGGTGTCAGATTTTATCGGTATTTTAATACCAGTATTGATACAAAAAATATTTCGATATTACGGTATTACATATTTATTGATTGACAAGTTTACTTTTACTGTCTACTGTACTTTTTTTATTATTGTTCAAGTTCTTCATAAAAATGTTAGAATTAGTAAGACTTATTGTACCATTTTGCTCAGGTTTTATCTAATGCTTAATTATTTCCCGAACTCATCTTATTTTATGATATCTTTTTCAATTCATTTCATCGATTTGTTTGATATGAGACATTGTAGTTTTCGATATAAATGTTATTATATTTTACCTTAATTCAACATTATAATGTTTATATACATTTCGTTCCTTATCGTGTAGTTCTGTTTATCTCTTAATATTAAAAAAACAATTCTGTGAATTTCTGACTTTGCATTGCAAACAGACAGCAAAACATAAATTTCTAAAAATTTTCATAACTAATATTAACCTGTAAATGTGCAAGATAGGATTAAAATTTTTATTTAAACCTTAATTAATTAAATATTAATTTATAAAATTTAAAATTACCAGTAATTCAATTATAATTACCAGTAATTAATACCAATAATAAACAAAAAATAGCTATGCAAATAACAAAAGAACAGCATGGATGAAAATCCTGATACAATACATTTGGAATACTTTCTCATTGCATTGGATTTCGAAAGTATATTATTTTACAGAATAAATATTTTGAATATTCTAGATTCGAAATGCAAAATATAACAGATATTTCTCGAGTAAATACATAACTTCAGGCTGTTTGATACAATGGAAGAATTTGGAATTCCTGTAAAATTATTCAACTTAACAAGAGTAAAGCTCAAAAGATTCAAGTGCAGGATTAAAGTGTAGAATGACGGAAGACTGATACAGGGGGATGCTGTTGCTTGCATACTATTTAAATCGCCCTTGGAAAAGTTATCAAAAACGCAGGAATTACAATAAAGGGGACCATTTCCCAGAGATTCTTGCAAATCTTAGCTTATACTGAAGTTATCGATATAATTGGTAGATACAGATAATCTATCATTGAGGCCTTGCTACCCCTTAAGAATTATGCTAGGAAATGGGCATAACTACTAATGAAGAAAAGACGGAATATTTATGAAAATAACCAAAAAACGCATTGACACACTGCCTGTGCAGAAGAAGGGTCACTCATTTCAAAGAATAACCATTAGTTGATATACCTAGGGATAATTGTTACCGATGAAAACGAAAATAGTACTTAAAACAATAATCAGCTGAACAAACAAATTATGAATAGTAAGAGAAAGAGAAAAATCTGATGTGGGCACTTTCGATACAGACCCAAATTTATTTTCTCCTTCATAACTCATTAAATTGAGTTTATCTGCACAAAATAACATGGATAATAATTTGAAAATACCCTTAATTTGCAGTTTTAATTCAATTTTTATTCTCATTTCACGATTGGGGGTATTTCAAAGACAACGTTGCAAAAACACGAGAGTCTGACTTATTTTAAGAACGGTTAGCTGTAGAATGTAGAGTAATGGGGTTAGAGTCTTATTGTTTCCGCCACCAAAAATATTACGTATAAAATAACCATTTATTCGATACCCTTGAGCATTTAAAGTTTTCTTTTATTATAGATTTTGATTGCCATTTTGTAAAAGAGGGAGGTTATTTTCTTCTGAATCATGACAAAATCTAATCAGCATCAGGGTCACCCACAAGTGATTTAACAACTAAATCTCAATGGAATTTGGACAATTAGTTTTGAAATTAAAGTGGATACATATATTGCACAGTCACACACAAGAGAAACGTCACACTAAAGATATTTTTTCGGGTTCTAGAGCGCTTGAAACATGTAGACGCGCCAAAAATTCACTTGCGGTTTTCGACACGAATCCAATGCTTTCCGCGCAGAAGAACTCGATAAAGCATAAAACCAGTCAGAGTACTAGTAGATACACTATGAACATGATTCCAAGTATTTGATTCACACAGTTGTATCTACAGTTCAAATACTTTATATTAACAGACAGCAAATTTCAGAATTCCCTAATAAAAAATATTAATCATGATGATATCGCATTTTTATACCCTATTTGTCATTAGGAAAGGAAATGGCAAACGTTCTAGTAATTTATGAAATTCCTGTTCGAAACGAGGATTTTAATTAAGTACAAGGTTTTTTGATCAGTTGCAGTTACGAGAGAAAAGATAATAAATGTCACGTTGAGATTTATCGATATATAATTAAAAGAAGGAATTCGAAATATTTATTTCAGATTGAAATTAAGTTGCAAAAAGCAACTTGTAAGAAAACTAAGATCATGCTTATTATCTTCAAGGGTTTCAGTTTTCAGGAATGCAGGTATATTTTACACGTATACTTTGGAGTACACGTATACTTACACCTATACTTTACCTTTATCTTAAATTACTAACCAGCTATGGAAAAATGTTACATACACAGCAAAGATATCATGAAAACGTAATGAATAATAATGAAATTTGCTAAAAGATAACTTTTGTTTTGTTTTAAGAAAAACATGTGTTTAAAAAGTGTAGAAATCAATCTAGAAATTCTTCACATGGAAACATTTCTGAATAAAAAATATAAATACACAAACTTTAATTTTTACTTTCCCCTCAATACATGGTAATGCAAAGGGAAAGTACTGGAATAATGTCGAAAATCGCAACTTGAGTTTTCCACGAATCGACACGTTTCGGGACCTCTAACACGAAAATACTATTTTTAGCGTGACGTATGGGTGTGTGTCTGCTTGTATGCGTGTGTGTCTGTCTGTGTGTCTGTCTGTGTGTCCGTCTGTCTGTGCAATGTATGTACCCACTCTAACTCAAAAACTAATAGACCGAATTCCATACAATTTAGTAGGTAGGTCACTAGTGTGTGACCCTGATGCTGATTAGTTTCTGATACGATTCGGTAACAACAACCGACTTTTCTTTTCGAAATGACCCGCAAAAATCGCGTGTATCCACTCTATATGAAGATCTAATAGATCAAATTTCACAAAATTTGGCAGATAAGTCATTTATGGGTTTACCGTGATGCTGATTGTGGTAAGACTTGTAAAATGTAACTTGCCTTTTTTTGCGAAATAGCCCGCAAAAGACGACAAAATCTAAAATAAAATACTACGTATGCTCAAATACATCAATTAAATGCATTTTTTATACATAATTTTTTACAGTGAATAGAATAAAACCAACCCCATTACACTAGGACTAGCCGTTCTTGAGATATTTTAGTTTTTCGCATTTACGCTGCGCCACCATTGAAAAAACGTCCAGTTACCAAGTGAGAACGAAAGCTGAATTAAAAATCTGATGTGGGCAGCACATGACTTTCCCTGCAGACTTATATACACATTCTCTTTATTTTAATTAAATTTAATTCACTATTAATTCAATTTTCGTTCTCATTTGGTAACTGCACTCATTTTCAAAGGTGGCGTAGAGAAAAAACAAAAACATATCGAGAACGGCGAGTCCTACTGTAATGGGATTGGTCTTAATCTTTTTTTCGTTAAAAATTACTTATAAAACAAGCATTTAATGGATATATTTCAGCATACGTAGTTTTTTATTTTAGATTTTGTCGATTTATGCGGGTCATTTTGCAAGCAAATTCAGCTTATTTTTTTTCGAGTTGTATCAAAGTCTAATCAGCACCAGGGTGACCCATACGCGACTTATCTACCAAATTTTGTGAAATTCGATCCATTAGATTTTCGGCTAGAGTGGATACAAGCTTTTGCGGGACATTTCGCAAAAGAAGGCGGGTTCTTTTATTCCGAATCGTACCCAAAACTAATCAGCACCAGATTCGCCTACAAGTGACTTACTTACCAAATTTTATGAAATTCGGTCCATTATTTTTTTAATTAGAGTGGATACAAAATCTGCACAGACAGACAGACAGATAGACAGACACACAGACACACACACAGACGTCACGCTAAAAATACTTTTTTCGTATTCTAGAGGTTTCGAAACGTGTAGATCCGTCGAAAACTCGAGTTGCGATTTTCGGCATGATTCCAATACTTTCCCTATACATTACCATGTATTGCAGGGAAAGTAAAAATGCCAATTCTGTGCCATTATAAATATTTGCGGGCGTTGTTTTGTGCATTTAAACTGTTGTACAAGAAATTTTCGAGATATTTTAGTTCTTTTGCATTTTTGCTCTGCCGATTTTAATTCCATTAGTTATGCGTGTTATTTAGTACAGTTAAACTAAATTTAAAGGATTGTTAATGAAGTAAAGAGACAATGAATTTGAGTCTACAGGGATAGTCATGTGCTGCTCACATCAGATTTTTTAAACTGTAATATAATTTACAAACCCTTTTAAGATGAATTGGACTATAATCAAGATTTTTAGGCGATGTCTGGGCGTGTATGCCTATATTTGTGTACATCAATATGTGTGTACGCCCGTAGGTATATGTCCGGCAGTCTATGAACGTGACATCTTACGAAACAATAAAATGTGTTGAAAGAAATTTATTACGTATAAATACTTACATTATAATAGAAGATGCTTGTGTGTGTGCCTGTGTGTGCGGTCTATAGCGGAAAATCTGAGTATAATACATGCATGGAATTTGGTACGCGGATACTTAAGGACACGTAAACGTACCCATCAGCGCTATTTTTTAGTTTCGAATTAGTTTCTATAGCTATGTTGTGCTTAATATTTTCACACAAATCGGTTCTTTAGGGACCGAAAATATTGTTACGATTTTCTATTTTTAAACTATCAAAAAGTTTGAAGAAGGTTCTTTCCAATAATGTTTGAATTGAATTCATAGGACAATTTCCCTATATTTATTGTTATGTTTTTAAATACATCACAAATCGGTTCTTTAGGGACCAAAAATATTGTTACGATTTTCTATTTTTAAACCATCAAAAATATACACAATACACACAAATCGGTTCTTTAGGGACCGAAAATATTGTTACGATTTTCTATTTTTGAACCATCAAAAAGATTGAAGAAGGTTCTTTCCAATAATATACACAAAAATAAGATTAGCACGATTCTATAATTTGGCTAGTAATAAGTTCTACCTATATGTTCGCATTCTGACAAATATTTCTTTTTCGATTTCATATGTAATTTAAATTTTTGCAATTTAAGAGATCTCATTCAGTTTTTTACTCCGAAGTCCTCGCAAGTTCGTCCAATTCGAGGTTCTACCAGTGGATTTTACTACGCATGCCCAAGAAATTTAAGCCAAGCCTTCCCTCCTCAAATTTCTTGTACTTCATTTTGCGAAGTGCGGGCTATTTGAAACATGAAATTTTCCGAAGGAAGTAATATTAAATCGTGTTCAAATGGAGTATTTAAGTAGCGAGAGCTTATTTAATTGATAATCAAAGAGGGGAATGATTTTGATTCAAAGGGGATGATTTCGAAATTGAGCGGCATTATCAATATTTGTATTGCTTAAAAACGGTTCGTTGATTCAGGACCTGAACAACGACAGGTCCTGAATCAACGAACCGTTATCACAATAAATACATGATACAAGTGGATTAATTATAAAAGCAGCCAAACATCCAATGTATTCGAACAATTTCATAAATATAAAAGAATACTCAATTGCGTTAATTTAATAAACATTTTAAACATAATATTCCATAAGAATACTACTCTTAATTCAGAGCTCAGATACGGCCTATTCTGAAGATAATTTTGCTTTTTGACATCAACAACTAATCAACTGACTTGAATTTGAATTATTTCCAGTGAAATCCATAAAATAAAATTGGTATTTTAATTTGGAATATTTTTTATTTGGATTGGCATAAAGATATTGGTATTTGATTTGGAATTTTTTATTTGAATTGGGATAGTGCTACTGATATTACTTTCCCTGCAATACATGGTAATGTATAGGGAAAGTATTGGAATCATGCCGAAAATCGCAACTCGAGTTTTCGACGGATCTATACGCTTCGAGACCTCTAGAATACGAAAAAACTATTTTTAGCGCGACATCTATGTGTGTGTCTATGTGTCTGTGTGTGTGTCTATGTGTCTATGTAATGTATGTATCCACTCTAACTCAAAAACTTCTGGACCGAATTTCATAAAATTTGGTATGTAAGTCACTTGGGTATGACCCTGGTGCTGATTTGTTTTTAGTACGATTCCTAAAAACATAACTTACCTTTTTTTGCGAAATGGCTCGTTAAAATTTCATGTATCCACTCTAGCTAAAATACTAATTGACCAAATTTTACAAAATTTGATACATAAGTTACTTGTACGATACTCTGGTGCTGATTAGATTTTGATATTAATCGGAAAATAACAACCTGCCTTTTTTACGAAATGGCCCTCAAAAATCGCCAAAATCTATAAAAAGCTACGTATGTTCAAATATATAAATTAAATGCTTGTTTTATACGTAATTTTTGATGAGGAAAAGAATAAGAAAAACACTATTACTCTAGGACTAACTGTTCTCGAGATATTTGAGATTTTTCGCATTTAGTTATGCCACTTTTGGAAAAATGTCCAATTACCAAATAAAAACTGAAATTGGATTAAAAATGCAAATTTAGTGTTATTTTGTGCAACTAAACTCAATTTAATGAATTATTAAAGAAATAAAGAAAAATTGAATTTGAGTCTGCAGGGAAAGTCATGTGCTGCCCACATCAGATTTTTTTTTTTTTTTTTTTTTGTTATTCAGGTTATTGGCATTTTGATTTGTCTTACAAATAAGTACTTCGACTAAGAAAGTTATTTAACTAAATTTTTATTCTAAATTTTAATTTCTGGTACAAATTATTTCCGAAATTATAGACGAGAGTAAATATACGAAAAGTAAATAATCTTCTATATATACGAAAAAATTCATCTGGCGATTCATATATCATTTTGAACGCCATGTTCTGCTCAGACGCATTTTTTTACTATTATTTTATCACGAAGATAATGTCTTCGTTTAAATTCTTCTCTTGCAACAAAATATATTCCCCGGAGAAATTCCTTGAATTACACATTTTGTGCATATATCTTCAAAAGAATCGTTGAATACTTTAAGAAGCTTTGTTTCAGAGACTAGAATATAATTTTATCTATGTCTGTTGTAAAAGAAGTCCATTATGTATATTTTCCACGTTAACATAACCACCTCGGTAAAAGAGATGAGAAGCATGCCCTTCCCATAGTTTTATCTTGATAATAATGAAAAGAGATATTTAGAAAATGTTCTCGCAGTTTTGCCGACTAATTATTACATGGAAGCTAGAGAATCATGAGAAAATAATGCATTTTGAATAAAATGGTTTTCGCGAAACATCTGAGGCTTCCGATTAGTTTGATTTTTACCTGAATTTATGTGCTAAATCATTCTTATCTATGTTGGTAGAATAATTATATAAAGTCCATGTAAGAGCATGACTTTTTTAAATAAAAATAGTAATGTTTCAATATTATCATAATATAACATAGAGCAATTATTGGTTTTATGAAAAGTTCATTCAAAAGAAATGTAAAAGCAACGGTTGGTCGTAGAAGTAAAGTAAAATATAACAAGAAAGATCAATCATGCTTGAAGCATTGATTATGAAACACTTTCCAACTTCAATGTAATTTTATTTTAAAACGTCTAAAATGCAATACATTCCTCGGTAATATTTTAAAATTTATCATAATACTACATTAATTTATTATAATTGAAAACTTAAACCTTCATTGAAAAAAATGAACTTCATTCAAATGACGGCATTGAAATGTAAATTGCCTGGTTTAAATATCTCTAAAATGGGATACATTCCACGGTAATATTTTTAAAGCTATCATAATACTACGATAATTTATTATATTTGAAAACTTCATCGAAAACAACTGAAATTAATTTAAATGACGTCATAGAAAAAATAACACGCCTGGATCTCACTTTAAAAACAGCATTTCATTCATAACTTTCTCTCATTCATTTCATTCATCACAATACTATAATAATTTATTTTATTTAAAAATTAAGACCATGGAGCTACACGTAATTAAACTCTATGCTTAAAACGTCATAAAAAAACCGTCCTTCTCTTTATAAAATCAATTAATATTTCATTCATATCAGCCATGCAGACTCCATGGGCTAAATTATATTATATTAAAGAAATACAGCAATTCTAATACAACTCATTCTACATATTTTGCTGTTTACATTTTACATAAGTGGAAAATAGGCTTCGTTGTAGAAATAATCAAATTTGGATAATCATTTAAACTCAAATATATTGTATTTGCGTTGTTTCAGTATCTAGATGCACAGAATTTAAGCAAAAATAAAGTAGTTTTAGGACGGATACAACACTCAATATGAATTAAAAAGAATTTAAAAAATCACGATTTTGAAACAAGATGGATGCCATATATCATTTTGAAGTGGGCCATGTGATCTTTTCATGTCATGGTCACGTGATCGTTTCATATAAGAGGTGTAATTATTATTTTAATTTTTATTTAAAAAACTACTGAATATATTTCACTGAATTTTTTTTATATATTTTATGGAACAATTTGAATATTACCTAAAATTTTCGAAGCAATTTGTGAATTTTAAATTTGCTTAAAAAATGTTTGAAAAATTAGGTCCCATAGGGCTCAATGTATTTCATTTTTTTCAACCCGGGTTCAATCCAAAACTAATTGGGTGATATTATTCATTTATATTCCCATAGGTCCTACAGACCGTCTGAACAACATACTAAAATTTCATTTTGATTAAGTCATTTTTAAGGCAGTTATCGTGCTAACGGACAGACAGACAGACAGACAGAATGAACAAAGTCATAAACACGTTTCAACTTTGTTGTAAAGTGTTAAAAAATAATGAGCAATTAAAGGAATTAAAGGAGAATTTAGCTGATAGTCCCCCCTCCGTTCCCCTGAAATAAAATATTCGGTTTTATGCAAAGTTCATCCAAAAGAAATATAAAAGCAACGGTGAAGTAAAATAAAATATAAACAAGAAAGATCCATCATGCATAAACATTGATTAAGAAACACTTTCCAACTGAAATGTAATTTCATTTAAAAATTTCTAAAATGTGATACATTCAGTGGTGATATCGTTTACATTATCACAGTACTACAGTAATTTATTATACTTAAATATTTAAAACTGTATCGAAATATAAATCATCTGATTCTTTATGCGAAATCAATGAATATTTCATTCATATAACTTGTATTCTAGACTCCAGAGCTAAATAAATATGTGTGAAGAAAAATCAGCTATTCTTATGTAATTCATCTTACAATCGCTTGAGATATTTGCATTCTGCATATGTAAAAACAAGAAAGATCAATCATGCATAAGCATTGATTATGAAACACTTTCCAACTGAAATGTAATTTCATTTAAAAATTTCTAAAATGTGATTCATTCAGTGGTAATATCTTTTACATTATCACAGTACTACAGTAATTTATTATACTTAAATATTTAAAACTGTATCGAAATATAAATCATCTGATTCTTTATGCAAAATCAATGAATATTTCATTCATATAACTTGTATTCCAGACTCCAGAGCTAAATAATTTTGTGTGAAAAAAATTCAGCAATTCTTATGTAATTCATCTTACAATCGCTTGAGATATTTGCATTCTGCATATGTTAAATTTAGGCTTCCTTGAAGAAATAATAAACGTTTAGGGATCATTTAAAATCACAACTATTGTAATTGCATAGGCACGGAATTTAGATACACAGATAATACACAGATAATATATATGTGTATGTGTATGTACTCAAAGTATTGGAATCGTGCCGAAGATCGGAACTCGAATTTTCAAAGGATCTACACGTTTTGGGACTTCTAGAACACGAAAAAACTACTTTTAGGAAGACGTCTGTGTGTGTAAGGGTGTATCTGTGTATGTTTCTGTGTGTCTGTGTGGATATTACATCCACTCTAATTGAAAAACTAATGGACCGAATTTCATACAATTTGGTAGGTATGTTTTTTGTGGGAAATCCTGATGTTCATTAGATTATAGTACGATTCGTAATAAAAGAATCTGCCTTCTTTGCGAAATGGCCGCAGAAATTGCCTTTATCCACTCTAGCTAAAAACTAATGAACCAAATTTAACAAAATTTGGAGTATAATATTTCAATAACCTACAAGTGATTTATATACCAAATTTAACAAAATTTTGTATATAAATCATTTGTAGGTTATTCTACTACGATTCGGGAAAAAGGAACGGGCTATTTTTGCGAAATGGCCAGCAAAAATCGTTATCTTCTTAAATAATAAAAGGCAATGTCTGTGTGTGTGTCTGTCTGTGTGTGTGTCTGTCTTATACACTATACGTTTCGCGACCGCGCGTCGGAGAGCTACGAAATTTGGCAATCGGAGACCCGGGGGGGAGGGAAGGGGACACGTGAAAACCGATTTTCAAAATTCTAATTATTTTTTTATTTATTTAATGTTTTATGCGATTTCGACCTTTTTTTGCCCTTTTTGCCCTTTTTTCTCCACGATCCAGACGTCGTAGAAAAAAACAACTCACACCATCGGAAAGAGCAGACAATTACGAGTAAAAATATATCAATTTCAAAACTGAATTTCGATTTCTAATATTTTTTAAAGATTTTAAAACAAAAGTCACTTTTTGCTCAAGAAAACGATTTTTGGTTTTTAAATTCTCGCATCGTGAAAAGTACTCATAATTTCGACTAATAATTTACATTTTCAGAAAGGTCAAACATCTGGCATTCTTACAAGTCCAATCTGGTCCAGAAATAATGAAAATTGCCTTCAGGATGGCAATTTTAAAGACGCCATGATTTTAAATTTGTCGGCTACCGGCTCAGTTCCTCAAGGCATTTTCCCCCCATCCGCATTAGTTTCTTCCCCGTCTCCATGGAGACCGCGCTTTCGGTTTTAACTGAATTACGAGCGTAAGTGTTGTATACATCGGGCGAAATTATTATATTTATATGATATTTTAAATGGATATTTTTAAATGGATATTTTAAATAATTTAAATGATTGAATTATGGTGGTTTGAATTGTGGTGATGTATTTGAAATTATTATATTTATGGATTGGTGGAACGATATGGTTGATTTTTTTATTTTAAATGGATATTTTAATTTATGGATATTTTAATTTATAGATATTTTAAATGGATATTTTAATTTTATGGCTATTTTAAATGATGGAACGATGGAACGAGGATGGTGGAATTAAGAGCCTAGCATATGGTCGTTATAAATTTAAATTAGCGCGCGGGAAGTTAGCGCTCGAGAATTGCACTCGGTAGGCCTGGGTTCGATTCCCGCCACTGATGCGGAGTACGATCACCTTAAACATATGGGTCGATAATTCCTTCCGAGAGGTTGGTGGCAGGGAAAGGAGGGTACGGTCTCTGTGGATGCCTCCCCCACTGGGTCCTGGTCCAAATTGGGTGAATAAAAAGAAAGTTATGGAGATTGTCGCGGACGGCGCGGTAGCCCAGTGGTTAGCGTGCGGGAATTTCACTCGGTAGGCCCGGGTTCGATTCCCTCCACTGACAAAACTGCTGCCGTGTTCACGCGGAGTACGATCACGTTAAACATGTGGGTCCGTAAGTCCTTCCGAGAGGTTGGTGGTAGAGGAAGGAGGGTACGCACCCTGTGGATGACTTTCCCACTGGGTTCCGGTCTAAATTGGGTGAATAAAAAGAAGGTTATGGAGATTGTCGCGGAGGGCGCGGTAGCCCAGTGGTTGGCGCGCGGGAATTGCACTCGGTAGGCTAGGGTTCGATTGCCGCCACTGCCAAAACTGCTGCCATTTTCACGCGGAGTACGATCACGTTAAACATGTGGATCCGTAAGTCCTTCCGAGAGGTTGTTGGTAGAGGAAGGAGGGTACGGACCCTGTGGATGCCTCCCCTACTGGGTTCCGGTCTAAATTGGGTGAATAAAAAGAAGGTTATGGAGATTGTCGCGGAGGGCGCGGTAGCCCAGTGGTTAGCGCGCGGGATTTGCACTAGGTAGGTCCGGGTTCGATTCCCGCCACTGCCAAAACTGCCGCCGTGTTCAGGCGGAGTACGATGACGTTAAACATGCGGGACCGTAAGTCCTTCCGAGAGGTTGGTGGTAGGGGAAGGAGGGTACGGTCCCTGTGGATGCCTCCCCCACTGAGTTCCTGTCTAAATTGGGTGGCACTTCCTGGTAGGTCGTTCCTTCTGGTAGGTCGCGCCAGCGAGTGTGCCACGGTTAGAATTTGCCACGGTCAGAATTTTCAAGGGTAGCGAACAGGCTGGTCGCCAAAGGCGGCTAGTAAATAATAAAAGGCAATGTCTGTGTGTCTGTGCGTCTGTCTGTCTGTCTGTCTGTCTTATACACTATACGTTTCGCGACCGCGCGTCGGAGAGCTACGAAATTTGGCAATCGGTGACCCGGGGGGGAGGGAAGGGGACACGTGAAAACCGATTTTTAAAATTTTAATTATTTTTTTATTTATTTAATGTTTTATGCGATTTCGACCGTTTTTTGCCCTTTTTGCCCTTTTTTCTCCACGATCCAGACATCGTAGAAAAAAACAAATGACACCATCGGAAAGAGCAGACAATTTCGAGTAAAAATATATCAATTTCAAATCTGAATTTCGATTTCTAATATTTTTTAAAGATTTTAAAACAAAAGTCACTTTTTGCTCAAGAAAACGATTTTTGGTTTTTAAATTCTCGCATCGTGAAAAGTACTCATAATTTCGACTAATAATTTACATTTTCAGAAAGGTCAAACATCTGGCATTCTTACAAGTCCAATCTGGTCCAGAAATAATGAAAATTGCCTTCAGGATGGCAATTTTAAAGACGTCATGATTTTATATTTCTCGGCGTTCCGCTCGGCGTACCGCATCGTTTCTCCCCCGCTGAAGCAGGGAAGGTGGTGGGTGGGGACGTCAAGGTGGAGGTGACGTCACGGTTCTGAATAGAGCGCCTTTGCTCTATATAAATTATTATATTTATATTTTAAATGATGGGACGATCTGGATTTTTTAAATGTATATTTTAACTTTTGGATATTTTAATTTTATGGATATTTTAAATGATGGAACAATGAAACAATGGAATGAGGATGATGGGATTAAGCATATGGTCATTTTAAATTGCAAATTAGCGCTCGGGAAGTTAGCGGTAGGCCCGGGTTCGGTTCCCGCCACTGCCAAAACTGCCGCCGTGTTTACGTGGAATACGATCACGTTAAATATGTGGGTCCGTAAGTCCTTCCGAGAGGTTGGTGGTAGGGGAAGGAGGATACGGCCCCTGTGGATGCCTCCCCCACTGGGTTCCCGTCTAAATTGGGTGAATATGTAGAAAGTTATGGAGATTGTCGCGGAGGGCGCGGCAGCCCAGTGGTTAGCGCGCGGGAATTGCACTCAGTAGGCCCGGGTTCGATTCCCGCCACTGCCAAAACTTACGCCACGTTCACGCAGAGTACGATCACGTTAAACATGTGGGTTCGTGAGTCCTTCCGAGAGGTTGGTGGTAGGGGAAGGAGGGTACGGTCTAAATTGGGTGAATAAAAAGAAAGTTATGGAGATTGTCGCGGAGGGCGAAGTAGCCCAGTGGTTAGCGCGCGGGAATTGCACGCGGTAGGCCCGGGTTCGATTTCCGCCACTGACATGGAGTACGATCACGTTAAACATATGGGTCCGTATGTTTTTCCGAGAGGTTGGTGGTAGGGGAAGGAGGGTACGTTCCCTGTGGATGCCTCCCCCACTGGGTTCCGGTCTAAATTGGGTGGCACATCCTGGCCGTCCAACCAGTTACCAGGCCCGGGTTCGATTCCCAAAATTGCCGCCGTGTTTACGCGGAGTACGAGCACGTTAAACATGTGGGTCCGTGAGTCCTTCCGAGAAGTTGGTGGTAGGGGAAGGAGGGTACGGTCTAAATTGGATGAATAAAAAGAAAGTTATGGAGATTGTCGCGTAGGGCAAAGTAGCCCAATGGTTAGCGCGCGGAAATTGCACTCTGTAGGCCCGGGTTCGATTAACAAAATTGCCGCCGTGTTTACGCGGAGTACGATCACGTTAAACATGTGGGTCTGTAAGTCCTTCCGAGAGGTTGGTGGTAGGGGAAGAAGGGTACGGTCCCTGTGGATGCTTCTCCCACTTGGTTCCGGTCTAAATTGGGTGAATAAAAAATAAGTTATGAAGAATATCGCGGAGGGTGAAGTACCCCAGTGGTTAGTGCGCGGGATTTGCACTTGGTAGGCCCGGGTTCGATTCCCAAAATTGCCGAATAAAAATAAAGTTATGGGGATTGTCGCGGATGGCACGGTAGCCCAGTGGTTAGCGCGCGGGAATTTCACTCGGTAGGCCCGGGTTCGATTCCTGCCATTGCCAAAACTGCAGCCGTGTTCACGCGGAGTACGATCACGTTAAACGTGTGGGACTGCAAGTCCTTCCGAGAGGTTTGTGGTAGGGGAAGGAGGGTACGGTCTCTTTGGATGCCTCCCCCATTGGGTTCCGGTCTAAATTGTGTGGCACTTCCTGGCCTTCCAAGCAGTTACCTTACACCTTTCTGGTAGGTCGCGCCAACGAGTTTGCCACGGTCAGAATTTTCAAGGGTAGCGAACAGGCTGGTCGCCAAAGGCGGCTAGTAAATAATAAAAGGCAATGTCTGTGTGTGTGTCTGTCTGTGTGTGTGTCTGTCTTATACACTATACGTTTCGCGACCGCGCGTCGGAGAGCTACGAAATTTGGCAATCGGAGACCCGGGGGGGAGGGAAGGGGACACGTGAAAACCGATTTTTAAAATTTTAATTATTTTTTTATTTATTTAATGTTTTATGCGATTTCGACCTTTTTTTGTCCTTTTTGCCCTTTTTTCTCCACGATCCAGACGTCGTAGAAAAAAACAACTCACACCATCGGAAAGAGCAGACAATTTCAAGTAAAAATATATCAATTTCAAATCTAAATTTCGATTTCTCATATTTTTTAAAGATTTTAAAACAAAAGTCACTTTTTGCTCAAGAAAACGATTTTTGGTTTTTAAATTCTCGCATCGTGAAAAGTACTCATAATTTCGACTAATAATTTACATTTTCAGAAAGGTCAAACATCTGGCATTCTTACAAGTCCAATCTGGTCAGGAAATATTCCGTATTGCCCACAGGATCGGGATTTTAAAAGTTTCCGAATTTCGATTTCTCGGCGTTCCGCTCGGCGTGCCGCTTCGCGTTTCTCCCCCGCTGAAGGAAGGAAGGTGGTGGGTGGGGACGTCAAGGTGGAGGTGACGTCACGGTTCTGTATATGCATAGGGATGGGTGGGACAATAAGAAACCGAATTAGTTTTTACTTTCCGTTTCCCGCGCTTCCGATTTTAAATGAAATAAGAGCTTAACATATGCACTGTAGAAATTATTATATTTATATTTTAAATGATGGAACGATATGGATTTTTTAAATGGATATTTTAATTTAATGGATATTTTAAATGATGGAACGATGGATATTTTAATTTTATGGATATTTTAAATGATGGAACGATGGATATTTAAATTTTATGGATATTTTAAATGATGGAACAATGGAATGAGGATGATGGAATTAAGAGCTTAGAGAGCATATGGTCATTTTAAATTGTAAATTAGCGCGCGGGAAGTTAGCGGTAGGCCGGGTACGATTCCCGCCACTGCCAAAACTGCCGAAGTGTTCACGCGGAATACGATCACGTTAAACATGTGGGCCCGTAAGTCCTTCCGAGATGTTGGTGGTAGGGGAAGGAGGGTACGGCCTAAATTGGGTGAATAAAAAGAAAGTTATGGAGATTGTCGCGGAGGGCGAAGTAGCCCAGTGGTTAGCGTGCGGGAATTGCACGCGGTAGGCCCGGGTTCGATTTCCAAAATTGCCGCCGTGTTCACGCGGAGTACGATCACGCGGAATAAACATGTGTGTCTGTAAGTCCTTTCGAGAGGTTGGTGGTTGGGGAAGGAGTGTATGGTCCCCGTGGGTGCCTCTCCCACTGGGTTCCGGTCTAAATTCGGTGAATAAAAAGAAAGTTATGGAAAATGTCGCGGAGGGCAAAGTACACCAGTGGTTAGCGCGCGGGAATTTCACTGGGTAGGCCCAGGTTCGATTCCCGCCACTGCCAAAACTGCAGCCGCGTTCACGCGGAGTACGATCACGTTAAGCATGCGGGATCGTAAGTCCTTCCGAAAGGTTGGTGGTAGGGGAAGGAGGGTACGGTCCCTGTGGATGTCTCCCCCACTGAGTTCCGGTCTAAATTGGGTGGCACTTCATGGCCGTCCAAACAGTTACCTTACACCTTCTGGTAAGGTCGCGCCAGCGAGTGTGCCACGGTTACAATTTGCCACGGTCAGAATTTTCAAGGGTAGCGAACAGGCTGGTCGCCAAAGGCGGCTAGTATATAAAAATAAAAGACTACGTGTGCTCAATTATATCAATTAAATTCCTATTTTATATGTGATTTTTGACAACAAAAAGAATAAGACTAACCCCATTACTCTAGGACTAGCCGTTCTTGAGATATTCTAGTTTTTTCGCGTTTTCGCTACGCCACCTTTGACAATAAGTCCAGCTATCAAATGAGAACCAAATTTAAGTTTAACGTGTAAATTCAATGTCATTTAAAATACTTATGTTGTGCAGATAAACTCAAATTATCATTGAATAAATAAAGAGAACGAATATGAGTCTGCAGAGAAAGACATGTGCTGTCCACATCAGAATTTTTAACAATATTACACCAATGATTTATAGAAGTGAACGGGGATTATTTTCGTGAACGGGGATTATTTTCAGGCCATTTCGAAAAAAATGTATGATCTATATTTAAAGATCCATCAAATTTTTGTCGAATAAAATGTTCAACAAATTTAAGCTGTGTACCAAATTTTAACTCTCTAGGACGTAGGAAAGTGCATTTAAAATGCCATCAAATAAATTTATCAAGAAGAGTTATATAAAATTTAAAAAAAATGAAAAATTGTTATCTACCAAATTAATTTTAAAATATGAAGCCACTCCCATATGCAAAACGTTTAAACAAATGGAGAGATATTTATTATATAATATCTCTCTCTTTTCTTTCTGGGAGATATCCCAAAGTCAGAATTTAATTGAATTTGTTTTTTTCCCTATATTAAATAATTTTTTTAATTAAAAAACTACTTAACATATTTTACTGAATTTTTTTTTAAATATTCTATGGGATAATGTGAATATTTCCTAAAAATTTCGAAGCAATTCGTGAATTTTAAATTTACTTAAAAAATGTTTGAAAAATTTGGTCCCATAGGGTTCAATGTATTTCATTTTTTCAACCCGGGTTCAATAAAAAACTAATTGGGTGATATTATTTATTTATATTCCCATAGGTCCTACAGACCGTCTGAACAACATACTAAAATTTCATTTTGATAAACTCATTTTTACGGCAGTTATCGTGCTAACGGACAGACAGACAGACAGACAGACAGACAGACAGACAGACAGAATGAACAAAGTCATAAACACTTTTCAACTTTTGTAAAGTGTTAATTAGGCTCCGTTGAAGAAATAATAAAAGTTTAGGGATCATTTAAAATCACAACTATTGTAATTGCATAGGCACGGAATTTAGATACACAGATAATACACAGATACACAGATAATATATGTGTCTATATGTATGTACTCAAAGTATTGGAATCGTGCAGAAGATGGAAACTCGAATTTCCAAAGGATCTACACGTTTTGGGACTTCTAGAACACGAAAAAACTATTTTTAGGAAGACGTCTGTGTGTGTAAGGATGTATCTGTGTATGTTTCTGTGTGTCTGTGTGGATATTACATCCACTCTAATTGAAAAACTAATGGACCGAATTTTATACAATTTGGTATGTATGTTTTTTGTGGGAAATCCAGATGTTGATTAGATTATAGTACGATTCGTAATAAAAGAATCTGCCTTCTTTGCGAAATGGCCGCAGAAATTGCCTTTATCCACTCTAGCTAAAAACTAATGGAACAAATTTAACAAAATTTGGTGTATAATATTTCAATAACCTACAAGTGATTTATATACCAAATTTAACAAAACTTTGTATATAAATCATTTGTAGGTTATTCTAGAACAATTCGGGAAAAAGGAACGGGCTATTTCTGCGAAATGGCCCGCAAAAATCGTTAAATATAAAAATAAAAGGCTACGTGTGCTCAATTATATCAATTAAATTCCTATTTTATACGTGATTTTTGACAACAAAAAGAATAAGACTAACCCCATTACGCTAGGACTAGCCGTTCTTGAGATATTCTAGTTTTTCGCGTTTTCGCTACGCCAACTTTGACAATAAGTCCAGCTATCAAATGAGAACCAAATTTAAGTTTAACGTGTAAATTCAAAGTCATTTAAAATACTTATGGTTGTTATTTTGTGCAGATAAACTCAAATTATTATTGAAGAAATAAAGAGAAATAATGTGAGTCTGCAGGGAAAGACATGTGCTGTCCACATCAGAATTTTTAACAATATTACAACAATGATTTATAGAAGTGAACGGGGATTACTTTCAGGCCATTTCGAAAAAAATGTATGATCTATATTTAAAGATCCATCAAATTTTGGTCGAATAAAATGTTCAACAAATTTAAGCTGTGTACCAAATTTTAACTCTCTAGGACGTAGCAAAGTGCATTAAAATGCCATCAAATAAGTATATCATGAACAGTTATATAAAATTAAACAAGAAAGATCAATCATGCTTAAAGCATTGATTATGAAACACTTTCCAACTTCAATGCAATTTTATTTAAACAAGTCTAAAATGCAATACATTCCTCGGTAATATTTTGAAACTTATCACAATACTACATTAATTTATTATATTTGAAAACATAAACCTTCATCGAAAAAAATGAACTTCATTCAAATGACAGCATTGAAATATAAATTGCCTGGTTTAAACATCTCTAAAATGTTATACATTCCTCGGTAATAGTTTCAGAATTATCATAATACTACGATAATTTATTATATTTGAAAACTTCATCGCAAACAACTGAAATTAATTCAAATGACGTCATAGAAAAAATAACACGCCTGGATCTCTCTATAAAAACAGGATTTCATTCATAACTTTCTCCCATTCGTTTCATTCATCACAATACTATAATAATTTATTTTATTTAAACATTTTGTTTAAGACCATTTGAGCTACAAAAAATTAAACTCTATGCTTGAAACTTCATCGAAGAAAATCGTCCTTCTCTTTATGAAATCAATTAATATTTCATTCATATCAGCCATGCAGACTCCATGGACTAAATTATTTTGTGTTAAAAAAATACAGGAATTCTAATACAACTCATTCTATATATTTTGCTGTTTACATTTTACATAGGTGAAACTGTTTTGCTGTTTACGTTTTACATAGGCTTAGTTGTAGAAATAATAACATTTAGATGAGCATTCATCTCAAATATCATTTGTCATTGCGTTGTTTCAGTATGTAGATGCACAGAATTTAAGCAAAAATAAAGTACTTTTGGGACGGATACAACACTCAATATGAATTAAAAAGAACTTAAAAAAATCACGATTTCGAAACAAGATGGATGCCATATATCATTTTGAAGTGGGCCATGTGATCTTTTCATGTCATGGTCACGTGATCGTTTCATATAAGAGGTGTAATTATTATTTTAATTTTTATTTAAAAAACTACTGAATATATTTAGCTGAATTTTTTTTTTATATTTTATGGAACAATTTGAATATTACCTAAAATTTTCGAATCAATTTGTGAATTTTAAATCCGCTTAAAAAATGTTTGAAAAATTAGGTCCCATAGGGCTCAATGTATTTCATTTTTTCGACCCGGGTTCAATCCAAAACTAATTCGGTGATATTATTCATTTATATTCCCATAGGTTCTACAGACCGTCTGAACAACATACTAAAATTTGATTTTGATTAAGTCATTTTTACGGCAGTTATCGTGCTAACGGACAGACAGACAGACAGACAGAATAAACAATGTCATAAACACTTTTCAACTTTGTTGTAAAGTGTTAAAAAAATGAAAAATTTTTATCTACCAAATTTATTTTAAAATGTGAAGCCTTTTTCATATGCAAAACATTTAAATACTTGGAAAGATATTTATTATATAATATATCTATCTTTCCTTTCTGGAGGATATCCCAAAGTCAGAATTTAATTGAATTTAGTTTTTTCTTTATATTAATTAATTTTTAATTAAAAAACTACTTAACATATTTCACTGATTTTTTTTTATATATTCTATGGGACAATGCGAATATTTCCTAAAAATTTCGAAGCAATTCGTGAATTTTAAATTTACTTAAAAAATGTTTGAAAAATTAGGTCCCATAGGGTTCAATGTATTTCATTTTTTCAACCCGGGTTCAATAAAAAACTAATTGGGTGATATTATTTATTTATATTCCCATAGGTCCTACAGACCGTCTGAACAACATACTAAAATTTCATTCTGATAAAGTCATTTTTACGGCGGTTATTGTGCTAACGGACAGACGGACAGACAGACAGACAGACAGACAAAATGAACAAAGTCATAAACAATTTTTAACTTTGTTGTAAAGTGTTAAAAATAATCAGCAATTAAAGGAATTAAAGAAGAATGTAGCTTATAGTTTCTCCCCTCCCACCCTTCCCCTGAAATAAAATATTCGGTTTTATGCAAAATTCATCCAAAAGAAATATAAAAGCAACGGTTGGTCGTAAAAGTAAAGTAAAATATAAAAAATAATCTGCAATTAAAGGAATTAAAGGAGAATTTAGCAGATAGTGTAATCCCCCCCCGTCCCCCTGAAATAAAATATTCGGTTTTATGCAAAGTTCATCCAAAAGATATATATAAGCAACGGTTGGTTGTAGAAGTAAAGTAAAATATCAAAAATAATCAGCAATTAAAGGAGTTAAAGAAGAATTTAGCTGATAGTTCCCTCCCCCACCCTGAAATAAAATATTCATAAAAATGCGAAATTTAATTTTTTGTACGTCCCTTGAAAAATCGGCATGGTAGGTCCAAATTGTTGCAACTATTGCATATCCACTTTAAAAGGCTTGAAAAAAAATTTACGATTCATACCATAATTGACAATGTACTCCCTTGGGATGGGGGGGGGGTAACTTGTCCCCCAAGTGATAGGCTAATAATTCCACGAATAAAATATATTGTATCGCGGCTATTTTATACAATGATGATTGAAACTATCAAGTCTCGCAATCATGGAACCATAAATGCATCATTCTATGCATGATTTTGTAAAATTTTATTCTTTGCTGCCTTGAAAAACGTTTACCGGTACCTTTGGGTGAAACATTCACTGAGATATTTTAATTATTGTTTATAAGTCTTTTTCGCTCGATTGTAGATGAACCAGCAACAGATAAAGTATTTATAATTATGTGGTAGCAAATTTAGCAGAATCAATGAAATCATTGTATGCTATAATTTTTGTCATGTTTGTGATACATAAAATGCCACTAATAAAATGCGCATTATCAGCATAAGAATTAAATAAATTTTCTATAATATCTGAAAATACAAAATTTTGGTTTTCCTGCTTTTAAATAAATATGTAGATATTCCCACTATTTACTTTCAGAAGAAGTAAATTATTTTTACTTTCCTTATATACATAGTATAATGTATAAGGAAAGTATTGTGACGGATTCGAAAATTAGAATTCGAGATTTCGAAGGACGAGCACGTTTCAAGCATCCCTGAATGCGAATTAAATGTTTTTGAGATGATGTCTGTGTGTGTGAGAGAGACTGTGAAGACGATATCTCACGAACGAATGGAGCGATTCTAACGAAATTTGATAAAAAAATTACCAAAAAATCAATCTCTCTAAGAAAGAACTTTAGAACACTAGCATGAATCGTTTTCTAGATATTGCTTATTTTTCGAACAAATTTATCAAAAAGTAATATAAAATAAAAATAAATATTCACTGTGAAATATGTTCACTTTTCATATGTAATATCATACGATAAATTTGGTAACATCATTTTTATGGATCAAGTTCGTTCCATTCATGAGAATAGATATATTGAGTAATACTTTTGTATATGGACGCCAATAGTCATTATCTGCTAAAAGAATTACCTATTTATCCTTCCATAACGCTTCACGAGATTTTGGCGACGAATTTGGAAGAATGTCGTCAACTTGGCGACTTTTTAAATATAGCAAAATGAGCAAAAATATCACCAAACTGATAAGAGAATTCATGTCGTGGTGTAGGAAACATCATGTTCTGCTCACAAGTATTTTTTACTATTATTTTATCATGTAGATAATGTCTTCGTTTAAATTCCTCTCTTACAACAAAAGATATTCCCCGGAGAAATTCCCTGAATTACACATTTCGTGCATATATCTGCAAAATCATCGTTGAATGCGTTAAGAAGCTTTGTTTCAAAGACTAGAAGATAATTTTATCTACGTCTGTTATAAAAGAAAACTTAAGTCCATTATATATACTTTCCACGTTAACATAACTACTTCGGTAAAAGAGATGATAAGTATGCCCGTTCCCATAGTTTTATCTTGATAATAATGAAACGAGATATTTAGAAAATGCTTTCGTAGTTTTGCCGAATAATTATTACATGGAAACTAGAGAATTCTGAGAAAATAATGCATTTTGAATAAAATAGTTTTTGCGAAACATCTGAGGCTTCCGATTAATTTGATTTTCACGTGCATTTATATGCTTAATCATTCTTATCTACGGCTGTAGCATGATGATTCAAAGTTTCTGTAAAAGCATGGATGCTTTGATTAAAAAATAATAATGTCTTTATAGGGTCTTTCAGAAAGAACTCTCTAACTTTGAAATGACATAACTGTAAAGCAGTGATAGACAGAAAGATGAAACAAGTGGTATGTTGGATAGACAGATCTGGAATTTTAAATATACAGGTTTGCAAAATTTACAAGATTGGCTAACAGAGGGTGCTGCAGTTTCATTGCAATGTCTTTTAAATAGTGGATGAGATTGTTTTTCGTAAACAGGGGTCAAATCACATTACCATGGATTTGATATGGCCACCGTGTATAGCAGTAACATCACGCAAGCGATGGGCGAAGTTTGAAGCCACCTTCTGCAATGTCTCTACTGAAATGGATGCACATGCCTCACAGATTAACTAACGTTTGAGGATTCTTACTGTAAAAGTGTCCTTTAATGGTCCCAAAGAAAGAAGTGGCAAGGATTGAGGTCCGGGGAGTATGGAGACTGAGCGTTCTGTACTTCTGAGCATTTGTAAGTTATTTAAAGCTCACTGTGCATGCAGCGCCTTCTGTTAGCCAATATTGAAAATAGTTTTGCAAACCCGTGTATTTAAAATTCCAGACACCTCTCTATCCAACATACCACTTGTTTCATCTTTCTGTCTATCACTGTTTCACAGTTATGTCATTGCAAAGTTAGGCAGTCCTTTCTAAAGAACCTGTATATTATCATAATATCACGTAGAAAATTTATTGGTTTCATAGAAAGTTCGACCGAAAGAAATATAAAATTAACGCTTGGTCGTAGAAATAAAGTAAAATATAAAAAGTAATCAGAAAACAAAAGATAAGTTAGCTGATAGTTTTACCCACAAAAATAAAATATTCATCAAAAGGCAAAATTTAATTTTTTGTACGTTCACCAATTAAAATTAACTGGGCTCAACTCGACTGTCTCATATCAGAATTCATTCTTTGTTTCAAATTTTACAGAAAAATATTTAAAAATTCGGCAAAGTGATTACAACTACGCCGTATTAGCCTTCACTTTAAAGGGCTTTGATTGATAACATACTTGACAATGATATACGCGCAGCGCTTAATTAGGGTGAGAGAAGTTTACCGGTACTGTAGGTTGAAAATTTTGCCGAGATATTCCAATTATTGTTACTAGATATTTTTTGTTCGATTTCAAAGGAACCAGCAACAGATAAATTATTTAAAATTAAGCAGTAAGAAATTTAGCAAAATCAATCAAATCATTTTATGCTATACGTTTTGTCGTGTTTGTGATAAATAAAAGGCAACTAATAAAACGCGCATTATATGTATACGAATCAAATCGAATTTCTATAATGTCTAAAAGTACAAAATTTCAGCTTTCCTATTTTTAAATAAATTTGTAGATATTCCCCCTATTTACTTTCAGAAGAAGTAAACTATTTTTATACTTGCAATTCGGATAAAATGGTATACGTCAAGAATTTTAATTATCAATATATCAGCGAATTTTTCATTAAAAAGTAGCGGCTAAATTTTAAATTGCTTGCACAATTGCTTTATAATTATATCGAAAACCCATTAAATGTGTGAAGCGGCATATTATCAGTATGTAAATTTTAAATCACGTATTACTTTTATTACCCTGCTGGGAATTATTCCACATAACGAAAGATGCGTGAAAAAAATCATTATCCAATGCCAAACACCTCAATATTTGAAAGAAACATAAATGTTTTCTTTAAAAGGAGTTAGAATACGTAGATAGAAGCGTCTCATACGTAGTATTGAAAAAGTATTGTTTTTATGAAATTTTCGATTTCGAAATTTTGATACCAATATATATTTTAAGATCTGTTGGACACGTTATGACTATTATGAAGTGATTTCCATCTGCATGTCTGTAAGTCCGTGGTCGATTTCTTGTGTATACGATAGCGGCCACAAATATTAATGGATTTTTACAAAACTTAATATCCGGCTCTGATATCAAAAAATCTAGAACTAGATAGAATATTTCTAATTCTTGCAAAAACGTCGAAATTTATTCGAAATTTTAATTTTTTTTAACATTGTAGCATAGGAAAAATTTTGACACATACATGCATAAAAGGGAGTACTTATGGTTCAATGATAACAAGACTTAATAGTTTCAAACATTATTGTGTAATATAAAAATACGTAGATTTTTCTTGAGTCATTTATTACAGTAACGTAAAAAACTTAGCATCGTGATAAGAAGATTATTTCAGAAGATGTAAGTAAAAGTCTTATTGAATAATTTAACATAAGGAGCATAAAACTACATTCTCATAATACTGAATCGACTGAAACAAATGACTAGAAACTTCACACCCGGGATTAAACTTTGATGTAGATCCAAAATCTGACGTCAAAATTGGGTGTTGCCATTGGAAATTTTGAAGTTGGTGCTCATTCAGATATAAAAGCAGCTCTTTATGCAAATTTGAAGTTTATGAATTTGTAAAGGTCGTGGCTTGTTCAGGGGTCATTGTGAGGATTCTACTTATCCCAGGGTTTTTACTTTCGACTAAACTTTGATATGAAATTGAAACTCCACTCTTGAATCTGAAACAAACACCATTTACCCAACGGCTAAGATTCAACGAAATGATCAAGACATCTCAATGATTAAAATCTTTATTCACAGCATTTCGCCGAAAGCCGAGTTACATTCTCTACATACAAAGTATATATACAATATACTTTGTATGTAGAGATAATGCTAGCCATTGTATCCGTACTCAAAACATACAAATTGAACATAAGCCATCTACAGTTCTTCGCAACCCTTCAATATCCGAAACATAATTATGCTTGAGTTACTGAATCTACCGTTCTTCGCAACCCTTCAACATCCGACACATAAATATTCTTGAGTTACTGAATCTACCGTTCTTCGCAACCCTTCAACATCCGAAACATAAATATTCTTGAGTTACTGAAGCTACCGTTCTTCGCAACCCTTCAACATCCGAAACATAAATATTCTTGAGTTACTGTATTTACCGTTCTTCGCAACCCTTCAACATCCGAAACATAATTATGATCTACCGTTACTGAATCTACCGTTCTTCGCAACCCTTCAACAACCGAAACATAAATATTCTTGAGTTACTGAATCTACCGTTCTTCGTAACCCTTCAACATCCGAAACATAAATATTCTTGAGTTACTGAATCTACCGTTCTTCGCAACCCTTCAACATCCGAAACATAAATATTCTTGAGTTACTGAAGCTACCGTTCTTCGCAACCCTTCAACATCCGAAACATAAATATTCTTGAGTTACTGTATTTACCGTTCTTCGCAACCCTTCAACATCCGAAACATAATTATGCTGGAGTTACTGAATCTACCGTTCTTCGCAACCCTTCAACATCCGACACATAAATATTCTTGAGTTACTGAATCTACCGTTTTTCGCAACCCTTCAACATACGAAACATAAATATTCTTGAGTTACTGAAGCTACCGTTCTTCGCAACCCTTCAACATCCGAAACATAAATATTCTTGAGTTACTGTATTTACCGTTCTTCGCAACCCTTAAACATCCGAAACATAATTATGATCTACCGTTACTGAATCTACCGTTCTTCGCAACCCTTCAACAACCGAAACATAAATATTCTTGAGTTACTGAATCTACCGTTCTTCGTAACCCTTCAACATCCGAAACATAAATATTCTTGAGTTACTGAATCTACCGTTCTTCGCAACCCTTCAACATCCGAAACATAAATATTCTTGAGTTACTGTATTTACCGTTCTTCGCAACCCTTCAACATCCGAAACATAATTATGATCTACCGTTACTGAATCTACCGTTCTTCGCAACCCTTCAACAACCGAAACATAAATATTCTTGAGTTACTGAATCTACCGTTCTTCGCAACCCTTCAACATCCGAAACATAAATATTCTTGAGTTACTGAATCTACCGTTCTTCGCAACCCTTCAACATCCGAAACATAAATATTCTTGAGTTACTGAAGCTACCGTTCTTCGCAACCCTTCAACATCCGAAACATAAATATTCTTGAGTTACTGTATTTACCGTTCTTCGCAACCCTTCAACATCCGAAACATAATTATGCTGGAGTTACTGAATCTACCGTTCTTCGCAACCCTTCAACATCCGAAACATAAATATTCTTGAGTTACTGTATTTACCGTTCTTCGCAACCCTTCAACATCCGAAACATAATTATGCTGGAGTTACTGAATCTACCGTTCTTCGCAACCCTTCAACTTCCGAAACATAAATATGGAGTTACTGAATCTACCTTTCTTCGTAACCCTTCAACATCCGAAACATAAATATTCTTGAGTTACTGAATCTACCGTTCTTCGCAACCCTTCAACATCCGAAACATAATTATGCTTGAGTTACTGAATCTACCGAACATAAGAGTAACTAATGCGATAACTTACGAAACCGACGACGGACGTCCCTTACGATCAACACACGCGTCGTGCTGCTGGATACTGGCCGAATCCTTAGGTAGGCCACACATTGAGGATTCAGGACGTACTTTTCGTCGTGCACTGCGTCTCATATGTTGCTCAAATATGCACTAGAAGTCGGTTTATCTAATGTTGTTTTGCATCTCTGGTGCAGCGTGTTGCTATATGTATTCAGTGTATGGGTGTGTGGACAGTAGGTAGCATCCATTGTTCAAAACGAACTTCATTTTGCACGATGCAACGTGCGTCCTCAATGTGTACCCTCCCCTAGCCCCGTAGCATGATACGTCGAACTAACAAAACATTGCAGAACTATTCCATTTTTGTTTCTCATTGCCGAATCTCAAAGTACGTCGTTAAATATATCTGACCAACCACGAGAGTGGGCATTTTCTGTACTAAATATGCATAACTAATAAAATAGAATCTCTGCAAATTCATTGAAGACTAGCAGTATACCCGTTCTTCGTACGGAATATATAATATAAAGAGACTTAAAATTCACTGCCATATGTAAATTCCTATAGTATATCTAAATGACTTAGTTAATCAAAATATTCTTGCAAAATATTTAATTTAATGCTCCTAAGACGAAGTTTAAGAATATATGTTCTCTCTAAATAAAATTATCTTCCCGGGCAGATCTGAAGACTAAAACATCTGGGTCCCGATTGTAAACAAATTTACAAAAAATATGAAATTGAATCAATAGATTCAAAATAAAAGCGCTAAAATTGTATGGGATCGGTACTACTTATATTCGCGAATATTATAAGATATACCCGTGTATTAGTAGACGATTACACATACTACAATATATAAGTTTCTAAAATCTTTGCCCAAATAAAACAGATGACATAATAAATTGAAAATATTAATTATCCCGTAATCTTTAAACCTAAAGGCCGTAATTGATTCCAATATATGTCAAAATGAAAGCCTTAAAATTGTATGGAAAGATATACCTGTGCTACTTATATTGTCGTAGATTAGAAAATATGCTCGTTTGTTAGTAGAAGATTACCCGTATTACAATATGAATCTCAAAAATCGTTGCCAAAATATGATAGATGATGTAATAAATTGAAAATAGCAATAATCTTAGTAATATTTATATCAGAAGGCAGTAATTGATTCCAATATATGTCAATATATATGCCAATATACCTGTACTACTTATATTCTCGTAGATTAAAGATATACCCGTGCATTTGTGGAAGATTACCCATACAACGCACAATATATGGATTTCACCAATTTTTGCCAAAATAAAACAATGGCGTAATAACGTGAAAAAATCAATAATCCCTGAATCAATAATCCCCGAAAATATCAATAATAATAATGTTTAAACGCAAAGATCATAATTGATATTATCCAGTCAAAAATTCAATGTCAATGAAATTTATTTTATATAAATTTCTTTACTATTTAAATCTGAAAAGATTTAATAAAAATCGTGTGCCGCATAAACACATTGGATTTAAACCCGCTGCTAAAGAAATTATATTATTTTCTGCAAATAAATTTACGGGAAAAAATGCCGCCTGCATAATACTATGTCTATGGAAGGTTTAACCGTGCGTTTTTAATTAATATCTGGACAACCTCTGGTATTAGAAACTCAAAACATAGACTAAATTTTAAGTGGAGATATTCCAAGGCTACCCACCAAATTTCAAGAAATTCGATTCAGCCGTTCTTCCGTCATTATGAGACAAACAGACAGGCAGAAAAATAGACTGACAGACATATTTTCAATTTTATTTATATAGATGTCATTTCCTATTAAAGGAGAAATTTAAAATTTGTTCTACTATGAGCGGTACACTAATAACTATGAGTGGTTCGTTTTTTATACGCAGATGTACGTTAAAAAGGTTTATCCTCAGTACTTGGTATACTTTTCAGACATAAATCTTACGAAATTTATATGTTGGATATTTAGTATCTTACATTTCATTTTGGATTATTCTTTAAAAAAAGATTTTGCCTTTTACATTTTTACTTTTTACTATTGCTCCGATTTTCAAGTTCTCTACTTCAATTTGAAAGTATTTGATTCAATCCGTGTTCCTAAAAAGAATCAGCATTTTCATTTTTGAGCCAGACAAAGCACACAAATTTCTAAACTATCTACCAAAGTAAAACAATCTTCTCTCTCACTTTATCGCATTTTTAAAAACAGAACCGAAAGCAATTTGTAACACAAATTGTTTAAGTTAAACAGTTCGCAATAATTTATTTATGCAAATACACAGGAAAGGAAATTGTTCGAATACATGCTAAGTTTGGATAAACCCTGTTGGACTTCAAACATTCGAAATGCGAGATAAAATGAAAATTGCAGATCAGTATTTCTTTTGTTCCACAGCCTGTTGGGTTTATGTAACAATCTAATACAGATTTCAAATTGCTTCACTGTCATTTGAATTGAAATTAAGTAAAATTAAAGAGCATAATACCAGATATAATATAATATAATGCCAGATAATTGAAATTAAGTAAAATTAAAGTATGAGTATAATACCAGGTATGTTTGTTGTCAAATTAAATTAATATGAAATGGTTCAACGATAATATCATTTGATACCCTCCCCTTCACTTAATAGTTTCTGCGCACTATACATTGCAAAGTCGGGTATAATATAAAGAGCATATTTTTCAAATTTAATTAAGACATAAGACATAACTTAAATAAATTCGTTAAAAGCAGCATACAATACAAAACTAATAGTATCACCTGGTTTTGAAGGCAAAAATAACCTTCGTCAGGACACACAAGAAACGCAACCTTCACTCGTGAGAGAAAGATTAGGGACTGATGCACGAACAGCAAACACGAATAAAACAGAGAAATGGTGTTGCCAACGGCGAGTGAAGAAAATTTGTAAAGCAACCAAGGAGGTAGAAACAAGAAGTCAGACAGAAGGAATGAACTGTAAAATACTAACGAGAGTGAACGTCCAACGCAGGATTCAAATCACGTGTTCAGTTGTTCATGAAAGTTCAATTCTATCAAAAATAGCGGAAGAGAAAAAAGTACAGATTTAAAAAAAAAAAAAAACGAAAAATATGTGGCACAAAAATGGTTTTTAGACGCTAAAAGAACTAAGATCGAAAAACAAAAAACAACGAAAAATAAAATTCAGGAAAAGAATGAAAATTACTGACAAAAGAAGATGAACGAAAAAAAAATCGAAGTATTAAATCATAGATTTAAACCATAAATCCAAGGAAAAGAGAAGAATAGACAATTATCGTTCATAAGGTAGTTTGACTGAGTAACAATTGGGAAACTTTCAAGAAAGTCCTATTTATAAATGGAATTAGGTGCCAAAATTATCTTAGCTTCAGAAAAATTGAAAAATGCTAGAGTTCCAAGAATGTGCAGCAATTGAAAACTTGGCAACCTATTGTTTAGAAATGTAATTCATGTGCTCCTTAATACAAAATTAAAGTACTTTTTTTTGTTAGACCAACCTAACCGAGACAGCATTCATAAAGAATGTAAATTTTTTTAAGAGGTTTAAAACCATATCTAAAATTGAATCAAAAATGATTATTGGTGATCTTATATCTAACAGAAGAATAAAAAGGTAACACGATAGACTTTCGCTGACAAACTTCTTGACTTTGAAATTTAGAAATATAATTCGGCTTGTTGAATCTCTGCAAAGCCAGATAATAGTAAAATTATAGCCTCTATAAACATCCGATGATTTCCGATAGTCAATTTCAGAAAAAGTGTCTGAAAATCAAAACACAATTTTAAAGCACACGGAAGACATAATCGTAAAATGAAGAATCGTTTTGCTGAACAGGATGATTAGAATGAGCATGAAGAGGCATGGGCACAGAGAGAGATTTACAGAAAACAGAAGTTGAAAATATGGAACAATTTTTGTAACCCGACCATCAAGAAAGGATATTTGTGAAGCAAATGAAACGTTCTCATTATGAGTAAATGCACCCATTTTCAAGTTGTAGAATTTTGGTGACATTTTGCTATTTTAAAATACACCAAATGAAAAACGAAATTATATTAAAAGAGAAAACTTGATTTTATATTGCAATAAATATTAATTTTATTTTTATTTTGTGCAATTTAAGAAGCAAATTGATCCATTAAAGAATTAAAGAAAGATGAAATTAATTTCAGTGTGGATAGTAATGTATTTGCTATATCAGATTTTTCTCTTTATATCGTATTATAGTTTTTTTTAAGGGGGCCCACTATCGTCGACATTAAATATACTACAATATGCTTACTTAATATACTACAAAATAAAAATGCTATCCATTTTTTTTTCAGTCAATCTCTTTTTACAAGATTCAAGCTCATAATGAGTGAGCAAGAAAACCAACATTTCCTGTTACTCTATACGAATCAACAATCTAACATTTTCTGTTACTCTATACGAATCAATAGCATTTCTTTAAACTAACAACATATTAGAGAAAATATTATTCATAAAGATACCAAAAAACAAATATAAAAGCAATGTTTGCCCTAAAATATGTTAGAAACAAGCTTACCGTACTCTTGATTTAAAAATAAAACGAAATTCTGCGTGAAAACATATATTTGTTCTTTTGCCGACTTTATCATAGTTAATATTCTCCCAAAGGATAAGCAGTAAGCAGAAACAAAATATGTCTATAATTCTTATGTGCTGAAAGTATACCCCAGTCATGAAAATGCAAGAAATAAAGAGCATTAGAAACATAAGTAAGATAAATTGCTCATCTTTAGAGAATGCTGTAAGACGATATCTGCGGAAGAATATTTATAACCTAATATAAAAGGCATATATAGCCTTTATCTGTATAAAAATATTGAGGTATTTATATCGATCTATTACCGTTAAACTTCTTAACTGGAAATTTAAAATATATTTTTGACAAAAGAGATGTTCGGAAATAGTAATATTAATAAACATTTGTTCGTATATATTTACTATTCATATTAAAAATCAGTTTAAAATATTTCATAGGAATAAAAGAAATGTTTAAAACATATTGTTAAAAAACTAAATTAATATACAGTATTTGTATAAATACAGCATAAAATAGAATATAGGAGTTTAACGGTTTCGAAACTAATAAACACATTTGTTAAGGGAAATAAAAATCGCAACCTCACTCAAGTTCAAAATCTGCAGTAGAATAGCACAGGTGTACAAATGCAGGATAAAAGTTGCCATCGCCGGGAGGAGAAATGAAAGAGGTAAATTCAAGAAGGCAGAAAAGTCGAGTGGTAAGATACTTATAATGAGCGGTAAAAACCACAGGAATGGAAGAATAATAGAAAATACAGAAGGAAATGGTAAATACCACAGAGGAAAGGAAGAATAAAAAAAATGTATGGAAGAGAAATGGTAAAAACCACAGAGGAAAGCACAGAGGATAAAAGAAACTATAAAAGAAAAATAGTAAAAACCATAAATGAAAGATAGAATAGTAGAAAATAAAGAAGGACCTGTTTATTGTTTCCTATTATTTCTTTCCTCTATGGATTTTACTGTTCATTTTTAGTATCCTGCGATTCGTTTCCCTGCCTCTTTGGTTTTACTTCTTTTATTTCTCCTTGCGACTATGTAACTTTTATCTTACCTTCAACCACGCTTTCTATTCTGCTACAGATAACGTATTTGATTAAATAAGTGAGGTTGCACATTTTACTTGTCCCAAAAAAGAAAGCTTTTACTTTTTGCCCTCAAAACCCGTTTACTCCTAAATATTATTGTTCTGAGTATTTATAAAATGATTTTATATAAATAGTCTCTTCATAGGAGTTAAATAATACATAACATTCACTGGTTTTATTTTATGTTACTAACATTGTATAAAATTAAACTTTATTTTTGCATTAAGCATCACTTATTCGGAATGAAGGACAGAATTTATTTTTCCTGAATGAGTTCTGTATTTTTACATATTTATTAATCTTCATCTGGGAACTTTATAAACGATGGAGAGCCAAAATATTCATCCTTTTATTTAACAAACATCAAACGGAAAGAATATTTCCGAAATAGGAAAACACACATTTTTCCTTTGTAAAGAAATAGAAACTTAAAAATTTCTACTATTTGATATTTATTATTAAATAGTGTGTATTACGTATGTACATATATATCACAATAACAATTTTTGTTTTACATATTAAGGAATCGCTTTAATTTTAAACTTGTTTAAATGTCTAGACTAAATTAAGATATTTAAAACGCAATATTATATAAAGTTGAAAGTGTCAGAATAAAAAACACTTGTCAGAACAGTTGAAACAGTCAGTTGAAACAGTATTAAAAATATTTTTAAATCAATTGAAACTATTGAAATACGCTTAAAATAGGACTTGAACGTTGATCTATCTATCTCTACCAACTGAGATTTTACGGATCAATGTTAACGTCACGTTCTTCTCCTAATTTGATACCCACGTTTCTTGGCCTCAACGTATCTACCAATTGTTTTATACTACGTCAACATATTAGAAAGTACTAATTTCAAATACTAGGATCAACAATATTCTTGAATCCGTGTACAAAATCTTGCCCGGAGAAAGAGCAAAGTCAACAACCTCTTGTTCTTGAAATTAATCCTATATCAACTTAGCTGTCCGATTGAAAACAATTTAACACACCGTCACTTGAATAATTTTAACTTTTAAGTAATGAAATTTAAATCACGCTATCTATTTATTTATTTCTTAAATCCTCATTCTCTTCACGTAAAAAATAAATCAGGTCATATTTCTTTCATCATTTTTTTTTTATTTCGAATCGTACCAAAGTCTAACCAGCTCCTCGATTCTCCCACAAACAACTTAAGTACCAAATTTTGAGAAATTGATTTATCAGATAGTTGGCCAATTAGTTTCTCAGCTAGAGAGTATACATACGATTTTTGCAAAAAAAAAGAAAAAAAGTGACTTACCTCTAAATTTTTATGAAATTTGATTATTTAATTTTCGAGTTTGAGTGGATACATGTATTGCACCGACAGACACACAGACATACTCACGCACACACATATCCACATACACAAAACCGCTAAAAATTGTTTTTCCCTAATCCACGGTGCTCAAAATGTGTAGATCCGTCGAAAACTCTAGTTGCGCTTTTCAAAACGATTCCAATGCATTCCCTATACATCGCCATCTATTGCTGGGAAAATAACAACAGTTTACATAAAAATTTCATTTACTTTTACAAACTTCCAGCAGTGATCCTCGATAGAAGAAATTAAATTATTACAAAATGTTAATTAAGTACCAAAATTAAAAAAAGGAAACCTGGCAATTTGATTATTGCTTGATAAATATTATCTTATCTCACGTTCGGCCGCATTCCGTTCTCGAGCTTGTCACCCTGATGACCCACCATTCATAACAAGCGTACCTCCTCGGCCAAACACTAGATACAAACTGGCGTCTGCCTCCAACGTTTACATGCCGAAATACAATCTTTCAAAATATCATCCTTTATTCGTCGAACTCAATCCACGGACATGGTCCTCATACCAGATTTGGACAAAGACGTTATTCTACGTCAAAATTAAATTAATGAGTTATTATTTTTATTCCCAAACTCGTAACAATTTAACGAATTATATGTACCCACGCTTTATTTTCCTTCAGATGCACATATTTTAAAGTTGCCGCCTAAAAGTAATATAAACATCTTGAACTGAATCCTGACAACGAAATCCGCGAAAGAAAGTTTCAGGTCGACTCATTAATGTAACGAGATTCTTCGAAATTTCGTTCTTTTCCCGACTGTACCAGTAATTAGTTTGAGTGTGGGTGACATATTTGCCAAATCCCTGTTGCAGTGGGGGGTGAGAGTGATAAAATTTATTTTTCAAGAGATAATGCATTTTCTGAAGTTTATAATCAGAAGTAAATGTTTCAAATTTATACTTTGTTTCATTTCTTTGTATTAAATTCAACATATTTATTTTTTATGTTAAATCAACTTCTATGTTAAAATATGTGGTATGTTTCAAACCTGGAATTATGTACAATTAATATTGAATATTTCTTACTAACTAGCAGCATACCCGTTCTTCATACGGAGTATATATTATAAAAAAACTTCACAATCATGGACAAACTCCTATTGTATATTAAATAACATTTTTAATCAAAATATTCTGCTAAAATATTTAATTTAATGCTCCTAAAAAGAAGTTTAGGGATCTCTGTTCTCACTATACAAAATTATCTTCACGGTCAGATCTAAAGAATTAAACACCCTGTCCCCTTTTGTAAGCAAATTTACAAAAGCAAAGTATGGAATTGAATCAATATATGCAAAATTAAAGCGTTGGAATTGTATGGGACCCGTACAACTTATATACGCGAATATTAGAAGGTATAACTTGTATTAGTAGATTACATGTATAAATTGAAAATATCAAACCCGTAATCTTTAAACTTGAAGGCCGTAATTGATTCCAATATATGTCAAAATGAAAGAATTAAAATTATATGGAAAGATATACGCGCACTACTTATAATGTCGTAGATTAGAAGATATGGCCGAGTGTTAGTAGAAGATTACCCATATTACAATACGAGTCTCAAAAGGCTTTGCCAAAATAAAACAGATGACGTAATAAATTGAAAATACCAATAACCAAATATTGAAAATACCAATCTTTGCACCAGAAGGCCGCAATTGATTCCTGTATAAGCCAATATATGTCAAAATATGTGTCAATCTACCTGTACTACTTATATTATCGTTGATTAGAAGATTTACCCGTGCATTTGTAGAACAATACTCGTACAGCGTAAAATATATGAGTTTCAACATTTTTTGCCGCAATAAAACAATGACATAATAACTTGAAAATATCGATAATCTCTGAATCAATAATCGCCGAAATTATCAATAATACTAATGTTTAAACCTGAAGACCCTAATTGATATTATCCAGTCAAAAATGCAATCTCAATAAAATTTATATTATATATATATATCTTCATTATTCAAATTGGAAAAGATTTTAATAAAAATCATCTGTCGCATAAACACATTGAATTTATAAATCCACTGATAAGCGACATTTACTTCAAATAAATTAGGGTAAAAAATATCGTCTGAATAATGCAATCTCTATGGGAGGTTTGGCGACATTTTCGTTAACTCAGCGACATTTTAAAAAATCGTCAAATTTATTGCCAAGTGGAATCGTAGAACTGACAGTCCCACTTGGCTACAAATTGACTAAACATTATCACAATGCTATCCCCTAACAAAACAAAATTAATTTAATTTATTGAGCACAATTTTATCAATTTAAAGATATTTTTATGGATTTACAAACTATTTTACAATTTGGGGACATTTTAAAATGTCGCAAAATGTGTTACTAGGATGGTTGGACTGACAGACAAATGCTAACGAAATATCATTTCAGTACTTTCTTTTAACAAAACAAAGTAAATTTCATTGATTTGAGTCGTTTTTATCAATTTGGCTATATTTTCATCAATCTGGCAACGTTTAAGAAAAGTTGCCAAGTTAGCGATATCCCTCCAAATTCGTAGCTCTGGATTCGCAGATCTGAATAAAACATCATGAACCCGTTTGTATATACTAAATGAAAACACTAAAACTGTATTAGAAGTTATACCGGTTCTACTCTTTTTCTCTTTCAACAATCGACTAAATGAGTTAGTTTATTGGCTAAACACAATATATGAGTTTATTAGCTAAACACAATATATAAGCTTGAAAACTCTTTGCCAAAATAATTCAAAGTGATGTACGCAGTTCGCAATTAATATAATTAAAAGAAGCAACAAACCGTTCATTCATAAAATATATTTTATATCCATTTTTTCATTATTCAAATCGATAAAATAATAATAAACATTAACGAACACATTTAATTTAATTGCATTACCGAGCAACATGATATAAAGTAGAATCTTCCTCATAAAATGCTAATGATTAAATAACCATTTTGATTTCTTAATACTTTTTATTGTTGAGTAAAATCTTGTGAAAAATAAACCATGGTGATAGATTTTCCATTTAAATCCATGTTTTAAACATTCATCTTTTCAAACAATTCATGTTTTCAGATATTGAGATTTTAGCGCAAAAATCTCCCACAAAAAAAAAATTCAGAGATAAAGTTTTAATTCACATTCATGTTTCAAACAAACGATTTTCAACCTTTTCGTTTGAGGGAGCTAGGGAGTTAGAGAATAGAACTCCAAGGGAAAAAATTCGCTTTTCATTAATATCACAACAACCGCTGGCCTTAGAAAATCGGAACTTGGACTGCATTTACGTAGGGTTATTTTAAAGCGACCCACAAAACTTCATTAAATTCGGTTCAGTTGTTCTCCCGTGATGATGAGACAAACGAAAGTTTCGTTTTTCACTAATATCTTGAGAACCATTGGTCGTAGAAACTCGAAACAAATTTTAATCGGGGATATTTCAAGGTTACTTACAAGATTTCAACAAAATCGGTTCAGCCATTCTTCCGTGATGATGGGGAAAAACAGACAGACATATTTTCAATATTATTTATATAGATACTAAGCCATTGAATTTCTATACTAGAAAATGTAGCCGGCGTCACCCGGGTATTACAATACAACTATTATTAAAGTAAATGCTGTAATCAGGTACACGGAGTCTACATTATATATAAGTGTGCATTTAATACTCAATTTACAAAATAAAAACCTCCAGAAGAACAATTTCAAAGTAAAAACCTTCAATAGACAACCGGTGATTATATTGAGGATACTATAAAAAAATCTTATTCACTATAATTAAGACTAATTAATTGACAAGACATATTAAAACAAATTCTTGTGTCATACATGATATCATCAAGTATACATAGTAAAAATTATAAGTTCGAATTTTAACTATCAAATTACGAAATAAAAAACTTCCAAAATAAGTTTTTAGATTCTGAATAAGATAAAAATAATATCGTTTCCTATATTAAAACTAAACAATTGACATTAAATAGTAAAACTAATACTTAAGTCATATATGCTGTCATTAGATTATATATAGTCCAAAATATAAGTGCATATTTTAATTTTCAATTTAAATAATAAAAACTTCCCACAAACAACCTGCATTTTTATTCTAAATGCGATAAAAGAAATATATTTTATTGTAATTAAAACTAAATATTTGACACGAAATAATAAAAAAAGGACTTGCATCATACATGGTAACATCAGATGAAGTAGTCCAAATTAAAAATGTACATTTTAACACACAATTTAAAAAACAAAAACCTACAGAAGAACAATTTTAGAAGTAAAAGAAAACCTCCACAAACAACCAATGTTTCTATACAAAAAATAAATATCTATCCTTAGAATTGAAACTAAATATTTAACACGAAATAATAAAAAAAATCTGATGTGGGCAGCACATGACTTTTCTTATAAAATGCAATGAATTTACTACTTTTACAGTAAAAAATAAATTATTTTTAAAGTAGTTATTTATATTCTTTCCAAGATATTGAATTTTCGACAATGAATCGTCATTTTAAATGTCGTCATTATCAATGAGTCGTCATTGATTTAACGTCATTTTTATCCATTTGGTGAGATTTTCGTTAATTTAGCAACATTTCAAAAAGTTGTCAAGTTGGCGACATTTCACCAAATTCGTCGCCAAAATCTCGCCAAGCCTTATGGTCGAAGAAATAAGTTATTCTTACAGCAGATAAATGACTATTGGCGTTCAAATACAAAAGTATTACTCGAAATATATTTTTTCATGAATCGAACGAGCTTGATCCACGAGAATGATGTCACCCAATTTATCGCATGGTATTACATATGAAAAGTGAACATATTTCTCAATAGGAAATATTTTTTTTATTTTATATGACTTTTTGATAATTTTTTTTGAAAAATGTGCAATATCTCGAGAAAACGGTTCATGTTAGCGTTCTAAAATTTATGTCAATCGTTTTCTAATGAAAAATTACATAAGAAATGTCTATTTGCGTAACTGTATTAGCGGTTTTTATTTGCTAACGATGTTTTCAAAATTTCACTCAAAAATTTAGGGGGGTTCTGAACATTCGATTGCGTATAAAAACAATAGGCTTCCAGTGTTTACATATTGTGATTTTTGTACCAAATTTCGTTCGAATCGGTCCATTCGTTCGTCAATTATCGTCTCCACAGACTCACTGATACACACACAAACATACTTTCACACACAGACACAGACACACACACACACACACATACAGACATCACTTAAAATGTTTGATTCGTGATCAGGGATACTTGAAACGTGCTCTCCCGTTGAAAACTCGAATTCGAATTTTCGACCCCGTCACAATACTTTCTTTTCATTCATTATGTATATAAGGAAAGTAAAAAGACTTGCATGCCAACACCACACATGCCAACAAAATACTTACGTCATACAAGCAAACGAAGTTCAAATAAAAAATGCAAATTTTAATACTCAATTTAAAAATAAAAATCTCCAGAAGGACAATTATCAAATTAAAAACCTCCCTGCACCAACGTCCGATGTTTCTAATACGATAACAAGTATATTTCACGTAAAAATAAGATTCAAGTATAAATAAGATTAAATATTTGACACGAAATATTAAAACCGATTCTTGCATTATACATTCTGTCATCAAGTATACCTAGTCAAAATTATAAGTTTCAATTTTAATTAAAATCAAGTAAACATTAAATGTTTAACACATTGCGAAACCTTATAAATAATCACCTGAAACCTACACTAATAGTCCAAAGGGGGGATTTTCCGTCTGACTTATCCGTACAAAGAGTGTTTCCAGCTTATTATGTTTTTCTTGGATGTTTGCGTAATTAGTTAGAATGCGGTTGACATACCTCACAAATACCCCATTAGAATGGATGTGACAGAAAATATATTTACTTTTAAGACATAATGTAGTTTATGGAGATTAGACTCAGAATAAAATACTGTGAATTTTACATATTTTATTGCATTCAATTTGTGTTCAATATTGCATTCAACGAGTGTCTGTCTGTCTGTATGTCCGTTTGCACGATAACTGCCGTTATGTGACTACCAAAATAAAATTTGTGTATGTTTTTGACACGATCTATTGAATGTTTGGGAATGAAAATGAATAATATCACCAAATTAGTTTCGGATTTAACCCGGGCTAAAAAAAAATGAAATACACTATAAGATTTAAATTTTCAAACATTTTTAGGCGATGTTAAAATTAACAAATTGCTTTACAATTTTTAAGAAATATTTAAATTATTGCATAAAATGTGTAAACAAAATTTCAACAAACTATGTTAGATAGATTTTAAAATAAAAATTGAAATAATATTTACACACATATTATATCAAGACATCACGTATCTCATTAAAAAATAAAATATGGCTACCATTTTTTTTCCGCTGTGTGATATTTAAAGATCTTTTAAATTTATATTTAGTGTTGCATCCGTCAATAAAACCCCCTTATGTTTTCATATTATCTGTGTATCTAGATTATGAGCTCATGTAATTACAGTTTTTTTATTTTCGATAATCACTAAACTTCCTACCTGCAACCTATAACCTACAACCAAAGTTCTTTATTCCTTTTTTTATTAAATGTGATTTTGTTTAACAATATATGACGCTTATCGTTGAAATTAATCATCTTAATAGAAAATCCGGTTCCGTTAGGTGTTGTCTTATAGTCAATACAATACGTGTGCAATGATTCAGCCTTCTAAGTTATCCGATATTCTTGAGGGCTTGATGGTATGAAAAAACTTGTAGGAAACATATAAGCCTCGGGGAATCAAATATCCGACTAAATTAGGTTCTGTCCATCTCCTTATACAATAAAAGAATATATGTGTGTGTGTATGTGTGTGTGCGGGTGGAGGTAGGTCTAAATTTCACAGCCACGAAATTTGTTTATTTTATTTTATTTTATTTTATTTTATTTTATTTTATTTTATTCAATTTACGTGGCAACTACAGATGAAATCCAGTTACAGCAGCCACACAAGAAATTAAAAAGTACAGAACATAGGATACAAGAATACTAAGTAGTAAACATGTTAAGCGCATTGAAACAGGCTTTTTTAAAACAGGCAGGAATCATGTTTATATCAATATCAGCACAATAGGTATTATATAGATCAACAAATTTATAGATAGAATAGCATTTAATGTAGTTGTGTTTAACAGCAGTATTGTGAAACAAAGTTTTTTTCCTTGTATTATTAACAGGTATATGAAATTCCAGACAAGAAAGTAAGATGGGGTAATCAATAGTGTTATTTAAAACTTTATAATAAAACAAAAGGCAGGACCATTGTCTTCTTTAAGAGACATTAAACTATATTTCCGTCTGAGTTCACTCATATGCATATTATAAGGACAATAACCAGACAATATGTAATCCATAGTACCTAAAAGTTTATTTTGCACAACTTCAATTCGTTGAGAATACAGACCGTAAACATGGTCCCAGATCATTACACAATATTCCAATATTGAAAAAGAGTTTTTTTCCTAGTATTAGTGACAGGTATGTGAAATTCCAGGCAATAAAGTAAAATGGGGCAATCAATAGTATTATTTAAAACCTTATAATAAAACAAGCTTCTTCTTTTTTTAAGAGACATTAAACTATATTTCTGTCTGAGTTCCCTCGTATGCATATCATAAGGATAATAGCCAGTCAATCTGTAATCAATAGTACGTAATAGTTTATTATGCACGATTTCTATCCGTTGAGAATGCATATTGTAAACAGGGTCCCAAATCGTTGCACGATATTCCAAAATTGGTTTTACAAGGGTATTATAAATACAAATAATCGTATCAGAACTGGCAAAAACACGAGATCGTCTTGAGGTGAAACCAAGTCTTTGGTAGGCTCTAATAATAATATTATCGATATGTCTCTGAAACTTAAAAGTATCATCGAAAGTGACACTTAAATCAATAATATGAGTATATCGAGATAGAGATGAATTATTTAAAATATAATTGTAATTAAAGATATTACGGATCCTAGCAATGCTCCTAACATAGCATTTAGAAATATTTAAATGGAGTTTATTTAGTACAGACCAGTTATACAGTTCATCTAGATCTCTTTGCATCAGTTCACAATAAGTTAATGAGTTGATTTTTATATAAAGCTTCAAATCGTCTGCAAACATAAGACATTTAGCCGTTTTAAAATTCCGGGGAATTTCATTAATAAAAATCTGATGTGGGCAACACATGACTTTCCTTATATAATGTAATGAATTTACTACTCTTACAGTAAAAAAAATAGGTTTTTCTTATAGTAGATACTAATATTCTTTCCAAGATATTGAATTTTCGACAATTAGTCGTCAGTTTCATTGATTTAGCGTCATTTTTATCCATTTAGCGAGATTTTCGTTAATTTAGCAACATTTCGAAAAGTCGTCAAGTTGGCGACATTCCGCCAAATTCATCGCCAAAATCTCGCCAAGCGTTATGCACTAAGAAATAAGTTATTCTTACAGCAGATAAATGACTATTGGCGTTCAAATACAAAAGTATTACTCAACGTATCTTTTTTCATGAATGGAACGAGCTAGATCCACGAGAATGATGTCACCCAATTTATCGCATGGTATTACATATGAAAAGTGAACATGTTTCTCAATAGGAAATATATTTTTTTTATTTTATATGACTTTTTGATAATTTTTTTGAAAAATGTACAATGTCTAGAGAACGGTTCATTTTAGCTTTCTTAAATTTATGTCAATCGTTTTCTAAGGAAAAATTACATAAGAAATATCTATTTGCGTTACTTTATTAGTGGTTTTGATTTTTTGACGATTTTTTCAAAATGTCATTCGAAAATTTAGGGAGGTTCTGAACACTCGATTGCGTGTAAAAACAATAGGTTTCCCGTGTTTACGGATTGTGATTTGTTTACCAAATTTGGTTCGTATTGGTCCATTCGTTCGTCAGTTATCGTCTTCACAGACTCACTGACACACACACACACACACAGACATCACTTCAAAAATGTTTGATTCGTGATCAGGGATGCTTGAAACGTGCTCTCCCCTCGAAAACTCAAATTCGAATTTTCGACCCCGTCACAATACTTTCCTTATACATTATGTATATAAGGAAAGTAAAAATTAAAAAAAGGAGTGGGCCCATATAAAACAGGCAGGATTAGTTGCAGGATTAGTTAAATTCCCGGGCGGACAGACCTTGTCGGGGTTATTTTTACTTTCCCTGCATTATATGATAATGTTTAGAAAAAGTATTGGAATCATGTCGAAAATCGTAACTCGATTTTTCAATCGAGCTACACGTTTTAGGACCTCTAGAATGCGAAAAACTAGTTTAAAAGTGACGTCTGTGTGTGTGTCTGTCTGTCTGTGCAATGTATGTATCCACTTTAAATAAAAACTAATGGATCAAATTTCATAAAATTTTATAGGTAAGTTACTTGTGTGTGACGGTGGTGCTATTTAGATTTTGGTACGATTCGGGATAAAAAGAAAATGCCTGTTTTTGCAAAATGGCCCACAAAAATCTGATGCATCCACGTCAAGTGTCCTTCTGTTTGCCTATCACGCTTTTTTAGGCACTTCCCGAATAAATAAAGACTTGCAATTTGGTATACGGCTTGGTCGTTCGATAAAAGCCCCTGGAAAAATCGAATTTTTCGAAAACGTTCTGTAGACGTGGTGCTCCACACCAAAACTTTCGAAAAGTGAAATGATAAGAAAGCATACTTTGCCATAAGATAGAGACTTCAAATTTGATGTATGGATAAACCGTTCAAAGGAAGAAAGTGTGCAATTTCAGATTTCCAATATTTTCTACTTAAGGGGGTGCCGCACACCAAAATGTTCGATTTGCCGAACAAATGAGAAAAGGCTCCTTTAAAATTTGATGAAGGCTTAAAATTAGGTATATAGACTAATCATTTGATGAAAACACACAAGACGAATATAATTTTTCCCAAATGTTTATTTAAGGGGGTGCTCCTGAGAAAAACTTTCGAATGGTGAATTGATAAGAAAACGTACTTCTTGATGTGATAGAGATTTGAAATTTGGTGTACGGGTACATAGTTTCGAAGGAAGAAAGTGTACATCAGTTTTCAAATATTTTCTACTTTAGGGGGTCAAAAGCCCAGACCATTCGGCTCGTCCAAGGACTTAGAGCAGCAAGATGAATGGCCGGCTATACTTTAGGGGGTATCGCACACAAAAATATTCGATTTTCGGAATGAAGTAGAGATACCCCTTTTAAAGTGTGATATAGGCTTGATATTTTATATATGGGCGAATCATTTAATAGAAAATCCAAGAAGAATGGAGTTTCTCAAAATGTATATTTACGGGGGGTGGGTACTCAACAGAAAAACATTCGAAGGGTGATATGAAAGAAAAAGCATGCTTCGCGATTAGTTACAGATTTCAAATTTGGTATACGGGTAGATAGTTGGAAAGGAAGAAATTGCGCAATTTCAGTTTTCCAACATTTGCTATTGGAGGGGGGCCGCACACTAAAATGTTCGATTTCGCGAACAACTGAAAAACGCCTCCTTTAGAGCGTGATAGAAGCTTGAAATTTAGTATATGGGCTCATCATTTGATACAACAAAACCTAAGATTATTACGTTTTTCCAAAGTGATCATTTAAGGTGGTGCAACACAAAAAAACGTTCCAAATATGAAGTGATAGAAAAACATGCTCACACAATAGGATAAAGACATCAAATTTGGTGTACTGGCAGATATTTTGAAAGGAAGAAAGTGTGCAAATTTCATATTTCCAATATTTGCTACTTTTGGGGATGCCGAACGCCATTATGTTCGATTTTCAGAATAAATGAGACACGCTACCTTTTAAATGTGATAGAGGCTTGATATTTGGTATATAGGCCGATCATCTGATAAAAAAACGAACACGAACAGAGTTTTTCAAAAATCTTCAGTTAAGGGTGTGTTCTAAATAAAAACGTTGGAAAGGGGAGATGATAAAATACTATGCTTTGGGATGAGATAGAGACTTTAATTTGGTGTATTGGTAGATAGCTCGAAAGGAAGACGTCCGCAATTTAAATATTCCAATATTTTCTTCTTTAGAGGGTTCTGCACACTAAAACATTCGATTTGCCAAATAAATGTGTAACGCGAATTATTAAAAAAATGACAAAATTCAGAAGTGCTTATTCAGAGAACGTTGATTTTCAACGGGTATTCGGCTAGTATATACTAATTGCCACGTGTCCGTCTGTCACTCTTTTTTAGACAGTTCCCGAATAGATAGAAACTTGGTACACGGCTCGGTCGTTCGATAAAACCCTCTGGAAAAATCTAATTTTTCGAAAACGTTCTCTAGAGAGGGTGCTCCACACCAAAATGTTCGAAAAGTGAAATGATAGGAAAGCATACTGTGCAATGAGATATAGACTTTATTTTTTCTTTTATTATTTTTCTGTGAATAATTAGTTGTGAATGTGTGAGACCAGAAATAGATCTCGCATGTGTTTTGGTGAGACAGAATTATGCCAGTTATTTATTGATTCGAAACTTCGAACAATACCGCCAGTCTGAGTGGCGCCGAGGTTTACAGCAAACCATTAATTTAGGAGTGTCAAGACAGAGGGGGGGCCCTTACGAGGATGTCAAGTAGCGACATTGGTTCAATGATTAACCAATGGAGAAACTTCTTGTTACGTCACACTGAATGCTACAAATGAAAGCAAAGGGGTAGCAACACCCCGAGGGGAAAAGATAGACACAATCTGTGACCGAAAAAGAACGACTAAAAATCAGATAACTGGGATCATGACTTAAGAAGGACATTAGAAGGAGACAGATAAGAAAACTTGGAGACGATGACTTGATTTTGAAAAATACAGACTTGTAGAGTGTTCCGTAGAGGTTCCACAATAATGGAAATCTATTGATGTGTGAGTGCAATCAGAGTACGAGAAGGAGCCACACACCGAGAGTTACGGCGAGTACGAAATACTGATGGCAGCATTTTGATATATGATCATAGTCCAAGACAGCTGTTAAGGTATGTGTTCCTCAAAAAACTTTAGGTCTAGAAACGTTAATGCAAATTAAGTGGTCTCACGTGTTCCCCCGCCAAAACTAATAATTAATTGTGTAATGAATTAATAAGTGCTGATGTTGTTAATAAATGTTTAATTGTTAAAGTTTAAAAGATGCAGTCAATGAGTATTATAATAATTAATATTCATTTACAGGACACACGCAAAGTAAATAGTTGGAGGGTTATTGCAAACACAACCCACAACGTAATGATAAATAATGTTAATCATGATTTCAGTTCTTTTACAATTTCTATTAGCGCACCACATTTGGTTTCCGTGACGCTTTTGTAACATTATGACTTTACAGACACGACTTCTTCTTCTACCCAGACAGTCCGACCTACCGGAAAGGTGTAAGGTATCTGTTTGGACGGCCGAGAAGTGCCACCCAATTTAGACCGGAACCCAGTGGGGGAGGCATCCACAGGGACCGTACCCTCCTTCCCCTGCCACCAACCTCTCGAAAGGACTTACGGACCCACATGTTTAACGTGATCGTACTCCGCGTGAACACGGCGGCAGTTTGGGCAGCGGCGGGAATCGAATCCGGGACTACCGAGTGCAACCTCCGCGTGTTAACCACAGGGCTACCGCGCCCACACACAGACACGACTTGTATTATTACCATGGTGACATTAGATAGTGACATGAAAGTATGACTTGTGCAGATAATAAGAGAAAGCGATAAGTGCGGATGTTCGCGCCATGAGTAAAAGTTATCGTCGATATCACGAGTCGGTAAAAGAATACTGCGAGTTATTTCGTTGAGATGATCGGCAACTTACGTGAGGGTGACAAAACCCAAGACAGAGTTGGAGGTATGTGCCCATCATTAATCAAAGATCATAGATACATTTTAACTAAATTTATTAGTACTGGTCTCACATAGCTTCTCCGCCGCAATAATTAATGAGAAGAATTGTTGTAAGGTATTTAATTAATAATATGATAAATTGTTCTAATTGAGTAGTTAAAGATTTATGTTTTTTAATAAATGTTATTGTTAATGTTAAATTGGTGTCATCCTTTGGGTAAAATATTAATTAATAATTTATTTACAAGGCTCATACAGAGGTTAAAAAATTGGAGGCTTATTACAAACACAACGCACAACGTAATGATAAATAATGTTAATCATAATTTAAGTTCCTTTATTTTCTATTAGAACGCCACATTTGGTTTCCGTGACGCTTTTGCGTGAGTTCAAGATTTAAAATGAAAATTTTAATAAATAATACTATGATTAAAAAAAATAATTTAAATAAAGAGATGAATATATTTAATGGAGGAGCATGTGATGACCAGATTTTTGCATTGTTTACAATTGAAATATGCACAGTCACTATGGTAATGAATGAATTTGAATATATTTGAAATAATTGAAAATAATGTTTGAAAAGTTGAATAATGTTAAGAATATTTAGTTTGCATGTTGAAGTGTTTTATGTGCAGTATTTTAAAGTGTATTTTATGCTGTTAATTTTAAGCAGGATTTTGGAAGGGATAAATTTTGTTTTAACTGCCTCAAAGAATCAGTAGAAGTTCTAGACGACAAAAGTTTCCGGACATATCACAAAGAGAAATTATTGAAAAACTGAGAGTAAAAGCGGATAATTTTGGTTTTATTAATTTATTGCCAGCGTTTAATGGAAGAAAAGACGAGGATGTCGAATTCTTTATCTTGCAATTCGAAAATGTTGCAGAAATGGCCGAATAGTCAGAGGAAAATAAGGTGGTCATTTTAAAAACTAGGTTAAAAAATAAAGCGCTTGAATTTTTGTCAAAGAAAAGGGAATTGCAGAAAGCAAATAATATGGGAGAAATCAAACATATATTATTGAAGCAATTTAAAACATTCCCTGCAATGCTGCAAAAGCAGACAAATTTAAATAAAATTAAAATGATGCCCGGAATTAAAGTTGCGGAGTTAGCGTTTGAAATTGCAAATTCGACAAATGATTTTTTAGGGAATTACGCAAACAATGAAATGTGTGAAATAAAGAACAATTTAATGTTCGCAAAATTAATGGATGCTTTAAGACAAGATCTGGCATTTGAAATTAGAAAATTAAATATACAAAATTTTGAAAATACCGTAGAATACGCAGAGCATTTGGAGCAAATTTTTGAGGATTGCGACAGTACAGAAGTTATTGCGATTTATCGTAATGAAAATATGGGCAGAAATTTTAATGATAAACAAATGGGAAGGCATTTACAAAATTCAGAATTTGAACCTCAGCAAGTAAAATAAGAAAGGCGTGAAAAATCAGAAAATGAAATGATATATTGCATAGGATGCGGAAAAAGGGGGCCCTATTTTGCGACCTGTTCGCACAATAAAAATGTGCACAAAAATTATAGAGAAAATAATTGTGAGAGCAAAAACAACTGTTTTAGAAGTAAAAGAAGTGAATTTAGAAATGAAATCAATAACGGATTTAGAAATGGGCAAAGTAACAGATTTAGTAACACGCAAAATAACGGATTCAGAGAAAGAAATACGGAAGGAAGTGAAAGGCATAATACAAATAATCAAACGTTTGCAAAAGAAAGATTTCAGAGACAAGAAAGAAACCGTAGCGGCAATCAAAATTGTGGTAATTTAAACTGACGGAGGGACTTTAGCCAAGTCAAAATTTAAGAAATAGACCAAAGTCCCAAATAAGTAATACAGGCGACAACGCGAAAATTTTGGATGGACACGAGAGTAGAAATGAAAATTATGAAAGGAAGGTTCGCACACGAAGCTCAGGTCCCAATTTTGAATCAAATAAAAATAAAGCACAAGAAAATAAAAATGACAGTCAAAAAATAAATAGTATAGAAAGCATGCAAAAATATACCCATGTTCCCTGTCCGAAGGTTGAGATGTTGGATATCGCAGCTTTACTAGCGCAGCCCGGATGGATCCGCTTCGATAAAGAGTTTGTCCAAAAACTGGCATGTGAGGTAAATATTAATAAACAGAAAATTGAGGAAAATACATGTGTAGAAAATAATAAAATAAAAATCATGACAAGTAATGAAAATGCAGGAGTTAAAGAAATTAGTAAAAATAAAAATGAAGCGTGCAATGCAAAAATAAATTTAAATGATGAGCACAAAAAGTAAGTAAACTCAAAATCGAGTCACATCGATAATAAAAAGTATGATGAAATTAAGGAAACCAGTTGTAAAATTTCGCAAATTGATACACAAGATATAGAAGGTAGCCATGTTAATGACTATACATTTTCAACTGATAAAAATAACAAAAATGTTGATACAGAAACTGATTTTAAAATGGTGACTAGTGCAAAAACGCCAATTGTCACACAAGATGAAGTAAAAGGCATATTTGAATTTAATAAAATATTAAAAATGGTTGTTATGACAAACAAAAAATCGCACAGGTCAATGAGGCCAATTTTCTTAAAAATGAAAAGGTTAATGATTTTCCTGAAAAAAAAATGTGTTAATGAAGAGTCAAATCTTGACATACAGGTCTATGTGACGCTCGCACGCAGGATCGCTTTGCAGCCAGGTCATTTGATTGCAGAACCATTCGATGTTGACCAGGAAATTCAGGATAAAGAAGTGATCTTTATCCCCACAAAACACGCAAAATTATTTTTTCCATATGGTGCAATTTGAACTCCAATAAAAAATAACAAAATTGATATTGTGATAAGTAATCAAAAGAAAGTTAAAATTACGTTTAATAAAAATGTGAAAGTAGGAGTGATTAAAAATTTCAAAAGAATTACTAATGAAGAAATGCAAATCGGAGATACCGTATTCTTGAAAGAGGAAAATAAACCCAATATGCTACAAGATAGATTTCAGGGACCCTTTCGAGTAATAAAACTTGGAGAAAAAAATAAATTGACCATTAGAAATAAATATAGCATGAAAGATGAACCAATTGAAATTCGGGCTACCCAATGTTATATAGAAAAAAATGTACAAAGTGCGAAAGAATTGATGGAAAAATATGATAAAGCCAGTGAAATAAATGCGATTCACGCAAAAAAATGTCATATAGCACAAAAAGTACAAAGTGAAAATAAATATAACGATAACAATGAAATAATTGAGATTCAATCAAAAAAATGTTATACTGTACAAAGTGTGCCAATTGAAAATGTTCAAAATACGAATGAAAATAATCAGCATAGAAGCGAAAATACGGTTGTCAAAAGTATGAAAATCAAAAAGTTGATAAAAATTTTGAAAATATTGATCATGAAATTATGCGAAATGAAAACGTTAAAATTCAAAGAGTACGTAGTGCAAATGAAAATAAAATGTTTGAAGAAATTCAAAGTCGAAATAAAAATCATGAGATAGAAAATTCTCAAAATTCACTTGGAAATAAAATAATGGATATTTTGAATAATGAAATTGAAAATGTTCAGGAAATTCAAAATGAAAATAAAAATCATAATAATGATAAGCAAAATTTACTTGAAAATGAAATAATGGATGTTTTAAATAATGAAATTGAAAATGTTAATATTCAAGAAATCCAAAATGAAAATAAAAACCATGACAATGATAAGCAAAATTCAAATGACAATAAAATAATGGATGTTTTGGTTGATGAAAATAATATTTTTCAAGAAATGCAAAATTCAAATGATTGTAAAAATATTCAAAATGAAAATGAAAATATTAATTTTCAAGAAATGCAAAATTCATATGGTTGTGAAAATATTCAAAATGAGAATGAAAATATTAATTTTCAAAAAATGCAAAATTCAACTAATGCTAATAAATGTATTGAAAAGGAAAATGATAATATAATAATGGATAAGAATCAAATTGATCATGACAGTAATCATATTCTAAAAGTAGAATCAGAAATAGTTGAAAATCAAAAAAATACAAACAATATATTATGCAAAAATTAAAAATGTTAAATGAGATACAAATTCATAATACAAATGAAAATGACATTCATGAGCAAAATGAGAGAAAGTTAGATAAAAAAAATTTTATAAGGTCAAAAATATTTAAAAATTTAAAATTTGCTGATGATTGGTACTTGAAGAATTGTAAGATAAGAGAGAGATAAAAATGACACATCAAAATGAATTAAAAGGAAAATGATCTGGCAATGGATGAATTGTAAAAATGAAAAAAGGAATAATGATATGAAATGTTTAAAAGCAATAATGAAGGAATTGTTTTAAAAGGAAAATGGTATAAATTTCAATGAAATTAAAAGTAGTTGCACAAAAATTTGTTTTAAAAAAATTATATAATGATGCATAGAATATAAATTATAAGTAAGTCAAAATTGTTTTACATGAGATAAGCAGTATTGAGCAGTATTAATTATGCAAATAAATCTGGTGGAATAACATTACCTAATTGGGTAGATGAAAGGTCTGTAGCCAAATGCAGGTTGAAGCATTGTTGTAAAAGGCCAGTCCAGGCTTGAATTTGTTCACAGGGGCAGGCAAGAGATGTTGAATTTTCAGGGTCTTGATGCTTAAAAAAATTGTAAGACATAATTAAGTAAAGTGAAAAATAGAAATAAGCTGAAAATAAGAATGTTAAAGATTAGTCATTAATGGTACAAATTCTATGTCAAAAAAATAAGTAAAGGCATAAATAATCAAAAATTTTAAATCAATTTGAATTAAAAATGTTAAATTATCAACAGTTAAAGTAACTGTAAATCTTCCGTTGCAATGAAGCAATCGATGACAGGATATCTCCTGCAGGAATGTTGAAATGTGAACATGCATGAAAAAATGCTTAGGTGAATAAATGTTTCAGGAAGAATATAAATTGTACAAGCAGATTAAATAACTAAATTAATCCTAAAGTGACAGGATAGATGAAATCAAATTTAGTTAAAATTTTGTTTAAGTGAATAAATGAACAAATTCACAGAAGGTGTAAAAAAAAAGGTTGAAATAAAAAAATTAATTGAAGAAATTTGAGTGCGAAATAAAGCATTTTTGTTGTTCATTTACAACGCAAGGAAAGGTTGCGATAATCATGTGTGTATAAATAAATATGATTATGAAAAAATGAAATAAATAAGGATAGGAAAGTAAAATGTAAATAATGATGATAAAAATTGTACGAAAATAAATATAAATGTGAAATACATATGAAATGAACATAATAAATACGGAATGATTAAATAAATATGTTAAATAATAAAGAATTTAGATGTCAGTGGGGAATGTAAATAAAGAATTACAAGTTATCGATGAGATATGATAAAAACTGAAGGGCGTCTGTAAACAAAAGTCATCTACCTAAAAGATATATATAAATATTCTATTAGTAATATCATATAAATTGATGATTAGGTATTTTTAAATATGAAAAAAACTGTGAAAACATATTTTGAATTAGCTGTTGAGAAATGTCATGAAAAAATAAAAGTAAATTTGGATGCAATAAATGTCATGTGTGGCGTATGTATTACGGCGATAAAGGTGTTAGCCGCAATTACTAAAATGTCAAAATAAGTAATAATTAGATAAAAATGTGTGCGATAAATGATAAACATTCCGCGTTATAAATGGTTATAAATGTCAAGTATTCAAAGTTAAAAGGATTAAAATAAATTGAAATACATAAATATAATAAATAGTGTAGGTACGGTAAGTAAATAAATTCGCGTTTAAAAAGGATATATAAACAAATAAATAAAAAGGGTTTAAAATCATAAGATGTTAAAGATCTAAATAAATAAATAAATAAGTAAATGAAAAGGATTTCAAATCATAAGATGTTCAAAATAAATAAATGAAAATTTTCAAATAAATATATAATGAACGGAAGTCAATTTAAAGAAACGTTAAAAAAAGTTTTTGAATAAATAATTAAATTCCAGTTTGTTAAAATATATATATATATATATATATATATATATAACTTAAAAAGATATGAAAGTCTTAAGCGAAGAGTTAAAAAAAATTAAACAAATTAAATAGCAAAAAAATTTTTAAATTAAAAAAATTAAAAAAAAAAAAGAAATTACAATTTTTGTTTTAAATTCCTGCAAATCAATATGGAAGGTAAAGAGAAAACAAATGATAATAAGAGAGAATCTCAATAAGAAATGGAAAGGTGAAATAAAATTTAAATAATATTATACAGTAAAATAATTTCAAATAATTCAATAATGTTATTGTAAAAGGGGAAATGCAGTCAGGTAATAGAAGGCACCATAGAGATGACTCTGATATTTAATGCAAGTCACCCCAAAGGAACTAACTAAATAAAATTTAAATAGAGGGCTATTAAATCTCAGTTTAAAAAGAAAAGAAAGAAAAAATACGTTAAAAGCAGTGCAGTAAGGGGTTGTTCAAATACCACGTGTATCTGCAGTAATTGAAAGTGAGTTGCACGAAAATAACATTAAAGTAAAATGATGAGGAAGTATATAATTAAGATAGACTAGGTCAACGTCAATACACCTCGAGTGGGATAATAAAGAGGTTACAATACTTGAATTTGAATCCTTTGTGTATCCAGCGCCGTCCGCATGCTTCCTTGCGACGAGTAAACGCAGTTCAAAAAGCACGCTCATTCAAAGGTAAAGTTGATTGGTACACAGCTTGTAATCGGTCATTAGCAATAACGATTAAAAGAAGGAGGGTCATTTAGTCAAATATGTTGGTCACACTTCCATGTTCAAATGGGAACGTTTGAACGTTTCCGGTTGGTAATTTCCGCTAAAAAGCATAGGGTTTGGTCCTCTGATGATCTTTTCTTCAACTCGATCAATCAGTTGCTGTCATCGAGTCAGGAGATCCGTTGTTGTGTTTACTTAAAGTGTTTTAAATGGAATTTAAAGGGAAAATGTCAAATGTGTTGTCATTCCCATTTGCAATGTTAAAGTTACTTACAGAATCTGATGATAAAACATATTGTAAATGACTGCATGTAAAAGAAACATTTCTTAGTTGTATTAATAATTACGTACCAATGTTTAAAGATTAAGCAAAAATATTGTATTATGTGATGAAGCTATTAATTACGAAAATTGGTAAAGTAAGGAAAGAATTGTGGTAAAATAATATACAGTGCAATTTGTACAAAAAAGTGTGTAATTTTGTTAAAAATATCAAAAGTTAGATATGACTAGGTGTATAGCATTGCAAGTGATTGTGCATATGTTTAAAATCTTTTAAATTTACTCAAAATTTTATTTTGCTTCAGTTGAAAGCTTGACCTGATACAATTGATGAGTACATAACTTTGGCATATAATGTATAATATGTGTTAAAAAATGTTGGTGATCAAAAAAGACTGTGTTTGACTGCTATTATGGACGAACTTTGTTCCAAGAAAAAAAATGCCAATTACAAAGTTGCAACTCGAACTTTTTTTCGAACTTTACTGGTGTTGTTGTTTTTTGTTTCTTTGTCCGAGGAGAGATATGTGAGACCAGAAATAGATCTCACATGTGTTTTGGTGAGGCAGGTTTATACCAATTATTTATTGATTCGAAACTTCGGACAATACTGCCAGTCTGAGTGGCGCCGAGGTTTACAACAAACTATAAATTTAGGAGTGTCAAGACAGAGGGGGCCCTTACAAGGATGTCAAGTAGCGACATTGGTTCAATGAGTAACCAATGGAGAAACTTCTTGTTACGTCAGACAGAATGTTACAAATGAAAGCAAAGGGGTAGCAACACCCCGAGGGAAAAAGATAGCCACAACCTGTGACCGAAAAAGAACGACTAAAAATCAGATAACTGGGATCATGACTTAAGAAGGACATTTGAAGGAGACAGATAAGGAAACTTGGAGACGATGACTTGATTTTGAAAAATACAGACTTGTAGAGCGTTCCGTAGAGGTTCCAAAATAATGGAGATCTATTGATGTGTGAGTGCAATCAGAGTACGAGAAGAAGCCCCACACCGAGAGTTATGGCGAGTACAAATTACTGATGCCAGCATTTTGATATATGATCATAGCCCAAGACAGCTGTGATGGTATGTGTTCCTCAAATAACTTTAGGTCTAGAAGCGTTTAAGCAAATTATGTGGTCTCACGTGTTCCCCCGCCAAAACTAATAATTAATTGTGTAATGAATTAATAAGTGTTGATGCTGTTAATAAATGTTTTATTGTTAAAGTTTAAATGGTGCAGTTAATGAGTATTATAATAATTAATATTCCTTTACAGGACTCACGCAAAGTAAATAATTGGAGGGTTATTGCAAACACAACGCACAACGTAATGATAAATAATGTTAATCAAAATTTCAGTTCTTTTATTTTCTATTAGCGCACCACAGAATGTTTTAATATGACTTGCTTTTAAAGCAACGCAATGATAAGATTTGAGAGTGCCACATCCTCTAATTTTATGCATTTATCTAATTCGGCCATATCTCAGCTCCTAAGTATACTAGAGTTTTGCTTTAGAGATTATGTTTATTTAAGGCGAATGCCCTCCAAATGCTTATTTAGGGCGCGTAGCAAGTTTTTTTTTGTTATTGTTGTTGTAGTAAGTGGGTGTATCGCAAAGCACTGCTGCGTGTTTCGATCTAATTTTTAACTATAGGTTTAAATCTAACACCGAGTGCATTTTTAATAGTCATATAAATGTGCAAATATAAAGCATTCTGTGTTAACGCAAAGTTTTGGAGGGTTTAAAGAAACTTTCCAAAACATCTATATTTACTATGGAAAGAAAATAAAAAGTTGTTTTTATCTATAGTCGATACTATATTCTTCATTTTTCTATATTCATTCTTCTAGGTAGTCGATGATGCTTCTGAAAGATTTCTAAACACTTAAAAAACATTTTCTTCTCCCCCTGAAGGAAAAATAAAAATACGGTTCCAATAGGTTCTTTCTGATAATCGTTACTATAAGTTTGCAATATTTTACTTTTTTAAGTTCCCGAAGGCCATCCCTAGAGTCTGGAAAGACACAAACACGTCCAGTTATTATATAGATTTCGATACTAAAATAAAGTTTTATATTTTTGTTGACATTAAAGTATCTAATTCAGTGCATTTAGAATCTTTAAGAATATTTTTTTTAATGGCAAATTGGTTTTTAACATTCTGAAACGATGTATGGTTAAAAATCAGGGGGAAATGGAAACTTTTTATCATTTTCTTATGATTTTAAGAAAGAAAGAAAAAATTATATTTTTACTTTTTTAGTGTGTCGCGATTTTAGTTACGCATATTTTCTAATCTTTAGGAAGCTACACCCACTATTTACGATGATGAAAAATCAACATAAGGACAAAATTAAATAAGGGCAATACAAAAAATATAATTTATCAATTTAGCAGTTCTTTAAATTAAAATTGGTTTAATACACATTAAAGCAGAGAAAAATTCATTTCATTACTGAACAAATGGCTTTACCATACAAAAACAGTTGCAATCTCCCCCCTCTCCCCACCCCCAAAAAACAGAAGAAAATCAATTTCCCTCAAAACCAGTGAAAATAAATATTTTTACTTTCTGAATATGTACAAGTTATATATCCCCTCCCTTACACCGTCAAGAAACTTCACTTGCCCAATTCCTTTTTATTTACTTATTATTACTTACTAAAAGTTATTAACGCTCAACAAAACTAATTGAAAAATCGATGCATAATCTCTCCAGGCACTTCATCATACCTAAATTTCTCAGTACTAGTCTTATAAAACTATAAATATGTATTCCAAATATGAATTAAAACAAGCCAATCATTCGAATTTTCTGAATAACGAATAATTTCTAAATTTTCTGAATTAAATATCGAATTTCTTAAGGAATGAAAACAATCGTTATTTTATTTCAATATTTCAGTTCTGCATAATTGAAGAAATCAAATGAAGCCACACCATTCAGAGTATTGACCGTCACTTGAAAAAGTTTGAAGTCGCCTCTCCAAAAGAAAAACAAATCCCGAAAATAAACATCTGGAACAACTCCTTTTCGGCCCAATCAGGGAATAAAGTTTCGAGCTGACTCATTAGAGTTACGAGATTCTCCGAAATTTCATTCTTTTCCTGACGGTATGAGTAATTAGTTTGAGTGTGGATGACATATTTCACCAAATACCTCATTACGGTGGAGATGAATAAAAACGAAATTATTTTTCGAGATGTAATACACTTCATGAGGTTTGCAATCAGAAACAGATTGCGAATGGATTGAAATTCAGCCTCATTCAATTTCATTGCATTATATTCCACGGAATAATTTTATTCCTGGAACAAATTTCATGTTTCAAATTTATGATACACTGAAAATGAGAATTATGTAAAACCAACATTAAAAGTATCTGGGGTGTGAGTCTGCAATGCCAATTTCTCAAAGATTCATATTCAAATATTTTACATTCATTTGTGTCCCAATCAAAGCTTGTGAAAATCCCAATTTTCACAAGCTATTCCATTATTATTATTTTTATATAAAATGTGTCAGCAAAGGAATTGGGTGCTTTCTATTGGTTTTACTTAATACATAAAATCTATCACCGGAAGAATATAATGCTTATAATAGATTTATGTCAATACATGAAATCTGTCAGCAGATGAGTTTGAATGTTTTCAGCTAATTTGTGTTAATATATAAAACTATCTGCTACAGAATAGGATGTTTTCAACTAGTTTATGTTAATACACAAAAGCTGTCAGAAGAAAAATTAGATGCTTTAAGTTGATTTGTGTAAATACATAAAAACTGTCAGTGGATGGTTTTAACTAAAATTAGCTGGTTTAGCTAGTTTATGTTAATACATAAAATCTGGCAGCAGAAATATTGAACGCTTTCAGATAATTTGCATTAATAGATAAAAACCATCAGCAGAAGAATTGGATGATTTCAACTAGTTTATGTTGTTACACAAACGTATCCTCTTTAAACGTAGGTCTGTACGCAGGATACAAGAACGAGTTCAAGTTTCTGGATGACTTACGTTTATTCACAAGCACAGAGTAAACAGGAATAATATACAATCAAACAACATTAAATGCTCCACTAATTTCACAAAATAACTGACATTCCCAGAATGCTGATGAAAGTAATTTCACAAAACAGCCACTAATATTCTCAAAACATTGACAAAATTCACAGTCCAATGTAAGTCCTATCATGCCAATTCGTCAACTTCACTGCAACGGAGGGATGAACGCTTTCATAGCCTCTCCATACAAACTCTTGGAAATCTCTATATCTCAAAGAATAATCGATCTATCGAGATGCTTCTGGAAGATTCGGGAAGTCATCAAATGTCGTCAAATTGGCAATAAATCGCCAAATCTGGCAACCCTTACTCCAACTGGAAAATCCTGGAAAACCTGAGCTCACGTCATCCTCAGGTTATGGCATTGTGTTTTCTTCTCCTGGCTTTCGTGACAGACGAAAGAGGAGGCGCCAATTAGGGAATATTGCGCGTTCGCAACAATATTAATACATAAAATCTGTCAGCAGAAGAATTGTATACTTTCATTTGATTTCTGTTAATACCTAAAAATTATCGGTAGAAGAATTGGAAGGTTTCAACTAGTTTATGTTAATACATAAATGCTGTCAACAGACGAATTGGACAACTGGTTCGTGTCAATACATCTATATATACTAATTGCCAAGTGTCCGTCTGTCTGTCTGTCTGTCCGTATGTCACGCTTCTTTTAGGCACTTCCCAAATAGATAGAGACTTTCAATTTGGTACACGGCTCGGTCGTTCGATAAAACCCCCTGGAAAAATCGAAATTTTCGAAAACGTTCTCTATAGGGGGTGCTCCACACCAAAATGTTCGAAAAGTGAAATGATACGAAAGCATGCTTTGCGATAAGATAGAGACTTTAAATTTGGTGTATTGATAAATCGTTCGAAAGGAGGAAAGTGTGCAATTTCAGATTTCCAATATTTTCTACTTTAGGGGATGCCGCACACCAAAATGTTCGATTTAGCGAATAAATGAGAAAAGGCTCTTTTAAAATTTGATAGAGGTTTAAAATTTGGTATATGGGTTAATTATTTGACGAAAACACCCAAGACAATATAGTTTTTCGAAAATGTTCGTTTAAGGGGGTGCCCCAGAGAAAAGCGTTCGAAAAGTTAATTGATAAAAAACCATGCTTCGGGATGAGATAGAGATATCAAATTTGGTGCAAAAGTAGATAGTTTGGAAGAAAAACAGTGTACAATTTCAGTTTACCAATATCTTCTACTTTTGGGGGTGCCGCATACCAAAATGTTCGATTCTCGGAATAAAGGAAAAACTGCCCATTTTAAATGTGATAGAGGCTTGATCTTTGGTGTATGGGCGAATCATCTGATAGAAATCACAAGAAGAATAGAGTTTTTCAAAAATGTATATTTAAGGAGGTGAGAACTCCGCACAAAAACATTTGAAAGGTGAAATGCTATAAAAGCATGCTTCGCGATGAGATACAGACTTCAAATTTGGTGACCGGGTAAAAAGTTGGAAAGGAAGAAAGTGCGCAATTTCAGTTTTCTAAATTTGCTATTGTAGGGGTGTCGCTCACCAAAATGTTCGATTTGCCGAACAAATAAAAAACGCCTCCTTTACAATGTGATAGAGGCTTGAAATTTAGTATAGGGGCTAACCATTTGACAAAAAAACCAAAGATGAATACGGTTTGACAAAAATGGTCATTAACAGGTGCTACACAGAAAAACATTCGAAAGGTAATGTGATAGAAAAAATATGTTTCGCGATAGGATAGAGACTTCAAATTTGGTGTACGGGTAGATAGTTTGAAAAGAAAGTGTGAAATTTCAGATTTCCAATATTTGCTACTTTAAGGGGTGCTGCACACTAATATGTTCGATTTTCCGAATAAATGAGGCACGCTTCCTTTTAAATGTAATAGAGGCTTGATATTTGGTATGTGGACCAATCATCTGATAAAAAACCCAAGACAAACAGAGTTTTTAAAGATGTTCAATTACAGGTGTGCTCCACAGAAAAACGTTCGAAAGGAGAAATAATGAAATAGCATGCTTCGGGATGGGATAACTTTAATGTAGTGTAATGTGGGATAACTTTAATGTGGGATAACTTTAATGTGGTAGTTCGAAAGGAAGACATGGGCAAATTAAGTTTCCGAATATGTTCTTCTTTAGGGGGGTGGGGGGATTCTGCACACCAAAATATTCCATTTGCCGAATTAATGTTAAACGCGAATAATTAAAAAAATTACGTTATTGAGAGGATGCTTATTGCGAGACCGTTGATTTTCAACGGGTATTCGGCTAGTATGATTTTAATTACCTTCACAAGCATAATTAATTTGAAAAACATCAGTCTGCTGCAGTAGCAATTTTACTACTATTGGTCCTGAAATCTGTATTACTCTCTATAGGACATAATGCTATGAAAATATTTGATTTTACATATAAGTATTCTAATATCTTGCGAATTACAAAAAATACCATCTAGTTCGAGCTTTATGTATTTAAATACGTCACAATACATTCACATATCTAACAGCGATTCAAAGAATTGCTTTTGTGTTAGCGTTTTGATTTCTCGTGAAGACGAAAATACACACTTACACTCAGCGGGATATTTTTCCTGATATGTTTAAAAGTAATTCAAAATGCCTAAAGCTGCACTTCTCCAAAAATGTAAATGATATTAAAATTGTATATTTCAAAATAGTATATTTCAGTACAAATATCTGCCAATTGCTCTCTACTCATCAGAGTGGTTGACGTATTTCCAATTTGAAAAAAGAAATTTAAAAATAAAACACTTTAAAATGAAAGTATATGAAAAAATGCATTTTATATCCATTGGAAATACTGATCATAGTGTAAATGGTACAGAATTACATGAAACACAGATGCATAAAAAAATGGAGTGTAACCTCATACGCCACATATTTAGGTTGGTATAAATTGAATAAGGAATTGTGTATTACAAGATGTGCATGTGCAGCTTATATCAAACGCTCTCACATGACTCTAAAATTAAATTATTTCATGGTTTCTTTTTAGGATGTCATTTCTGAATATATAAAATTTGCCACAAATTGGATCATAATGCAAGGTATCATATGTGTTTTTTTTTCTTTTTTGCAAAAATTAAAATAACGGATTCCCATCCCTGCTAATAAATGAATGAAAGCAATTTGTGCTCCTACTCAAACTTTTCTATCGATTATTGCGGCATAGCTATCAGATGAAAAAATTTCTCAGCGTAAGATTGAAATGCTAAGCTCCCATAAAAAAGTATTTAATTACAATAATTTTATTTTGATGGTATGCTCTTAAACAACAACTTCATTTTTAATAAAGACAAGATAAACAAATTTCAAGTTTTAAAGCAAAATTTGGGATTTGTTTTGAATTTAATTTCATTTTCTTTTGTGCATGAGCTATACAGGCTGCACCAAATTTTGTCCTATCTTAAAAACAGCAATGAAACAGCATCTGATGTGTCAGTACCTTTCTACAAATTATGTTACCTTATTTCTACAAATCTATCGCTGAAGACTCTATATTGTTCACATTTTAAAATACATAAACACACAAAATCTTATGAAAATAGCATGATTTTTAGCAGTTCTGATTGGTTACATATACCACTACCACACCCCTTGTAAAATAGTAAATTTCTAATATTTTTAGAACAACTCTAGATAACAATGGTCCCTTAATTTCTGATTGAGAGTACTTGTAAATAATTAATTTATTTGGTAGTAGTCGGCATATTTGAGTTGAATATGAATCGGTTTATATGACTTTCTTGATATCAAGAAAAGTTCTCAAAAAAAATTCTTAAAAGTACAAGAAAAGTTCTTTATATCAAGAAAAATTTATGTTCTGTGTTTCTTTTTAAAAAATCTCTTATAGTTTTCGAGTAAACATCTTGTCAAGTTGAAGAAGTATGAATTTTTTACGTTTTTAATACTGTCCAACATAGTTACATAGTTGAAAAGTGTTTATGACTTTGGTCATTCTGTCTGTCTGTTTGTTTGTCTGGCTGGCTATCTTCTGTCTGTCCGTTCGCACGATAACTGACGTAAAAATGACTTTATCAAAATGAAATTTCAGTATGTTGTTCAGACGGTCTGTGTGACATATGGGATTGTAAATGAATAATATCACTCAATTAGTTTTGGATTGATCGTAATTAGTTTTGGATTTATCGTAAAGCGTTACAGTCAGACGGGCTTTTCTTTTATATAAATAAATGGCTACAGACGAATTTTTAGGTGTAAAATTACAAAACTATTATGCAAAGTATATTTTCTCGTGAATGGAGTAAATGGAATGAATGGAACGAACTACTAGGATGATGTTAAAAAAGTATTTGCTTAATATTGCATATAAAAAGTACAATATTTCACAATAGTAATTCTTTCTTAATCCTATGCAATATTTTTATTCATGTTAGAAACGTGCAATAGTTCAATAACTGCTTATACGAGTACTAGCATTTTAAAATTTATTTCATTTGATTTCTAATAAAAAATTACATATAAAATGATCATTTACGTAACATTATTGAAAGTTCGGATTTTTTAAAGATTATCAAAATTTCATTCGAAAATATAATGGTCTTCCAAACAATTGATTGTATTTAAAATCAAAATGATTACAGTGATTACGCGCATCAAATCGTATCAAATTTTGTTTGAATCTCTTCATTCGTTCGTGAGATCCCTCATACACACACACACACACACACACACAAGACCCCGTCACAATACTATGTATATAGGGAAAGAGTAACAATTACAATGATTTAATATTATATTTCTCGGTGGGCTTGTTTGAATAACATTCGAATTTACAAGTGAACGTATAATTAGAATTCCTGAAAGGTATACATATTTATATAAGGTGGTCCCAACGAACATATCCTTATTTAAGGTCTTTTACAGAGGTCTATTGGCTGAAAATAATAAAGTCTTATCAGTTATATTTTTAAATACACCACTGTATTTAAAAACCAGTAGATAACAGCGAACATCGCAGTTAAACAAAACAGAAATTTGAAGCTCCCAAAATATGTATGCATCCATGTTTTATCACAATTAATAACATAAACCCCAAATATAAATCCCAAGGAACTCAAGATAAATTTCCTAATTGCGATAAAATTTTCTAATATTATTTATACGATGATATAAAATTACAATTGTATTACAAAATTTGAAATTAAGAAAAATATATAAATATTTGAAATAAAAAATATAATAAAAGCAACACTTCTTTATATACATATTTCAACCTACGGTATTAACAAGATAACAACATACTCAAAATGCAATGAATTAACTTAGTTTCACATCTTTTATGAAATATGTACTTCATATTTTTTGGAAGATAAAGTTCCTAATCCTCTTACCTGCAGATAAAAGAGAGAAGTTTATGTCCACACACACCACTTCCTTATCGATCGGTTGATCAAGACTATATCTCATGTCACGGTCCAGTATCGCTGTTTGTGGTGAAGAATTTTTCCTCGTCGAAGGTTGGAACGCTAGACACGCACGAAGAAATATTTTATTACAAGTATTTTATCTTCCCAATAGGATCTTTCTAAGCAGTAAATATATTTTAATATTATTGGTAGATGAGCTTTTTCACATGTTTATTTTCTGTGATATGATACTAAGTTTTCACACTGAACCACCAACCTATGAATATGGAATAGAAGTATAACGCTATAGAAATTCTAAAAAATAAAAAGACAATTTATCTATGAATCATTTTAAAGGAAAAGAACTGTCATGGAAAACGCATATAGAAAATTCCATTCTGAGAAGGCATAAGAGATTGACTCTACTCAAAATACTAGCGGTTGCACAGTGGAACAACAGCAGAAGCACTCTGTCGCAACATATAAAGCTTATATAATACCAATTCGTATATATTACTCTGAATCGCTGATCACTTGAAGTTTTTCAGTCATTCAGGAGCTCGAATTGGCCCAAAGTCAAGTTCTAAGACAGGAGCAATAAAGAATATTCCTATCGTAGCTATGCTATATATAACTAAATTAGTGCCATTTAAATAGAATTTTTAATTAAGAGGAACTTTAATGTTCAAGAAACTTGTTCGATGGTCCGATTTGAAATACTGGAGGAGTTGTTTCGTACAACAAACAAGAAAATTGAAAACTCGTGAAGGTCTGGTAAAAAAGATTTGGAAAATCAGGAAAGAGAATAATTTTCCAGTTAACTGAGATCTTCTAATACTCCCGTTTAATCCGAGTTATTTGCTGGAGATAGAGAGTAGGACAGAACTCGAATCCGCAGTAAAGGAGGGAACTACAAGCGATCTCGAACTTCGAGCCATTACTTTGGAGATTATTAATACAGAATATCCGCCACATTCATGGTTCATATGCATATATACGAATTAAAAATAACTTCAGATTGTAATACTGGTGCTGGTAAATTTTCCTATATATCCTCATCCTACTCTTCTCTTGGTCTAAACTCTGGTAAAGTTTTGAAGACTGCCTTTGGTGACTCTGGAGACTGCCTTTGGTGAAGTTGAAGCACTAAAAGTCCTACAAAACAATTAACGTTACAGTTTGGAAAACTTGTAAAATGTAGTCATTCTTGCAGATTCAATTGCTGCAATGCAATCTGTCTCTACTCTTCCAGAATTCCGGAAAGTAGATTAATGTTATATAAACTTACAGATCCTGAGTGAAACGTATAGAAAATAATCGTTTTCCAGTGGATACCAGCACATAGCAATATGTATGGCAAACAATTAGCTGACTCCCTTGCTAAAAGAAACACACAGATTAGCCAGTTATCTAAAATAGACGTCCCCTACTCATCGATCACTAGAATCACAAAGAATACTCTCAGGATAAAATACAATTTGAGATTAGGTGAGAAAATTAGGAAAAAGACAAGAAGACAAAGCTCACTGCTCACACCATCTTCTCCTCGGAAACATGTCGTAGCAGCTCTTCGTCTTGCGACTGGTCATAATTGTTTGTTTGGTCATTTGTACCGAATTGAAATTTATCCCTGACTGAACTGCAAGCTTTGTAATGAATGTTCATTGATGGATAATAAGTGCATTCGCATTTGCAGAGCTTTAATGTGGGAAAATATTTTTGATAGATACTGGAAAGCAAGAAAGAGACTTCAGCTGTTCTATGGTGTTTGAACTATTTCTATGTTCCTGAATTGTGTTTGTTTCATGTATTGCCCTTAGTTGTTTTTTTCACTATTTTGTGTTATATTTCTGGTCAATTGCTTGTGTTAAGTACCATTGCAATAATTTAAAAAATGGTATGTACTTTATTCTTTATCACATACAAAATATATTTATTTTATTCGAAAATATAATTTGTGAAGTTTTATCCTCAATCCTGCGATTCCCCTCCCCCGCTTTTAGTCAGGTGCTAAAATAATTGATCTATTTAGGCAGCGAGAGACCTTGCATAATGTTTCCCCAAATTTTTTTGCAAAGACAATTCTGGATCCAAAACCAAAGCAACCTTACCACACTCCTTTGAGATAAATGCTAATTAAAAAGAATACAACATAGTTTTTAAGTATAACTACGATTAAAAATGATGCATTTGCAACTCCAAGGAAATTGTGATTTTGCAACTGTTAAAAAATGGTGTCTTTTGCAGCTGCTGGAATATATTCTTGTAACTACTGGAAAATGATGTTTGTGCAAGTGTTGGAAATTTGTGTTTTCATCTGTTTTAAAATGGTGTATTCGAAACTATTAAAAAACTGTGTCATTTGCAATTTTTGGACAAGGGTGATTTTGCAATTAATTCAAAATGGTGTTCAACTGTTGGAAAATGGTGTTTCTGCAACTGTTTGAAAAGGGTGGCTTTACAACTGTTGCAAAATTGAGTTTTTGCATCTGTTGGAAAATTGTGTTTTTGCAACTGTCAAAAAAGGCGCGGTGTTCAATGATCTTATTGGGCTGATTGCGTATTCATCGTTCTCTCCATACCCGGTCATGTTTTTTGTCTGAATGTATAGCAAATAGTCACTCATCCGTAAAGAGTGCTTTGGACCATTGCATTTCTGTCCAAATCGCATGCTTACGGTATCATTTTAATCGAGATCCTCTGGTCTTGGGGCTCAAAGAGACACAAACTCATGTTACTCAGGCATAGAGGCCTTTAATATAGAGTAGCCTTCGGTTCACAGAATTGGCAGATATCGAGTTCCCTATTATTGTTCTAGCCATTAATCGACGGGAGAGATTGGGCGGTTGCTTGACTATTACGTTTTGGAATTGCGGGTATCGAGCTGTGTGAAGTACTGGTTATTCGAGGATGTTGTAATCTTGGGATGACCTAGAACGTGTCTGCGGATCACAGTCCTACATGCTTGTAATTGTTTACATAAACAAGAAATAACAGAATGATCACATAAAATAAATTGACGACTTCCTCAATGGACTATCCTTCCTCAAGCATCCCAACAGGTTAACAGATTTGAGGATCTTCCAAATAAATCCTTTGTGCCATAACGAATCTAATCAAATTTTAAACCCTCCCTAACATTCTTCGAAAAAATTTCTTTACGCACAGAATCTCTTTCACCCCATGTCATCTTTACGTCATGCCCAATTTTCATATTGATCAAGCAGTAAATCGCTATTAACCGCATGATTTAATATTTTGCATATCCCCATCGACGACACAGTAAGCTTCGCCCAGTAAAATTTATTTGCTATTTGACATTTTGAATTGCATGCTTAACTCTTGGAAGACAGTGTAGCTACTTCATCAACTAAATCCATATAATATACGAACAAACTACATTAGAAACGCCAGTGAATAAAGAAAACAGAAAGGAAACCAGCTTGTTTTAGAAACTATTTAGTTAACTTTTAGTTACTTCGAGTTTTTAATAGTAGTTTTACCAGGCATTTCGAGTTCTTTGAAAACTCAATTTTAACATTCTAATACGACATGAATAGTTAGAAATTGGAATAAAATCTTTAAATAATTTTTGCCCTGAGCAATAATATTATTTTCTTATTAAAAAAATGCACATATTAAAATTTTAACACATATTAAACATATATTAAAATTTTCATAAAATGCTTAAAACATCTTGACATACATTGGATTTTTTTACGGAACATATTACACATTATGTTACTTAGAAAACTTACTTTCCATCAAATGGTATGGAAAATTTCATTAGTGTTTACTCGTTTAGGATATAAAATAAAATGCATTACATAAACAGTATATCAACAATAACGTGAAATGAAAGTACGTAGTAAGTATATCACGACTCGATTAATAAATAAGACAATTTGCATATTTACGATTGTATAAGGTAGTAAAATTAACTACAAAATTTAAAATGAAGTTTATTTTTAAATTGAAATATGAATTTAAATATTTTACATCAATCAACTGATATAACCATACAAAATTTTATTCAAATCACTCCGTTCTTTCAAGATACATCCTGCCAGATATCCCTGGACATTACTGGAATTGGAGATTCACAAAATTTTTACAAAAGTTGAATGTAAAATCAATATTAAATTTAATATAAGATATATTCAAATTCAAATTAAAATAAATATATATTGCTATCGACAGTTCTACGATTTCATACCTCTCTGCGTTTTATGACTATTTCAGATGTCGAGTCAGAATGGAACATTCAAACGTTACTGTATTAATAAAGATGAACTTGATATGTCTCTGGAGATAAATAAAAAAAACCATAATGCTTTTATCTGCAAATAAATGCAAGCAATTTTTGTCCATACACAGTACTTATCTATCGATCCGTTGATCGAGAATATATATCACGTCACGGTCAGGCTTCGCTATCAGGCAAAGAAAAAATTCCGTGTATGGATGGTATGCTAGACACGCGTTAAGAAATATTTCATTACACGCATTCTATTTGGTGATATGCACTTAATGAATAATGCAACTACTATGAGGAGTAGACATTTTTTTTTACTTTTAATATTTTCTCGTTCATGAAGAGACTTCTCGAGAGTTATTTCAATTTATTATTACTGAATCCCAAAATAATCAAAAACATTTTAATGTCCAAAAGGTGATATACTCACAATATCACATAAAGGTTGTTTGGATAAAGCAATGGTAGTGTTCCTATTGTATACACCAGCATAGATGGATCTTGCTCGAGGTTTTGAGTCCTTTCAGCACACGTAAAAACCTATACTTGCAATGGCACCAGCCAGTGTTTCTTTCAGGACTTTTTGGCCGGGGTGGGGGCAAGTTTTCTATTTGCCCTATATAAATATATCTAAATGCTGTGTCACATAAATAGAAATTAGGTGGCCTAAAATGTTTCCGAGGAGGAGGCGAATACACGTCTCCGGGGAGGGCTTCATCCCCTTGGAGGTATGCCTGAAAGAAACATTGACAGCAGGAAGACTTGGCAGATAATCTGAAATGGGAGCAAGTTTTCTAGATGCCATTGAGATCACCATGCTCAGATGAGGTAAAAATCGTATTCTCAAATATTATTTTCTACCAAAATTTAATATGACAACATCTACCAGATCTAATATCTACTGTCCACAAAACCTTAAATATTTTACATTTGGGACGGATATCCGGTTGGGATTTTTTTTATTGTTTCTTCGTGTATGGTCAATTACTTTATATACGGTTTCTTTACATGTGAATAAAGTGTTTTTATTCTTTATATAGAATGTTTTACTTTTCCACTATTAGTCTGTGAAACATCGATGAACATCGTCTTTCGATAAAATTTCACAAAATTTGCTAATTAAGTCACTTGTGGGTTAACCTGGTGCCGATTAGATTTGGCTACAATTCGGAAAAATACCCGCCTTCGTTAGCAAAACGGTCCACAAAAGAGTACGTATCCCTTCTAGTTGAAAAACTAATGCACAAAATTGCACAAAATTTGGGAGATAAATCACATGTAGAATAATCTAGAGCTGATTAGATTTTGGTGCTATTCGGTAAGACAAATCCTGCCGTTTTTTGCAAAATGACCCCCAAAAATAACCAAACTCCAAAATGAAAGACACCATGTACTCAAATGTATCATTTAAATACTTGTTTTATACGTAATTTTTAACGACGAAAAGAATAAGATCAACCTCACAAGTCCTGAACTAATCGTTCTCCAGATATTTTACTTTTTCGTATTTTTTCCACATCTCCTTTGAAAATAGCTCCAGCCGCCAAATGAATACGAAAATAGAAATAAAACTGCAAATTTTGTGTAATTTGAAATAATTGGCTGTTTATTTTGTGCAATTAAATTACATTTGATGAACTATAAAAGAAATAAAGAGATAATGTGTTTGAGTTTTTAAGGAAAGTCATGTGCTGCTTTACATCTGATTTTTGCAATTTTGACAATCTTTCCGTTAATTTGGTACCATTATAAAGAAAATCGCCAAGTTGGCGATACTTTGCCAAATTAGTCACCAAGCTAACAAAATGTATTGCCGAGCGTTATAAGCAAACGTAAAGAAGGTAGTTTCTTATATTACACACACGCAGTCACACTCATACACAGAAAGAAATATTCATATATTAAGTAAGGTAAATGACTATTGGCGAATTGAAGGGAGTAAAAATGCAAAACTATTGCGCATAGTATTTTCTCTCGCGAATGGAAAGAAATAGGTCCACGAAAATGATGCTAACAAATTTGGCGCATAATAATGCATATAAATAGTTAGCATATTTCACAATAGTTAATACCTCTTTAACTTATACAATTTTTTGATATATTTATTTGAAAAACATACTATATCTCCAGAATGATTCATACCAGGACTCTAAAGTTTTGTCATTCATTTTCTAATGAAAAATTACTTAAAAACCAATCATTTTTGTAACATTTCTGAAACTACAGATTTTATAATAAATAAAATAATGTTCAAATAAAAATCCATTGTAATATCTGTACCAAATTTGTTAGCAACTATCGATTCGTTCCTATTATATTGTATTCACAGACTCACGGACACACACACTAACATACATATACATACACTAACATACATATACACACACTAACATGCATATACACACACTAACATACATATACATACACTAACATACATATACATACACTAACATACATATACACACACTAACATGCATATACACACACTAACATACGTATACATCCACACAGACATGACCTCAAAAATTTCGATTCTAGTTCAGGAATGCTTGAAACATGCTTTCCTGTCGAAAAATTGAATTCGATCTTTCCACCCTGTCACAATAATTTCCTATACATCGTACTATGTATATAGGGAAAGTAAGAAGTTCCCTTAACTGTACACCATTGTTTTGCAATAGACTATTATTCATTCCATGATCTATTGTTTCAGTCAATACCTCTTATAGTAAATGAAGCAAAAGAAGTCAAATGTTACAAAATATTTATTTCTTAGAAAGGTTTTCCGCCCCGAGATCAAAAATATAATCTTCTCATCTAGGAGGTCATAGGAGCAACTTGTATCCAAGGATATTGGGCCAAGATCCATCAATTTGTTGATCAGTCATATAAATCATGTCCCTGACCGGGATGTTAGTCCCTTCGAGTATTTTCTCACCCTTAATAGAACGCAAGCCATGTGCAAAAAATATGTTATTGTATCATTTATTTTCTTGAATTACGGATGAATTATAAACAATATATTTATTGATACGTGATACGTATGACTGTACACACACAAGATTAGGTTATTACTATTAAAAGGTGATGAATGTAGGCCTCAAAAAATGGCAGTGGCTGATTTTTTAGTAAAAACTGTGATTTAAAACCATTTGTCTGCTTAATGATGGCAACCAGTTTTTAGTAATTGTAACCTAATGACGATAATATATAAAATCATTCTCATCATTTTCATGTTTTTAAAAAATTCCATTCATCTAGAAAAAAACACGTTTTCAAATAGTAGTTTATTTCAAGCGCCATCCAATTTTCCAGGTTGCATATGCTTCGTGTAATATTAATTAGATACCGATCTATCTCTATACGTATACATTACTCTTTCGAACGTAGGTGCGTAGGTATGTTAGGCGAAGGACAAATTATCGTTTGCCGAATGGCAACAAGATTAGCATCAATTGCAATGTTTAAAACATGAATGTAAGGGAAAATTCTATAAAAACTTTTTATTTACGAAGTTATATCACATTGCTTGATGCACGAAGTTACAAAATTATGTTGTTTGTTGCAAGTTATAAAATTAAATTGTCTGATGGACAGAGTTGGAATGAAAATTATGGTACGCTGTTTTATACGAAGCTTTCTAAACCCACTTTCCAAATGGCAATGGGAAACAAACATTTAAAAATATCTCAAAAATAACTCTTCTTATTTATTTTTAAAGCCAAAATGAGCCACAGTGTTTTAATTTATTTCGAGATGGTTTTAAGACCGGACGTCAGTTGTATTTGTCACAATGAAAGCATAATTTCATAGAATGCAAATAAATTCATAGAATGCAGTTTTTCTTTCAAACTTTTGATAAATCTATTGAAAGAAAAACATTAGAAAATATAGATGATAGACTTAAACAGACCGAACAAGAAAGACTAAAAGTAATTGTAAAGAGTCTCATCTAATGAAGAAATGCAAAACTTTAAGTTAATTAAATCGTTCTTACAGATTTCTATCGTTAAAAACTTCATATAACCCTAGAGGGCGGAGACTCTATCTGGGTGCAGCTAGCTATTTAAATTAGCATCTTGTATGTGCGAAAAATAAAAAAAAAATTAATTAGATAATAAATCACTAAATTTTATTTTTCCAGAGCAAGTTCATTAACGTGGATATGAGAGTGACAATAAATATACACTGGTGTCCAAAACATAACGACGATCTTTCCTAAGTGTTTGAACAAACAGGAATTCAAAATTGATATTTAAAGGATGCTAACTATTGTAACTATTTAAGCAATGCATGCATAATAAGCATATGAAAACAAAACTGAATAAATCAGCAATCAAAACTTACTGTCAGTAATGAATTCAGAGTAAGTTATGACAGTAGTGTCAAATTATCTTTGCCCGAGATATAGTTCACATCTGATCGTGGGTACTTACGTAACAGATGCTATCTTAACGAATGCATTTACCAAATAAAAAAAAATTCCATTTAATTTTACACAGATTACGTATGTTTTACAGTGTATATAAAATTTGCAAAACAAATTCAAAAGTGACTTAAGGAAGATTTTGATCTTGATATGTATATTGTCCATAGTAAGAAGTATGATAATAAACTTCTCAAAACAGCTTAAGTCCAAAAAAGAGTCTTTGGGATATAAAATAAATTCCGAATTTCTAAGCAACACAAATAAATGATGAATTCCGCTATTTCAAATGTTCTCTAAGGGAAAGCTTTTTCCTTCAAAAGGAAATTTTATAAAAAAAATTTAGACGCGATCTTTTTTAAAGCTATCTACATCAAATGCAAAATCTATAAATTGAAAATGACTGCCTAAAAATTCTCTGCTGCATGTATAGCGGGATAAAAGTTGCATTGAAATCCTTTTAAAATACGTTACTTTATTTTGAGGTGAAATTCTAGAAATTTTGAACAATATCCAAACCACATTTATACAGGTTCCTAGGAAAATTATTAAGCACTCTTAATAAAGTTGTATAGAAATGTTCATAAGTGTAGACGTTAAATATACACTGTAAAATGTTTTGCAACCTTCGTTCATTTTTTTTCAGCTACTTTGTTGATAATTTCAGCAAACGATAAGAAGAGCCAAAATTACAGCGTTCCTAAAAATTCTAGCTTCATTTCTGAAATATCCAACTAAATATCGTCTGCTAAAGCGTTATATTTGAATATATATATATATATATATATATATATATAAATTTATCAACTACTCCGAAAAAACAACCTTCTGAGAATATACCCTTAGGCGCAATGCAGCTCGACCAAGTACATTTATATAAAACATAAAGAGAAGAAAGAAAGAACGACAATGTATCAAAATTTCGCCGGGGGGGATTGTGACCCCCACTTCCCGGTTAAGCCAGCTTAATGTCATGACGTTACTCCCGGAAGCGGATACACTGTCGAAAATCAAGTACACCATACTTAAATTATAATATGTAAAGTCAAAAAGGTGAAAGACCCATACTGACTATTCCACATAAACTGATTTTACAAGTGTTAGAAATAAATGATCTCTCCTCGCTACGGAAGACCGACAAATCCAGAAACACTGACTCTCGCCTTTCCGCAAGAAAAGGAATGTGTTTACATCGTGTGATCTGCGCGCGCATCATAAGACACTACCGGTACACTTACGAACTGAAGTTCGGCTCTGTGTTGTTTGATGTTTCGTATGATGTCGGAGCAAAATGCTTGTTTCTTTTCTATGTAATTTTAAATGCAGAATCTAATTAAATAATCTTTTCTTTCAATCAAGCGCAATTATTCCTGACATCAAGATGGTAACCAAACACAATAAAATGATATTTCTTTTAAGACTTTAGGGGAAACGAAGTCAAATTGCCCTACGCCCTTCACACAGAAAGGTAAGCATTTTACCTTATTATAATTATGCTGTTTATAAAGAAAAATGATAATAACATATTTTCTCATTAGTGAGGCAGAGTGCCATTACCTATGCACAACCGAGCTCCTATATTTTTATCAGATTATGAGACTGAAGTCGTTGCCTGTCTCGCTAGAGAAATTGGTACTAACAAAATAAAATAGCAGCATTTTCATGAACAATAAAATTATTATTTGAAGAAGGGCATAAGCATAAGTAACCGAAAAGAAAATTGATATACAAATATATCACTATTATTTTTCATTCCCCATTGACTTCGTAAAAAACTTCCAAACCGAAAGTGATTTTTTTACGGAATAAGATAAAAAGAAATATCGCACTGCAAATAAACAAAAAAAAAGGAAAATATTTCTCAAGGAAACTAAAAATAAAATATAATGGCATCTATCAAGGAAAGTCACTTGATTGAAAAATTAAACCAGGGTAACTACTCCAATTGGAAATTCAAAATGGAAATGACGTTATTGAATAAGGAATTATCAGAAACGATAACCGAAGTGGCTCCTGACCCAATTACCGACGAATGGCAGAAAAAAGATAGAAAAGCCAGAGCGCTCATAAATTTATGTATAGAGGATTCCCAAATCGTTCACGTCAAAAATCTCACCACGGCGCGCGATACGTGGAATGCGCTTCGCGCAATACACGAAAGAACGAATTTATCCAGCAAGCTATACCTTTTACGAAAGCTGTACAGTATAAAGTTAGATGAAAGAGGAAACATGCAGCAACATATAACCAAAATTCTGGAGACAGTGGATAAACTTAAAGCAATCGGGGAGGAGATTAATAATTCGCATGTATCAGCACTATTTCTGTGTTCGCTACCCCCCAGTTACGAAACGCTGATAACGGCGTTGGAAGCGCGACTGGAGGATGAACTGACGCCGGAATTCATTAGCAGCAAACTGATTGATGAATATAATAGACGTAGGGATCACCAAGAAATGCCGCAAAACATGGCAAAGGCTTTTCACGCGAATAAAAAATTCTCTAACACCTACAGCTACAAAATGGATAACAAATACTGCTCACATTGCAAAATGAAGAACCACAACAAATCTGAATGTTGGCGTCTAAAGAATAAGACCAACGAGCCCGGCAGATATAAAGATTATAAAAATAAATTCAGACACAACTCATCACAGTTAGTGTATGAGGGAAACGACAAACCTGCCGCTAAATCACGAACACAAGAAAGATATTCAGACACTGTAGATAAAGTAGGATCGAAATGTAGAGACTTAGCGCTCATAACGAATCAAACTGAAGAAGACAGTTGGATCGTTGATAGTGGTTCCTCATCCCACATAACAAATAATGAGAATTTATTCACTAAAATAAATAATGCAAACAAATCTGAAGTTATTGTTGCTAACGGTAAAGCCTTAACCGCCTATGGGTCAGGCGAAGTAAAAATAAAAAGTCGAGCCTCGGATGGAGAGATAAGACAAGTAACACTACAGGAAGTACTATTTGTGCCAGAACTGAAAGCTAATTTATTTTCCGTACGAAAAGCAACACAACGTGGATGCAAAGTAACTTTTACTAAAGACAACTGTCAGTTAACTTACAATGATGAAGTATTCTTAGAAGGAAAAATAAAAAATAACCTATATGAGCTAGACCTGCTCACACCACAAAACAAAAATGTTACATATATGGTAAATAACTGTAACAACCCCAATTGTGTTACATTATGGCACAGAAGAATGGGTCACAAAAACTTCGGCTCTATAAAGGAAATTAAATCGAAACAGTTAGCCGAAGGCATAAACATCAACGAATGTAAACATGAACTAAATTGCGAAACTTGTATAAAATCAAAACTCACCGACATGCCATACCCCAAATCTACTCAAAACAGGGGGACTCATATTCTACAACTTGTGCACACCGACGTATGCGGACCAATGCAAACTCCCACCATAGGAGGAAAATCATACGTGCTAACATTTATTGATGATTTCTCCAGGTACACAATGACCTATCTCTTATCAAAAAAGAGTGAAGTTTTGTGTAAACTGAAGGAATACATCGCTTTTACGACAAACAAATTCGGAAAAAAACCAGAAATACTGAGAAGCGATAATGGCGGCGAATACGTCAGTAAAGAATACGAGGAATATCTAAGTGACAACGGCATACATCACCAGTTGACCGTGCCACACTGTCCATCCCAAAATGGCGTAACGGAAAGAAAAAACAGGTCACTAATCGAGATGACACGAGCTATGTTGTCAGAAGCAAATTTAGGCAAAAAATTCTGGGGAGAGGCTATAAACACTGCCAATTACCTACAAAATAGACTTCCCACAAAGGCCAATACAAAAACACCCTACGAAATGTGGACTGGTATGAAACCAAATCTTCGTCATTTAAGGGTCTTTGGCTGCAAAGCATATTCCTACATCCATAAAAGCAAACGAGGAAAATTAGATGAAAAAGCCCAAGAAGGAATTTTTGTCGGATACGACGACAGATCAAAGGCTTACAGAATATATACAGAAGGAAAACACATAACACTTGCTAGAACAGTTAAATTCCTCGAAAAATCAATGCAAATTTCAGAATTAAGCTCAAAGGAATTATTCGAAGGAACAGACAGTGAAGTCGAAATAACTAATGCTCAAACAGATGAAAAACCCGAAGAGGGTGAGATTGAGTTTGAGGCACCGTCAGATGATGAACAAATACACTCTGATAACATAACCGCCAATCAACCTCGCAGATCCGAGAGATCGAAGGAGGGAGTACCTCCCGATCGACTCATCTACTTAGCGCAACAAGCTAACACCGTCGAACCCAGAGACTATAATGAGCTACTAAAAATTAAGAGCCCACAAGAGAAACAAAATTGGCTAGACGCCATGGAAGAAGAAATGCAATCTTTGCAAGAAAATAACACATTCACATTGATGGAACCCCTGCATGGAAGAAAAATAGTTGGTTCAAAAAGGACATATAAAATTAAACTCGACTCTCAGGGAAAAATAGCTAAATACAAAGCTAGACTGGTAGAAAAAGGATTTTCACAAAAATACGGTGAAGATTATTACGAAACTTTCGCACCAGAGGTCTCACACAGCACAATTAGAGCATTCCTGGCAGGAGCAGCATATAGAAAACATAACGTACAACACATTGATATCAAAACTGCTTTCTTACGCGGGGATCTAGACGAAACAGTTTACATACAACAGCCAGATGGCTACATCTCCCCTGGTAACGAAAACAAAGTATGGAAATTAAATAAAGCTATATATGGGTTGAAACAGGCCGCAAGAGCCTGGCATCTAAAAATAGGTGACTCTCTAAAACAATTAAAATTCGTGCAGAGTACTACTGATCCATGTCTGTCCAAAAAGGGAAAAGGAAGAGAAACTGTCTATGTAATCGTATATGTGGATGATATTCTAATATCAGGATCAGAAGAACAAATTGACAAAACAACGAAAGAATTGGGCAGGCAATATGAATTAAAAAATTTGGGTGAAGTTAATTATTACCTTGGAATTAGCATAAGAAAAAACCATGATGGAGATTATCTATTAAATCAAAAAAATAAGATTGAAGAAATTGTAAATACATTTAATTTGCAAGGTTCAAAGCCCTATAGTACACCAATGGAAACTGGATATTTGAGAAATGAAACAGAAGAAAACCTGCTTCCTAATAACACCAAATATCGCCAAGCTATTGGAGTTCTTCCATATATTGCCACGGTCACAAGACCAGACATCACAGCCGCAACAAACATTTTAAGTCGGAGAAATGAGAAACCACGTCAAATGGATTGGAACGCAGTAAAGCGTCTAATAAGTTATCTAAATCATACAAAGGATCTAAATTTGGTAATAAAATCAACGACAAAACCAATTCTTACAACATACGCTGATGCCGACTGGGCAAGCGATAAAACGGATCGGAAATCCACGAGTGGTAATCTTTTCTTAATTGATGATTCTCCTATACACTGGTTAAGCAAAAAACAATCATGTGCTGCGCTTTCCTCAGCAGAGGCGGAATATATATCCGCTGCTAACGCAGTTCAAGAAGTACTGTGGTTAATCAACCTACTCAAAGATCTCGATATGCTTCAACAGCTCCCGATTACTATTTTCGAAGATAACCAGTCATGTATAAAAATGATTGAATCACCGAAGTACATGTCAAGAACCAAACATATTGACATCAGATTCCACGCCATAAGAGATTTTCAGGAATCGGGTGTAATCCAGTTGAGTTATCTTCCAACTAAGCTAATGACAGCGGACATGATGACAAAACCGCTGCCAAAGCCTGAATTTCTGAAGCACAGATCCAAACTGCTACAGCCGTGATATGCAGCTCCAGAGATCAAGGGGGACTGTTAGAAATAAATGATCTCTCCTCGCTACGGAAGACCGACAAATCCAGAAACACTGACTCTCGCCTTTCCGCAAGAAAAGGAATGTGTTTACATCGTGTGATCTGCGCGCGCATCATAAGACACTACCGGTACACTTACGAACTGAAGTTCGGCTCTGTGTTGTTTGATGTTTCGTATGATGTCGGAGCAAAATGCTTGTTTCTTTTCTATGTAATTTTAAATGCAGAATCTAATTAAATAATCTTTTCTTTCAATCAAGCGCAATTATTCCTGACATCAAGATGGTAACCAAACACAATAAAATGATATTTCTTTTAAGACTTTAGGGGAAACGAAGTCAAATTGCCCTACGCCCTTCACACAGAAAGGTAAGCATTTTACCTTATTATAATTATGCTGTTTATAAAGAAAAATGATAATAACATATTTTCTCATTGTTGAGGCAGAGTGCCATTACCTATGCACAACCGAGCTCCTATATTTTTATCAACAAGTTCATTGCTACTAACATCCACACAAATTACAATATAAAATATCAAAGAGACAGCCAGATAAACCAACCTCGTACATCCCCATTATCCAAGCTATTACATAGCAAATGTACTCAACCCTTTCGGAATCAAAACTTCCTTTAACTGCTCTACAATTACGTCCTTGTTAGCTGTATGTCTTCTTCTGTTTGAACTGCAAGTGTTCCTTTATATAAAAATAAACTGAAACTTTCCGTTACGGTTATGTTATACAATTTTCAGATGATGTTTCTTAGAAAACGCAAAGGGCAACCCTTTGCAATAGCCTCATTCAAGTAACACTTATCGCTTTTATAACGATCTTTGTTACTGCTATTTAATCGTTTACTTCTGATGAAAAAATGTAATATAATATTTCTGAATATAATACGATGTAAACTTGTATTCCATTTGACGATGTAATTTATATTAAAATTGAAATATTTTCTTTTATCATAAAGTCGAAAACCAACGTATCCATTCGACTGTGTGTATATAGTCACATCCAGGATATTAATGCTTTGACCAAAATTTATTTCCGATTCGTGGAAAGCGTTGAGTACATTTGCTATGGAATAGCTTGGATAATGGCGTATGTACGAGGTTGGTTTATCTGGTTGTCTCTTTAATATTTTATATTGTAATTTATGTGGATGTTAGTAGCAATGAACTTGTAAAATCAGTTTATGTGGAATAGTCACTATGAGTCTTTCACCTTTTTGACTTTACATATTGTAATTTAAGTATGGTGTACTTGGTTTTCGACAGTGTATCCACTTCCGGGAGCGTCGTCATGACATTAAGCTGGCTTAACCGGGAAGTGGGGGTCACAATCCCCCCCGGCGAAATTTTGATACATTGTCGTTCTTTCTTTCTTCTCTTTATGTTATATATATATATGTGTGTGTGTGTGTGTGTGTGTGGCGTCGGTTGTGTGGTACCACAGACAAAGCACAAGTTAGAATTAGACACATTCATTGAATATGAAAATAAACAAGGCAGTGATTCAAAATAGTGGAAATAGTATACTAGCAATTGCGCAATAACTCAGAATTACACTCGGTAGGGTGACCATTAAAAACACCCCTGGAGGAAGAGGAACAGAGAGAATACATATATTTTCTGACATACAAAATACACAATATCTGTCATATTTAATTTAAATCACATAACATTTAGAATAATCATTTCACACTCAAGCAGTAATCTATACTTTAAATTTCAGATCGGACTGTAATAATATTCTATCTGATGAGAATGAAATCATACCTTGTCTCTTTTAAACACAACAATTAACACGTGGGAACATGGATCGAAATTTTGGAGTCTCTACACGGAACAGTTCCTACAACCAGACAAGGAACAGGCAAAAACTTGGCTGAACACAAGAAAACTCTCCGCTCGTCAGGAGGTTAAGGAATTGAGTTTATTGGCAATAGATACACGAAGAAAAACTGGACTTCATCACACTACTGAAAAACTCGATTTCACTCACAAACTAGTGGAGTCCAGACTTCACTAAACTATTCAACACAATTCGACAAAATCCATACGAAGAGGGGTCAGGCATAAACAATCGCTATAAATAGTTACTTGGCTTTTATTGCATTTAGAAGCCGACCCCAAGGAAGAATACTTCATTCCATCAGAACAAAACTCCATTTCTCCACAAGCCCAAGAGTACATTTTGGCAAGAACGACGATCGTGTCTTCTCCTGGGCCATATCCGCCCAAAAGCACTATCTCCTTGTTATTACATTTTTACTTCGTAACTATATTTTAACAAATCACACTTAGAACTTTTCATTCTCAAATTCATGATCCAACGTGCGTTCTAACACCACTCATCTGTTCCAACCTCCTTCCACACTGCCGCCAAATCCTTTTTCAAACTGGCACGTGCGCAACACCTGCAAGTTGCCAACTAGCAACTGAGAAACGAAAATACAAAATTATTTTATTAATATTTTTCTGGAACATAAACAATTTCGCAATTTTAGAGTTCACTTCCCTTAAAAGTCAATGGAGTTGAAAACATGTGGAAGATACGATGATTATATGACAAAATTAATACTTTCAGTTACACAGAAATAAAACAATACTTTAATATAAACACAATTATAACACAGAGGTGTGAAAGCCTTATCATAATATATACCAAATATGGAACACTTAAATTAACTATTCAAGTGGGAGAAATATCGAAAGGAAAAAATGAGTGCACACCAGGGATCATTAATGTCTAGGAGAATTGTGACCCCTATTCCTGATTAAAAGCGTGCTTTTATTCCTAGGAAACACTCTCAGAAACAGGTATGTTTCTGAGAGTGTTTCCTAGGAATAAAAGCACGCTTTTAATCAGGAATAGGGGTCACAATCCCCCTAGACATTAATGATCAATCGTCTGCACTCCTTTTTTCCTTTTGATATTTCTCACACGTGTATAGTCAATTTAAGTGTTCCATATTTGGCATATATATATTCTATTCAAATGAAGTGTATAAGGAAAGCAAAAGGAAAAAAGTGTTTTGGAAATGTTGGCGCTAAGCTGCCTTACGCCTTCGAACACTATATATATATATATATATTGTTGGATATATATATATATATATACATATATATGTGTGTATATATATATATATACATATGTGTGTATATATATACATATATATATACATATATATATATATATATATATATATATATATATATATATATATACATATATATATTATCTTCATGTTCATGTTCTGAATTGCTTATACGAGTAATTGTCCTGTCTCCTGCTCTGACTCACTGGACGGGTCTAGGAGTGCATCTGTGAATGTTCGTATTGCCTCCCTGTTTGTATTTTGACATGCTCATTCCGGTGCCTATAGATAATTTATTCTGCTGAGGTTGATCGCGTATGCACTTGGTGAAAGAAGAAAGGTTCATGCCACATGGTAATACAAATTTCCTTAATAGTTCTTATCTACATTTTTTCATCTTTTGATGTCTGTAGTCTGAGCTTGAGCATTTATAGTAATGTACTATTGCTTAATCTGAAACAGGAATTTGTTTGGGTTCGTTAGAATTAAATACTCAGGCCTGAAGATTAATGTAATTCTGATTAATCATAGAATTTGGGCCGGTGCTGGTTTTCCCCTTATCCGCAATATGACCGTAGTTTTGCTTCTATGGTGATGTTAATATTACTTGAATTTTTACTAGTCTCTGACTTGAGTCGAATCTCTGACACTTGGCACCTGCATTACTTGCAACACTTTGCTTTTTTCCATAATTCAAATGTGCATTACCTACAATGGGGGACATTTTCAACAGGCATTAAGGCATTATACTAAATTTCTCTTCATATTAGTATTACTTATGGTGTCATTCCTGAATAGGGCAACAATTCTCTATTAGCCATTTTGTATCAAATAAATGCATAATAGATTCTGATAGTATCAATGAGAGAGAAATCAAACATGGATTCAGAGACATGAGATAAGCAATAAATGTGCAATGTCATTCCATAACGTCCCGCAAATACAGACCGACAAACCAAGCCCAAAAATGTCATGGTCTGCGTTATTTATGTACTACAATTTAAATATGATAGGGTCTCACAAGAGTGTTTTTCTTTCTTGAGTAAATATTGTAGTAAGCTTTGTGTAATTTTAATTATCCTCATAATCTGTGTTAATAAGTGTTACTTTTTAAAGTTAAAATTGTTTATTTAAATGAGTTATGTATATAATTGCAGATTATGGTAAGTAGACTCACACTAGGAAATAATAGTGAGTTATTGCAGCCAATATTTAGCAATTTAACAGTTGTTTAACTTTAAATATATAAACACTTTTATTCACCTCGTTTTAGTGTGTGACGACTCTCAAAACAAATTATTCACCACACATTTTCGTTACAGTTTTATAGTCGATCCTTACTGTGTAATCTAGCATCAATTTATCCTCAATGTAGGGTATAACGGGAGGTGGGGGCACATTCTGATATAAGACACATTCAGAAAGAGGCATTCCTGTTTGTCCTATTTTTGATAAATATTTGAGAAAAAATCTAATACATGGCAGTAATGCTTTTGTTGTTCTTTGGTTTTTATATTTATTTCAGGTGGTAATTGCGAATACAATTAAATAAAATATTTGCATTGTAAGTAAAATTAATATTTTCCTTTATCAATGATATTACAAAAATAAAACTAGTTACTATTACATTTTAATGAGTATGTGAATTTTACACAAACTAGGCTACAACGTAGACTCAAATTTGAGGATTTATAAATTTGCTTTCCCTATTAACTAGCTATTTAGTGTCAAAAGGGCGTCTGGGGAAGACAAAGTCGGGGTACATTGAAATTTATTTTATTCATTCTGTCTGACTCAACTATCTAAAAGCAACATGTACAAAATAATTGTTGATATGTATCTCATCCACCACAATGTGTCCGAGTTTATGCAGAAGCATTGCCTAGACAAATTAAACCAATTAAATAAACGGAGGAAAAACTAGAATTTTGACATATTCCCCAGAGAAAAATTAAATATTTATTTGAAAGAAAAAGCTGTTTAAAAAAGAAATGCTTAAAATAAAAACAATGTGCTAGAAAAAGATTTTGAAAAAGCAAAATAGCAGATATTTTTTATGTAAGCTCAGAAAGTGAATACGATAGTTTTCCAGGAAGGAACACAGACATTGCAAACTATAACAAACCACATATAATATATAATAACAGATATTCATTCTCCTCAAGATAGTAGTTTTTTATCCTAAAATCCAAAACAGAAAAATTAATTTACTATTGCGATCAAATTGAAAGTGTCGAAAATAGTCAAAAATGTACCATTTCTTTTTTTGGAAGACAATATAGGTCTTGGAATTTCTATTTTCTCTCTAAAAATGATATAAGTGTTATAGGCGTAGAAGATATAATATAAAATTATAATGCTATTATAAATAATTCAGTAAATGCTTCTTTAAGATATATATTTTATATCCAGATTTATGTGCATTAATACCTTTTGACGCAAGATCACAAATTTCCCAAAATATAAATTATCAATACTGCTTGATTTTAGTATTTATGCTTATTCGGCAGTACCCTATGCTGGTACGAATGTACCTCACCTTGTGGTACATTCGGGAAGTTTCCTCTCTCGAATAATATTCATTATTAAAACATAATGGTTATCAGGGAGAAATTGAAAACTGATTTGAAGTATAGACAAAAAATCAGGCTTTCAGAGTATATCCCGTGTATATTATATGTCACAAACCACTTTCATTGAAAAACGTCCAAGTGTGCCCCCTTCACCCCCAGCAATATTTTGAAAACGTTCTAAGCATATTTTGATCATTATATTTCTTAGCTGTCTAAAAGAACGAGTAACTTTTTTATTTGTTGATGTATACTCAAGTTATCATTTTCATTTTTATAAGCATGTCCCAACAAAACTTATATAACTATTACAAAGATGATGCATATACACGCATTACTGTTAAAATATTAATGCGAAAAAAACCAAGGTGCTAAAATACAAAGTGCAAGTATCACGTATCAATCTTCTAAAACAAACACTTCAACACAGCTGCATTTGAAACTATAACATTATTAGAAATATTTTAAAGATAGAAAACACATTTCAACCTCTGAATGTAAAGTTCCATTTGAATTTACGATACTTTAATGGATTATCTCATATTTCCTGCGTACGTTATTCAACATTTAAACTCGAGTGACCCAAATAGTCATTTGTTTCTATTATTTCGGTTAGAAATTCAAGGATGATCATTCTTCAAAATTTCCCCAAGTGTTTTTCATATGCTTAAATGTGATTTAAAGATACAATGCATTATCATTCCGAGAGCTATCATTATTTTTGTTTTTGGCAAGCCTCCAGAAGATCATATTTTCAAATTTCATGAAAAACTCGCATTAAAATATTTCAAAATAAATATAATAGTTCAAACATATTTTTAAAGTACCATTATGAGTCAAAGTTCTGGCATATTTATTTGAAAATCATTTTTATAACAATCGAAAGAGCTTTTTTTTTTCAAAAAAATTATTATTGGATGTTATACTTTAGTTATTAAACTTATTACTTTTATAAGATACATATACATAAGCCGATCCGGTGATCGAGCGGTCAGGAGAATGCGTTTCCATCTGATCGCTGGATTGCCGGATTGCGGGTTCGAATCCCGCCAGCGGGCATAGATGTTGTCATGTCGAAGCCAAGTCAGACTTCAGCTCTTCGGGGTGCTTTTACAAAAGTGAAGCTGCAATTCTTCTCCCCTTCGTCATGGGATACCCTGGGGGGGTCTTGTGGACGTGGTGCCCCTTCACCACGGGGGAATTATTAAAAAAAATAAGATAAATATACATACTGCCTCTTAATATATGTGTGTGTGTGTGTGTGTATAGCGTCAATTTCAATTATTCATCTAAAAGGAATTTTACAAAATAGTTAAATATGCATATGTAATGTGGAAACCTATAGTTAACGATATGTCCAAATACGTATTCATACTTATGTTAGTATACATGTAAACTTAAACAAACACGTGATACATTTAAGTGAGATACATTTAGGTGCGCTAGTGACGCTTTTAACAGCAGAGTGAGTTACGACATATGCCTTTTAGATTCAGCATGCCTCAAATGATGCTTAACAAACTTTGAAATGGAATTGAATCAAATAGTACATAAAGCATCTTTAAAATGTAATAAATGTGAAAACTAAAATTACAACACTTTTAAACCCGAAAATAATTTCTACTAGTTTTCAAAGTGAGCTAAATATTTAAAAGTATTTTACAACAAACGGTTAATTCTTTATTATAACAGGTATTTTGTATTGCATTCCTAAAAGTATGCGATATGTTTTTGAGTCAAAACCATTTCCTCTTAAACATCCTCCTAAACATAGTGTTAGGCTAAAAATTACTATGTAGCCTGCAAGTGATGCTGTAAATAAATCAAACAGCCGACAATCACAAAAAAAAACTGTTCGAATAAAGAAAAAGATTGATTGGCGATAAATGCAGAATAAATGGAACAGTTTTATAACTACAAGATACTAATATTTACGAGCAAAGGAAAATCAAGCTTGCAAACAAGTTATGTAAACAAACTTGGTAAGGGCAATTATATGACCGGCATTCAATTTCAGAGCATCTCACACAGCCATTCAGAAAATCTGAAATCACCAGGTTGCTAGAAAATGAACAGAGAGCGGCAGTAAGGCATAGCCTACAAAAAAAATCTGATGTGGGCAACACATGACTTTCCTTATATAATGTAATGAATTTACTACTTTTACAGTAAAAAAAACAGGTTTATCTTATAGTAGATAATAATATTCTTTCCAAGATATTGAATTTTAACAATGAATCGTCATTTTCATTGATTTAGAGTCATTTTTATCCAGTTGGTGAGATTTTCGTTAATTTGGCAACATTTCAAAAAAGTCGCCAAGTTGGCGACATTCCGCCAAATTCGTCGCCAAAATCTCGCCAAGCGTTATGCACTAAGAAATAAGTTATTCTTACAGCAGATAAATGACTATTGGCGTTCAAATACAAAAGTATTATTCAAAGTATCTTTTTTCATGAATGGAACGAGCTAGATCCACGAGAACGATGTCACTCAATTTATCGCATGGTATTACATATGAAAAGTGAACATGTTTCTCAATAGGAAATATTTTTTTTTTATTTTATATGACTTTTTGATATTTTTTTTTAAAAATGTACAATATCTCGACAACGGTTCATGTTAGCGTTCTAAAATTTATGTCAATCGTTTTCTATTGAAAAATTACATAAGAAATGCTTATTTGCGTAACTTTATTAGTGGTTTTAATTTTTTGACGATTTTTTCAAAATTTCATTCGAAAATTTAGGGGGGGGTTCGAGCATTCGATTGCGTATAAAAACAATAGTCTACCAGTGTTTCCGGATTGTGATTTTTGTACCAAATTTGGTTCGAATCGGTTCATTCGTGTCAGTTATCGTCTCCACAGACTCACTGACACACTCACACACACACACACACACATATACTTTCACACACACACACACACACACACACATACTTTCACACACACACACACACAGACATCACTTCAAAAATGTTTTATTCGTGATCAGGGATGCTTGAAACGTGCTCTCCCGTCGAATACTCGAATTCGAATTTTCGACCCCGTCACAATACTTTCCTTATACATTATGGATATAAGGAAAGTAAAAATTTGGCTGAGAGCAAAATCTAGCATCAAAAAGACATTGGCCAAAAAGACATTCGAACGACAGCCACGAGACTTATGGCAGAGTACTCAATGCAAGTACATAAGATTATAACATGCATACAGTTATAAACTAAATTGTCGTCAGGGGACATACCACCAGTGTTATTTTAAGGGCATAGCATCCATCACAACAATTGACCAGAGCAATTCCGAAAAATATGAATATATTCAAAATAAATTATAGATTAAATTAATCCACTTGGAGAGCAAATAATTTACTGGAACTAACCAGAAACTGCAATATTGCTATAATTTGGGAATTAGCTGATATATAATATTAATATAAATTCTGTTAATATTTAAGTCATACAATTGGATTAAGTTGGTTAACTTTTGGATGTATTTTAAAATGTAAATCAATGCTGCAAAACTAAAAATAAATTTTATTTATACAGAAATGCTTCTGATATTACTAATGACGAACTTTATACAGAAATGCTTCTGGTATTATTAACGACGAACTTTCCATTGACATGAAATATTTCCCAACTGCAAAAAATTGAATATTGCAATTTTTGTGGATTACTCTGCTTACTCTGCTTTTCAATTCATTGCAAGAATAAAAGGCACATGTATTAATTAGATTATACTATTCAATTAATTACAGTGCAATAAGTTTTATTTCTTATGTGTTTGAGAAAAGAAAAGGGCAATTCTGATAATATATGAGCAACTATTGCAGAATTACTTAAACCATTTTTTTAAATTCAAGTTATTTCTATTTTACTATTTAATTAGTTAATGCATGTTTACATACTTCTTTAAATGTTTATGATGCATGCAAATAGGTGAAAAATGTTTATACGGAAATGTGTATCAATTTGTCATTTCGAAAATAAATGTTTAAAATGTCTTATAACTAAATACAAGACGTTTGTCAGAGATCAAATGCATTATCTGACCTGACAGAAAATACAAGCAATTGCGATCCAAAGGTCATATCGATTTCTTGTTCAGTTGTAGACTCACGTCTTGGTCTGGCATTCTCTGCGTTAGATATTGCTTCCCTCTTCTGAAATTTAATCTATGTAGGAAAAAAATATATTGCTCGTGAATTGATTGACAATGATAAACTTTGCGGTTTACGTATGTGTTTGTTTGAAAAAAATCACACTCTTACATTATTTTAAAACACAGACGTTCCATAAAATTTCATCAAAAATCATAATGGGTTGAAAACCGGAATCAAGCACAGGTCTTATTACTGACACCTGCACTATATTGGCTATACCAAAGAGTACCTTCAAATGTATATCTTATGAGTTCAGCAACAATTTTGATTCATTATAGACGAGTGAGGACGAGTATTATGGACGAGTGAGGACGAGTATTATGGACGAGTGAGGACGAGTCCATTCTTCACTCCTAAGGAAGCGAAATAAATATTTGCCTGAATTTTGCGATCCCTTTTACTTTTATAAATATTTTAATAACGTTGTCTTTGCAGCTTTGTGTGGCCTGAGCTAAATTTTAATCGAATTGTATGCCGGCCACGTAGGATTGAAATTGTCAGTTCTCATAGAAGCTCGAAAAAATTGTGATTCATAGGATGTTTCTTGCTGCCATTGCAGATATTGGGTATTCTGCCCTATGCTGAAGAGTGCTAATAACCGCAAAACTGCTCCATGGATGCTGTCGTCTACAATGGAAGCGTCTTCCATATTCTACATTCCTTTATATGACATATATGGCTGTGACTATCTGTAATACGCCTTTGAATTGCACTTTCGCTAGTATTATTTTTCTTCCAAAATCAAGCAGATTTACATGAGACCTTATTTTAAATACATTTCAAAAATATAAACATTACTTATATATTTATATTTCTGTTCAACTTACTCGGTGAAGTATTATGATATTCACTCCAAACTTCTCTCTATTATAGAATACAAACCCTCTTCAAATTAAATCAGTCTGAATAAAAATAGCAGACAACTTATATAGGAAGATAAATGGCTTTCACCGCGAAATATTCCTTTCAATGACTTGGTGAATGATCCAATCCTTTGATAGAGAGTCCAAAAGGGCGTCCACTTCGTGATTTAACTTTGTCAAAATTCAGAAACATAATTTTGATGATACAGATACGCACAGCAGTTGATACATCACGTTAACAAAAGATAAAACGATTATTTATGAATAAAATACCAATTTTATTTCAATGTGCCTGCAAATAGTTGTGGAATGTTACCAATTTAAAATTTGCTGTAAAGTCTCGTCTTGGGAACTTGAATGGAATTCGACTAGTGAGTAATTGTTCCCCAAGACTTTACAACAACCTTTTCTTCCCTTGCAACTATATTAATTTCATTGTATATCTCAGCTTCACTTTGCTGGTAAGTTACAGGTATCTCATTATGCGTCGTATAACTGCTGTTCTTTGTCAATTGGGCGGCGATTTCATTTCCAAATATGTTGCAAAGACTGATACACAATACTCTAACACCAGAATTTATCTTTTTACCAAGTCATTTTAGCAGCATTTATAACAAAAATTGGTATCTACCTATTAAGCAGATTTTGAGATGTTACACTCCATTAGAAAATATGTATAAATGCGCTGAAAAAGGATAAGTTTTAGGAAAATTATGTTTGTGTTGATTTAATAATTGTGTAACATTTCACATTTAGTTTCAATCGGATGGGTAGTTTCTACTATAATCAGGATTACACCAATTCCATATAGACATAATGACTGGCGGAAGGAATAGTTAAAAGTGGTTTTATAGAATCAGCGTCCTAAAAATGTCTAGATTTTCTATTCATGAAAAAGTGTTTTCAATGCGATAAGAATATAAGAGTAATTTCCTTTAGAGAAATTAAAAGCATAAATGTCTTGAAATTAAATCAGTCGCAACAGAAATGGGGAACAATTAACATAGGAAGTATTGAAAGACTTGATAAATGGATTTGACTGCAAAATGGTCCTTTCAACGACACAGTGACGGATCACGTCCTTTGATGAAGATGCCAAAAGTACGCCCCCTTCGTCATTAAACTTTGCCGCCTGAGCATTGAATACGGACGCAGCGTTCTTTAGAGACTTCATTCTAATGACGCTGATGGCTAGAATAATTGATACATCGCATTAAGATACAAAAGCCTATACGATTATTTAAGAAATGACTGTAATTGTGGCGGAACATGGATTCGATGAAAAGTTGAAATGCTTTACGATGTCAGTTACATAATTAATCCTTTGACCAATCTCGTTCTATGAGGTCCTAAAATGTTATTAAAAGTTCTAAATTATTTCAAAATATCAATGTAATTACATTTTTGAAATGGATACAGTGTGAGTTTATTTACTGTATATTTTATTTAATTATGACATGTCTGATTTGTGATCAATTATTAAAACAATTTAGTGTATGTCTGCCACGGAATACAATTATGTATATTAAATAAATATTGTTCTATTTGGAACAGTAAGTCAGAGTGAATTATACAAGAGGCACATAAACTGTAGTATTAAACTCTCTACGTACAAAAACGACGTTTCGAAAAGGACGGTAGATACGTGGGTGATCTGTGGATAGATAATTATTACAATTACTATTTCAACACCACACTCCAGATCAAACTCTTTCAAGATCACACCCCTTCAAAATCCCACTCCATTGCAAATAGCAACATCAATGAACCTGTTTCGCGCGCTTTATACTGTCTTATGCTTGGTATAGCTAATACTTGAATTAGCAGCAATCAAATGTATGTGCTATGTGCCACAGTTCAACTTTAAGCTGCATTTTAAATATTGTTTCTTAAAGTAGTAAACTATGCGTGCATTTGTTGAATATGCGGGGGCGTTTCAACACGCGAGGTAACAAAGTCCGGTGTATGAATGCATTTGTTCTTAAATCAATATATAGCCATTAACGAACATGACCACATATTACTTTTCTACGCAATCTCCATACTTAACCAAACATTTGTTCCATCGATACATCAAGGCATGGATCCAGACTTGAAGAAACCAGTGTCAAGGTCCTGCAGCCAAGACATTACAGCTTGTTGAACTTGATTGTCACTTGCACATCGCTTTCCAATCAGATACTTTTTCTAAGATCCAAAACGATGAAAATTGTTAAATGCCAGATCGGGGCTATAAGATGGGTGTTCAAGCACCTTCCAAGAGAAGTGGTATCAAACTTGTTACACCAAATCCAAACCTGCTTACGTGGTATCATATTAGGTCTATACATCTAAGTTAGTGGTGAATTTTAGATGCCCTAAACTAGCAGAAATCTTGATACTGCTGATCTCAACATTTGATCTTATTTATACAACTGTTATCATTTTAAAATGTATATTAAACAATGCGCCTGTCATGTTTTATCCTCTTGCAGCATGAAAAACAAACGTAGATCTGAAAAGTCCATGCTATGGGGACGTATTAATCCAATAATACATTAAACGCTTGAGGCCAGCTTTGTTACCTTATTTAATGAAACTCCCTTGTATGTTATATAAATGTTAGCCTCCACTTTGAAAATCGCATCTTCCATGCCCAAACCGAGGGGCTCACACGAAGATTTAGAGCTTTTAATCCCCAGCTGGGGAAAAAATCACCTCTTGTAGATTTGCCATTATTCAAATTTTCTATTGTCAGGTCACAAACTCATGTCAAGTATATTTAATTATAAAGCATCACACTATCACGTCATTTCGTGGTCTTGTCTAAAGTGTTTCTTAAAATTCATCTACATCCGTACTAAAATAAATCCTTTTAATCTCCATAATTAAATTCCCTTTCTAAAATATTCTAATTTTCGCAGCATTTTCAGCTTTAGGGTCATGTCATCTGTAAGCTTCATTGTACAGAAGCCTGCATGGGACCATCACTGGTATAATTTTCCAGCAATTGCATTAGAAACTTTAAGTCAATGTTTTAAAATTTTCTTAACAAAGTATATTCCATGTTCTAGAAAAGTCCTTCCTCCTTCTTCAAACTTTACTGCACCTTGTGCATGTTGCGAAACAACTGAAATAGGATAAAAATAACTATATTACAACATGAATAATAAAAATATTGAAATGAAACAGAATTAAAAAACACAGTTTTGTAGATTGCATTTGAAAAATTTTTAGTGACTTCAGCGATGAGTAAGGGGAAATATATCACCAAGGCATAAAAACTATGGAATAGAGATACCGGAGTCGCTTAGCTTTAAAAGCCATTAAAAGCTACTGAGACGCTTAGCTTTAAAAGCCACGGAGCCACTATGCTTTAAAAGCCACGGAACCGCTTAGCTTTAAAAGCCAAGGAGCCGCTTAGCTTAAAGTTTAACACGGACCTTAACGCTGAAGTACTCTTCTATGGTATATACACTTGTTTATACTTCAAACATTTTTCAATATCACCATGTCTTTAGGAAGAAGGCGATATCCCAGCACTGGAAACGTATGTTCGGCAATATCAATCGATATGTCATCTCTCTGAACAATGTGTATTACTGCCGTTTCCTTCACCATGTTTCGGGTTTGTTCACTTCAAGAGTCGGACCAGAGCGCAAGTAGTTAAAAAAAGTATTTCAGCAGGATAGATGCACTTTCTATTAGGCCGCACAAAGCAAGTCCTTTATGTCACACATGCATAGTTGCATCCTCTTTATTGCAGATGTAAATTGCAAACGGAAATCTGACGCTTGTAATATGATTTACCTGTAGAGGAATTAAATACTAAGTTTTTGTAAATCAACACCATACGTTTCACAAAGCAATTAAATATGATTAACCTATTATTATTATTATTATTCCACTGCAAATCTTCCCCTAAACACCTAATCAATAACATAATGCGTATTATAATTTTTTCTATTATATTATTCTATTATACACTCATAGCCATAAAAATGTGCGCACCAAGAAGTAATTGTGAGATCGCAACGAAACTTAGCATGAAGGTAAGTGTCAGGCACATATGCAAATGATTAGAAATGTAGCGTAATTACGCATTGCGTAATGCCACCAAATGTTTTTCCTAGCGCAGAAAAAGGTATGCAAAGGCTTTTTGCCTGTACTTAATCTGTGCAGAAAGACACTTTTTCATTAGGGATGTCGTTACGCCTCCATCGAAGACAATATGATCAGATGTCAGAGTTTGAGAGGAGAAGAATCATCGGGATGATGGAAACCGGATGGTCAGTTCGTTCAGTAACAGGCCACCTAGGCCGTTATGACTTTACTGTGAGGACGTGTTGGGACTAATGGACGAGAGAGATGTCGCATACACGGCGGCTAAGCTCTGGACGCTCTCGGCAGACCAATCGCCGAGAAGACCGTCACATCAACCAACACGCGCGCACAGCGCCAACTGCATCATTGTCCGCCATTTGGATAGAGGCACCACCTTCACTATGGGTTCCTGTGTCTGTCGGTACCAACGCGAGGCGCATGGCTAAAGCATATTTGGTATCGCAGCGCCCACTATGTGTACTGCCAATGACATCCACCCACCGTCGTCTTCGTTTGGAGTGGTGTCGCTCTCGGCGAGATCGGACCGTAACCGAATAGAACCAGATCGTCTTCAGCGACAAATCGAGATTCAATTTGGGCAGTGATGCCAAGCGTGTTCGTGTGTGGAAGCCCCGTGGTGAACACCTCAATCGTACCCTCGCTTTACAGCGGCACACAGCTCCCACAGATGGTGTGATGGTATGGGCGACACCCGGTCACCTCTAATATTGATCCACGGAACCATAACAATCCAGCCGTACATTCGTGACATCCTTCAGCCACATGTGTTGCCACTCATGGAAGCCTCCCAGGAGGAATTTTTCATCAGAACAATGCTAGGCCATACACAGCAAGGGTGTCAAAGAATGCATCCGCCACAATACCACCCTTCTTTGTCCTGCCGATTCTCAGATTTGTCACCGGTCGAGCATCTGGGATCACTTGGGACTGCAACTTGGACAGCCTACGAGTTTGATCGAACTAGAAGCACGCTCATAACAACTTTTGAATGAGATGACGCAGGACACCATACGGGACCTGTATGTCTCAATGGCCGCCCATATCACATTGTGTATTCACACTAGAGGTGGCCCAACGGGGTACTAGAACCATCATTCATTTGCAGTTTTTCCTGTAATAAATGATTCTTTTGCTTTAATTTTGTAAACACTTACTTATATCAACATTCCACTCACATATGTAAAATTTCGTTCGAATCGGACAACTCATTCTTGGTGCGTAAATGTTTATAGCACAATTTTTATGAGTAATTACGTAAATTTCTATTGCACTATCAAAAATAGTTATGATTTTGAGCATCTTAATGGTAAATATTGACAAGATAAAAAAAATCCCACAAAAATAAGCGTAATACAGTAATAGTTAGGATATTTTTAAGTTAGGTTAAAATCATTTAAACCATAGTAAACTAACTTTAAAAATATTACTTTTATTGAACTTTACCGAAGCATTCCTGAACTATTTTTCTACTGATTGATACCTAATATAATCTACATAATCAGCTACGCCCATAGAAATAGTGAATTGCATTTTCAATGAACTAGTAAAGATTTTTTATATTGTTTCGATCTTGCTATTTAGAGCACTTAGTTGATGTAGTATTCGACCAAAATTCAAGGTATGTGTTTTATTCTTCATACAAGTATATACAGTAGTATTAAAATGATTTCACCATCTTAATCCCTGCGTACATAAGTTCCATCATTTTCAACTGTCAATTCACTGAAATCTGATTTAAAACATTCATGCTAGTTTTATGTTTTTGTTTATATCAATATACTTTCGCATGCGGAAAACCATCTTGGTTGCTGACTTAGCTGAGTATGAATGGTGAACTGCCTGTTTAAAATCTATCTTCGATAGATTCACAGTATTGATTGATTGATTCTGCGACAGCCCTGCAACTTTATGCAATTTAGCTAACCCAGACCTTGGTACCCTATTTTTCCCACTTGTGAGTTAGTTTACTATGGTTTGACACGTTTCAAATATCTTGAAATTTAATTACAATTAGTTGATATGGGGAAAGTTTGCAGAGGATATATTAAAAGGTGGTAAAAATTAATCTGTTAGAAAAATGATTCTTTCAGCAACACATTCATTAATCGCCTTTTTGAATTAATAAATATCCCATAAGAATGCCTCTCTTCCCACCATTAAACATTACTACCTGAGTGTTGAATCTGGAACCCAACGTACTTCAAATACCTTCGTTTAATTGCATTAATAATCACCATAATCGATTCGCCGGGGCGTGTTTGAATATAAGAGCTTAGAAAATTATTTAAGAATAAAGGAGTTTAATTACGAAGCTCAATGATACGATGTGATTCTAATATGCTATGAAGACGTTTTTTGATACTTTATCTAAATTCCGGCATTTCATTTTTAAGCCTGAACTCTTTTCAGAAATTCCTTCAATAACACTCTTAACATTAATATCCCCAGGTTTAAACAGTCGAACCTCGTTAACGCGTAATCGACGAGGACGCAGAAATTTCTTTATGGTAACCGTCAAAAATGTGTTGCCAATTAGGCTAAAATTAAGAAACAATGCAAATAAACTATAAAATATTTCTGACTTTAAAAAATAGAAACTATTAAGCACTTTTAAATTCAGTGAAGTAGTTAAACAAGTTTTATTCATGATAAAAAATAATAATACATATATTTACATGTGAATCATTTTTTCTTAAAAGTTTGTTATTGACTTTTGCTTCATTTTTTAGATAACAGATTTTTATAAACGTTTCCATCTCTTGTAAATTATCCAAAGCCAACGATGCGTTCTCGTGTTCCATAAGGAAACTCTGAATAGTTTGCAATGCCTCATCGTTTAAGAACACTAAACTCTGGTTCTTTGTCGGTATCTTCATCTTCCTTAGATGTATTAATGTTTACATCTTCATAAGCTTACATCTTCATCTACTCTGCAAACAAATCACCTGAAACAATTCCTTATTTTTCAGCCTCTTTAATCAAATCGGTTAGCATTTCAGATTCTATTTTATTTGTTTCTTGGATATACTTTAAATCTGTAAACCTCCCATGACTGAAGCAATTTCTGGTAGTCTTAGGAGTGACACTGCTTAGACACTTTTGAGGTAGCACATCGCTTCAATAGATGCACAAAATCTTGTGTTATTCTCAAAGCATCTATTCGTTTTACGAACCATTTACTTTCTATAGTGCATATTCAAACATTGAATAAGTCTTTGATCACACGGATAAAACTTTTCAGTAGTATTCAGCGGAAGAAACACACACTTAATTGCTTTTCATCCTTGAGCACCGACGAGTGAGGTGCAATTGCGCATTATCAGCCATATCTTTCTTTTCCCCTTGAGAGTTTCAAGTCTAGGTCTAACAGCTATTTGGTGAAGATGGCTTTGTCCATCCAGGCTTTCTTACACAAAGTGTAACGAACAGGCCTTTACACCTTTAAAGCAGCGCGGTTTGATAACAGACAATGGTAATTTTTTACACTTCCATCCATACTGCACGCAACCATAATGGGGAACAACTCTTTACTGCATTTTCCTCCGGAACATTTTCGTCTTTCATGGTAAATGTGAGCGAGCGATGTGTTTTGAAAAATAGTCTAGTTTCATTGCCATTAAAAATATCACGACGTACATAACCTTTATTGAGGGCATTTTTCACAGCAAAGCGAATCCACAGTATTCTAATTCATAGCAGATTATTTTCCGCAGATCGTTTTGCAAACGATCGCATGGCACTCATTAAACATTGAGAGCCAACCCTCCCCACCACCAAAAACTTCTGTCTTCTCTTTCAAAACCACAGTTTAAATGAAGGCCTTGTTCCTTGCCTCTGTTATCCATCATAAGAGCACAACTTCAATGACTTCATTCTTTCCCGTTCACATCTGCTTTCTTGCTATCGCGAAATAACTGACATAATAAACCGCTTGGATCTTTTCATGATTCTTTGAAATCACTGAGAGATAATGCTGTTAGGGATTCCATATTTTGCAACAATCTATGTCGTTTTCAATGCTCTATCACTAACTTTGCTTAAAATTTTGCTGCTTTTGACTAATCTTGACACGATTCTAAGAGAAACTGCGACTGAGTTTTGGTAATTTATATGTGGTCAAATTTGTTAATGGAATATTCCAAAAAAAAACGCATTGCTTTTTGCAAACTCCCATTGTGAGGGGTCCGTTGCTTACTGGTCAATGTGAAAACAACTTCCACACAATAAAGAAACAAAAGGTACTACCTCCGATAACAAAGAGGAGGGTGGAATGTGGTCCTCGAGTTAAGAACTTTAGTGACTTCACCTATCATGAACTTTGAGTCTCAAATAATAAAACTGAAAAGACCAAATGTCTCTTTATCCTCATTAGATGCCTTTGTAGAGGATTTTTACTTAATCTGTCAAAAGTAACTTAACTCAAACATAGAGTACTTAATATTCAACCTTTTGGTCCAAGGGCAATGAAATTTGGATCTCAAATCTTAAAATTTCTTCATGTAAAAATGTTTGTGCGTATTTTTAACTTATAGCTAATTTGTTTCGTCTCAATCGAGATTTCGCGTAATACATTTCGTATTAAACGAATATATTAACACTACTTTTCAGCGGAACACACTTTCATGTCTCGTGTCAAGTGAAATTTTGCAATTTTGTTATAAGCGAATTCGCGTATATATATATATATATATATATATATATATATATATATATATATATATATATATATATATATATATATATATATATATATATATATATATATATATATGCATGGTAATACAATTTTCTTAATGTATCCTTTTTTCATTTTTTGATGCCTGTAGTCTGAGTTTAAGCATTTATAGTAATGTACTATTGCTTAATCTGAAACAGGCATTTGTTTGGGTTAATTAGAATTAAATACTCAGACCTGAAGATGAATTTAATTCTGATTAATCATCGAATTTGGGAAGGTTCTGTTCTTTTCTCTTATCGGCATTATGGCCGTGAATTTGCTTCTATGGTGATGTTAATATTACTTGAATTGTATTTTTATTTTTTTTATTTTTACATAATTCTTATAATTACATTTCAAATATATATATATATATATATATGTATACATATATATATATATCCTCAATAATAATTTTCTTCCTACTTCTAATAAAATTGAATATAAACACCTTGCTAAACACGGTTTTGAAAATATCACAATACATATATTGGATATAATACCAAATACTGCAGATAGGATTGATTTTGAAACTATTATATAAAATCAAATTGTACTCTTTTTACATGTGGATTAAATCAACTATATCTTAATGGCAATATTGTAAAAAATAATTTTGTAGATAATAAATTCTCTATTTTTAATCACCTTTTTCTGAAACCTCCTTTAAATAATATTAAATCAGTTAAATTTAAAAGATTTAAATCGGGCAATGGCAATTCCTCAATCATTAATCATAAGGCTGAGATAATTTGTTTTCATAATAAATTTAATAGCACTTTTCAGTGGAAATTAATTAAATCCTGGGTTTTTGAGGTAAAGAAAAAACATATAAATAGAATTTACGCAATTTTCTTAAAATTAAATCTTGCTAATGAACACTTTAATCATATTTTCTTTGATTTGCTTATTACAAGATCACAATATTTAAATTTAAAGCTTAATCAATATCATCTTAATAATATGTCAACTAATTCATAGTGTGTAATTTCTTTCAAGCATCCCATTTATAATTCTATAAATTTTGGTCATATTTTTAACAGGTTCAAGCATTTAATGCCTATTGGAGATTTGAGTGTATCAAAGACTTTTAAATATAACAGGCCTATTGGTAGATCAATATTTAATTATAATGAAATTTCACAATCTCTCTCTTTAGATCAGTATTCAAAGTCAATTTTAGGGGGAAAAAAATGGAATTGTACAGTAAAAGATTATGCTAAATTTCTCAATCCAGACCTGGGGCATATAGTTACATGAGACTTAGGTATTGTTAAAGACATTTCGTTAAAAACCATTATGTCTTATGACCCAAAATTCAGGTTACCCTCTTATCATAATTCTATAAAGTTTTAAAATCTATTAATCTTCATCTTGATAAATATATATACATAAATTAGCTTCAAAATATGCTATGCCTTTAGAGGCATTTAATATGTGGAAAGTTACTTTATTAGAATCTATTAAAAATGCTATTAGTAGTATTAAATTATCTAGATCCATATATAAAATTTTGATAATATTAAACCCTCAATTATTGGTTTACAAACATCTTTTGTTATCACCTATGTTGATAAAGCCTCTAATAATTATGCTATTATCTGTAAAAAATTTTATATACAATTTCTGTTAGACTATTTAAAAAATAATAGTCTTTTTAAACTTGGTTTACATTCTATTAATAGTAGTAAACTGAAAATTATCAATATGTATAGTGATTTAAATATTAAATATAAATTTCTTAAATTTCCATATATTATACTTATTCCAAAATTTCATAAAAATCCCAATAAATTTAAAACAGTAACTAGTGGGCATAATACTTACTCTACTACTGCGAGTAAATTACTTCTAAATTCTTTAAATCAAATAAATGATAGTTTACGTCAGTCTAGCAATAATTACCTTATTCTAAATAATAGTAAAGAATTAAAGAATAGATTAAAATCCCTTCAAAAAATAATAGGATTTCAAACTTTTGATTTTAAAGACCTTTTCAATGATATCAAGATCTCAGACCTGTATGATTTTAATCTATTCTGTAATTTTAACTGTATACACTGCTTATATTATTAATCAGTCAATTCATACCAGTTTTGTAAATTTTCCTAAAATTCTTTTCACTTTGTTATTTTCAATAATTATATTTTTCAAGGAAATAAATTATACCTACTTATACCTACAAGTCTCAGGAGTTCCACAGGGTGGCTGCAGTAGCAGTATGTTAGCTAATTTATATCTTTATCATTATGAACAGTATTTTACTTCTATAGATTATACATTATACAGATATGTTGATGATCTGATTTGCATAGTATATACTGAAAATTGTGTCATTAATATAGATTTCTATCCTGATAATTTGGAATTAATTCCTAATGAAGCTACTATTAGTAAAAATATTATTTTTTTAGATTTAAATATTTTATTGAACCTTCTAATAGAATTATTACTAATTTATATGATGAAAAAGCCTCTTTTAGTTTTAACATTAATAAAATTTTACCATTTAATTCCTGCAACTCTTTTCTATTGTTTAGAAATATTATTCTTAATCAGCTTTTTAGAATATATAGATTATCTGATAAAAAATTTCATGCTTTACATATTGATAATTTAAAAATTACCAGCAATTTATATAAATATCCCACTTATTTTGTAAATGGTATAGTTAAAAAATTTAGATTAGCTGAATTTTCATGAATTCTTTTACGGTGTTTTATGTATTAGCCTGACATCACTCCTCTCTTTTTATATTTAATTTTACATCCACTTACTCTTTAGTCTTTCTATTATTGCCCCTCTTGATTATATATTATCTCTTGTACATATCTTTTCGCATTACTGTTATTTATTTCTTATGAATGGCAACAGTAGTTCATATCTTATATCTTATTTCTTAGTGAATGGCAACATTAGTCACTTCTTTCTGTGTTCCCGTGACCTCTAGGTTAGTGAATTTTTTCAATCAGATTCCCTATATCCAATTTTTCATTTATTATTTCTTCTTATGTATGTAGTCCAAGTAGAAGTAGTTTATAGGTATAATCTCTCTATTTCTTCAGAAACATACATTTTTGTATTTGCTTCTACAAGACACTTGGACATGATTACGAGTTTTGTAGAAGTGAACATATCCTGATTTAAGCCTACAGCCTTGTCCACGTGTATAGCGTTTGTGCTTGGATTTCGTCTGTTTTTCTTTTATCGATTCCATACCTTTGTTTTTGATACTTTTCTTTGACTTGTTGATTCGAAATTTATTTTTTTCCATTTGCTTGAAAATTAGTTGATATATACTTTTATTTTGTAAGCCTGTTAGATAGTTAGGTTTTTCGAGTTACAGCTTCTCACTTTTCATTCATTGGACTTTCAAATCTATTATATATTTATATATATATATATATATATATATATATATATATATATATATATATATATATATATATAAATTCCCAAAAAGGACAAGTAACAATGTACTCGTAAATTTCTAGAAGAGTGACAGGAGTAACGGGGGGGGGGGAGTTGCGACCCCAACACTCCGGTTAAAGCTTTTTTCAATTTTTCAGGTTTTATATTATATATATATATATATATATATATATGTATATACTATACGCATATATATATTCTTAACATGATATCCGGTTTTCAAATGCTTACCTTATATATGGAACAGAGAACGACGGGTATTTAATACCTGTTTATAACCTGTTTTATTTATAAAGGAATTATTTTCAAGCCTAACTTCAATTTTATATTATTTTTATTTTTATATTTATATGTACTCTTCATACACCTTTCAATACAGCATAAGTCATAGGTAATTAAAATATACAAGTAATTAAAATTTTACAATATATATACATACATATATATATATATATATGTGTGTGTGTGTGTGTGTGTGTGTGTGTGGGTGTGTGTGTGTGTGTGCGTGTGTTGCACAAATAAGCTGTTACACTGCCTCTTCACCACATGAAAGAGGATATAAAAATCTTTAAATTTAATAATCCTCAATAAATACGGCGGAGAGTTAGCATGAGAGGTATTGAATGACGCGATCAATGGTTTTGACAGCAAAATACTTCCTTCAATAAAGCAGTGACTGATCGCCGCCTTTAATGAAATTGCCAAAAGTATGCCCCTTTGCCATTAAACTTGCCGCCCGAGTATTGAATACGAATGCAGCGTTCTTTAGAGACATCCTCCTAATGACATAGATATGTAGCGTAATTGTAACATCGTTTTCTATTACAGGAGCTGATACAATTATTTAAGAATAAATGGCTATAATTGCATGCAATAATGACGCTATGTAAAGCAATTTTAAAATATGTTTGTTACGTAAAGCCATTACATGCCCTTTAATCTTTTGTAGCAAACTCCTTTTATTAGATTTCTAAATACACTCTGCGTAGAATATGTTAAGGTACCTGCATATAAATGTTCATTTAAAATTAATATAATGCATAATTTAATAAATACTAATGAGGCCCACGAGATTTCTGATTGTAAGTAATTAAAAAACCACTTTATTTATGGTATATACTATAATAGAAGACCACACCAAATCTATGTCTGCATAGCCACAACATATCCATTGTTGTTAATAAATTAAAAATATGTCCAATATCCAGCTACATTTTCATTATCTGATGTCATACATAATATAGAGCTCCAGAATTATCCATTGTTGTAAATAAGCTAAAAATGAATCCAATATTCATCTTCATTTTCAGTATCTGAATTTAATTTCTACGCTACGTAAAACTCCAGGATACTGATCTTTATATGTAGATACCCTTAATAACTCATCTCAAAAGAAACATTCACCAAGTTCCTGCTTCACTTGGTTCCACAACCAAACCAGCACGACTTAGCCTTGGGTTTAGAGTATCAAAGGTTAGAGTATCAAAGTGGAAGAGAAGCAAGCCCCAACACGAACGGGGATCTACGGGGGAGTCCCTTTTGTTCAAAGAGTATAATGAAAGGGGGGTTAACTACGAGAAAATGGAAAAAAGTCAAACAAAAATTTCAAGTAAAAAGCAATTTAAGGTTTAACCAAGTCAAAAAAACAGTAATCAACGAGTTACGTTAAATATCATCAGAAATCTATTAAGCGATTATAATACATTTTTACTTTGTCATACAATTGAATATAGTGTAGAAAAAGTATTGTTTTCACGAAATTTTCGATTTCAAAATGCTAATTCTAATATAGGATTTAGGATCTATTGAACACGTTTTGACTATTTATGTCGGTCTGTCTGTCTGTGGCCGATTTTTTGTGTACACGATTGCTCCCACAATTATTAATGAATTTTAAAGCAATTTTATGTCCGTTATCGAAGTGTCTAGATCTAGATATATATATTTTTAAATTCGAACGAATTTTTTTTTAACATGGCAGCATAAGACAAAATGTGGGATAACCATGATAAAAAAGGTTATTTATGGCTCAATCACTTGATAGTTTCAATCATTGTTGTGAAAAATAGCAGAGATACAATGTTTGTGTTTGGGACGCCATTAACCCTCCTCGAGAGAGCAAATTATCCCCGGGGGTGTACATTTACAAGTATTGTATCAAGAGAAATGTTTTTCCTTTAAAGTGAAGGGTAAAACGTTACAATTGTAATCATTTGGTTTCAAATATTTCTTATAAAATTTAAAAAATAAAACAATATACTTAAAAATGGATTATGGTATGAGAAAGTCGAGATGAGCCACTCTCCGATTAATTTAATTATGTCTGTTGTATCTTAACTACACAATTTCATCCATTACAGATACACACAGACACAAATATCCCTTTCTTAAAAAATTAACTCTTAGACCGGATGGTTTTTCATGTGTCTAAGGTGTTCCTTCCCCCAAAAACTTAATTATGTTTGAAATTGCAATATGTTATCATTCAAATCTTCAATTAGATTGCTTAATTTAGAAAATTTCTATTGGAAGAATTAATTAGATTGGTCCAAAAATCGTTGTTTCTATTAAAATTAATTAAATATTATAAGTCAAACAAAATCAGAAAGTTCTATAATTTTCAAACTACTAATTCTGGCATATTAAATATAAATAGGATGCAATAAACATTATATTCAAAAGAATGAAAAATAAGCAGGATATCATCCATAAATATTAAATATGCCAAATATATTTAAATTCCTTGAGATGTAAGATTTATCTTATTATGATGAATAATACATTTGAAAATATTTCATTTAATTTAAATGTAATAGAAATTCCATGTAAAATGTCATTCGGTTAAATCTTTAGATAAACATTGACTTTCGTAAAATAAAACATACTACTTTTCGCCAATTATATATAAATTACATTCTCATATTTGTTTTCTAAATTATAAATATTATACTTTTCGGTGAAGAACATAAAAATTTTAATATAAATATTTAGACAGCTTTTACGATGGAATATGCATATATTTGACAAGTATGGGCATATATTTGAATACATAGATAATTAAAATTAAGATTTGTCAATTAAGATGAATATTGTAAATCCTTGGGAAACAACTAAAAGTTAAGCAGCTCTTAGGGCTAAACATCAATTGCATTTCTGTGGTTATGCTATGCGTGAGTTTGACACCTTTTAAACCTGATGTTATTGACGTTTTTGTGGTTATGTATAAGTTACACTTCTTTAACTTAACATTATTCACTTTTCTATGATTATGTATAACTTATACACATTTTAAACTTCACATTAATATCTTCTTTGGGGTTATATATATAAGTCACATATTAATCCTAGCATTATTTTAGTTTATATGCTTATGAATAAGTTACACACATCTTAAACCGAACGTTACTCTCATTTATGTGGTTTTGGTAAGTTGCCTTTAACATAAAGTTATTCATGTTTCTGTGCTTGTGTATATTTAACCTTATATTATTCACGTTTCTGCAGTAATATATAAGTTACACAGATCTTAATTCTAACGCAGTTTTCATTTCTGATGTTATGAATAAGTTACACACATCTTAATTCTAACACAGTTTTCATTTCTGATGTTATGAATAAGTTACACACTCCTTAAACATAACTTTATTCATGTTTCTGTGGCAATGTATAAGTTGCAGCATTTTAACATTAATACTTTTCACATTTTTGTGGTTACGTATGAATTACGCACTTCTTAGAACTAACAATGTTCACGCTTATGTGCTTATTTGTAAATTTCACACATCTTGATACTAACTTTAGTCACATTACTATGATTATATGGTCTTCATGGAAGATTATGCGATAGTCTAACAGAAGTACAAATATCTGCCTAGATGTATTTGGGAAAATATATATATATATATATATATATATATATAGACAAAATAAACTAAAAATACTCCAGAGCTTTGCAGAGTGATGAAGAATGTTAGGTGAAGCAAATTATTTATCAAAAAATCTGATGTGGGCAACACATGACTTTCCTTATATAATGTAATGAATTTACTACTTTTACAGTAAAAAAATAGGTTTTTCTTATAGTAGATACTAATATTCTTTCCAAGATATTGAATTTTCGACAATTAGTCGTCATGTTCATTGATTTAGCGAGATTTTCGCTAATTTGGCAACATTTCAAAAAGTCGCCAAGTTGGCGACATTCCGCCAAATTCGTCGTCAAAATCTCGTCAAGCGTTATGGATGAAGAAATAAGTTATTCTTACAGCAGACAAATGACTATTAGCATTCAAATCCAAAAGTATTACTCAAAGTATCTTTTTCCATGAATGGAACGAGCTAGATCCACGAGAATGATGTCACCCAATTTATCGTATAGTATTACATATGAAAAATGAATATGTTTCTCAATAGGAAATTTTTTTTTTATTTTGTATGACTTTTTAATAATTTTTTTGAAAAATGTGCAATATCTCGAGAACGGTTTGTGTTAGCGTTCTAAAATTCATGTCAATCGTTTTCCAATGAAAAATTACATAAGAAATGCCTATTTGCGTAACTTTATTAGTGGTTTTGATTTTTTGACGATTTTTTCAAAATTTTATTCTAAAATTTGGGGGGGTTCTGAACATTCGATTGCGTATAAAAACAATAGGATTCCAGTGTTTACGGATTATGATTTTTGTACCAAATTTGGTTCGAATCGGTCCATTCGTTCGTCAGTTATCGTCTCCACAGACTCACTGACACACACACATGCATACTTTCACACACACACACAGACATCACTTCAAAAATGTTTGATTCGTGATCAGGGATGCTTGAAACGTGCTCTCCCGTCGAAAACTCGAATTCGAATTTTCGACCCCGTCACAATACTTTCCTTATACATTATGTATATAAGGAAAGTAAAAAGGTTTAAAAATTCCCTGCCTATTTAGGCTATGTCATCTGAGTCATGTTACTGTATGCTGTTTTGTGAAGAATACCGTTAATGATGTTGATAAGGTGATCAAAAGGATTGTTTCTTGCTTGTAAATTTAAACTTTAGAGACTTTATCATCATTTTAGCAAACAAATATTGCCCTAAAGATCTGATATACTTGTAGAAAAATATAATGGTCTCAGTTCAGTGTATATATCCTCCCACCAAAAATAATTCGTTTGATTTTCCACTGAGCCGTGAAGTATTTGCAATAGCGCCACAGCAACTTAATACTTTAAGTTATATGGAGTGAATTATTAGGATCCGTTTTGTGGCGTATAAAAATAATTATTGTTACTGGGCTTAGTTAAAAACATAATTGGCCGCTAATCGTAAATTCTTGTACATTGCCGAAGTGATAATCCACCATAGTTAATTAGGAATGTTGTCCGGTGTTGCTTTTGACAGGCAAGTTGATTAATATCATAAAATTAATTTCACTTATTAAAATACATTAAATTGCTCAAAAAAAACTTTATTAATTATTATATTTAATATTAAACTTTAGCATATCTTAGGTTCAACTCAATAATTACCTTAACAATTTAATATCTTGCGCAAAATATTATTTTCTTTCACGTAACTGATTTGGTAGTGATACAGTTTGCATTCTTCCACCGACTTATCATCCTATAACAAATTTCCACATATCAGGATATGCAAAGTTTATTTTTTGATCTTTGGGTACAGTAAGTCATCTTTAAACATCCTTCACTAAACGCACCTTTTACGAGCAAATTCAATCACATAGATATTTTTGTGCATCATAAACCACGATATTTTAACGACAGATTATTAGCACATTTTATGTGCTTATATAACAAGAACTATGTCCAATGTGTTAGGGCACATTGTTAGGTGCTTATACCACAGCACATCTATCGAGAGTTAAAGCACATTTTGCGTACTTATATTACAACAAATCTATCGAGAGTTAGAGGTTGCTCCACAACATTTTATCGATAGTCACAACATTCCTTGATGGACAGTGGTAACTTTGATTTCTCCCCTTGGCTGTTATTGGCTCTACTGTATCTGTCGGCCAATTAGCTCCAGTCATCTCAACGTAGTCTACATTGACTTTCATTGGTGACTTTGTGATGTCCACGGGCTCCCTTGCGCCTATCGTAGTATCTCACACGTTGCCATACTTCTTTTATTACCCATAAATAAATTATCTATTCTTCATTTATTACTCGTAAATAAATTGTCGCCCATTATAAAATTAGACGTCGCCTTGTCATAGAGCCATATCTGGAATATGAAACTACCTTTCGTATAATTTTATCTCCACACTTTTAACACAGAAATTTCCTTACAGCTCTGCGATTCATGATGATGAATTCAATTCATCAAAATTTATGTCGAATTGGATAAAATCCTGTACATAAAACCAAAAATATTGAGCAAGTCGTTTAGATTAGAAGTTCCCTTTCGATTTAAAATCTGAAGAATGCATAGTCTACATCAACGATATCCATAATTATATAGAATATGTAATGTCGTTGTTGTTACTCGCTCGCTTGTCTAAAACTAGATCAGAGCAAATCCATGAAAAATTCATAGTAAAAAGAGAGGAATTGTAGCTTCTGTTGATCCCAGGTAATCCTTGTTTGAAGTCGGGCATTTGCTATTACCACCTAATTCAGAGCGGAACAGAGTAAGGGGGCAGATACAGGGAATATATCAACTGTATCCAGACCCATCATCTCTCGTATGATCTTTCGGATCTGCATATTTATTGTGCCCATACTTTGTATGGATGCAGAAATAATTTTAGCGGTGTCGGGAATCAAATTCTGGATCACAGCGTACTATCCATTCACCATAATCACGGGACTATCGCGGACCACTGACTGCAATCTTTAATTAATCGATATATTTAGAGCTTTCTCCAGGGAAAGAAATATAATCATCTTCTCAGTTTTATGAATAGAAACTCGAGTGTCCACACTGATTTTAATGCTAGCATTTCCCTCTCGATTATAAATTCTTTACTATTTATATTTTATGTAATAAATGATTTTCAATTTTATTTTTAATCTTATTGAATGAATATCATGAACTTATTAATGAACTGATATTATCCATTCATTTTATGATACCTTTAATAAAATAATGCAAAACGCGAAATATAATTTTCTGAGCATTATCAGAAAGTAGGCTATAAAATATTCATCAGCCTAATGAAATACGTTACATCTATGCGAAGAATGCGAAAATAAAAATTCCCGTTTCCTAAAACATTTTTGTAACAATACACATTTTTCACATTTTGGGGGAAAAGAGATATCACAAATTACCTTCATACCTACGAAGATGTTCTAGTGAAATATTAAAAAATTCCGAGTGCCTTTAGAAGTGTGCAAATTTATCATGACTACAAAAGACGTATCATTACCATATGCTGCTATCCTTTTAAGACGGGATTCTGTTCTGCAGCTCATTCGCGGGTATTTTTCTTTTCATCGACAGATGAGTGAAAGGGTTGGAAAGGCCCTTTTTATTCTGAATAATTCATATAAGAATTGTTTTTCAGATTCCAAGAATAAAACTATATAAGTTATATAATATTTTCTACTCCTAATTACTTTCCCTATATACACAGTATTATAATATATAGGGAAAGTATTTTAACGTGGTCGAAAATCCGAATTCTATTCTATTTTCTGACGGAAGTGAACGTATCAAATATCTCGAAACTCTATTCGAGAGATTATGAAGTGATGCTTGTCTATGTATGTGTGTGTGTGTGTGTGTGTGTGTGTGCCCATAAATCTCACAAACGAATGGCGCGCGTTTCAAACGAAATTTAGTACAAATATTACTGTGAATACTGGGAGGCTATTGATTTTAAACGCGATTCAATAATCTGCAGACCATCTACAATAATCTACAGATTTGCATAAAACATTAAAAAATCAGAACCTTTAAGAATTTTAAGTAAGTAACTATTTCGTATGCAATTTTTCATTAGAAACGATTAGCATAAACTTTTATAAACATTTCTACAGATATTGTATGTTTTTCTGATAAATTTATCAAAAACATTGCTTACAATTAAACTAAGTACTTGAAAAATATGTTCACTTTTGATGCAATAGTATGTGACAAATTTGTTATTGCGTCATTTGTTTTATTACTAATGAACGGATTTAAAAATTACTTACCGATCTGGAAACAAAACTGTTCAGAAAATCTAAATATTAAAAATTTAAAATATATTTCAGAAACATTCGATGTTCACCCACTTTAATGTGATGTTTTGTAGTCAGTCATCTTACTGACAGATCCTCCGTGAATAGTAGTGTTAATGATAATAATGGGCAAGTGTTAATAGTGTTAAAGATAATAATGGGCAAGTGTCAATAGTGTTAAAGATAATAATGGGCAAAATGAAACATTTCTTTTACATAAATACATAGATATGTATACATAAATATGCATGCATAAAAACTCTAAATGTTCTTCAAATGAGTAATGCATTGTAAATAGTCTTGTCATACTTCATAATGTAATAATTCATCATTTGATGGATTATAGGTTCTATTTCGAACCCCACCGAACTAATAGTATCTTCCTATTGATAGAGTGACTTTGAATTGGAACACCTATATAAACGTAATATATATAAAACAAAAATAAAATAAAATGTACTTGAAAAATTCTCCTGAAAATTGGTTATAAAATATTTATTTTTCTATTGATATACATTACATTCTTACAAAGAATCCGACAATAAAAATTCCTGCTTCCTTAAGTATTTAAGCAACAATAGATGCTTCTTAAGGAAATTGAATAGCCCAAATTACCTTGATACCTAGAAAAATGTTCCAGAAATATTAGAAAACTCTGAATGCCTTTAGAAGCGTGCAACTTTATCAAGAGTATAAAAGGAGCTTCATAACCATATGCTGCTACCCTTTATAGGAGAAGATACAACACTGCAGCCCATTCGCAGAATTTTTCATCGAATGTGTGAAAAAGTGGGAAGAACTCATTTTCTTCTGGAATAATAGAAGTAAGAATTTTTATTTTCTGGTAGTTAGGATAAAGTAAAATCAGTTTTAGAGTAATTGAACTATATCACTAACATAGAAATACCAAATATAATAATAAATTATATATAATTATATGGAGGAATATAATTATATGGAGTACTAAGAGAGCAGAATTAAGTAGAAATATTAGTAGTATAGAGAAGCAATGACTGCGGCCAATATAATTGAAAACAATTAGAGAATACAATAAATAAACCTTATAATATGAAGGATTAGATCAATTTTATATATATGGTGTGTATATAAAGATGTCAATTTAAATCGGATTAAAATACTTTTAAAAATTCACTCATTTATTTATAATAAACTGAACTATACCACTACCATGGAAGTACCAAATATAATAATAAATTATATATAATTATATAGACTAAGAGAGCAGAATTAAATAGAAATATTAGAAGTATAGAGAAGCAATCGGTGCAGCTAATATAATTGAAAAACAATTAGAGAATACTAAAAATAAACCTTGCAATATGCGCAAGAAGAAATAGATCAATTTTATATACAAGGTAGGATAAAAAAGTTCGGAGACTGTGCTGATATCTCTAAACCTGATTGGAGGAGAGGGGAACTAGTTTACCGTGTCGTACCGGCACATGTGACGCAAGACATGAAAAAGAAGAATCAGGGCCGCAGTGCAGGGTTTTTCCAGACAATGCGTGTCAGTGAACTGTAGTCGTTCGCGTTCGTCGAAAACGGAAATGCCCTTTGAAAGACAACGTGCGAATATCAAATTCTGCCAGCGTTTGGGGAAATCGCCGACAGAAACATTGCACCTGCTGCAGCAGGTGCAATGTTTCGCACGTTGTTCTTCAAACGGCATTTCCGTTTTCAATGAACGCAAACGACTACACTTCAGTGACACGCATTGTCTCGAAAAACACCTGCTTCTTCATTTTCACATCTCGCGTCATATGTGCCTCTACACCACGGTAAAATAGTTCCCCTCTCCTCCAATCAGGGTTGGAGATATCAGCGCAATCTCCAAACTTTTTAATCTTACCTTGTATATGGTGTGTATATAAAGATGTTCCTTTAGATCGGGTTAAAATACATTTAAAAATTCACTCATTTATTTATAATAAACTAAAACGAACTAATCGCTGTTCCCCGGGTTCTAAATAAGCACTTACTACATATAAATAATTAAATAAGCACTCGCTGCTTAACTAATATATTTAAACATAATTTAGAATGGAGATCCGAAAATTTAATTAATCCAATCGCTGTGCAACCTGCCTATCGCTGTGCAGGCGATTCCGCGGAATTATTGTTTTGGGAGAAAACTCCCCCCTCTCAGTCCGTCCTAAATATCCACTCACCTACGACAAAATGAGTGATTACTTACCCCGTACGTTTCGATATCTGATTCGAGGCTACAAAACCTGAGAGATTCGTATAAAAAATGAAAGACATGCTTTGGATAAAAAAAAAAAAAATTAATCAACGGATGGGTTTATGAAGTGTAGTCTGAGATATTTTACGCAGGTGATGAAAAAAATTGAACGATGGGTGGCAAGTCGATTTCTGTATATCGTCATATAAAATTCGGAAAGGTTTAAAACTCAAAAAAATATATATTTTTTTTAATTCACGAATAATCGTCTAATAATCACTATTCACAGTTTTGTTTGAAGGACAATTTTTCGGTCTTTCTGATGTTGGCAAGATGAAAACTCTGTGATAATATTTTAGGTCACTAAGGAATCCATTGTGTGTGGATATCGCCCCATATCGTTGGAAATCGGACAAAAATATAAAATAACTAATAAACTAATTCGAAATTTAAAAAAATAATGCCAAAGTCTACTGTACCAAAATTCCATGGTCGTCCAAAATTCTCACTGCAGACTGCACACACACACGCAAACACAGACATCTGTCTTTATTAAGTAAGATATATTCAAATTTTTATATCTTACTAAAAACGGATCTTACAGTATCTCAAGAACAGAGTATGTCAACATTCTGTAAATGTTATCATACGCTTTTTAATGCAAAAATTGCTTATAAAATAGCTATTTCCGTCACATGTTTTTCAAAATTATTGGTGTGTAGGTTGTTTATATATTAATTTCTCGTTTGTCCTCTGACGAACATTGATTAAAATTATAGAAAACAAAATAATTCTATTTGCTTAAATAATGTTTTTGAAAATGATAACCATGTTCTCATCCGCACAGTTTGATGCAGACATTGAAAAATATTATTCTTATCTTGAGAGAGAAAAAATAATATTATATAAATATGATAAAATAAAAGTCTGTTATTCAACGATAATTTTAATCCCACACTTTCAACCAGTATTTCAGTGTAATGCACTAATTAATTACTTCAATACTTATGTTAGGAAATCTAAGTGGTTTATAAAATCAATTTTAAGTATACTGCTTTTTTTATCACCTTCTATTAAAATTAAAGTTAAAAAAGTACCCTCTGTCCAAAGTTAAAATAAATACTCTATGTGATTGTAAGATATCGAAATTTTATTAACACGTTTACTTACAAGTCAAAATTGAAAACACCGTTATAAATACCACTATTATTTCTTAGCCTCAAATTACTTTTAAAACTACTTAAAATGAAAATTATGTAATTTCAGACAGAAAATATACAGGGAAGTCTATAATTTGCACTTTCAAAAACATTTCCGGAAATTTTGATCAGAAGGATTTATCTCTGTTTCTTCTTGAAGTAAACTCATTTCAGAATGGAAAACAAATTTCAATTCTCTTAAATAAACCTACAATTGGACCTTAAGACTATTTGTACTTTCAAATAAATTGAGACACTGGCAAACATAATATATTTCTTATATAAATCTAACTACCGAAGTTTTATTCTTAGAAAGACCAAGGGAATGTAAAAGAAGCAATACAACAAGAATTTTTCATAACATCGAATTGCATTGTCAAATCCTTACTTTCTGGAGTTTTATTAAAAAGTTTTATTAAATTATCTCTCCTTGATATTTGTAACACGTCGATATCCATTAATAGATTTCTAACATCTTAATAGACTTCTAGCTTTCTAACATCTTATTGCTAGATTATTTCATTCAGACGACAGACAATACATCTTGAGTAGAGGTAGAAATTGAATTATCATACATATTATTAAAAGTTTTATTTTCCATACACTGTATATTTAATTTAATAAAAATGTATTATGATTAAAATCTGGAATCTTTAAAATCTGGATTTTAAAAGACAAACACATGTAGAACACATTTAAACGTTAATCAACTATTTCTTGAATAATGTTTGTTTGAGTGTCTTTGAGTCTAGGGACATAATATATCGAAGAAATTTGCATTGCGAATGAAATTTGGCATTTTTATTTCAAGTCGCAAACATCAATTTTCTAACATTTTTAGTCTGAATATCATTCATTCAAATTTTATAAGGCAAACAGCATCGTTTTCATCCACACTTGAACTTTGATAATTTTGTAAAATATTAAATCAGCAGTTTCTAACTTCTCCGTAACCTTAAAAAATGTAATCCATTAACACCCTTGAATTTAAATATTAGATCTTGAACTTTGAAATTTGATAATTTTGTAAGTTTGATAATTTGATCCTGCAATAAAGTTTTTACTTTTTTTTATTTGCGACGCTTCAAATTCTTTGATTAACCTAATTTTCATTGCCTCATAAGGAGCATCTGTTGGAGGCTGGTACACTAAATCTGAAGCATGCGACAAAGTTTGCGGATCGAAGGATGAACACACAAAATTTGAATCATTAGTGGCGATCTTAATACCCGAATCTCGAAAATTTGCTTCCATTTGAGCAAAATACAATTTCACATTATTAGGCCAAAACACTGGCACTTTAATCAACACCCTGCTACACTCTAGCATATTATCATTCTCTGTCATATTTACACTAGCCCCAAAGTATACTATCCCACAAAACAATACTCTATAGCAAAATTCAAAAACACTTAATACTCAAATAGCTTCAACTTCAAATAGCTAAAAATACACACAGCTCAAAATTCAAATAGCTAAAAATATACGTAGCTTAAAATTCAAATAGCTAAAAATACATATAGCTCAAAATTCACATACGATTTTCCGAATCACTAACTGAATTCTCAGAAGATCACTGTGAGCAGGGGATAGCAAGAAAAACGTGTCTCACCGACTTGTAGGTTTCTTCATACTTCGCTGAGCCTCTACATGAGTCTTCATGTGTTCAAACGGGTCACCACATGTGGATGGGTGGCAGCATTTGTAGTGTGATTACAATATGGGTCTTGTTAGTGTTGATGCTACTGGAGGTCTATAACCTCTTATAGATGTGATACCAACTTATTCTCCACAAACTCCACTGCCGAGGTCCAAAGTATCCCTGGTAAGTAATTTAATCAGAAGGATTTAGGCTCATGAAACACACCACACAATTCAGGACCTATATTTTATTTTAACAATGGTAAACATTAAAAACAGAAGAAATCATAAGAACTACATGCCAACTCGGCATACAAACATGATAAGTCACATCGCTATGCGAAACCGACATTCTGCAGACCTGTTGACTCAAGAATATTTAGCAGAATTTGGAATGGAATGTGGAAGACAGCTGGCAGATCAGCCTTTTTATATCCGGATAGGCGCATGCGCAGAACTCTGTTGCGAGCGCCGCCACAATTCCAATGCCATTTTTCACACCAGCTTTCCTAGTCTTCGTATTCGAGAACGAAGAGGGGGGGGGGGTGCTTTACCATTCTGTGTAGAAATATTTATAATTAGAATTTTTTCAATGGCTGATATTATCCTCTAGCTATTTTTACTTTGAATGCTCTTATTCTGTTAGAATTTCTCTTTGCCCTATCGGAGTTTGTTCTTTTGATCTGTTCTTTTGATTTGATAAAAGTGACTTAAAATGCCTTCGAAACAATTGCAGTTACCTAATTGACCTATACCTGTTTTCACAGAGGAGGTATTAGAAAGTTAAATACTCACAAGCAGCTGTTTTATTGTGTTTATTGGGATAATAAGTATTTAACAGACCAGGGAAATGGTCTCTGAATGATTCAAATTCCATGTTTTAAAATTAAAATATATATTAAAAGTATAATTATACATTTTTTTTCCGAAGTAGTCATTATAGAAGACTATACGCAATTTATTCTTACATGGTATCATTTATATCGCACTCTAAACATTTAATGGATATTTACCCGAAACAAAAGTTGGTAAATGTTTGTCATTTTTATTTAGGAAATATATATCTTTTCGAGACAAGAAAACTCTGAACGAAAGATTTTGTAGGCTTACAGACATAAACATTTTACCCGTAAGAGACTTTTTTCAAACTACAAGGCAAAGCAATAGGCAAACTGTGTACTCTCTAGCATTTAAATCTATAGGAGTCGGCTTTGATGTTTAGTAATGTGAAGTTTGTTTTTAGTGATTTGTTTATAGTGATTTCAAATCTACTTTAAGATATTCATCCCAATCAAAGTAGATCAAGTATGCATAAGTCTACAATGGAGCATCGAAATGATCTGATTCAATCCAATCCGAGAACTGCAATCATATAGAGAACAGGTAAAAGTTAAAAGAGTCTAACCAAGTTTATTACGCGTGCTGTAGTCATGAACCACAGAAAAAATTCTTTAATCGCCATTTTAACAGAGCATCTTGGGCCATATTTTAATAATACATCCTACATTTTCGGTCCTATAACTTTAAAATACAATCACTCTAAATAGAATTTTGTTCAAACTTTTGTCGTATCTTTGGAATTAATTATTTACACAAATAATTACTTCATTAATATGTGCCACAAACAGTTCTAGCATCAACATTTAGAATATCTGACGATGACAGAACTTAATTATATTTTCTTTGAACCTGTACTCGTATATATATATATTTATGTTTTGTAACATGAAATGAGTACTCATTTGACTTTTAAATAATTTATTTTGACGTTTTAAAATAATTTTCTTTTTTTTTTATTTTGGCAATGTGATCCATTTTAAAAAAACGACAAATGAATAAAATGTGAAAAAACACTGAAACATCTCACTAACGATTTACCCTACATGAATAGAAAATTTTTTGTCTCTCAAAAATTACGATAAAAACAGGCATTTAATTATATGTAATGATATTTATTCTTTTACTCAAAGTTTTTTATTTAATTTTTCTATGCTATTTTGAGAATATAGGTATATATTTAAGTACACTAGACCATTCTACGAACTATGTCTTGCATTATCCAAATTTTAAAGAATAAACAACGTTTTGCAGAACGGCACTGCTATAAAACAAATATCCATTTGAAATTATATGTAATTTACTCTATCATATTACCAAACTTGCATTCAGGGAAGACCTTCATAAAACTCATTATAAAAGTCAAGTTATGATATTTCTTTGCTCGCCAAAGTTTTCAAGAATATTGTTACGAATATCTAAAATATCTTCTCAGAATAACGCTTGTCCACGAAGATAAACGACATTTACAGTCAACTATTGTTATTATTTGGAAGTCCGCACACCATAGCAACAAATTTGGCTAATTATCGCCAACTTGATAACATTTGGTAAGTCATGGAAAACTCTTGAATTTTGTAAATTGGTTAGGAATTCCTCGAGTGTTTTTTCCAGAATATTCTACAGAGAGAATACAGGCCAGTTATTGCTCAATTGAAGAGTTGACTTTGTATGATGTAAAGTGAATTATGAGATACGTCAGTGCCTTGAGAATAAAATCGTCTGTTTAGTGAATGACATCATGTAATTGCTGGTTTATTGTATCTGAAAGTTATTTTATGACCTTGTACGATAACTAGAGAGTTGTTGGCCGTATATTGTTCTTATTGACACTTATTAGTGCTTTTATATAAAAGCGTTAGTTATCCAAAAATTAGAATTGATCTTTGCATCTTCAGAATATACCCTTTTCAGATATGTCAAACGGTTTGAGTCGAAGAAGAGGAAGAAAAATACACCCGACTCCTGAGGATACGCTGTAACAATAAAATAGATCGTTTATTTAGGCTTATGAAATGGTAAGTTTCTTTAAATACGTCTCAAATGCTCAACCACTTACTCTTAATGAAAAATTTCTACCAATTTCATTGTCCTTTCTCTAATAAATAATTTTATACCATTGAAATTTAATTTCAATTCCATTGTATTGTTTATATTTTGTGTGCATATTTTACATTTCTTCTATACATTAAAAACATCTTGCGATTATTTAACACTGTATTACGAATAGACGGCTAAACCAAAAGTTTTGAATTTTAACACATAGACTGACATAGATCCTTTGATATGCAAGACTGGCTTAGAATTCTAGGCCTTAGTTAATTAAATATTAGTTAATAAATATTTGCAGTTAGTTAATAAATATTAGTATGGTTGAAGATTTTATGGGCCGAGAAGATTTCTAACTTCTCTGTCATTGATTGATGAAAGGAACATTACAGAGATGACCGAAGTCAATGATATGCGTTATTGTTAAATTTCATAACCAGAGCGTTTCGAAACTATTGTGACGAACAATTGCGATTAACATGTAATTATTGCTACATTTCTAATTTAATATTTATATAGGTATTCATTCAGGCCAGATTCCGTCCCTTACATTATTTTAAAATTTCACTAAAGCAAAAACAGTTTTATAGCACTCGGAGGAAAATCGAAAACTCTCTAAAGCTGCTAGTAAGCCGCCAGTTTTAGGGAAGGGGTGTGGCATGAACGCCCGCCCACTATGCGGTCGATTAAAAAGAAGTCGTGAAGTGAATTACGGGGGTTGATGAGTGACAACGAACAAGGTACGAAGCCCCAACGAGTGCACTATGGTAGCATAGTAGGCGAGTTGGAAGAACTCAGCAAAGCCAGCTCAGGCGATTAGTAATCGTCAGGAAATATTAGGTTGGCGAACGTCAGCCAGCAGACGGTGGAATCACCTAGTGATAGTAGGACTCGCAAAAACTAAAACTCTTCATTGTTAAATCAAATATTTTACAGGCAGGTATTTTAACCCTTTCAAGTTATGTAAGTTAAAAGAAAAAGGTTATATCATGAAAATACGGAAACTTGAAAAAGTTCTCACTGGAAACGTACTTTTCTATATAAATATATATATTTTCTCTCTTCTTTGCATTTCTGTTCAATAGGGACAAAATGATGTAAGTAAAGAAAGGCGAATATTTTCCCAAATAAGATTTCACCAAACTGTCATCGAAATTCGAACATTCCTATTTTCCGATAAAAACGTCTGTCTTTGTCATATACAGTTTTGCGATAGACACAATTTAAACTGTAAATGTATATTGACGAAAAGGAAAATTGGAATTTTGTAGTGTACATATATATATATATATATATATATATATATATATATATATATATATATATATATATATATATATATATATATATATATATATATATATATATATACAAACTTAAATTGTACAAAAGAATTCTAGTATGATTTAACTGGATTTCGCAAACAATGATAGCATTTTAAAATGCATTACTTTTTTCTGTATTATTCCTTTTATCTAGATTTAAGCGCTTTCCGAATCTCATATTTCGTCTTATCTATTAATTTTAAAATTTAAAAAATATTTTTCAGTTGAAACTAACTAATGTATAAAGTATAGATATAAAATAAATAGGTACAAATATTCTATATATAAGCCTCGTGTTGAATTGTAGATAAACTTTAAGACTCGTGTGTTTTACATTAATGTTTTTTAAATATCTCTTATAGATCTTTGTATACTGTGTATAACAAATTTTGTCATGCAACGCTTTAATATACGTCGTCATATGTTCATATTTCGCAGAGTTTAAGTCTTGTGTATCCTAATTAATATCACAGTGGAGAAAAAACATATACTCCACCTTTATTTTACATTTCATTTTGAAAGTCTTTTCAAAAGTTTTATTTTCCCAGTTGACAAGAGATTGTGAATTTAAATCAATGAATTACATCAATGTAAATTCATTTATGATAAATAATACTGTTTCAATATTTAAACTCCAGAAAAATGGTAATTCACTAAAAATGGTAATATATTATAATGCTGTTAATTAACAGTGAACAGTCGTTTCTCAGAAGAGATACATTTTGTAATTTGTAATTTGCATAGACACACATTTTGTAGACACATTTTGTAATTGGCATAGCCTCATCTACGAACAATAAAAATGTCTACTTCTGGTATTTTGCATAATCTATCAAAATTTAAATTTTGATTTCAATATGTGCATTTATTTTTGAGCTATCATGCCCACCTTATATAGATAAAAGTACACGTCCATCCACACAGACAGACAGTATTCTAAAAGTAGTCGAAGCGTACTAAAAAGGTAAAAAAACGTCCATAATCTCAAACCTTGAATTCAAGAATTTATTATTAAAAATTATTTATAATAATCGCATTCGTCATACCAATTAATCCCGAAAAAAATTATCCGGATATCCCTCGTAGGTGATATCTCAGAGTGCTTACAGATGCTGTGGCGATTGTAAGTATTCGTAAATTTCCAATAAAATGAATATTTCCAATAGAGGGAGGGGGTCAGTAGAAAAATGACATAATACAGGTGCATTATTTATATGTATGTGATTCTAAAAAAACAAACTAATGAAGCTATAGATAAAGCACATTAATAAATTAGTCCTAATACTGAACATGTTCTTAGTTATTGTCACTTCAGTCTCGATCTCTATTTTTATTCAATGTGAGTTTTCTTGGAATATGCATGATTTCCCATTTGATATAATAGTCCAAGGAACCCTAGTCTGGGACTGATATGCGTATTTTCCATATATCTTTATCTGGCATTAAAACTTATGGCATTAAAGCGCATATGTCATCTTCGAAACATAGTAAATTCAAAATGAGAAAGATGTAAATTCTGGGTTGACTAAAGTAGGCATAAGAAATGCATGAATTTTCTTATTAAAAGCATTTTCCTGGTGAGGATATCCCGAGCCTAGTATGACAATCTTGAAAACGTCATTTTTAGTTTTTCAATCCCACGTTTACATATCAACCCAATTTATTTTACTTCCTTGCATCACAAATTATGCAGAGTAATATAAATATACTTCAATTTTAAACATCAGTATTATAGTTATATACATTCACCGAGTTCATATTATATATTCCATAGTACTTAAGCCTGTTATAAACCGCAAAACTAACACTCATAAAAATTGTAAAAGTTGTAAAAATTCGGCTTTGTATGTCAGTAGGAATGCTTCCAGTAGGACTAGAAGAATTTCTCGAAAACAAAAAAACACTTTCTCAGGCCCCGGAGGGTCGTTCTTAAGTCATAGGTTGTGGCCCTTTTTGCCCCAGGACTGCCACTCCCCCTTTTCTCTCATTTGCGGCCTTCATGGTTACGTAACAAGCACCTTCTTCATTGGTTAGCCTTTTATCCAATGTCGTTACTTCGCATTTTCTTAAGGGTTCGTTCGACCCCCTCTGTCTTGACACCCCTATATTTATGGTTTTTGTTGACCTTTGGATTCAAGTGCTGTAAACCTTGGCCTCATTCAGACTGGGGGTATTGTTCGATGTTTCAGATCGATAAATAATGTACATGAAACTGTCTCACCATAACAAGTGTGAGATCTATGTCTGGTCTCACAGTTATGTCTCGACGTCGATACTATGAATATACAAAAATACAGTCTTCTACATACTAGGGAGCTTCTGAACGGATGGAAGAACTTTTAAATAAAACCAATTTTCTTTATCTCCGGGGAGAGAAATCCAAAATGGGGATCCTTTAGATTCTGTCCCTATAGGTCCTCTGACCTAAGAGTGCAAAAATTCAACCTTATATTTTACAGAAAGGCTTCTAAAGAGACTAGAAGCACTTAAAAAAGTCAATTTCTCCGTCCCTGGCTGGATAAGAGCCGAAAATTCGCCTCTAATGTGGCTTATCTTGAGGTCGATACTATGAGTGTGCTAAAACTCAGCATTCTGGTTAATCGGAGCCTTTTGGGGCGGCTGGAAGATAAAAACCCATTTTATCTGCTCCCGAAGGGGAATATCAGAAATTATACTTCGATAGGTTCTAGATCCATAATATAAGTCTGAAAAATTCAGCCTTCTATTTTACAAAAGGGATTCCAGAAGGCTAGAAGAACATAAAAAAAGAAGCCATTTTCGACGCCCCTGGGGAAAATAAAAAATTCACTACTTTATGATTTATCTCGAGGTCGATAATATGAGTATCGAAAACCCAGACCGTCAGACTCGTCCTAGGACTAGAGCAGCAATAGATGGCCGGGAATAATATAAGTGTGCAAAAATTCAGTTTTCTAGGTAATCGAGGGAATTCTAGAGTAAAGACTAGAGAAGATTCTAGAATAAACACGTTAGCCAATTATTATATATTATTTTACCTAGCTATCAGTTAAACAAAGCAATGTTACTAGTACGTTATCATTTAGAACATAAGAATTATTCTAAACTGGGATTCATATTTTTATCGTAAATGTCACAAACATTTGTTCTCTAAATACTGAAAACTATTTCTAACATATGCATACACTTTTCGTTATTTTAAACGGATTTTCATTTATTTAATTTATAATACATTCTTAAAATTCATTTGTCTTTTTCAGTAATTTAGAAGTCAACAACGTTCACGTATAGAACATATTAATTTAAGCTGGTGTAAAACTAATTAGTCCGCGCAATTAATTACATAAATTGGCAGAGAAACCTGAAAAGCCCTATTTCTAACTTGATAATGATTCGGTTTGAAATGTAGAATGATATACAGTTATGTTTTTGTTAAGTCAGTTATTTCTTTAGATTTTAGAATGAATCAATGTTAAGCTAAAAGAAAAATAACTTTTTAAAACATTAAAGTCAAATCGGTTTTTAAAAATGGTGAAACTGTTTGCACATTGTTGAAAAAAATATTTGCAAAAGTATATGCAAAAACATGCTAAAAAAGTATTTTTCTATATCAAAATGTCCATTATTAAAAGTAAATAAACTAATGAATACAGTTCATGGGTATTAAGTCCGTTCCACGGAGTGATGCTCGATGATAGATTCACAAATTAGACAACTCAGCTTCGTGATTAGATCAAAATTTAATATCAAACACAATAGTTTAATTTAAAATCACAATTAAGTGTTTGTTAATTGACACAATTGAAACCCCCAAAATTCATTAAATATGTACTTTTATGATTCACAGGAATTAAAAAAATTGAGATACAACTCAAAAATATTATCAAAATTACTTCTATAACCAAGTATTTTATGTCAAATCAGCTCATTTCTTAGACGCTTATTGGGCAAATAATTTGTAATATCAAATGCCTGGACAATTGCAAACACCATGTACGATAAGCTTTGTTTCTCACCTTTATATCTTCCTAAAAAAGTACTAAAATAGTTGCAGTGAAGTGGCATGGGTGGAATTTAGCAGAGATTTCTTTTATTCATTCATTACAAAATTATCGCCATCTTTTTCAAAAACGAAAAGTGAAATGGGAAAGAACAAGAGAAATAGGTAAATATGAATAAGAAATGTAGTGTCACTCCATAGTCCCTCTGGATATTCCTTAGCTTTCTTATAACATATAAATTTGAAACTTAACTCTTTTGAAAATAATATACATATTTTATATCTCCACAGATTTAGATTTTAACTATAACTGTATTTCACTTAAGATATGTTATCAAATAGAATAGTGGATAAAAGTTATAAAGTGCGTTCCATAAATATAAAGTCACATATTTGTGAATAAAATAGAAATACAATTTGCATATATGGAATAGTTAGTATTGATATGCATATTGTATTACCTGAATTAACAATGCAGGCAATGTATAAACTCACTGTAGAAATATATATACTGAAAATATATACATTATAAAGGAAACACTTCGATTATAAATGCAAAAACATAAAATAAACGAAGTTCATTGATTATATAAAAAAACACATATATTTGACATCCTACAACATCGTATTTGCTCATGTTTAGCATAATAAGTTTTTCTGGACCTAAATTTAATTAGATTGCTAAGAACATACACAAGACTTTAATTTCATTTCACTATAATATACAAGCGATTACATTTTCCAGTGCGTTTAAGATAGGGAAACTTAATGCCTAATCGATAATTGGGACTTCGTTTGATAAAGATCATTCATTAGCGCAATTAGCAGTATGCACAGGGGCAATTTCTTACTGTAAGAAAACAAGAACAGTAATTACTGACAATATCTTAGACTTCTGGTCACAAATTGGTATCTAAAAATTCCTACACTTACAGCGTCCAATCAAACATTCATTCACATTGGTAATTATACTTTACTATGCCCACAGATGCCGGTTCAAATAGTCAATGGCCACTTCTTTTCGACGTTTCGATTAAAATCTTGGATCTTTATGAAATTCGTGCAGGATGTACTCTAGAATTCTTCAGGACTTCTAAATAGAACATTTTTGCTCACTTCCATTCATTATGATATTTTCCTTTTAGCCCACTAAAAAAGTAACATGGTGTCTATTAGTTAACGATAATTGTATTTCGCTAAACTGGAAGTACAAGTGTGTTGCTATAACTGTTCAACGTTTAGATTTGGATACTGAGATATAACTCTTTTCAAATATTTTACAAAGTGAGTGAAGATTCATCGCGAATAGCTCGCAATATTCTTATATTCTGACTTAACGTTAGCTTTAAAGGACTGTATAAAAATATTTTGCCCCGATATTAGATATTGGTAAATTACTGCAAGAGGATAGTTAACATTATTAGAAAATTGTCAAGCAGAGTAACCTTAAAACTACGCATAAAAAATTAGCAAATGATGATAGGTTTTCCAGGATTCATATGTGTATTTTTAACAATTTTATCTGTTTTGTTGAAAATGTTGCATATAAACGTTACAGCCCTATCCACAATTGCAGTATAATTCTGGCACTTAATACCAGAACAAATTTTGCATAACATATATCTTTTTTTGTTGCTCAGATGTTTATTACTGCATGAGAGCTCTTCGGCTTGCTAACTAATTGTCGAGCAGAGTACCATTCAGTATCCATACAATAATTTATTACTCTCGAACGGCGATTAGTTTGCCATGAACCATGTTGTTTTAACAATTTCTACAGAAACACTATTTTTAATTTGTGGAATGTTTTGCATATTGGTTTTGCAGCAACATCTTTTGTGGAATGCTCGATTTAGGTTAATACACGTTTGTTACAGAATTAAATGTTAAAAATAAGTTTGAAATTGATTTTCATGTATTTAAGAAAGATAGTTTTTAATATTAATTAAAATTGATGTCAAATTAATAACAGAAAATGTGTCTAAATGAAAGTTAATAACGTGGTTCAAATATCTTTAAGGCATGGTTTAAGGCTACCATGCTTGATGTATACAAAAAGAATCATTTGATTTTGATGAATTTCAAGATATGTGTTGCAGAAAAAATACATTTACGTACCCCATACATGACTTTTCCCTACAAGTTAACGAATGAAAATTAAAGGAAAACTATCAATGCTATATCTTATTAAGATGTATCTCAGAAATTACATTAAAACTATGTATTAGAATTATGTATCTCAATGTAAAAGTGGACGATGAGTATTCCAGTTAAATTTCATAGCATTTAATCAATTCATTTGGATTATACTACGATCCCTATAACACACAGAAGATACATATTTTCAAAAGTGTTGAAAATGTATTTAGGTAATTTTAAAACGAAATTTGTCTTGAACACCAGAAAAACGAGCATTATTTTTTGAGATATTAAATTTATACTTTTGCAGTGGTGGTTTAACAATATTGGATAATTACGAACATACCTATTTTGATACATATAGTTTGTCTCACAATTTATGTCGTACATTACAATTATTAATGTAAGAATGCAATCAATGGCCTAACAATTAGTTCTGTAGTGAAATACTTGCGTTTCACTGTAAGACAAGATTTATTAATTTAGAGTCAATAAATATAGCCTTTAAAAACTAAATTATTTGTTCACTTCTTATTACTCTTACTCCTTATATTCACATTGCATATCAGATCAATGGCGTGTATGTCAAAATCCGTTACCATCTTCGTGGGTGAAATAAAGTAAATTTAATATCTATTTAACTTTATCCTAAATATGATGACCAGAAACTCAATCTAATTATTTACTACATTTTCAATCTTGATTCATTAAAGAATCAAGTACGTACTTTCAGTATTTACACAGTAGCATTTGGTCGACCACTTAAACAGCTGCTCATGGCACAGGGTGACTCTAGTAGTCGGGGTTTTCGATAGTAGCATTTGGAACATTTGAAGATTCACCTGTGCTCTCAGCACTTGTTATCTTTCATTCATCTACCTTTTCTCCCACAAATTTTATTGCTTGAGTTATTTTACAATACTGGTCTCACGCGTTCTCAATACAACATTAGTAAAAAGTAATAAAAATAGATTGGATGTAAACTCATAGCATGATCTAAATTGACGTATCTCTATCTGGATAATTTATATTTGAATTAACATCCAGTGTTTCTACTTATGCATCCGTTAGTCTATTTAAAACTCCATTAAAGTTGTTTACAAATGTATTCGTTAAGTTTTAACAAAAGTTTTAGAACAAGAAACTTATCGGTCAAATTTAATGTTATGTTTCGGGTGTTAATATAAATGAGTCGGTGACAGAAACACCATGTCAGTTCAATATTCAACTTGCAGGGTAAAAAGAAAGTGACACGGCCATGAATCATCTGCATGTAAGCGAAAATAATTATGTTCTACTTCCTTTTTCTGTCACTTTAATCAATGCGTGTTTGTTACAGAATTTACATGTTACAGGAGTATAAAAATTGATTTTGTCTGTTACAGAAAACAGATTTTATATATTATTATATAAAATAGTTTCAAAATAGTAATTGAAAATGTCGCCATAAAAAGATAATAACATTTCAGAAATGATTAAGCACATATTTGCAGTTTGAACTTTCAAGTATTTTATATATATTTGAGAACTTTCAGCATACTCAGCTTAATTTTAAAATGTTAAAAAATCAAATTAAACATAATTTTATCAATCAAACATTCAAGCATCCCTAAACTCGAATATAACGTCTTTGAGTTGGTGTCTGTGTGTATGTATATGTGTGTATATGTATATTCGTGTGTATGTGTGTGTGAATTTGTGGATGCGATTTCTCCCAAACAAATGCAGCGCTTCCAAAATAATTTGATTAGAATCGCGAAATACTGCAATCCTATTGATTTTAAATGTAATCGAATGTTCAAAATACTCTCCAAATTTTGAATAAAATTCTGAAACAAAACATTAAAAAATCAGAACATTAAATAATGTTACGTAAATAATCATTTTCTATGTAATTTTGTATTGGAAAACGAATGACAAACTTTAGAATATTCGTCAGCCATTTGCGAGATGTTGCATATTTTTCACATAAAGTCATCAAAAATATTACATAAAATTTAAAAAAAAAATTATTTCTTTTCTGTGAGACCAGAAATAGATCTCACATGCGTTTTGCTGAGACAAGTTTATGCCAGTTATTTATTGTGTCCGAAACATCGAACAATACTTGTAGTCTGGATGTCTCCGAGGTTTACAGCAAACCATAAATTTAGGAGCGTCAAGATAGAGGGGGCGAGCGGGCCCTTACGAGGATGTTAAGTGGCGACATTGGATAAAAGGTTAACCAATGGTAAAGCTGCTTGTTGCGTCACTCTCAATGCTGCAAATGAAAGCAAAGGGGGGAGTTACACCCCGAGGAAAAATAACCACAACATGTCACCTAAGAACGACACTTGAAAATATAGACTTGTTCTTATACTCGGGCGACATTATGACATAGAGATGACTTCTGCAGAGGTACTAGAATGTACGGTGCGACATTATGATATACAGATAACTTCAACATTATGACTTGGTAGACTTGTGCTAATACTCGGACGAAATTATGACTTGTGCAGATACTACAGAGATGCCTTGATATACTAAAAGAATGAAATAAGTGCGAGTGTTGGAGTCAGCAGTACAATATGATCGACGACGTTACGAGTGGATGCATTACACTACGAGTTAATGCTAGTAATAAAGACGACATCAAATACGTGCTGCTAACAAAGTCCAAGACAGACTTGAAGGTATGTGTTCCTCAAAAAGATATCTAGCTCTAAACAAATATATTAGACCAGTTAGGTGGTTTTACATGTTCCCCCGCTAAAACTAATAATTAATTGTGTAATGAATAATTAAGTATTTAAAGTTGTTAATAAATGTTTTATTGTTAAAGTTTAAATGGAGTAATCAATTTAATATTATTCTAGTAATATTCCTTTACAGAACTCACGCAAAGGTAAATAATTGGAGGGTTTTTGCGAACACAACGTAGTAGTATAATAATGTTAATTTTAACTTTAAGTTTTTATTATTTTTAAATCTGTCCCACAGTTTCATGACACATGTTCTTTTTCATATTCAATGTTATGCGACAAATATGTTAACACCATTCTCAGAAATCTAGTTCGTTCCATTTACAGGAGAAGATATTTAACGTTCAAAACATCGCCAATAGTCATTTATTGCTTTATAAGAAAAGCCCTTCTCTCCATCTGTTTGTAACACTTAGCGATGAATTTGTCAAATTTAAGGGTTAATTTGGCGAAATATCGCCAACTTAGCAATAGTGCCAGATGCAAAAATATCGCCAAAATTTTAAAAATGACGTTAAATTGATGAATTATTTATTAAAGTATTTTAATATATTAACAATGTTGCCTATTGAGGATACTTTCAATATTGGCAATTGGCAAGTTAGATCTGCGAGAAATATAAGTTAATTAGGAACTTAGAAATAATATTGTTTGCTGTCTGCCAAGAAAGCGCAAAATGTATAGATTAGCATTAAAAACACTGTACCGTGGAACTTTTATATCATGTTTTCGCTGTGAATTAATTGTATTATGTAGGGGAAAGTCATGTTTTTTTTTACTTTGTTTCTTTTTCGTCACACAAAGTGGAGCTACTATACTGGGTACTATAATTTAGCCGGTTTTACTGCTTCCATGGCATGGTCAAGCTCTCATTTTTCATTCAAATCCAGACTTGTTCGGACAAAAAAGACATCCAAAGATTTCGAAAAGTACGTCTAGTTACTGCATCTTATATGCACTGCATGTTACGTTATGGTACAGTTTTATTGTTTATGCATAAAGTCATCATTTATACTTACTCTTGCTTGCAGGCAGTGGGTGTAAATATATAATGAATGTGCTCATTTTACTACCTCCTCACCAACCATAATTCCGCTCTCCTTATGTCTCTTCAGATACAGACAAATTATGAGATCACCAAAGAAAGGGAAAGACGCTTCAAGGATGATTTTCGCTCTTTGGTCTTCTCATCACCGTAGTTATGCCAACATTAGCCAAAACTATAAATCTGTAGTCCAAGAAAGAACAAATTGAACAACATTTTTACTTATTGCATAAATTAATTCTCAAAATGAATCATTTTTAAAAGACTCTGAGGCTTCCATATTAGCTTACATAAAGACTTACCTAAGGGAAACTATGTAATGTCTATGCAAAGCAGTGATGAACGGAAGTGGCATGACCGTAATAAGTGTCTACCTGAAAGGAGAAAACAAGAAAGATTGTCATTAAGCAACATACTCCTTGAAACATCAAAAAAGACATACTAGTAAGGAAAACATTTTCCTGAGCAATGTCAGCGTAAAACTACACTAAATTATTTTTTCATTATCAAAACTGCATTAACCGATGATATTCCATCCATTACTCCGTAATCAGTTCCTAACAGCATATTCAGTGAAGACAGCAAAAGGATTCTTCTGCGTATCACTTAGCCATGTAGTCGAAATGACCGGAAAACAGTCTTAGCATTTTGGTTATAACCGTACTGTGACCGAAATGAGTTTGTAAACGGCAGTCGTTATGACCGAGATAACCGAATCTAGATTTCCAACGTTCTAGTATGACTGGCAGTCACCAGTCATAAATAACCACAAATACCCCTAATGCAACGTCAACGTTTCCTTTAACGTAACGTCAACGTTTCCTTTAACGTAACGTCACCGTTTCCTTTAACGTAACGTCAAAGTTTCCCTAAGTGACGCTAATGAGTGATTGTATGTGTAAAATCAAGAGTGATAAATTAAGATGTGATAAATTCAAAAGTCACAGAGGAAAATATAGTGTACTGGGGGATAAGAAATATAGGCTCCGATTAAGGTAAGAGCATTTGACATTCCTCACAGATTCAAAATATTCAAGTTAGTAAGAGTGCTTATTTGGAGATGCAAAGCTGGGTGGTTTAGGTACCTATATAAGTATTACTTTATAAACCATTATGGTCCTCAAAAAGTCAAAAATGGCACTGTCGATACATTGACCCTACAACAGTTTGACTGAGCCTAAACAACTCATGACAGAAAAACATTTTGTTTTCCAACCAAACAATCGGGTTTTGGTGAAACTGAAATGTATTTATTCTGTCTATTATTTTATCTTGGTAGTGGATACTACTTACAAAGCATGACATATGATAATTTATTTGTCTTTAAGTAGCGTTGGAAATGCCTGACGCAAAATGTACATGCTGCCAACGATGTACATGCTGAATATAAAAATGAATACATTTTAATTTATCTACGCATCAAATTTTCAATGCTTTAAACTATGGGATATATATTTCGCTGAAAAGTGTCGGAGTAGTTGTAAGCAATCGGATTTCGGTATGTAGCCTACAAGTTTCTGACTCATAAATAGGCTGCCAGATTTATATATTGCCAGCCCTTTTTAAGATTAAAAAAAACAGAATTGTGCTTTATATACAATGAATTCCTTTCCTTTAACATTCTCAAAGTGTTCTATAAAGTGTACTTAAGAATATTTTCCGAAAATAATTTCTTCACCAAATAATAACATACAGAAATATGGCCATTATAAATATTCTTAACAATAATGGTGATCGTTATTTGTTGATATTAACTACAACTGTTATAATAAACAAATCATATTTACAATTTTTAACCGAGATAACATAAAGATCGCCACTTCAAGTACGTAAAACTTTAATTTTGACTCGAATCGCAAAATTCACATTGCCAAGAACACAAGTTAAACTTCAATACGGAAAAGACAAACTTTGATACCAAGCTAAACAATAGATTTGTCAACAGAACACAGGAACTTCAATGAAATTTTTGTTTAAAACTCAGTATATTTTGCCATTGATTCAAGTTTAAATAAACAATTCAGCAGAATTTAATATAATGAAGGTCGGCTCCTTTCTTTACTGAAGTAATAGAAGTGTTTCCTCGGAAGTTGAAAGGGATTACGTAACTCATCGATTAGAATATCACAAACTCTTCTCAATGATTCTTGCAGAAATATTTAAAATTGTAAAGTTAGTCGGAAAGTGATTTAAAAGTTTAGGTTATATTTATTATTATACTACTATCACGCTTATTACACTACTGACGTACTTATTACATCACTGTCACGCTTATTTCACTAATGTCACGCTTATTACACTACTGTTCCGATTATTACACTACAGTCAGTATTTTTCGTTCTCTACATATAAATACTACTATACAGGGTTCCTGGGAAGTCTTCAACCACCAGAATAGCTTTATAAGGAACGGTCCATAAATGTACACATTAAGTTTATCTATAGAACATTGGTTATACCCGATTGAATGAAAGGATTTCATCGAGAATTAAAAAGTTGACCTAACAAACATAAGTCAAAATCGAATAAAAGCAATTACAAATTTAAGAACATTTTCTAATGGGTAACAATCCTTGGCAGGTACAAATGAAACGCGTATGCCAAAGTCATTAAATACCTGTCATAAACTGTATTCTTTGCGTCTCAAACCAACACCTCCTAAATAAGGCAGGCCGAGGTTCTCAAAATTATAAGTCACATACTTTAGGCCAACCAATCATTGTGATACTTTTATGGGATCTCTTTCTAAATGCTTGCGATAATGCTTATGTTGTTATACTCACGTATTACCATTACAATCTTAACTGTCTGAAACAAATTTCAAGCATGTGGAATGAACACACATACATAATTTACTGCATAAATTCCTAAAAATCCTTAATTTTACAAAATTTTGTTTACTTAACATTTATTTAACTAAGCACTGAAGTTTCTAAGAAACTATCCATAGTGCAGACAAACGTCACGCTTATTACACTACTGTTCCGATTATTACACTACAGTCAGTATTTTTCGTTCTCTACATATAAATACTACTATACAGGGTTCCTGGGAAGTCTTCAACCACCAGAATAGCTTTATAAGGAACGGTCCATAAATGTACACATTAAGTTTATCTATAGAACATTGGTTATACCCGATTGAATGAAAGGATTTCATCGAGAATTAAAAAGTTGACCTAACAAACATAAGTCAAAATCGAATAAAAGCAATTACAAATTTAAGAACATTTTCTAATGGGTAACAATCCTTGGCAGGTACAAATGAAACGCGTATGCCAAAGTCATTAAATACCTGTCATAAACTGTATTCTTTGCGTCTCAAACCAACACCTCCTAAATAAGGCAGGCCGAGGTTCTCAAAATTATAAGTCACATACTTTAGGCCAACCAATCATTGTGATACTTTTATGGGATCTCTTTCTAAATGCTTGCGATAATGCTTATGTTGTTATACTCACGTATTACCATTACAATCTTAACTGTCTGAAACAAATTTCAAGCATGTGGAATGAACACACATACATAATTTACTGCATAAATTCCTAAAAATCCTTAATTTTACAAAATTTTGTTTACTTAACATTTATTTAACTAAGCACTGAAGTTTCTAAGAAACTATCCATAGTGCAGACAAATTTTAATAAATCGGGTATGAAATAATGGAAAGTCACTGGATATCAGTACTAATAAAGGAATATTTGAATAGTTACTTAGGGACTTAGCAACACATATCAAAATAAGCTTATAATAAATTCATGAAAATTATACAATTTTTAAAAATATTATTATCAGACTCACCTTATTGAAAAAATTATCATATATACTAAAGGTATTCACTTATTAGCCATAAATTGTTTCAAGTATTATATATGTATAAGACAAAAGATAAAAAATAAAATGGCATAGGAACATAAAATAAAATGGCATAAAAGCATGGGAATGCACTTTGTTTATGACACTTTAAAACTCCTGAGACCTCTTAACACGACAACACCTGAGATACTTAAAGTGCTTAGTAATATTTTTTTGCAACTCGTATGTACATTGTCTCTAACGCAGGGCATTTCTCGATTTTTGTTCCCAGATTCAGACCTATTCGGGACATAAAATATCTATTACCACAATGGTATTGCACAGAGTGACAATCGACTCTGCGTCTTCCATCATCGATCGACTATGCTTGGAATGTCATGTCGCCATTCTGTGCGCCATGAGCATTTTGTATTTTGCTGAGAGAAAAGCTCTCTTTCCTTCGTGCCTGTAACGGTTATTTTTCGTTAAGCCTTGTCCGGATTGCTTTTACATTAAAAGCTGGGTTTTGTCTCGGAGTAATTGATATTGAAAAGATCACTGTCTCTGTCTGGAGTGACGTAGTGTCTCGAGGAAACTTCTGTTGCGGTGCGTCTCTGTCCTGCCAATCAGGAAGCGGCTTTTTGGAGAACTTCGGATTTCGTTTGCGCCTTTTCGCTCTCTTCTCTTGGACGGCGTTATGCTGTGAGGACGTGCGAAAATGTGGTCTTAAGATTAAGACAAAGCTTTGGCCAAAAATGGCTAATTTTCGTCGGTGGAGTATTTGTTTCTGATAGAAACCCTTCCTGGATTGAGAAGATGAAGAAGTTCCAGTTCCTGCAGAATTTCAAATTTTCTTTTCAAAATTCTAAAATTCTTTTTTTTATTTTAGGAAGTTCCCGTCATCTGACCGTGATGTCCTTGTAAGCCTATGTTGTGTTTCGGTTCCTAATACTGATTGAAGGAGATCGGAGTTTTGCCTGTTTTTGATTTGGATCGTAGAGGAAGGTCCTAAAGAACTTCTATTCTTTCGATTTTGGACGTGAAATTCTACATTTTGTCATGAGCCGTATCATGAACGTTACCTTTGGAACTTTACTTTTCTTTTGTTCTGCACGGGAACTCGAGGTAAATTTTGTATCAAAAATTCTGGAACTAAAGTTCCAAGTGAAGGAATTTAATATTTAACACAGGCACAAGGAATTTAATGATTTAAAATAATTTCAATTCAAATATGATAATTATTTGATGTTTGAATGACGGAAGTAATATTGATTAAATAAGAAAGATATGATACTGTATATTGTATGATAAGTAAAATTACTTCTAGAATTGAAAGTAATATCTAGATGATGAATAAGTTAATAAATGAATATTTTGTTTGATTGATATATCAATGTGTGATTATTTTCGCATTCCTTCATTTTTCTCTCTTGCTTGTTATCATCTGGAATCTAATTCTTCCAGACTGGGAAATGTTTGCACTAAAAGTAATTCCTGGGTTGTTATTAATGTACTAGCCACTTTTGAGTTGTCGTGTGGTTTCGATTTCACAACTGGTGCATTGTGCGATACCACAGGAATCAGTACCCGAAATATAAGATCGGACCTGAAGCTGGTCTAACCTTATAGTGACGGTCTTGTAAACTCAAGTTCCCGGATTTAGGTCTGGTCGAGACCAAAAACATCTTTTGCCACAGGTCCAAGAGTGTGTATGTTTGGCCAATGTATAGTAAAATCACCATTCTGAAAGAATAAAAGTAAGTGCAGCGCATTTAGTATCAGCGAACTTAAAAAGTTTGGACAAGTAACATCGTAGATAGACCTAACATGTACACTTATGGACTTGTTAGGTCTATAAGTTATTCACAATGTTATTAGGATGTTTAAGGAATTTCCTAGGAGACCTGAGTAGTGTGAGTGTATTTTTCCTAAATTGATTTAAATTCGTCTGCATAACTTCAATTAAGTTTTCGAAATAAATTACTAAAATTAATATATAAATCACTAAAATTCATAAATAAATTACTATACATTATATAACTGAAGAGATAATCATTAACTTTCACGACTAATATTTTGCAATATTCTGTTAATTTGAACTTCAAAAAGAATATTTTATTTAATTGAATACTTTAAATAAATACAGACTTTCTATCATCTCAGAACCTATGTGCCTAAAAATCAATCATTTCTTATTGATTTTTTTTATCCTCTTACACTTATTAAGCACAGTGAAATTGGATTACTTTTTATCACAATTTCTCAACGCAGAATCGTAATAACATATGGTACATAATTAATATTTCTTTTTGTTATTTTTCGTGAATTTTTAAGCTTCTATAATAATACACTTTTTCTAAGCTAATTAAACAACCCAAAATTCTTTTGAAACGGTTAGAAAATGAAGTATCGGCATTACCTTATATGATTAATTTTAATAACGGAAAAGTGCGTTTATATATTAAATATACTAGAAAGTTTTCAATCATCCCTTTTCCTTTACACGCTTTATTTGAAGATATTTTTATAGTTATGGAGGTTATTAGCTAAATTTTTACGTGAAAACACGGAGGACTACTAGTGTTGATTAAGCGGGAAAAGGAAGTTTTCACTCAAGAACTTTTAATCAAACATAGAGGAAAGTAATTTTGTGTCTTTATTATTATTTAAAACTAACTGAGCTTTTTTTTTAAAAAATTCTTTGGTAGGCCTCACGTACTGCACTGGATGTGTAATAGCTGTGACTCGCATTAGAAAATTCACCCCACGGTAGTTTATTACACAAAAGTACTGTAATGCATCATAATCGTGATGAATCATTGTGATCATTACAATGCATCCTATTTGTGATAAAAAATGTATGGAATGAACCCATAGTAAAGTTTATCAAAAAGCTTAATAGTTTGCATTTACCGTTTTGATATTTTTTATGATGAATCGAATGTTTTCTAAAATTTGTAAAGTTTGCCATTTGTAGAAATTGTGATAATTGTATTATAATATGCAATATTTTTTTTAATTATTTGTTTTAATTTTTATGTTTTTGGGGTATTCATTTTATTGCCTTTAAATGTTATTCTTGTGTATGTGTGCGTGTGTGTGATTTTACATTATCTGTAATTTGTGTCCATTGTCTCTATAACTGGATTTGCCTGTTGAGAAGTATATTTCAAGTGAAAATAAATAAATATATGCGGCAACCCTTCCTTTCGTACAAACACACAGAAAAAAACACTATCACTATAACTTGTTCTTGATATCTCACAACAGTAAAGCTTCATAATTTCCAACTCAGAACTTAAAAGAATAATACTTTCTCTAATGCAAAATATCTGAATGCACAGTTATATTCGTTTTACATGATTTATTACACAAAATAACCTCCTTACTAAAACAATTTGATTATTTTAAACGTATCCCTAACTAGGTCTTGGCACACTTTCACAAAAACGTAGAAAAATATTCTAAAAACTCGGAAATGCTTTCTTTCTCATTTCATAATTTTTTTTATTTCAATTCCTTTATATTCAGTTTTTAAACCCTTCTGGCCTCAATGACCATTTTGTTTATTTCTCTAAGTTAAAAAGGAAACCATATGATCACTTAAACTTTCTCATATATCTTTTGGCGTAATTTTAATACGATTTACAGATAAAATATGCTATTATTTGGCAAACTGTATCACTTCTGCATCTGGAAAAAAGCCAACATATTTATTTACTTGCATTTTCTTCAGATAAAATACAAATTTTGAACTCAAACTTTCCAAAAGGGTTCTTAAACGCAAAGTAATGAATTTTCCACTCAAAAGAAGGACATTTATAACTGCTTTCTTCCTTGTTGTTGTTATATGTCTTAATTTACTTTCTCGTTAAAAGCACATATGATAAATCAGAATAATAGCCAAACTTGGGTAATATCCTAGTTTATATTATTTCCAAATCCACCGAAAAGATAACATCGCTACTTCCAAAATCCTTATCAATAGTTTAAGCATTTTTATTAAGTCCACAATAAGACATTGCCCCATATTCCCAGCCAAATTTTATACATTTTAATAAGCATTTATAGTTTTAATAATTCAGCTAGAGTATAAAAATTCCAGTTCTTCACTATATTATGCTTCATTAATATCCATTATTATCAATATAATTATTCTATAGACAGTGTATTTTTCGTTGTTCTGCTAATTTTTCAATTATTCCTCGATTTCTGGTGGCATTTCCCCTAGACTGAATTGTTCCCCAACCTGGTGACTTTCCCAACCTGCCAGAAAATATAACAGTACGTAAATATATATTCGAATGCTCGAATTGAGCACGGCGCATGTAGTCGTGTTCATCAAAATGTAACATCAATTTTTAAATACTCATTTCTAACACCTTTCTATAGGAAATAAGCATCTTCACTGTAATTTTGAGCACTGAATTATTAGTTTTTATCTGTCAAAGATTCGCAATGCTTAATTTTTAGCAGTTTCTAGTTTAAAATTATCATGTGGAAACGTCTGCCAGTAAAAATGCTAAAATTCTAGTTTTAAAATTTAATGCTTTTATCCTTTACTGATAAACTGATATGACAGGAAAAAAGCTTAGTAAGGGGATAAGGGTTTGAGCACGTTCTTGATTGGGCTCCATCTGCTACTAATAAAAATATATGACTGACGTTGTTTTCTCCACTATTCTATAAATTGAATAGGCAAAATCAGTGTTGCCAATATGAACTTTATAGTTATAGTCATGTTTCGATGAATTTTATCGCTATAGTCATGTCAAAATTGGCTACATGTCTTAGAAGCCTATGTAATCATGATGCAAATTTAGCAATTTTATGACTAAATTTGCCAATTTTGGAGTCCTAAATTTCTAAAATACGACGTTATGTAGCCCTAAGAGGGCTAAGTTGATACATCTGGGATAGATCTTATCAACGCTTTTTGTTTTATTGGCCTCGTGTCCTCTTACAAATCTACCTTTCCATTATCTTATCCTTTAGCTTAAATACAAAACATGAAACCGATGACAGACATCCAAACATTACAAAAAATATACAGATATACTTCAAATTAAAGAAATAGTTCTGTCCTGTAAGAAACACTGTATTTTTTGTTACCTAAGATATTAGTAAGAGCAGAGAAAAGTAATTTGCAATATATCTTAAATTTTAAAATTGTAATCTATGCTTTAAAGGTCCCCTCATACATAAATTGGAAATTCCAAGTACTAAAAATAATGTTGAATCATCATTCTATTAAACTAAACAATAAATTTTGGAACTAAACAATAAATTTGGAAATTTATTTTAATTTATTTAAATATCAACTGCCCCAATTATAAAACATCTAAAACTTGTCAAATCATTTACCTAATAATATTTTAAAGATTAATCGAAATCGAATATAAAAGAATATATAATTTATTTCAGCTTTTATCTCTCAAATTTATGGGCGGTAAATATTTATATTTTAATAACAAATATAACTTCAATCTGTGAACACTTAATTCCCTCTCTAAAGGCGTTGACATGAAATTAAAATTACTTTGATACCGATGAAAACACTATCAGCATATGAAAGTCCTCTCATTAAAAATGTAAAAATGTAAATTTATCAAGATTATAAACGATACTTCATTTCCATCTGTGAAACCATTTCAAACAAACGCTTCCCAAATTACTGGAATCCCCGAGCTATCTAAATCCTCGAATCGTTCGTCTATGATATTTTTAGAATAATTGAAGAAAAAACGCTTTCAAAAACTTCAATCCTTTTGAAAATGCATAAGTATTTTCCTTAAATTAAATATCTTTAAAATGTTTTTAAACTATTTCGATACATTAAACTTGTATAAAGGGTCTTCAATGCATTTTAAAACATTTCTTTCAATAGTATTTGAAATAATAATTAGACAATAATTAGACAATTTGAAATAATAATTAGACTTTTGCAATTGTGTAGGCACTGCTCATTTCTTCACTAATATAAATTCATCCTGGCTAGCTTATTTTTATTTCAGGGATTTATTTATATTTCTAGTAATTAGCATTTAAAGTTCTGATGGTATTTTTTAGAGTAGCAACACACATTTTTATCCCCGTCTTTCAAGCTATAGGACCTTTTGATCCATCTTGTGCTTGCTGGTTGGAGACGTTATAACACACTTTCTTGCGGTGAACATGCATGGCGAATTCCTGGACCGCTGTTTACGTGACTTATCCTAATTAAAATTGGTATTTTCTGTAAATATAGCTCTAAAACTGCCTTTACTTTGACGATAGCTTGGCATCGCTATTATATCTTGTCTTGGCACACCTCTGTCTACACAATAGCAAATTTTTGTTTTGGCAAAAACAAGTACATATTGTAGCATCACTTATTATCCCCCTTCACCAAAAAATCGCAGACCATCACAAAATTATATGTTTATAGAGCATGGGCACATGACGTCACACGTAAACTCAAACGACATGCGCGAAATTTGTAAGGGCAAAGCATTCGGATTCTCCTATCGTGAACCTGTAGATTTCTGTGTTTTAACCTGCTTTATACTTGCTGCTTTAATAAAATTATTCATTATTTGACATCTATTACTGGTGAAGTATAGTGTAAATTAACCCATTTCATTCGTTCTTTTGTTTTATGCTGAATATTTTAAGTTTATTAACCTATTTCTTGCTTTGATGCGATACCATAAATTTAAATAGCCATTTCAATGTTACAGGGAAGACACAGCAGATTTAAATGACCACTATCCTAATTTCAATAGTTTTATACTTTTTTAAAACACCAAATTGTTTAAATTAAAAAAAATATATAGATATTGAATGTTAACTAATTGAGCCCATTATTATTCGTAGGTTAATTTTTTTCATGTGCATAGTTTTGATTGGCAATTTAGTAATTAAAATTGATGAATTGTATCTCAGAAGATAAATCGTTGCTTATAAAAATCTTTCAAGTGTAATAGGGTTTTCATTTTTCACTTGCTGTTTTAAGAAAACTTCTCATTTGACATATACTGGTTATATATTATTGTGAAAATTATTACATTTAATTCTTCTATTTATTTAATGGTGCAGATTTAATGCTTATTAACCTGTTTCTTGTATTGGTGTGAAACAATAAATTACAATATGTGAGTAATAAAGTAAATATAAATATCAGCTGTCCAAATTGAATTATAATTTTATAAAATCATAACATGATAATTGTTTGCATTTTTAAAAGTAATATAATTTCAAATAATTAAGTGTATTATTATATATATACAGATTCATTCATGTACATAGTTTTGTTTGACATCGTAGTAATAAAATTTGATTAATTGAATCTTAAAGTGAATTTAAGTATATTCTTTTGGGGGGGGGGAGGAGAGGGGGACATTTGTTAAATAGATGTAACTAATCTCCCCAAAACTAGTAAAATACATTCAAGTAAAAGTTATACTGTTTTGCACATCAACTTTCTAAATATGGTCGGTCGGTGATTTTCAAACTATACAAGTACAATTTTTTTTATAGGGGGGGGGGGGCATTTTTTAAATAGATGTAACCAATTTCCCCAAAAGTAGTAAAAGTTATACTTTTTTGCACATCAACTTTCTAAATTTGGTCGGTCGGTGCTTTTCAAACTATACAAGTATATATATTTTTTTTCGGGGGGGGGGGGGCATTTATTAAATAGATGTAACTAATCTCCCCAAAACTAGTAAAAAACTTTCAAGTAAAAGTTACACTGTTTTGCACATCAACTCTCTAAATTTGGTCGGTCGGTGCTTTTCAAACTATACAAGTATGATTTTTGGGGGGGGGGGGCGGGGGGGCATTTGTTAAATAGATGTAACTAATCTCCCCAGAACTAGTAAACGACATTCAAGTAAAAGTTATACTGTTTTGCACATCAACTTTCTAAATTTGGTCGGTCGATGCTTTTCAAACTATACTAGTTCTATGTAACCATTTTAATTCAGCAGTTTTGCGAAATACTACAATGCTTTAGTCAGTGGGAGATCATTTCCCATATCATGTATACTATGAAATGTATCATAAGGTTCCATGAATCATATTTGAAGTTGATAAGCATCATGTAATATTAATATATTTTGTATATGAGTATTATACCTATCTCCAATGTTTACAGCCCAAACAAATGTTTGCTCTCTTATTCTAATATATATTGAGCTGTGCTTTATTTTATTACCTTTTACATACCCTACAAACATTTCAAAATTTGAAACAAATAATTTAAAAATTTGATGACATGACGATACAGAGACGCTAGACGTGCCGATATGAATAAAATGTTCACTTCAGAAGTGTATAAGAAGTAAAATATCTCAAAAACTACATCGAAATTAAGAAAAAAGGAACTCCGTCCTGCAAACATTCATCCATGTAGGAACCTGCCTGCAAAAATCCGTGATCTTGCTATTGTTAGTCTATCCAGGAATCGAAATCGCGGCTCAAATATTTTGTCTTTTGATTTTGATATTAAATATTTCTTAAACTACAATATATATCAAGAAACGGTTTATTTCAGCATATTCCACAAAGCTTTGTCTAAAAGTGTACCAAATTTCATATTTTTATATGCAATAGTTTTTACGGTACAAAGCGATTCTTCAGACATCGCAGAAAATTTGCATAGAACTCAATGGGAAAGAAAGTGCCCTTTTGCCCTTACAATCCTGAGCATTCTATTACGCAGGCTGTTTATTTACATTCGTGCCCATGCTCTATACATTGTTGTCCATACTAACTCTCGAAACTTCTGTCCATTGTTACCTTAAAACCCTTTTGAGAACATAGATAATCCCAAAGTTTGTCCATATTGGCTTTAAAAGCTTTTGTCCATGCTGATACTCACCATTTTATATTTAATTATACACGTAATTATACATTTATTTATACACATATATATTTTATCACAATCATTATCAGTGTGATGTACAGGGTGTCCCAAAAAGATTGAAACGTGCTTTAATTCTTTACCTGTTGGAGATGAGTGAGCAATGTAAATTGCAAAAATGTTTAAAGTAAAATAGGAAATAAGACTATGTTAATGAAATAATCCGGCCATTAATTTTCAAAAAGTTACACTTTTTAAATTTTTATACGACCCCCTTAAAAAAATTTAGTCAATCAGAACATTTTTATTTTTAATGCAACAAGATCATTAAAAGAAACAGCATATCTATATCTTTAAAATTGGGTGAGTTATATTTAATTCAAAATTGAACATTGTGAATGGGGACCCTATATCAAATTAGAAATGTAAAGTTGTGGCATATCACAAAAAAGATAAAACTGGATGATAATACATAGGATACCCAACCGCGTATAGTGAGTACCACTGTTTTATATGATCACTGTCTGTATAATGCTTTATTTAGATGCATTTGTGATAAAAAAAATTGACACATATTAATGTATTTTTGATCTAAACAATTTCCACCTTCACTTTGTTTCTGATTCCTATTTTCACTGATGAAACAGCCTTTCACATGGTAAGGAAAAGTGGCATAAGTCAAATTTTTCCCTTTGCATAATTCAGTTGATTTTAAAGATACAGATACCCGGTTCTTTTTAATAATCTTGTTGCATTAAAAATGAAAAATTTTCTAACTGACCATATTTGTCTAAGATAGTCGTATAAAAATTTAAAAAGTTTAACTTTTTGAAAATTAATAGGAGGACTATTTCATTAACATAGACTTATTTCCTACCTTACTTTCAACATTTTTGCAATTTACTTCGCCCACTTATCTCCAACAAGTAAAGAATTAAAGCGTGTTCCAATATTTTTGGGACACCCTGCATATATATATATATATATATATATATATATATATATATATATATATATATATATCACTGATATAATCCCTTCACCACACACTTTAATCTAAAGTATGTAGTTAAGGGATTATATTCACTCATCTTTATCACATTTATTTCTTTTTCTATTCCTTAACTTATATATGGAACAGGGAAAAAGAGGTACTTTATACCACTTTAGTACCTGTTTTATTTATATTGTTTTATTTATAATGTTCTAATTATTTTCTTCAACAGCTTATCGTCTAGTCATTCACATTTACACTTCACTATATATATATATATATATATATATATATATATATATATAGTGAAGTGTAAATGTGACGGACGGACAGACAGACAGACAGACAGACAGACAGACAGACGGACGGACGGACGGATGTGTGTGTAACTACTTTAAATTATAATTTCTTAACATCAGAATAATTCGAGTACCAAGCATGAGAATATCTAAAATTTCTATTTAATTCTAGTTCTTTACATAATGTGTTCACACAGAAATTTGATAGATGTATGTGGAATAGGTATTTAGTTATAATGTACTTATTTGAGTGAAATACACAAAGAGAGATCAAGAGAAGAACATCTTTTCAAATGTGCTCAAAATGGATTTCGTGGGTCTTAGAACGAGCTTACACGTTAAAATCTAGAATTTAACATTTTTCGGAAAAAAATACTTTATGTAAAAGTATGCGGAATTAAACATTATGTAATTTGAAAACAGATCAGTCAAAGTTATGAATTTCGTGCATTTATTTTATTTGTGTTAATACATACTACTAAGATGTATATCGACATAAAATTCATAACAAATTTGCAACTAGAAGTATCTTATATTATTATAAGTATCTTATACTATTAGCATTTGACGGGAATTAGCAAATATTCTGCATATGATATAATGCTATGAAAATCCCAAATTTCGTTTACTTCCTTCTCCAGCCATGTAAAAAAAAACCGACTCTATCTGATTTTGTTCTAATAAAACTGCTCCAATGAAAATAACACAATGACAGTAATAAAACTACCAATAAAGGAGCATAAAACACAAAACTAATTATCTCAACCAGTTTCAAAGATAAAAAAAAACGTATTTCTTTACCATGAGAAGCAAACACCACGACCTCTCGGCTTTAGCAACCCTTTCCCCTGCTTCAGTCACGGTTTCTGTCCTACCAATTAGTTGCTAATCTTAAGTTGCTGTTTATAGGTTAATGCTGCGAAATAAAGCTGTTTATTGTCTTCGAAATAAGTTGACATCACTAATTTTCTGTTTTATACTGCTTTACATCATGCTTTATTACCTCTAATTCTATGCATTTTTAGATCTTTATATAAAGCGTCTGCACGTCAAATTGATTATCAATACGAGCTTTTATTCTCCAGGTTTCATATCCAAACCTCATATCTTACATTTGGAATAGTTAGTACTCGGGAATTACATAAAATTCTAGCTCTCACTCATTCTGTATAGATACACATAATACATCTACACATATAGAAATAATAATGAAGCAAAAGATATTGAATATTAAATCAAAGATTTCCAAGCAGAAGAGAAGAACGGACAATTAAGGTTAACAGAGGAGTTTTGCTAAGAACTAATATAAAAACTTTCAAGAAAGGCCAACTCAAAAATGAAATTAGGTAAAAAAAATATTAGCTTTCGAAATACTAAAAGTATAATTACAGTCTCAAGAAGGTTCAGCAATTGAAGATTTATATATTTCTTGTTCAAAAACATAGCTCATATACTCCTTAATATGAAATTTAAAAATTATTTTGTTTGACCAACCGCCAACATGTGCAATGCTTCTGCCGGCGATTTCCATGGACGCCAATGTCTGCAAAGGAGGGTCGAACTGTTTGGAATAGAGTATGTCACGCACCTGTCTTATTGAGAGGTTATTCATTTGGGATGAACGCTGTCCCACCCGTAAGCAAAAGGTTAAATACATTTTTTTTTCGAAACGGAATTTTCAAAGGTTTTACATTTTTAAAATGCTGCATGCGTCTTAATCTTTGTTTGAGATGTATGAAATTTGGTAAGAAGACACCTTTCATACTTTTTAATGAAACTGCATGCATTTTATAATTGAACTTTATTAAGGTAATTAAAAGTGAATAATAACCCAATTAAATGATGAAAATTCAGTTTTAATGCAGAAAAATATTTTTAAAAAATTAACTTTCTAAGGGATTTAAAAGTGAATACCCAAATTTGTTCATAATGTGTTTTTGAGTGACTATAATGTAAAATTAATCTAAAATGTGAACAAATGACACGCAAGGAACATTTTCAAATTTTCGTTAAAAAAAATAAATTAAAAAGAAAATACAAAACTATAACACAATTGAAAAAAATTGAAGGGTATATTATATAGTAATATTTAGAAGAGTATTTATACAAATTTTCATGTTTCTAAGTCAATAAATAAATAAAAAAAATTTCAACGTCCACCATCCCCTTAATATTTTACTTTCCCCTTTCTATAATCTTGCTCTAAATAAACAAAGAAGATTTGAATCAACCTAATAAAATTACACTATCATTTAAATATCACTTCGTTTCAAAATCCTTGAGATAAAGGCATTACAACTGAAAAAGTAGTTTAGTACAGCAATGTCATCAGTACATTAGAATTTTAAATTCTTACATCTCCTTTTCCATACACATCGTTCAATCACGCTTTGCCACAAAAATATTTCGCTAGAGTGGTTTAGTAAAGAACATTGAAATTCTTCACTTTAAAAGCAGACTGCAGGTGAAATATTCAAAATATCAAAACATTTGAGGTGTTTCTCGGAGTCGTTTTCATTTTCGAGTGTGTCTCTCTCTCAAATGCATAAATAACTATCAAAATAAATAAGGAATAAAATACTCTGTTAGAAAAATGTAGAATTTCTTCTTTTGGAGAAAATTGATTTTAAATCGTAAACAACTTTAACTTCACTGATAAAAAGTCCGGATTAATTATTCTGCAAAATTTAGCTTTATTTTTTCATCAATGCTGTTTAAATTTTAAATTTAATAAAAATTATTATTAAATTTAAATAAAAAATATTATTAAATTTATAATATTAATTCACTGAAATTTAAATTTAATAAAAGGAAATGAAATGACTATTTTTACAATTGTAAGATAAAAATTACATAAGTTTATTTTTAAAATATGGCTATTGAAATTAACATTTCAAATCCCGCCTATTTAAGAAATATTTTATTTGTTCCTAGACGTTTCAGTCAAATAAAGAATAATCTGTCAATTAATTAGTGGAAAATCACCTAAAGGGTATGAGCCTTTGCTACATACAGGAATCAAACCGATTTCGGTCAGTCTCGAATATGGCTACTCTCTTGCGCTACAATAGAATGACATGAACTTAGAAATAAATATTTAAATTAAAAATTTAGTAAGAGCAGCATATAGCTTCCTGTCCTTGTGAGGTCTAATTAACCTTTAGATTTTTGGTCTAATTAACTTTTCCCTCAGTTTGCATTGTAATTTATGTTTCTTTAAACTAACTGTTCTAACTGGTTCGGTTGCTAGACCGAACTAATCAACATTTTCTGCATTCCAAATGTGAAATAGGAATAAGTTTCGGATCGTGAGAGGTTCAGGAGTAAGATGAGGCATTCTAGTAAAAGTTCAGACGTGAGTGAGCTGGAATGAAGCAGCAGGCACGATGATAGATTTCGAGGAATTCGGATTGTGGTCGGCAACCTAGTGGAAAAAAACCTAATTCGATACAATGATGACTATGAAGAGTCTAGTATTCGGGATGTGGCCGCAATAGGAGCGAGATAACAGAATGCCAGTGGTAAGCATATAAGCTTTAGAACTCATCTACATTTAAGAATTATCACCAAGCCAGTTAATAGTAGTATTTTACATATTTGTAATTTATTCCGGGCATGTTCAATAAGTATTCTCTATGACAGCAGTTGCTTTAAACATCCAGCAGCTGTTATTTCTATAAAGTACACAATAAACTTAGTTTGATTTAAATCAGTGCAGTCCTGTATCATTGCCCTTGAACAGTAAGGTCGGAATATCAAGTACTTTAAGTTAGAGTTAGGTCACTTTTGACATATCGAAGATCCATCCTCGAGAACGACCTCTAAGGAGGATAAAAAATACATTAAGTCTTTGCATCCATTCTGTCCTTCCACAGGGAGAAATAAGGGAGAAAAGTTGTTCAGTTATATACAGGATAATTTAGAAGTTTTTAGTTAACGATATTTCATTCATATCGGTCTGGAAATCATTCTTCATCAAACGCAAGCTATTTACAGAATATGAATTCCCCAGATTTTTTTTCTCTTTTCAAAATTGCATCTAAATAAAGAGCCAACGACTAAATCACCGTTTCTTAAAACATCACACAAAATATTCAGATTTGTTTTCGGTTAATGATCTCCTGAAACCATCTTGCGCTTATACCTCTATTGGAGGCTTATCACCTAGCATCGCAGTGTTTAACACTGTCTTTCAACATTGAAGATATCCCTTCGAATTTAAAATTTGCATCGCGATTATTTCTAAAACCAAGTTGGCCGTGTGCATATTTATGTGAGTTTCTCCACATGTAATACGTAGACCTCTTACTTCCTTAAAACACCGTGTTCAACCTCTGAAGCGTGATGAAAGCAGTCATGTGACTACATCCAGGAAAGTAAGGCAAGTTGAAAAAATTCCATTCCGTGAGAGAAGAAGGAAACTCAAAAAACAATTCATTACTATAGAGAAGAAGACCAAGTCCTTGCGCGTTCTCCATTACAGATGTACATCACTGAGTGCTACATATAGTGAATAATGGATGGTATATGATGTAACACAAATATGGTCCGTATATTCTAAGAAATATTACACGAAATTCTCACCCCTTCTTTCTGAGACAAAATCAATCCCGTACCCTTGGATGCTTCAGATTGTCGGACCAACAGAAGCAACATGTCACGTATCATCTGGAGTTGATTTCAATATCACTAGTTTTAACTATCATCACAGCGAATATTGTCTTGTCCTCCATTTCGAAGGTCCTTCCCAACCTGCTCGCCGTCTTTATAACTCGAGGAATTTTTTCCTGCATATATTTTATCTTACTTCGAGGAAACACGCCCTCCTTCTGTTTGATTGACCTTGCGTTTTATGATATCTTTGGGTCGGTCCTGATTGGACACCCCCTTTTTATGTTAGCTTATTTGAGTCTTGTCCGAAGGCACAGGTTATGCCCATGTAGACATTGTGATTTTCTTATATGATGATACCATTGGTAATTTGTAAACCAATGGGTCGTAAACCTCGTTCGACTAAAATGCCAAGCCTGGTGTCCTTGTATCTGGCTCCTTTGTTCAGCTTGTTGTCACCATGGCGTATAACTTGAAATATATATTGCATCACGTAGTCTCAAGTTATATGACTGAAATGTAAAATTTAGGTACATTTTATTATTAGGTGTAATTTATCCAAAAATTATATGATTTTGATAAAAATAATTGAGACAGAATTTTTATTGTAATTTTACTTATGAAAAAGTTGGAAGAAGATATATTTTTTTCATGCATTTCCTAATTTTTGGCCAAATAATATTTTTCAGGAATCAAATGACTAAATAAGTAGTTATTTAAACTACTTATTTAGTCATTTGTATTGGCGATCAGAATCATACTCGACCGCATATATCGAAGTCACAGTCGATTGTATTACTTCAATTTGAGTCATTTTTGTATCGTACATTGGAACAATTGTGTATCGTTCGCCGTTACCCACCCACATATTTTGGGTGTCTTCGAGGTAGAAATATGTTTTATTAGGAAATAAATATTATTTTCACTGCAGTTGTTTTATTTTTAGTTTATTGTAGGTCGTGAAAGCGATTGAAAGAAGCGAGTATATTTAGTTCTATCGGTTCAAGTTCAAGAATCTTGGTATCTGCTAGCAAAGCTCCAACTACTAACGAAGCCGTTGCTGCTAACAGATTAACTTCTGAAAAGGTTACTGCTGGAAAACGTGACCACTGGCTACTAACACAGCAGCTTTTCATAAATAAGGAATAGTATCTATACAATAAATAATTTCTCTTCTGTAGTGTAACTGATATGTTTATCTTATACTGAGAAAGTAATCACATTTTGCTTCGAAATCGGTTAGATTCTTTTTTATTAGCTACATATTTTTATTCACAAGTGGATTAAAATATTCGAGAGCCCGAAAAGCAATTCCATAAAAAATTTTATTTTATTCCAAACAAAACAGTAATATTCTTAATAAAAGAAAATTTTTCAGCTTCTAGAAATGCTTTTACAAGTCAATTTTACTCCATAATTCACGCCTTTGGGTTTATATGTGTTAAAATAAACATGTATGAAACATGAAGCTAAATCAATCTAACAAAAATACACTACTTCAAATATCCTAGACTTCGTTAAAAAACTATCCACAGGAAAATCTATATCAACAAAACTGGGTTCTGCGAAAGCAGTACCATCTCAAAATTAGAATTTCAAATTCTCACTTCTGCATTTTTATTGATGTCGTTCTTGTCTTGCATTTACAAACAAAACGACCTTCCTATATTGGTTAAGAACATAGAATCGTGATCCCTTTATTTTAAAGGTAAGCTCTAGTAGAAAACTTCGAAAAAGCAAAACATTTGGAATATTTATAAAGTCACATTTCATTTCCTAAAAATAAACAAACACGAATAATCGCATCCACAAAAGCAACCGAGAATGTAGGTTTCTCGTTATTTAATACCTTAAGTAAAATAAATGCGATAGTTCTTATGAAATACAGAATCGATAAATTTCATTCGAAAATTCCTGGATTTACCTTTGTAGTTAATCCTTGTAAATTAAATAAGCATTTTAAATCAAAATAACATCATGTAATAAATACATGATACTTAAATTTGTGGAATTTCATACGGGTAGAAAACTTCGTTATTCACGCTTTCTGGTAATATACAGATTTTTTTTAACGTGACATTGTTTTCCGTAGTTGAGACATGTTGCTTTAAGTTAATCGCTATTGCCGGTATCGCTAAATATTTCATTGCAAGTTTTTTTGTTGGGTACTTGGTTGCATTTGCTTTTCACTACTCAAAAGGATCGAAGTTATACAGTAAGACTCCTCAGCTAGAAGGCTTCACTAGTGTTTCGTTCAGGCCTTCAGGGGTGCGAAGCTCCGGAGGCATTTTATGTTAACCTAGTTTCTATTTATTTTACACAACATTTAAATATATTTATATAGGGAAAATAGAAAACTTCCCCCCCCCCTAAAATTCCATTCGTCCCCTCCATGGCCAAAAAGTCCTGGAAGAAACATTGGGCTTCTCAACTAGAGGTTCCTCAGCTAGAGACTCCTCAGCAACAACGCTAATCAGCTAGAGGCTGTTCAGCTACATAACTTTCTAACTGTACAGTCAAATCAGAAATTTAATTGACTCCATAATAGAGACATTACAAAGCACTTTATTTGGATGACTTGCATTGCTCTGTGTTTACTGTCAGCATTGCAGTTTGAAGTAAATATTTTACTTTCAAAATAATTGCAAGTAATGACTCATATTCAAAATCTTTGTACCTTGGATCTAGAAAACAAAGAATGTATCTCACGAATACAATATTGCTTGTATTCCACTCGAGATAGAAGCGTTGTTTAAATTTATGCATTAAAGTCTGTCTAATGTTACTCGAGACTTTATCAACGTCAACATCATCCTCATCATCTTGAAATTTTAAATGTTTCTCAAGCACTTTTTTTAAGTAACGGCTTGGATATCAACACTGACTTTCTGCATAAAAATGTGTTGTTAGCAGTAGTTTCACCTGCAGTGGTTTCACACTATTTACAAAGGATTCTACCTTGTGCTTTAATCCTAGATCTATTGTAAATTGACATTGAAACTTAAAGGAATCTTATCAATAGCAATATTGGACCTCTCACATGAACAGCTAGCTGTTCGTATTAATGACCGAATCCGCACACATAAGCACATGGGTATCTGAATCCGTGTACATAAAGAATAAAATGCGTAATTCCAGATATATTAAGAACACGGATCTTTTATTCACTAATAAGCGTTACACGGATATTTTATTGACTAATACCCGTTACGTGGATGTTTTATTCACTAATACCAGCTACACAGATCTTTATTCACTAATACCCTTTACGCGGATCTTTTATTCATGAATGCCAGTTACACGGATCTTTTATTCACTAATACCTGTTACACGGGTCTTTTATTCACTAATACCAGTTACACGGATCTTTTATTCACTAATACTCGTTACGTGGATCTTTTGTTCACTAATACCCCTAACGCGGATCTTTTATTCACTAATACCCGTTACATGGATTTTTATTCACTAATACCACTTACACAGATCTTTTATTCACTAATACCCCTTACGCGGATCCCGTATTCTCGTGTCTCTTTTATATACTTTCCAAACCAAAGGAACCTAGTAGGAAGCAAACCTGTGCTCCTCAGTCTAGACATGTGTGCTTTGTAGTCGAATCTGCTATGGTATGTCTGAAATTGGGATATATTGTAACGATAAAACAAACCTTACAGACATATATTTTGAGCAGGAAGAAATTTACATAAATTTCATACCCTTTCCGTGTAATAACTCATTTGCTAAGTCACTACTGAAGTTCACAAAAGTCCGGCAAATATCAAGGACCCTCACTACCAGTGAGTGCAGCGAGCAGTTTCCATTCGGTTTTGATAAGCCTCAGTGCTGGCGAATGAAATAAGTCAACCGATTTTAGTAAGCTTCAGTGCTGGTGAATGAAATAAGTCAACCAACTTTGGTAGCTGAATTATGAGCATAATCTCGCAAGTGTTTTACTTCTCGGTTATAGTGACTATTTATGAAAACACTAGTGTTTATGTTCCTCAAAGTCAAGGAAATTGACGCTCTTTAAAAATAAGATTGCAAGTTTCATTTTATTTATTAATATGGCGATTTGGATCAAAAATCATACTCTTAGAGCAGAAACTGTAAAGCAGAATTTGTTTCTATATGATTTTGGTTTATGTAATAGGAATAAGAAAATACATATTAAAATTACCAAGCGAATACTATACTAAATAAATTATATTTAGGAACATTAATTACATGTATAATATAAATATTAACCTACTAAAAAGCATATCTTCTAATTCTTTATAGTTATATTTATAGAGATGTATATTACATTCAAGAATTTTTTGAAAAATCGTTACTAATCACAAAAATAATATATAGAAAATTTATCAATGGTCTGATAAAACTTCAATAATAAAAGACACACTAATAATTATACTAAATTTCATATGGTATCTATTATCAATTATTTATTGTAGGGCCGGTATAGCTCAGTGGTTAAAGCGAGAGATCACACGCGGTGTTTCCGAGTTCGATCCTTGACGAGGCCAAAACTATTCCTTTGTCTATGCAGAGTAAAAGCACGAAAAATCTGTAGGACCAAAAGTCCATTCCAGAGGTCATGGATCAGAGGAAAGTTTGTGATGGTCCCCGTGACTGCTATACCTACTGGGTTTGGATCTGTATCGGTTGGTATTAGGCAAAAGTCAGACTGATACCATGAAGTGTTTGGGGTCCTCGAAACAATAGAAGCTACAATTTCACTTTATCTACAACGGACTTTTGTCTTATGGGCTTGTTCTGGCTTAGTTCCAGACAAGTGGGATAAATAACAACAATTATTTGTTGTGCTAACGAAGATTAACTTTTAAATTTATTTTTGCACCAGTTTGAGTATATGTGTTTATGCTTTTATACCGTTCATTAGTGTGAGGATATAGATACATTTTGGATTCGTTATTAGCGTAAGTGATCACAGTGGCCTTTATATAGAGATAACGGAAATTCCAATTTTCGTCACTTTTTTATATCTACCATTATTATTAATGGTCACCATTATTTCAGATCGTTCATTTTATCCAGATAGGTTTCCAGATGATAAGTGTCAAAATACGATGAGGAAGCTATTTAACCCCCACCCCCTAACGCTATAAAAACCTGAAAAATGTCCTATAAATTTACATATCTTTCTTAGAAGACTATTATTGCCAATTATAAGGATATGTAGAGATTTTTTTTTGTGTTTACTTAAATATTATTTAAATTCAAACAAAATGACAGATATTTTTACCTATTCAGTAGCCATTTAAGGGGGACGGAATTAGAAACATAGTTTTTATATTACATTCTGTAAGAGGTTCAGATTTTATTTTATTACTTTCCTTACATACATAATGTATAAGGAAAGTATTGTGACGGGGTCGAAAATTCGAATTCGAATTTTCGACGGGAGAGCACGTTTCAAGCATCTCTGATCAGGAATCAAATATTTTTGAGGTGATGTCTGTGTATGTCTGTGTGTATGTGTATATGTGTGTGTGCGTGTGTGTGTGTGAAAGTGTGTGCATGTGCGTGTGTGTGCGTGTGTGTGAAAGTGTATGTGTGTGCGTGTGTGTGTGTGTGTGTGTGTGTTAGTGAGTCTGTGGAAACGATATCTCACGAACGAATGGAGCGATTCGAATGAAATTTGGTACAAAATTCACAATCCGTGAATACTGGAAGCCTATTGTTTGTAAATGTAATCAAATGTTCAGAACCCCCCTAAATTTTCGAGTGAAATTTTGAAAAAATCATTAAAAAATCAAAACCATTAATAAAGTCACACAAATAGACATTTCCTATGTAATTTTTCCTTAGAAAACGATTGACATATACTTTAGAACGCTAGCAAGAACCGTTCTCGAGATATTGCACATTTTTTAAATAAATGTATCAAAAAATCCCATAAATTAAAAAAAATATATTAACTGTTGAGAAATATGTTCACTTTTCATATGCAATATCATGCGACAAATTGGGTGATATCATTCTCGTGGATTTAGTTCGATCCATTCGTGAGAAAAGGTACTTTGAGTAATACTTTTGTATTTGAACGCCAATAGTCATTTATCTGCTATATAATAAGGATAACTTATTTCTCCATCCATAAAGCTTGGCGAGATTTTGGCGACGAATTTGGAGGAATGTCGCCAACTTGGTGGCTTTTTTGAAATAATGCCTAATTAACGAAAACCTCGCCAAATGGGTAAAAATGACGCTAAATCAATGGAAATGATGACTAATTGTCGAAAATTCATTATCTTGGAAAGAATATAAATATTTACTATAAGAAAAACCTATTTCTTTTTACTGTAAAAGTAGTAAACTCATTGCATTATATAAGGAAAGTCATGTGTTGCCCACATCAGATTTTTTTTATTGATAATCATATATATGCAGCTGTATGAGCCTGACTGATTGAGGTATGATTTCACATCCCAAATTACTGCTGATGGTAGAAACTTGAAACCTTGCATAAACGTTGGACTATAGACTAAATGTAAGTCTATAGTACAGATAATGAGAAAAATCTAAAATCTTACAATTTTGTTTAAAAAATTTATAAATGGCGAAGATTTCTGCTTTATTCTATGTAAAACAGCTGAATGAGGCTAAACGCAGACTAGGGTGGATTATACAGACTTAACTGCTGAATACTTTTTTTTATGGCAGAGGCGCCTAAACAGTTGCGGCTCATAAGCGACATGTCGAGGGGGGGGGGCGCATCTATGTATTTATGCCTATATATGTGCTAGTAATATATATATATAAATAAAGTATGTGTATATACATATACGTGTTTTGGCCATAGCGACGGATATATTAAGAATGTATTAAGTAAACAACGGATGCATTCAGTAAAATAACATATCTTCCACCTGCTCACTCGTTCATAAAATTCCTGGACATATGTGCACGCATCTCTCCTGGTAAAACATTACATAGTCCTAATTTACATTAAAGTAAAATTGTGGGGCTAGTTAAACTAAAAGTTACACCCATGAGGTTGACTAAAAATATGCATATTCTGGTGATACATACAGCTAGTTCAGAGACTATAGTCACCAGTAAAATCAAAATCAGTGGATTAGGAGGCGGGATGGAATATTGGGGGTAGTTAACTGAAGTAAAAGTTACGCTCAGGGATTTTTCACGTTAAAGATGCATATTCAGATAACATGTACAAATGCTACTGAGACTATAGCCACCGTCAGAAGCGAAATCGCTCAATTTGGAACAGATATGTTAAAATGTGAGGGTTAGTTAAACTGAAAGTTACACTAAGGGGTTGATACAAAAATATGTATATCCAGGTGACAATGTACAAATGTTGCTGAGGCTATAGTCACCAGCAGAATCAAAATCGCTCGATTAGGAACTGAGATCTAAAATTGTGGGGGCTAATTAAACTAAAAGTTATGGCTAATTAAACTAAAAGTTTTAGTTGACACTAAAAACGCATGTATATTATAACCATCAAATATGTATAGCAAGGAGAGACGTACAGATGGTGTAGACTACAACCATCAGCAAAATCAAAATCGATCAATTAGGAGGTGAGGTGGGAAATTTGGGGGGAGGGGGGATAACTGAAGTAGAATTTACACTCAGAGAGTTGTCACAACAAATATGTATATCTAAGTGATATATACAAATGGTGCAGAGACTAATGCCACTAACTGAACTACAATCGCTCAATCAGGAAACGAAATTAAAAATTGCAGGGCTAGTTAAATTAAAAGTTTCGGCCATGGGACAAAATATGTATATTTAGGTGACACATGCAGAGGATTCAGAGACTATAACCATCATCGGAATCAAAATTGCTTAATTACAAGCCGAGATAAGATATTTGGGGGCTACCTCAAGTAAAATTTATGCCCAGGGAGTATCTAAGCAATATAAACACCAGTGGGGGCCAAAATTTTGAGGGAGACGACGTCAGATAAAAGGATAATGTTGAAAATTTAATTTTAAATTTTTTTAACAAATATTTAGATTTTTTAACAAATATTTAGAATGAACAAATATTTAGAAATTACCCCTTTTACGAAGGACATAACTACACTATATCAGAAATGACGAAATGCGAAACAACTTCAATAAGTAAGACAGCTAGCTGGGTAAAGTGATCCCTCAAACTGAGTGTTCCAAACAACACATTTTACTCACAATGGACAGAAACCCTTAAAATATAATAAACAATCCCCCACCACCGCACACACATTTAATCAACTCACTTGTTCAAATGTTTATTTAAACTTCTAAATCCATTCATAAAAAAAGACGAGAAAGAGAACACACACATTCTTAAATGTAGAAAATTGAAACAAAATTAGCGAAACTGGACCAATTTGAGAGGTTCTTCTTCATGTTTTACTACTCTTCTATATCTCTTTGACGAAAAGTGCTCGCAAACCGCAACACATATCAAGTGCTAATACTACAATGTCTGTTTTTTATCACGCCAAACTTCTAATATTGTTCCCATACCATTCGTTCGCTCAAGACAAGTCGGTAAAAGGGACGCACAATTATCTTTTTTACAAATATCCCTGTATTTTTCCTATGTGTTGAAAATTCTATGCACTACAGCTTTAGTGAGTCTCCTTTCTCTCACAAAAGCTGTAGTGCTACCACTTAGTGACATATTGCATCACTATTCTCGATTCAATTGAATTGAAAATAAAAAAAATTTTCAAGAGAAATTGTGATAAATCTATATAACAAAAAAAAATAATTTGGGGTGTTTTCTCAATGGTGCCGCGCGTTCCAGAGGCCACCCCAATAACCGCCCCTGCACTTAAACAAATATGTCTATTAACTCTCACGTGTCACACAATGACACATGATGAGAGCAAAAACAAATTAAAGGACAATGCTCAACAAGAGCCCAGCTGCTTCATGATCTCTCTAGCTCTCCAATTGAGTGCATGGACGCATTTCCCTGATAATGTCGAACATTCGAAAAGATTACCACTCTTCATATTGTCGTATCGACATTTAGAACTCCATGTCAATTTCCTGCATCTCTGAGCCATTTTGCAAAATTATTTTCTATTCTGGTAGGCTAACATGAGAAGGTAAGATTTCGTTTTGATTCTCGGTTTTTCACGAGGACGACTGACGCCAGCGTTTGTCTGTAAGTGACGTTGGCTGCGGTTTGAATTACGATACGCCACTGATGCAGGTGTCAGTTAACTAATGAAGGCGTGATTGATGGATGGCGTATAAGTTGTTCGAATGACGTTCGTGGCTGATCCTTAATTTCGGCAGTGTGCGGACGCCCAGAGGCCACGTCCTTTTATTTGCTGAATTATTAAGTTCTCGAAGATTGATATAAAAAAATGAGTAGATTAAAATTTCGATAATTTGATTCAAAGTTTTCAACGAGAGGCAAAAGTCCTTGCTTGCCTCCATATAATAATAAATCATTTGCTATCGTGATTGATTTCATCGAGTTTTTATTTTCGGAGATAGAATTTGTGAAAACGTGCAGTTTACGGGAAATTGATTTGCTGCACGAGATTATGAATGTATGCCTTGAGGAGTAGAATTCAGCTCCGGGATTTTTTTTATGTCAGTACGGAAATGCCGGACTTTAAACTTGCCATCCAAGGCCATTCATGTGAGCAAAAATGGGTATTGGAGTTGTGTGTTCCTTCCTCTCAGCTCCCCGGATAATATAGTTAATTACGATTTGAATAAATATATAGTGCGTCCCAAAATTCACGCAAGAAGTAATTTTGATAGAAAACACAGGTTTATAATTAAAAATTGCAATTTTTTTATTAATTCATAAAGTATGCAGTATAGGGTTATGTATGGAATAGCATATCGGGTAAATGGCATCCACGGCTTTGCTGACATATACGCACTCTTTTGTTGAAATTTTCTATGACCGTTTTACAAAAATGTGGCTTAATTTCGTTGATACAGCGCTCAATTTCCTCCTTTAAGGCTTGGGTGGTCGTGGACTTGTTGGCATAAACCTTAGACTTCAAAAATACCCAAAGAAAAAGTCCAACGACGTTAAATCGCATGATCTGGGCGGTCATTCCTGATCACCAAAACGGGAAATTACACGACCAGGAAATGACTCATGCAGTAATTGAATTATTTCTCGGACTATATGGCATGTAGTACCGTTTTGTTGAAACCACATGTCGTCCACATCCGTATCTTTCAATTTAGGCACAAAAGCTGGATTATCATGTCGCGATAGATTATTTTTAAAATATTGCTCAACAATGAAAACGCGTTGTTCTTTCGTGCAGTACTCCATTTTTAGTAACCCTAGACTGTCATCTGTCACGCTGTCTTTTTTTCGTTGCCAACACATTATCGCACAAATGGCGTAACATTCAAATCTTGCGTGAATTTTGGGACACCCTATAAATTATTTAATTAAATTGTTCTGCTTTCCACGACTTGTTTGATTTATGTGCTGTTCCTTCCCAATTAGCACCGATCTATGGCTGATCAACCGATTCTTAGAATCGACCGCGGAATAGAACCTGGTCAACATAACGCAATATCGTCCATAATTTGGTAATCTCCCAAAACTCGATATTTCAATATCAACTATCCCTCTGCACAGTACACATTCCTAGCTGTATAAACTTTGCAAATACGTGGGACTTGATCTATAAGTTATGAGAAGAATCTATAATATTGGAACTTTGTTCTATAAATTTATTCATCATGTCATTTTTTGTTTTAACATTCTTTCAACAGATACACAAGATTCGTTGTCACATCACCATAAGCTAAAAAAAAATATCATAAATTCTCCTAATGAACGATGGATGTATGATCATGTGAATTTTGATGTATGATTAACCGTTCAAGGGAGATTTTTTAATTTATAGTTACAGCAGACGCTTTGCTGTGGTTTTATATTTTATCAACAAATTTATGTATCGTTTTTAATTCATTAATGAAAACTACAGTAACCCAGTTATGTTTCAAATACTAAAATTATTTGTTCGCTATTCTTTCAGCTCTGAAAAATAATGCTGAAAAATAATGATATAAATTATTAATTGATCTGTAAACGTTGACAGAAATAACAAAATTATATAAAACAAAATTATACAAAAATTATTCAACTTAATATTAAAAAACATTAGTCATATTTTTTTTGTTGTTGTTGTCGTTTTGAGGTATTTTTTAGTCTGTTTGAAATCGATTCTACTCCTGATTTAATCTTTCATAAAAATTTTCTTAGAATTCCACAGTCCGTGATTCAAAAAATATTGTAGTACCTTAACATACTTTCAAATTGAGTAATAGAAGTGTAAATAAAATTCTAAGTTATCATGTTTATACATTTACAAAAGTTTTGCTATATTTATTCTATAATTCCTTTGAAATTGCGTTAGCATAAGCGGTAGAAAATTTTATTCCTCCGCATATTGGAAATTCCTTGTCAAACTTATTCCGTTGTTAGTCGTGTAAAAAATCCATCCGCATATACACATTTTTTTGCTTCCATTACATGTGTGTGTCTGATGGGGCCGAAATAATGCTTGAAAGAAGTGGGGGCGAATATTTCTCAGTGCCGGGGAGAAATTCTGGTGAACTTTGATCGGAATTCGAACATTCTTATTTTCGACTGAAGACGTCTGTTTCTATCACAGGGTTTTTTACAATAACGGAATTTAAATTTTGTACATTTCTGTCATTGGAATTTCTTAGATTGATATATTTTAAATATAGAAATAAAATCTTTACTGAAAGTTTGGTGCACATTATCGAACTATTTTTCTTTTATTTTTAAGATCATGGTAAATTTAAAGAGGGAATTTATATGAAGAACTAGCCATTTACATCCTCATAAAATAGCTTTTGCAATATCGTGTGGTCATTTCTGTTTCGGTGATTTTCTACATGTTTCCGGAAATTGAGTTATTTCCAAAGTAGTATAAAGACGATCTCTAATAGCCTCCAAAACTAGTATGTTCCTTCATTTTCTGTTCTACTTATTTCCTTCCCTAAATACATAGTATAATATATATGGATATTATTGCAACGGGCCCGAAAATTTGAATTCGAGTTTTAGACGAAAGAACACGGTCCTAGCATCCCTGAACTCGAATCGATTGATTTGCGGTGATGTCTGTGTGTGTGATTGACGAATTGACAAAAATATTGTAAAAAATTGCAAAAGTGACGCTAAGTTAACGAAAACGACACCAAATGGATGAATTTATTATTAAAGCATTTTAATATAAGGAGTTTACAGCTAATTTTGGATGTTATCCATATTGATAGTCAATTTAGAGTTGCGTGATTAAGTTAATTGGGTATTTCGAAATGGTTTTACATGTTGCCATCCGGAAAAGCGTCAAATGTACAATTCAACATTAAAAGCATTTCGCCGTAAATCTTTCACATCATTTTTCACTGTGAAAGAAGTAGATGGATTGCATTATATAGGGAAAGTCATATACTTGTCACATCAGATTTTTTTCGTATTTGTTTAAAACTGTTATTTTTATAGCTAATTTGAACATCTCATGCAACTTCCGAAGCCTGTTTTTTGCCTTTTTTTAATTTTATAGGACGCCTATGTTCTACAAATTGAACAATGCTTTGAAATTTTTGCTGGACAGTATTTTTCCCTCTATGGTATTTTACCGTTCCTTAGAGGAAACGGAGAAATAAGAAGGAAGAAATAGTATCCTACTACTTCTTCCTTCTTCCAAGTTTTTTATCTTATTTTTCTTCTGACGACAGTAGCAACCCCTTTTCTTGCAACGTTGCAAGTTTTTGCTGGGCGTTGATTTTCCCCTTTGGTATTTTACCATTCACTCATAGTATCCTTATATTTATTTCAACCTGCAGGGATTTTTACCACCTGCTTTTTGACGACGTTTTCAACCCTTTTCAGTCACGTTTTCTGTTTTACTGGCAATTATTGGTCTCCTTTTGAAGAGTGAAGATTACGCTTCTTGCTAGTCCTAATGAAGAAGGCTATTATTTGTCATCGAAACCAGTTGGCACTATTATTTGATCTGCACTTATAAGCATTACATTATTGAGAAAATTGAGATATCAAAATGTATCGATGACGAAATGTGGACACTGTACCTTACTCCACAAAAAGTACCTTAAGGTTTTATTTTCTTATCATTCAGAACAAAAAATAGTTTAAATTCAAAAATATAGTCAGCGTAATATTAAGAAAAAAAAACGTAGACGTAGTTTTTTTTATTTGTAGATATTTTTTATCATGTTTCAAAACCGATTCATTTTCTAGTTTATTTTTTCTTAAAATTTTGCTTATAATTCTGCTGTCCATGTTTTAAAAAAATCTGATGCGGGCAGCACATGACTTTCCTTATATAATGTAATGAATTTACTACTTTTTCATTTAAAAAAATGTTATTCTTATAGCAGATACTTATATTCTTTCCAAGCCATTGAATTTTCTTCAATTAGTCGTAATTTTGAATGATTTAGCGTCATTTTTATCCATTTAGGGAGATTTTCGTTAATTTAGCAACACTAAAAAATGCCACCAAGTTGGCGACATTCCGTTAAATTGCGTCGTCAAAATCTCGCCAAGCGTTATGGATGGATAAATAAGTTATTCTTACAACGAATAAATGACTATTGGCGTTCAAATACAAAAGTGTTACTCAAACTACATATGTACAAACTATATTATTATACAAACTTTTTTTAATTATTATACAGACTTTTTGTATAATTTGTATATATACTATATTATACAAACGTATTACATATGAAAAGTGAACATGCTTATTAACAGTCAATACTTTATTTTTAATTTATGGGATTTTTTGATAAATTTATTTGAAAAATGTGCAATATCTCGGGAACGGTTCATGCCAGCGCTTTAAATTTTATGTCAATCGTTTTCTAAGGAAATATTACATAAGAAATGTCTATTTGTATAACTTTATTAACGGTTTTTATTTTTTCAAAATTTCACTCGAAAATTTAGGGGGATTCTGAACATTCGATTGTGTTTTAAAACAATAGGCTTCCAGCATCCCATGATTGTGATTTTTGTACCAAATTTCATTCGAATCGATCCATTCGTTCGTCAGATATAGTCTCCGAAGCCTCACTGACACACACACATACTTTCACACACACACACTCAGACGTCACTTAAAAAAGCTCGACTCGTGATCAGTGATGCTTGAAACGTTCTCTCCTGTCGAAAACTCGTATTCGAATTTTCGATTCCCTTCACAATACTTTCTTTATACATTATGTATATAAGGAAAGTAAAATATTGTGCTACCTTAAAATAGTTTTGAATTGAAGAATCGAAGTGTAAATAAAAAAAAGTTATCGTATTTTTGCATTTACAAAGGCATTACTATTTTCTCTTATTCTACAATTCCTTTGAAACTGCATTAGAATAAGCTGTATAAAATTTTATTCCTCCGCATACGGGAAATTCCTTGTCAGACGTATTTCGTTATCAGTCGTATAAAAAAATCCATCCACCCATACACGTTTTTTCTCCCATTGCATATTTGTGTTTGATGGAGCCGAAATGATGTTTAAAAAGAAGTGGGGCGAACATTTCCCAGTGCCGGGTGAAAAATTCCGGTGAACTTTGATCGGAATTCGAACATTCCTATTTTCGTCTGATGACATCTGTTTCTATCGCAGGAATTTTTTACGGGAACTGGAATTTAAATTTTTGCACATTTTTGTCAGTGAAAATATTTAGATTCATATATTTTAATAAAATATATAATAACCTTTTTTTAATTACAGGTTTTCGCAAAATGTTCTAAAAAGCAAAAAATAATTTTTAGCTATTACCACGAACGTGTAAAATTCCTTATATTCGTTAATGTAATAGACCTCCCATTCATTTAAAAAAGTTACACTTTTCAAATTTTATACGAACCCTTTAGACAAATTTGATCAATTAGAAAAATTTTATTTTTAATGCAACAAGATCATTAAAAAAACGCATATCTGTATCTGTAAAATCAACTGAATTATGATAAAGGCAAAAATCTGACTTATGCCACTTTTCCATACCATATGAAAGGCTGTTTCATCAGCGGAAATAGGGATCATAGACAAATTGACAATGGAAATTGTTTAGATCAAAAATACATTAATATGTGTCAAAATGTTTTACCACAATTTCATCTAAATAAAGCACTACACAGACAGAGATCATATAAAGCAGTAGTACTGACTACGTCGTTCGGTATCCTATGTATTATCATTCAGTTTTATCTTTTCTGTGATATGTCACAAATGTACATTTCTAATTTGATATATGGTCCCCATTCACAATATTCAATTTTCAATTAAATATAACTCGTTCAAATTTTCTGATTGATCGAATTTATTGATCTAAGGGAGTCGTATAAAAATTTTAAAAAGTATAACTTTTTGAAAATGCATGGGAGGACTATTTCATTAACGTAGTCTTATTTCCTACCTTACTGTCAACATTTTTGCAATTTACATTACCCACTTATCTCCAACAGGTAAAGAATTAAAGCGTGTGTCAATCTTTTTGGGACACTCTGTGTATATATATATATACATATATATTATCTACAACTTAGCATGTCGAAATTAAAACTTTCAACACACAAATATTAGAAATAGTTTGAATTTCAGTCTGAGACAATCAGTTATGATTCAAACTATTTTGTAATATCAACAAGAGAGTGCTAATGAGTGTTGTCTCTACGAAACTTTCAATATGTTGCATGTCCTCTGCAGAACATTATTGCATTAATCTTGACCTTTTAACTAAAGCTTTAAATTGCAGAAAGTTTCCAGACCCATATTGATTAGAGAAAATAACGCCAACCTCACTGGGATTCGAGCACACTGTCAAACACCTGAAGCTATTTATCACATAATTCTATTCAGGTTGAATTAATTAGAGCTTCTGTAGTCGTTCTTCTGGTAAGTTAAAGAACTTGTAGAAATATTTACAGTCAGAAAGAAATGCAAATTGCAATTCTTATTCGCGTATTTGAAAGTTTCATTGGCAATATCCTTGAGGATGTCCTACAGGGAAATTATAATTAACGTATTTCTGTTCAGAGCCATCTTCAGAATTTTTAAACCACTTAAACTCAACTATATTAAGTAATAATGTTCTTCAAAACATTAATTTCATTGGATATATAGTGGTTCAAATTAACACTTATTTGAGAGGAGTAAATGAGAAAACTTTCCATATGAAACAACTTTGAATGGGCAATTTTGAATTTCTAGACTCATTACAGACATATTACGCTAATTCTTGGCTGTAGAAAAATATGGTTTTCAGTATACTGAAAAAGTTTGCTTAAATATTCTTCAATAAGAAATTTTTGAAGAATCCTTCATATGGTTGCAAATAGCGTGTACACTGCATTTTTGAGGGAACAATTTGGCAATTTTATTTTCGTTTTCATACTTATTTCGTACAGCGATACGGATTTTTGAAAATCATCTTCAGAACGGAAATAGAAATTCTTAATTAACCCCCTACTCCCTCTGTAATTCAATGCTGAATCCATATCTAAGTTGTCACCATCTAAGTTTTATATTTAGACAATCCTGAGAAATAGATGTTTCAAGCAAATATTTTAACTAAAAGTGAAAAATATTCGAAAGTGAAAAGTTTTAAACTAGTAAACTTCCCAACCTTCCTCGGAATATTATGCGGAATTCATATCAGTCATCATCTAAGCTTTATCTATAGTTAATCTTGAGGAATAGACGTTTCAAGAATTTTTTTGGACCGGATGTAAAAATTCTTAGTAATCCTTTCCCCCAGTTCCCCTCAAGAATTTCATGCTGAATCCGTATCAGTCATCATCTAAGTTATATCTATAGAAGCTTTTAAGAAATATAAGTTTCAAATCAAATTTACATATTTGAATCGGAAATGACATCGCCAGAACCTAAGTGGTAATCATTTTTCCGCTTCAGAATTTAATATGGAATCCTGGAATCCATATTAGTTATTTTCTGAGCCCTATCTAGAACCAATCTAGAGAAACGGATGTTTATATATTTACAAAATTTCAATATGTTGTTATCCTTTACAAAACACTATTGCATAAATCCTAGCCTTATAACTCAAGCTTTAAATTGCAAAAAGTTTCTTGAACCATTGATTAAAACTATGGCAAACCTCTTCTGGAATTGAAACACTCAGTGAGGCGCTGAAACTATAAATCATATAATTCTATGCAGATTGAATTAATTTAAACTTTTATATTCATCCTTCTGGTACTTGTACAAAGTTTTACATCCAGAATTTTTTATGTGCAACTCTTATTTGAGTTCCATGGGATATTGTCCTTGAGGGTTTCTAGAAAGTGGTCAGAAATCCTAAAGAATTCCTTTCCGTAGCTCTCTTCAGGTTTTACTAACGGCTGAAATTGAAGCATATTAAATAAAAATATTCCTCAAATCATTCAGAAACGATTTTTTTGGGGGGGGGGGATTGTTGTTGTTGAGACCCAGACCGTCCGACCTACCAGAAAGGTGTAAGGTAACAGTTTGGACGGCCGGGAAGTGCCACCCACATTAGACCGGAACCCAGTGGGGGAGGCATCCACAGGGACCGTACCCTCCTTCCCCTACCACCAACCTCCCGGAAGGACTTACGGACCCACATGTTTAACGTGATCGTACTCCGCGTGAACACGGCGGCAGTTTTGGCAGTGGCTGGGAATCGAACCCGGCCTACCGAGTGCAACTCCAGCGCGCTAACCAATGGGCTACCGCGCCCCGGGGGGGGGGTAGAAAACCCAGACCACACGACCAACCCAAAGGCTAATGGTAGCTTTCTGTGTGGCCGGCCGGGGGGGTGTAATAACTTTTCTTCTTTAACATCGAAATAATGGGGTACAATAACCACAGCACACTGTTTTTGGTATTTAAATAATACCATGTAAATTTCAATTGGGCGCTGTTGTCAGTTTATGAATTTAAACAAAATGACTTATCCATAGTATTGTGTAAAATCCTTATCGATATACAATTGACATTTAATTAATAGCGAAATAAATGAGTATTTGCAAATCCTTGGGCTACAGAATACAAAACCATTATAGAAAAAGTTTTTTCTGTCGTAAATGGAGAGATCTAGATTTACAAGAATGATATTTCCAGACTTTTTGCATAACAATGCATGCGGAAAGTGACCCTATTTGATGACACTAACTGGTTTTTAAATTTTATGTAAATTTAAATTTTATGTAATTTTATGTATTATTTGAATAACGTAAATATCTCGGAAATGGTTGCTGCTAGCGTTCTAAAGTTTATGTTTTTCATTTTGTTATAAAAAATTATGTCTGACATTATTGTTTATTTACCATTATTTTAGGTATTTATTTTTAATGAGTTTTTCTTTAAAGGTATTTCGTAAATCGTACAATATAATAAAAACGGTTCACATTAGTATTCTAAATATTTTAGCATTCATTCTCTAATAAATATGTGAGTCTGAAATAATTATTTATTTATCGTTAGTGAAGGTGCTCATATTTTAATTTATTTTCCATTCTAAAATTGATGAGTCTTCCAAACATCCGATTGCGTTTAAAATAAATAGGGTTTCAGCATTTATTGATTATAATACTCATACCAAATTCTTTTCCTAACTCTCTAACTCGCGTACATAGACTCACGGGTACACACACTAACATACACATTAACATATATACACAACCATTAGCATACACACTAACATACATACACAACCACTAACATACATACATAATCATTAACATACATACACACACACTAACATAGACACTAATATACATATACATACACTAACATACATACGAACATACACACACACTAACCTACATAGGAACATACACACACACTACCATATACGCTCAAACTAACATACACATATTAACATGCACACACCAACATATAAACATACACTAATATTAATATATACACATACACAAACATCACCTTAAAAACGTTCTATTCCAGTTCTGAGATGATTAAAATGCAATTTTCCAGCTAAAATTCGAATTCACATTTTCGAACGCGTCACGATGCTTTCCCTATACATTATACTATGTGCATAAGTAAAATAAAAATAGTAGTTAAATTTACCTCTTTAGAGATGAAAATAAATAGGTTTCCCATACGACACAACTTAGAATGAGCAATTTCCCCACCAGAAACATACTATGTTATTCTTGGATGTACTAAAAGCATGACTCCCATAACGGCTTTCCTTAAAAATTTCTCAATGGAAACAATAGTAATTATGTTTTTATGTTTGGACAATTAGCACAGAAAAACAGTTAAATATATTAATCACATTTTATGTTTGAAGTTTTTTGATCATTTTCTTCAAAATTATATGCTTCCAGATCACATAGTTTCAGTACTGTTTTCTACCTTCAGAGCCAAATCTACCCTGGTAGTAATTTTGAATACTTTCTTTTCACACAATAGCGAAAGACGTTTGCTCATAAATTTTAATTTAGCCACTGGAAATATAAGTAAAGAGGGCCGAATCCCTAACCCAAGCCTCCTGTAAAGCACCCACAACTATTGCACCACTTCATCCTTATATAATTATAGTTTTACAATTATAATAATTTTCTGATAAGACAGCACTCTAATTATATATGACATACTCTTTTAAACAAAACTGAAGATCGACTCCAACCTTTCACTATCTGATCGTCTCACTGACATATACACAATCAGGCTTTTCGATTTGCCAGAAGGTTTCAAGCAACTTCTAGAATAGTCGGGGGAGTTTCTTCAATTTCAAATAACAAACTTGAAGGCTATATCCAAAAAATACAGACAGATGTATTAGAATACTAGGTACTTCTGACAAATATCGTTGAGAAGGATTAATTTATAGGAATTTTGAAACTAAGCTGATTGACTAACAGAACTAACTAACCAGTATCAATGGCATATAAGTTTATTGACTGAAGCAAAACCTGACCCATAACAGGAATGTATTTATTAAATTGAAAATAAAGCAAATACTAATGAAAGTATTATATAACAATAAAATTACAGGGACACCCAAAGCTTTAGGAGATTTGGTCAACAATTTTTACTGCAATAAGGATTCCCTCTTTTAATTCTACCAATGCAATTGAAGTTTCTCCTAAACCTAGATTTTCAAATAGCCTGTGTCCGTATTACGTTCATTTCACTATTACACTATAATTTTGTTTGATGCCAATTTTAGAATATCTGACTTAATTTTAGCGCTGAAAAAGAATCGGCCATACTCGTGGATTGAATACGGACCTCCGGGATTGCACCCAGAAGACCGATCACTATCCGGGCCTTAGTTTCCAAAATAAGACCGGGAGTGACCCTAACACTCTGCAGCAGCTTCCGCATATAATCATAACAGGGTACCAATTGTGTGCATTAAATCTAATTTTATCAGATCAAAATATAATCATCCAAGGCCAGAATCTAAACCAATCAACTTCAGTTATACAAGTAAACCTGCTATTCAAGATCTTTAAAGTGATGGATTTTTTCCACGTGACTACGCCTAAAAACGTAGGTTTGTTTGACTGTACGAATTCCCTCACGTAGAAGGGAGAAAACTCATTAAAAAACGCATTTATTATTGAAGAATGGAAGATCAGGTATTTACGTATACCGCATTGAATTTAGCATTGAATGCTAAGTTCCCTTGTATACAAAATTAATGTCTAGACTTCTGCATCATGGGTTCACCCAGACGGCAACCCATTGCCCCACACTGATATTTTAAGGAATTGATAGAATTATATTACAAGCTTCAAAAATTTAAACTTTTCTAACAAATATTATCGACATTTTTATGTTTGGAACATATTTTAAATTTCGATAATTATTCACATAGCTCGAATTATATTCTTAAAAACAAAAATGTGTGGCCTTATAATATGATTGAGATATCTCTAAAGTGATAGATGTATTTTCATCAAAGGGAGATTTATATTAGTCACCTTTCGAAATATATCTTTAAATCGCCGAAAATGCAGTCTTCCAAAGCTTATTGATTCAGGCAAGTTACGTCAGCAGTGGTGCAGTACTTAGAGCAAACTGAAAAGTTGAAGCTATTAATCATATAATCCAGTTTATGTTCAATTAATTGCATCTTCAATAGACATTCTTCTCAAAACTTAAATAGAATGTAGGAGGAACTACAATAAAGACATAAATCTAAATTCAATGTTCATTAGTAAAATTGAAGTTATATTGAATGGTGTGCTTAAGCAATTAATTAAGTGATCTATTTATTCAAATACTGTAATATAAGACGTGTCTAAGTTTTCTACGAAATATTTCTAATCAGGAAAGAAAATAATACACTTGGCAAACAAAGAGAAGAAAGCAAAAATTCTGGTAGCATGATTAGAAGTTTCTTTCTATTTAATTATTTATATTCATTAAATTATTATATAATCGTATATAATAGCATTATAAGATGAACACTAATTTAAATATGAATTTAAAGTTTATTTTTATAATTTTATATTCCATTTGATAACTTGGCGTCTATCTCATTTTATTGACGCCAACTAGTCAAAATTTCAAACATAAATTTCGTGAGAATGATTTATTTTAACACAATGTTAGTGTTTGCTTTCGTTTTGTTATGAAAAATTACTCGAAAATAACAATTTTTCTAATTTAGCCAGCTTTAATGATTTTTCGATTTTATCTGGCCTCTTCCACCGCTTCTATTCTTCAGTTTTGTATTAAAATCTAATCAAAACCAGCACAACGTATGATAGTTCGTGTAACTACCAATTTTATGGAAATTGATAAGATAGTTTTAGAGCTAAAAATAATATTTACATCGCACCGACTAAAAGACTCACATAGACAGATACACTGACAGGCCTCAAGATGAATATTTGATGCATCAACAGTTTAAGGTAGTCATATCTTATATAATCAAAGTTGTCTTATATAATCATATCTTACATAATCAAAATCTTTCTGTGTGTATATGTTTTCTGTAGCAGGAAATCCAAGCTTCGAAAAGCCGTGAAGTTCGGTATAGGATTAGATGAACTGCCGGGATAACATACCTCATCCATATTTTTTCCTAAATTCGAAATAGATTTGTAGTTATTTTAAGTTGAAACATGATTTTCAGCGATTTCACACAAATCGGCTCCTTACCTAATGAAAATATTATTGTATAACAGATTTTCCATCATGACACCATGGGAAAGGCAGATGAACGTTCTTTCTAACGATCTTTAAACCGAATTCATAAGACAATTTCTTCGTAATTATTCATTTATTTTTTAAATACATCTAAATATGCGTGTTTTAGGTTATTTGATGTTTAATTCCCCGCATCCCAAAATTACCTTGTAAAATATTTGCAAGCAAGTTACTGAAAGTTTCAGGGGAATCAGCTGTCCATAATGAGGAGTAAGGTTCCTGATAGTTATGATAATATACAGGATGTTTCAAAACTAATGTAACAAACTTTCAGGAGTGATAGACCACATGGAAACAAACACTTTTCAACATAGAATGCATAGTCGCAAGTGAAGCGGTTACGCTCTAGGGGGTGCTAGAGAGCGATAGAGGGCGCCAGACATTCGTATAAAAACGGTAGTTTTCACAGGTAAGGTCATTAGTGACTTGGATCTAGCAGACCCTGCATGAGAAAAGTTTACCAAACTTGCGCCGTAACCTCGTTTTCCTATTGCAGGAAACGTAGGGCAAGGTCCTGGCTCCCAGTGAACCAAGTGGAAGAAAGCAAGGTATATCGTTCCCCAGGCCAGAGTCTCCTAGAGTTTTTCATTCATCGAAGTGTTCCTTCGACGACTTTACCTTCTCAATTCGGTAGTGGTAGATAGCGCCAGTTCAACTCGGTGAACGAAGGTGGTTTCACCTATCCATTCTGGACGCGGCCAATAGCCTTTTAGGCAGCTTGCATTTGTCCGCATTATTCTGACGCTAGCCCAGTACATATCTTTTTGCTGACTTTAACTTTGTCGTTGTTCTTTCAAACAAATTTCTGTACTTAACTTTAAAGTTTTCATTGTGACTCGCCATCGCGTTCTTTATTGCCTTTCCCACCCTTTCTTTTACAGCCGAGGCACGTGTCCACCATACCAAGACAATTATGGATCTTTTTAGCAACCGACATCTGCAAACCGTATCCTCACGCCCACAGGAGTGGAGCTATAAAACTGACTATTCGTTTTTGCTATTCTACACCATCAAAGATCTGACATTGCTATTTTCGATGTGGGGATGAGTGTTGATGACACAAGCACCCCGAAATTATGCGTCTTGGTCTTGGTAGTGACTTGGAATGTATCGGCACACTAATATAGAGAAGGCGGTCATTCATTTTGTCTACGGTCTTGCCAAAGATAATGGCAGGGAAGCGCAACGGCTTTACCGAGGCCGCTTTCCCAACAGGCGTGTTTCCGATCACGGAATTTTTCCTCGATTACGCAGCCAACGATTTGAAAGGGGATCCTTCCGTACTGCCATACATTTGTTTTGTCTTAAATAAAGCTTTGTTCAGATGTTTCGTGCCAGTCCTGTTTTTGCGTTGCGTAAGACTACCTGTTTGTGATGAGATGGAAAGCGCCCTCTAGCGCGTAACCACTTCACTAGCGACCATACATTCCAAGACGAAAAGTGTTTGTTTCGATTTATTCTATCACTCCTGAAAATTTGCTGTATTAGTTTTGAAACACCCTCCATATATAAAAATTAAAATAATTCTTCGATACACGATAATTAGCTGAATATTTCAGACATTAAGCAGGAATGTTCATGAAGGTCTGTATTGTGCCTTTTCTTATCAGTTTGCTGAAATTATCAACAAAGTAGCTGAAAAAAGGAGCAAAGGTTGCAGAATGTTTTACAGTGATAATCAACGAAACCAATGTGCATCAATAGAGGACAGAGTAAATAAATTTATGCATATCTTCATTGCACTGTCATGAGGCAATAGTATTTCAGTTAAAACTTCTAACAATTTACTTTTCAAAACTAAAACATTTTGCAAATGTTGCTGAAAATTAAACTGCTTTGCAATCAAATTAAAAAAAATATGGTATACACTTATGATGCAAATTCCTCCAAAAATTAGAAAATATAACTTAAATATTTAGAAATCTATAAAATTTTCAACATGTAAGCATTTAAAGAATGTATGGAATTACCTTTCTTTTAGTATCAAAACTCTAAACTGCTGAAGTGCCACTTTCTGGAAGACATTGGGGTAGAAACAAATTACACCAACTGTGAGACTAATTCAGGAATAATCTAAAGTTGAAGCTATTAATCATATAATTCTATTCAAGTACAATTAATTACAATTTCAGTATTAATTCTTCTGTGAACTTATGTAGGAGATTAACACTAAAACATAAATCTAGATTTTGATACTCATGGGTAAATTGAAACTTCCATTGAGTAATATTCTAAAATATGATTAGGGCAGTATTTGTTTCGCAATGCCACCATTTATGTGCTAATTTTAGGGGGATTCTGAAATTTCGCGAATATCAAATATATTCGCGAATTTCAGAGTTTGTTTCTTTTTAATGCCGATTTTTTTATTAAAAGTTTTAGATTATTGATTCGCTTCGCAAATTTTCACGATTTTTTTCTAAAATTTCGCAAGTATCAGATATATCACGTCCTTGAACCAGACGTCAACGAAGAGATGTTTGTTTTCAGCCACACTACTGTGTTCGAAGATAGGAGCCTTCTAAAATGTGTGAATTCCGTTTATATAAATCGAATGTAAAAGAATTTCGTGTCAGCTAAGGTTCGAAACATTTCCGAAACACGAATAAAGGTCATTTTCTTAGCTATATAAAGTCGTCATCCGCTATTTGTCAGTACTCGCAAATAGTGTCAATACCGAACGATCTTTTTCCAAATTTCAAAACCTGTTACAGGACAACAAAAACTGAAATAAAGCAGAAAACCAATGTATGTACTATATATGTATCAAAATGTATCTACTATATATAAATCTTGATCTATAAATCTATATATAAATCTTGATATATAAATCTTGATCTGATCTCATTTATCGGTGCTGATTACAATGCCAGAATCTGAATGGCTTATAAATGTAAATTTCAATTAAAAAAAATTATAATACATATAATTAGTATTGAATTGCGTAGTAGTTATTTATATTACTGCTTTGTAGCTGGTAAACTTTTTATACAAATGTTAGTGAAAATACTCGGTCGCGAAACTTTTCGATTTACCGCAGGACCACCGCTTCGCGAATTTCGCCTTTTCTCCCGCGATAAAATTACAGCACTAAATAGGATCAATATGAGAAGGGAAACAGGTTAAGAAAAATAAAACATAACTTTCACTGCAATGCATGGCGATGTATAGGGAATGTATTGGAATCATGTCGAAAATTGAAACTAGAGTTTTCGACGGATTTACACATTTTGACACCTCTAGAGTGCGAGAACGCTAATTTTAATGTGTATGCATATGTGTGTAGTGTGTGTGTGTGTGTGCATGTGTGTGTGCATGTGTGTGTTCATGTGTGTGTTTGTGTGTGTGTGTGTGCTATGTATGTATCCACTCTAATTAAAAACTAATGAATCAAACCTCATAAAATTTGGTAGGTAAGTCAGTTGTGCTGATTATATTTTGATATGATTCGGAATAAAAGAACCCGCCGTTTTTGTGAAATGGCCAGCAAAAATTGTATGTATCCACTCTAACTCAAAAACTAATTTGCAAAAATTCACAAAATTTGGTATGTAAATCAACTGTACGTTATTCTGATGCTAACAAAGTTTTGGTACGATTCGGTAGAAAAAAACTGGCTATTTTGCAAAATGGCCTGCAAAAATAGTTAAAATCTAAAATAAAAGACTGATTTTGTTTAAATGTATCAATTGAATGCTTGTTTTATACGTAATTTTTGAGGATTAAAAGAATAATACCAACCCCGTTCCCAAGGACAAGCCGTTCACGAGATATTTTAGTTTTTTCACGTTTTCGCTACATCACCTTTGAAAATAAATCCAGTTACCAAATGAAACTGAAAATTGAATTAAAAGTGCAAATTCAGTGTAATTTAAAATAATTATGTGTGTTATTTTCTGCAATTAAACATAATTTAACCAATTATTGAATACATAAAGAGAACGTGAATACGAAAATGTGGCATATACTGCTCACATCGTAGTTTTTGAAATTATTCTCAGATCAGGAGTCAAATAAATATTCGATCTCTAGATGTGATAAATTTTGCCAATAGGTTATGACAGAACTCCCCCAATCATTTTATGAGACTGGGACTTCTGTACGTTCATAATGAATTCACTATTCAATCAAAACCTTTTTGACTGAGTTGTTCATTTCATTATCATTTATCATTTTAAGATTCAACTACTTTCGGTTACTTTCGAAGATGTAGCCTGAAGAAATTGGCAGCAAGGAAACCGTAATACAACTATTACTATATATAACTGCTTAAAGTGTCTAACCTGTTTTTAATTTTCCAGACCAGAAACCCCTCTCTTGATCTAGAAGACTGAATATTTTCACAATTAAGGTATTGATCACCGGACAGAACTTAACATAGCTGGGGTTTTTTCACCTCCCCCACGCCCAAGCATGGAGAAAATCAGGAGATCTCAAGAATTAAGAACCTTCAGAAGCCCCCTTCTTGCCATAAAAGGCTGAATCTTTGAACACTTATGTAACGATCATCGGTCAGAACTTTACCGAAATTTCGGATTACTCTACGAGGGTGGAGAAAATAAAGTGGTCTCATAAGGTCTTTTCACAACCTCCAGAATCCCCCTGATGACCTAAAAGACAGAATACTTTTACACTTATCGTATTGATCATCGAACCCCCTGATTATCGAAGACCTTAACACAGATCGAAGACCTTAACATAGCTGGATTTTCATATCGCCACCCTCTCAAGGGTTGTAAAAATGAGACAGTCTCAAACAGACCTTTCTCGACCCTGAAGAATCGTCCTAGTTACGTAGAAGGCTGAATGTTTACACATTATTGATAGCGATCATCGGAAAGAACTAAAAGTAACCGTATTTTCAATTTACCCCCAGGAAGTAGAAAATAGAGTTCTGTAGAAAAGCTTTTTTCAGGCCCTATACAAGCCCTCCTGGCGACCTGAAAAACGATGACCCGGAGTAGACAAAATGAGGGTGGAGGGGTAAAATCTCTATGAACCTTTCTGAAGCTGCCACGACACGAGAACATGAAGGACTGAAACTGGACCTCGGGTGGAAACTAACTAGCCCAATTTTCAATTGGGACAACTACTTCGACTTTAATCATCATATATTGTTAAACAAAATAAAACTTATTGGGAAAAAATGCAGAGTTCACTTCGACGATAAGATCTTGCAATTTCGTCTCAGTAGCTTAACGGTAGAGTGTCTGCTGGTCAGTTAGAAGATCTAGGGTTTGATTCCTGGTTGGAGCAGCAAGGTTCTTTAGAATGGCGTTCAAACAAATCAACCCTATAGGTTAGTGTAAATATGTCGGAGGTCTGAAAGGGACCCTAGTACATTTAGTACGGATTCAGTGGACGCTGGAAATTGAAAGTCGATTTCAAATTAAAAGGCTGACAACCACGTAGGATACTAACCTGGATAAAAATAGTAGTAGCAGGAGGCTAACCTGAGGTAAAAGTAGCAGGAGGTGGTTGGTCAGTTTCCCGTCAATCTGATATTAGAAGGTGGAGATGCAGGGTCCACTTAGACGATAAGAGCTTGCAATTTCGCGCCAGCAGCTCAACGGTAGAGCGTCTGCTGGTCAGTTAGAAGATCCAGGCTTTGATTCTCGGTTGGAGCAGCAAGATTCTTTATAATGTCTCTCAAACAAATCAACCCTATATGTTAATGTATAATGTCGGAAGTCTGAAAGTGACTCTAGTACAACTAGTACGGATTCAGTGGACGCTGGAAGATTGAACGCCGATTTCAAATTAAAAAGATGACGACCACGTAGGATATTAACCTGGATAAAAATTGCAGTAGCAGGAGGCTAACCCGAGGTAAAAGTAGCAGGAGTTGGTCAGTTAGATTGTCAGTTCCCCGTCAATCTGATATTAGAAGGTGGAGAATACAAAGTCCACTTCGACGATAAGAACTTGCAATTTCGTCCCAGTAGCTCAACGGTAAAGCGTCGGCTGGCGAGTTTGGAGAACCAGAGTTCGATTCCCGGTGGGGGAAACAAGGCTCTTTACAAGAGTTGTTGCTTCATTTACAAAAGTTGTAGCTTCTTCTTCATGTCAACTTAAATACTAGCTTCCATTATACTCCAGACATAGATCAGCAATCGTATGGAAATGATTCGATTTTGAAATAGTTACTTTCCCATTTTAATAAGATTTTGTCAAATAAATAGCACTTTAAAATTCGAAAATAAATATTTATTACTTAAGTTGCAAGATTATTACACGAAAAAGGGATAAAGTGCTTCTAAAATATTTCAAAATAGTAAAATAAATTGTAGAACATTAACTGCATATTCTTCAAAAATCACAATAGACTGATGTCAAGAATAGAACCAAAGTTCAGGACCAACAGAAACCTCCTCTGCAAAATCCAAGTGCGTAGTTATACATTTTTACCCACCCTATACAGAGCCCTCCTCAGCGAATCAATTATCATGATCAATCAAGCGGATATATTACACTTGTTTAATCATTGTCTTATGACCAGAATTACATACGTTAATCAGTTTCTGCATCCGTTAGCAGTAGCAGGAACATAACTACGAAGTATTTTGAGTTACTGAATGGCTTCTACTATTAACACACATGAATATTAATGTGCGACTCATAATTTAGTAAAGTTACTGATATAAAATATGAAACGCGAAAGTTTCCCATCCATAAGATGGTACTAAATGTGTGTGATAGAACAAACATCACGTAATTCGTTGTGGAATTTAAATTATAAACTTAAATTCTGCTTCAGCAACTTTATTCACATCAAATCTTTTATGCATGTTAATTAGATGTGAACAAAATATATTAGTACATTAGTACAGGCACTAGATTTGTCTAACGCGTAACAGTTTTGTCAATCTGTATTTATTAATAAAATTTTCAGAGCAGCAATATTAGAAACATGAATACTTTTACATGCTGAACTAATAAACTTTATTCTTACTTAAACTTGTGCGTGTCTCTGAGATTAAACCAAAATCTATTTATGTTGTTCTGTCGGCTGAATATGAAAATGGTAGTTAAAAAAACAATTTAATTTTAGTTTTCGAAATATATATAAAACAAATTTTGCACATTTTGAGTATGCATACCCTACAATTACAATCCTGATACAGGAAAGTATTCACTCTGAATAGCAGCCCTCACAAGTGTCCAACAATGTTAGCAGTAGTGGAGGCTCGCGTATAGGCACTGTGGCACTGAGGGAGCGACAGTGCTCTCTCTTCCTCGCAGCCTCGCGTGCAGCTTCCTATGTGCGCATGCGCACAACAGTCAAACACCGCCGCATGGTGCAGCAGTCAAACACCACGCCGCGTGGTATTTGACTGATGCGCGCATGCGCAGATAGGAAGCTGCACGTGAGGCTGCGAGGGAGAGAGAGCACTGTCGCTCCCGCAGAGCCACAGGGTCTATACGCGAGCCGCCACTACTACTAACATTCTTGAATTCCATTTCTCTTGATACCTTTATCGTGAGCAGTATTACGTAATAAAACCGCGTTCCCGTAACTTGTCACTAATAACATCGTAATTTGCCGGAAAGAAATCCAGATGATAATCTAACACGTATACTATCAATAGTATATTGCACCTTGGTCTCTCGTAGGTGTCTTGAAAACTGGATTGAATCATGGGTTTTGTACTTAATTTTATGGTCAACATGTTCAAACTAATGAAAATTTTCCACTGTGGTCTTAGAGGCATTTTGGCTAATGTTCAGTGTTATACTCGAATTACAACCTTGTACATTAAGTACTTTTTACATTTATGAACAATAATATGCCCATTTCTTATTTTTAAATGTTTTTAAATCTTTCACATAATTTTTTAGATTCAATTTGTTTTATCCTGACCTGATTTATGATTAAAAATACTCAAAACTCGTAGATCCATCAAAATCCGAAAATCGATTTTTTGATCTTATCACTTTACTTTTCCTTTACATATACTATGTACTGTAGGAAAAGGACAAAAATCGGATGTGGCAGAACATGACTTTTCCTGCAGACTCACATTCACGTTCTCTTTATTTCTTCAATAATTCATTAAATTGAATTATTTTAAATGGCTCAAAATTTGCGCATTTCCTTACTTCAATTTTTGTGTTCATTTGGTAACTGGACTTATATTCAAAAGTGGCTTAGCGAAAATGCGAAAAAACTAAAACTTCTCAAGAACGGCTAGCCCTAGAATAATGGGATTGGTCTTATCCTTTTTATCAAAAATTACGTATAAAATAAGCATTTAATTGATATATTTGACCATACGTACTCTTTTATCTTTAGACTTACCAATTTTTGCAGGCCATTTCGCGAAAAAAGCAGGTTATTTTTTTTTCCAAATCGTACCAAAATCTATATAGCACCAGGATAGGCTACAAGTGATTTATCTACCAAATTTTGAGAAATTTGGTCTATTAATTTTTCAGCTACAGTTTAGACAGGCAATTTTTGCGGGTCATTTCACAAAAAAAAGACAGGTTCTTTTATCCTGAACCGTACCAAAACCTAATCAGAACCGGGATCACCCTCAAGCGACTTACCTGTCAACTTTTATGAAATTCGGTCGATTAGTTTTTCAGATAGAGTGTTTACAAAATCTGCATAGACACGCACAGACGTCAAACAAAAAGTAGTTTTTTGTGTTCTAGATGTCCCGAAACTTGCAGATCCTTCGAAAACTCCAGTTGCGATTTTCGACACGATTCCAATACTTTCCCTATATATTACCATGTATTGCAGGGACAGTAAAAAATGAAAAATTGGCAAAGAGACGTTATTTCCTGGCACTGGTGAACCGTGGTAAAATAATTTAGGGAGAAATAAAACAAGGAATAAAAATTAGCTAAAAAAAAGTTTTTTGCAAGTTTTATTTTAACTAGATTGCAAATAAAATAATATATAACAATTGAATTACTACGGAAATAAATTAATGACATTTTGCACTGTTGTTACTACAGTTTAGTTATTACACCCCAGTTTTGCGTGTCTCAGTGAAACCGATTCAAACAATGTGGCAAAACACAATACTCGGAAAACTCTATCTCAACTTGTATATGAAAATAACTAGTTAAAAGTTTCCCGAGTATTTTACTAGTTAAATTAGACATTTAACAAGTAAATATATATATCACATGGGGTAACTCAATTTATGTTATTTTATTCTTATTTTTATTCTTATACTTTTTCATTATAATCATTACATTGTATTCTAATATAAATACAAAACAATACGCTGGTCTATTTGCTTATTTTATATGATTAGTTTTATATTTATATCTGATCCATTTTCTACGTCGAGCCACGTGCATTATTTCTGTAATAAAATTTACAGTAATGCACAGAGAAATGTAGAATCATCATTAATGAACCAGGTGTGGCCCTTGATAGCGTACATGGTTACGGAAGCCTTTACACTTTTTTCAATTTATTCATTTTCAAAAAAAAATTTGGGAACCAGAAAGGCCTAGCTCCCAGTTCAAAAATATTTTCTATTTTGAATCTTTTTATCTTATACACTATTCATGCATTTACATCATGTATGTTTATGCAGGGAACAAGGGGATTAGTACCTTAAGTACCTGTATTACATATATGATTCATGACACAAAAAAATTTAATCTAAGTGTGCAGTTAAGGGAATATACGAGTATTCACCAATTTTTACCATATACAATTCGTTTTCAATTCCTTAACTTATATATAGAACAGGGAAAAAGGGGAATTTTATACCAATTTTGTATCTGTTTATAATGTTCTATTTATCATCTTCTCCAACTTGTCGTATAGTCATTTTTAATAGCAATATATATATATATATATATATATATATATATATATATATATATATATATATATATATATATATATATATATATATATATATATCATATATATATATATATCATATATATATATGATATATATATCATATATATATATGATACATATACATATATATATATATATATATCATATATATATATATATATATGATATATATATATGATATATATATATGATATATATATATATATATATATATATATATATATATATAGATATATCAATCATATGATTTATATATATTCTATGATTTGCTCATTACTAGATCAAAGTATTTAAAAATAAAACTTACAGTTCTGATTGGTTTTATCAATTTTATAATAATAATACTTCTACTAATTCTTATTGTGTGATATCTTTTAAGCATTCAATTTATAATTCTCTAAATTTTGAGTCCATATTTAACAAATTCAAACACTTATTGCCTATTGAGATTTGAATGTTACTAAGACTTTTAAATACAACAAACCTATTGGTAGATCTATTTTTAATTACAATGAAATTTCACATTCTCTCTCAATAGATAAAGATTCCATGTCAAACTTAGATAATGATTGTATTTGCAAGGTAGACGAATATGCTAAATATATAAATCCACGCTTGTGCCATATAGTTACAGGAAACTTAGCAATAGTTAAAGACGAAATGCTAAGGACAATTATGTCATTTGGTACAAAATTTAGGTTACCTTCTTGTAATAACTCTTTTAAAATTTTAAAGTCAATAAATCTTTACCTTGATAAATATATTTATAAATTAGCTTCTAAGTATGCTCTGCCTTTAGGGACATTTAATACGTGGAAATTTACTTTATTAAAATTTATTAAAAATACTTTTTATAGTATTAAATTGTCCGAATCTGTATATAATATTGATAATTTTAAACATTTCGTTAATGATTTACAAAGATCCTTTGGTATTACTTAAGTTGATAAACCTATATAATATTGATAATTTTAAACATTTCGTTAATGATTTACAAAGATCCTTTGGTATTACTTAAGTTGATAAAACCTCTAATAATTAAACTATTATCTGTAAAAAAATTCTATATACAATTTCTGTTAGATTATTTATAGAACAATAGCATATTTAAACTAGATTCACACTTCATTAATAGTAGCAAACTGAAAATTATCAATATGTATAGTGATTTAAATATTAATTATAATTTTTTTAAATTTCCATATATCGTGCTTATTCCTAAATTTCAGAAAAATCCTATTAAATTTAAAACAGTAACTAGTAGTCATAATACTTATTCTACTACTGCGGGTAAATTACTACTAAATTATTTAAATGTAATAAATGATATTTTACATTTTTCTAGCAATAACTACCTTATTCTAAATAATAGTAAAGAATTAAAGAATATATTAACATCACTAGGTAAACTAATTGGATTTCAAACTTTTGATTTTACAGATCTTTTTAATAATATTAAGATCTCTGATCTTTATGTAGTAATTTTAGCTCTATATAATACTTATATTACTAATCAATCTACTCATACTATACTTACAAAATTTTCCTAAACTTCTTCACTTTGTTCTTTTCAATAATTATATATTTCAAGGTAATAAATTATACTTACAAGTCTCAAGGGTTCCACAAGGTGGCTATAGTACAGTATATTATCTAATTTATACCTTTATCACTATGAAAAATCTTTTATTTCCACAGATTATAAAATTTACAGATATGTTGATGATCTGATTTGTTTGGTTTTTACAAACAACTGTGTCATAGATATAGATTTCTATCCTGATAATTTGGAACTAATTCTTAATGAAGACACTATTAGTAATAACATTAATTTTTTGGATTTAAATATAATTATTAAACCTACTAACAGGATAGTTACTAATTTATATGATATAAAATACATTTTAACTTTAACATTAATAAAATATTACCATTTAATTCATGTAACTGTATTCAATTGTTTTGAAATATTATACGTAATCTACTTTTTAAAATTTATAGATTATCAAATAAAAAATTTCATGCTATGCATATTAATAAGCTATAAATTACCAGCGAATTATATAAATATTCAGCATATTTAGTAAATGGTATAGTTAAAAAGTTTGGAATGGTAGAATATACTTAAATTCTCTCCTTAGTACCTTAGTATCTTATATTAGCCAGACATCCTCTTTCTCTTGAATAAGCATTACCATGTATTTACATCTCCTTATAATCTTATAATTTAGCCTATATGTTTACTTTTATCATCTGCCCCTTTATTTTGTAGCTCTTACTGGTGAATATTACCTTTTATAGGCTTTTCTCATTACTGTTATATATTTCTCACGATTGCAAACAGCAGTTCTCAACTTTTTATTTTTTGCGAATGGCAAAATTGGTCCCTTTATTCAAGGCTCCAATAGTTCAGACATATACAATCCTTTATCAGGTATTCTTGTTTTCTATAATTTTTCAATCTTTATGCATGTCGTCCCAGTTATAAGTGTTTATAGATATAATCTATACCTGATATCAGAAACATGCATTTGTGTTGATTTTGATGAAATACTTGGACTTGATGAAGAGTTTTATCGAAATGAACAATTCCTTTGTTTAGGCCTAGGGCTTGTCCACGTGTAAAGCTTTAATGCTCAGATTTGATTTTATTTTCTATTATCGATCCATTTCCATTGATGTTTTTTGTTTGTCTTCAGATTGATGACTAGAGGTTTGCCTTTTATATTCCTATATATATATATATCATGATTCTCTGTTTGATACTTTTTTATTTGTTTGGCATTTTTTAATATTGGGGTTTTTTGAGTTGAAACTGCTCTCGATTCTATCATTAGATTCTTAAACTATTATTATTATTATTATTATATATATATATATATATATATATGTATATATATACATATAATATATATATATATATATATATATATATATATATATATATATATATATATATATATATATATATATATATATATATATATATATATATATATATATATATAATACTACAAAGGTAAAAATTTTGATGTTTGAAATAAAAATATATACATACATATATACCACTCACCAAGCTTTGCTTTTCACTTGTTACATGTCTAACTTATGATTCACATAGAAAAATTCCAAACGTATCAAAAATCGTAAAACCCCTATAGGTTAGCTATTCTCTGGATCAAATTTGCTATTAACTTTTAAAATGACTTTCTTGAGTTCTCTGACAATAAACACTGTGATTTCAGAAACGAAACACCGATTTAGACAAAAAAAAAATTAATTCCTAGTCCTGGAGGGAGAAAGGGAATTTTCACTTCGACAAGAAATCGGAAAGCTTAGACACGTCTAACCAGGCTAATGATAGAAATTGCGAGCACAATCTGATTTATCTCCATATCCTATGCAACATCAGTTCACGGGGTAGACGTTTCGAGAGGTGTTTCTCCTGAACAATGCACCAACACTTGAAGGTCTGGTACCAGTCGGGGCAAAAATATGTTTGTATATCCTTTTCTTTATTCTTAAAAAAATAACATTTTATAATTAACACATCTTATAAACCAAGTAATGTACAATTAAAATGAAAATTACTCGGTTGTAAATTATTTGGGTAAAAACTGTTTGCCTTGTCTCTCCTAAAACTCAGTCACTATCCCCTACTTAATATTTAATAAAATATAATTATGAATCAACAACTTTATTCAAATTATAACTTTTGACAATTGTAATTAAGCTTAGACAAGGTTTAATCGAAAAAAAAATTATAGTTTTTCAGTTTGTGACATTTCCGCTTATCTATATGGCTTAAAATATGATAACAGTAAAATAATAAATCATTCTTTATTTAGAATTAATAAACATTTATAAAATATAAGGAGCTTAATTATTTTTAATGTGCTACGTTTATAGTTTTGTTCGTATTGCGCAAGATTCACATCTCTAGAATATATGCTCTTAATTTTTAAATAATGCTATAATAATAATCTGTAAATAAACAAATTTTCAAACGGTGTCTGTTATTGAATTACTTTTGTTTGTGTTATAAATATAAACGAATATTAATGTTATGAATACAAATGATTATTAATGTTATGCTTAACTTTAGTAAAGATTAAAAATTAAACATTTCTATAGCCTGATAGATAGATAAAAGTTAAGGATGGTTCTCGGCTTGGAGCTCGCTTGAAGTACTATATTTTGCTCAAATATTTTGCTCTATATATTTTGCTCAAATATAACTTAGTGGCAGAAAAGATCCTAGTTGTCTCAACGGCTATCCATTCTATATAAAACGAAAGCCTTTATTTATTTTCATTCAGTGTCTAATAATCTGTCGAAACAGTTTTCAATTATTATTACTGACCCTACAATACATGGTAATGTATTGGAAAAGTACAGGATTCGCAAATCGGGTTTTCGACGGATCTACACGTTTTGGGACCTCTAGAATACTAAAATTCTATTTTTAAGCTGATGTCTGTGTGTGTATATGTGTGTGTATTCTCAAAAACTAATTCATCAAATTTTATAACATTTTATAGATAACTCACGTTTGGAAGACCTTGGTGTTGATTATATTTGGGTACGATTCGAGATAAAAGAACTTGCCTTTTATTAGAAATATCCAGCAAAAATCGTCAAAATCTAAAATAAGATACTGCATATGCTCATATGTATCCATTAAATGCTTGTTTTATACGTAAATTTTGACGATAAAAAGAATAGGATCAATCTCACTACTCAGGGACTAACCGTTCTCGAGATATTTTAGTGGTTTCGCATTTTTGCTACGTCGTCTTTGAAAATACGTCCAGTTGCCAAACGAAAACGAAAATCGAATTAGACGTGCAAATTCAGTGTAATTTCAAATAATTGTGCGGGTTATGTTGTTCTATTAAACTCGATTTAGTGAATTATTAAAGAAATAAAGAGAAAGTAGTCTTTGAATCTATAGGTAAAATCATGTGCTGCCCACATCAGATATTTATTTCGTTCAACAGCTAGATGAACAAGTAATAATAAAGGTGGTATCACGTCTATTCTAAATTCAGTTATAAAATCAACGACACAACATCATAGATAAAAGGTCATTCAATAAAATCATCCTACAAGACGTACATAGCTTTAAAAATCCAGAGCGCTTTCGGGCATTACTATACTCTTCATCAGTGGCTATACCAAACATTAAACGCGGAATGCTTATATGCAGACCAATTTGCATAAATAAACACAAAACAATGGTATAACTAGCAGGCTATTAAAATTAATCAATTACAAATACAAATTTAGGGGTTATACTCAAAAGATTTAATTTAAACAAGTGGTAAATATTTTACAAAGAAAAGATGCAATTCAAAAATGCAGTCAAGCACAATTACAATAAAAAGATGTCACAGATAATTGTGAAGAGGTTTGACATGCATATAGTCGAGAACGAGTCGCCAGGCGTAACTTAAAACTTAAACAGGATCGAAATTACAAACAGTTTAAAAGCCATGCTGAGATGTAGTTGTATCCCTGTTAACTTCTGATAATGTCTATAAATTTTACATCGGTAGTACTAAACGTACTGTTGGTATTCGGTTAGCGGAACACGCTCGTGACGTCAGAAATGGTAAACTTTCTACGGCTCTTGCCCATTGTGTTGTTAAAGATAACTTTCAGCCCGTTTTTGCAAAAACCGTCATTTTAATTCGCTGTAATAACCCACGTAATATCCTTCTCCATGAATCCTTGTTTATTTATATCTACCTTGATTTTCTTTGTAATTTTGATCCTGTTCGAATTTTAAGTTACGGCTGGCGACTCATTCTCAACTCTATGCATGTCAAACCTCTTCACAGTTATCTGTGACATACATCATTTTATTGTAATTGTGCTTGGCTGCATTTTTGAATTGTGTCTTTTCTTTGTAAATTATTTAGCGCTTGTTTAAATTAAATCTTTTGAGTATAACCCTTAAATTTGTATTTGTAATTGATTAATTTTAATAGCCAGCTTGTAATACCATTATTTTGTGTTTATTTGTGCAAATTTGTCTGCTGATCTGGTCTGCATATAAGCATTCCGCGTTTACTGTTTCGTATAGCCACTGATGAAGGGTATAGTAATGCCATCAAAGCGCCCTGGATTTTTAAAGCTATGCACGTCTTGCAGGATGATTTTATTGAATGACTTTTTATCTATGATGTTGCGTCGTTGATTTTATAACTAGATGAACAAGGCAAAAATATTATATACTTTGTGACGCGCGAACAGAAACAATTTTAAGCGTTTCATGGTACAGGCATATGATTTCCATTTCTGAAACTCCTTTTCAAATATTTGTTTTGGAATACGATCGTGATGAAATAAAAGGACTGTTCACTTTTGCGATATACAGACTTTGAAACTTTTGAACTACGCTGAACACTAGAAGATTGCAATCGAAAGTTTGCTTTTAATTTTAAGGCAGTACACCTTGTAGGATTAAATATGTTTATGGACGAATAGAACGAATTTCATTCTCCATGCCTAACGAAGCGAAATCAACACTAGAAGATTACAGCTGAAAACTTGCTTTCAATTTTAAGGCCTAGCACCTTGTAAGATTAAATATGTTTATGGACGAATATAATGAAGACCATTCTCCATGCCTAACGAAGAGAAATCAACACTAGAAGATTGCAGCTGAAAGCTTGCTTTCAATTTTAAGGTCTAGCACCTTGTAGGATTAAATATATTTATGGGTGAGTATAACGAAGTCCATTCTCCATGCCTAATGAAGCGAAATCTAGAAGATTGCAGCTGAAAGCTTGTTTTTAATTTTAAGGCCGAGCACCTTGTACGATTAAATATATTTATGGACGACTATAACGAAGTCCATTCTGCATGCCTAACGAAGCGAAATCAACTCTAGAAGATTGCAACTGAAAGCTTGTTTTCAATTTTAACGCCGAGCACCTTGTAGGATTAAATATTTTTATGGACGAGTATAACGAAGTCCATTCTGCATGCCTAACGAAGCTAAATCAACATTAGAAGATTGCAGCTGAAAGCTTGTTTTTAATTTTAAGGCCGAGCACCTTGTAGGATTAAATATATTTATGGACGACTATAACGAAGTCCATTCTGCATGCCTAACCAAGCGAAATCAACTCTAGAAAATTGCAACTGAAAGCTTGTTTTCAATTTTAACGCCGAGCACCTTGTAGGATTAAATATTTTTATGGACGAGTATAACGAAGTCCATTCTGCATGCCTAACGAAGCTAAATCAACATTAGAAGATTGCAGCTGAAAGCTTGTTTTTAATTTTAAGGCCGAGCACCTTGTAAGATTAAATATATTTATGGACGAATATAACGAAGTCCATTCTCCATGCCTAACGAAGCGAAATCAATATTTCCCTAAATTTTGTTATCATTTTATTCGAAATCTACAATAGGTAGGAAGTTGAAGTGCTGCATACATGCTTGAAATTACACTGGGATTTGCAGAATAACAATTTTAATTAATAAAGCGAACTATTACAAACGCTCATTTTCAAACTATGCCTGCTCACTACGCTTCTTGCAGATACAGAATAAAAATAAAATATAGAATATGAATAACCATTAACGTACAACAGTGTATCAAAAAAGAGTCCAATATTAAGCTTCACTCCCATATTATTTTTTACACAGTTGCTAGAAGAATGTAATAAAACAAAATACATACCATTAAATTAGAGAATTATCCTTTACCTTCATCATATATACAATAATAAAACGCAAATCTATGGAATTACGTTTTTCGTGATTTAAATTCAGAATTTATGAATTTAATAATATTAATAGTCTAGCTTTTAAAGAAGAAAAAGTTTGAAATTAAATATTACGTAATATGAATCCCATGCTATGTACACATCTAGCCTACGAAAACCCTCATAGAATTGCGAAAAGTTATTCAGCAATTGAAGTTTTAAAGCATTCTAAATACGTCAAGGCTATTGATTAAGGAAGGCAAACCTCGTTGGGCATAGTTTGAAGAACTATTTGAAAAGCAATCTATTAATCAAGGTTCCCAACTTGCAGTAAAGCAATTGCTCGTGTTAGCTCTTCAATAATTTGACACTTTGAATTTATCACATGAACATGTGATGGTGGTGTTTCTGCCGCAATACTTTCAAGAGGAAGTACATTATATTTTTGCATGGGAAGTGCATTATTGCTGATACATTTCTGCATTTTTTATGTATCATTTTCATTTTGCGATTCTCTATATTGGTAATGCAGTTTTTGTAAGTTTTGACACGAATAATGTCTATAATAGGGGTATCCGACTGAAATAGGGACGTTATAAAAAATGTAAACACTTCAAATGCTTCTATCTCCAAACCTAATACATAAAATTCTAAACAATTTTTACTTCTTTTATAGGAAATAATGTGCTATTTATAGATGTACAAAAATGATTTTAATGCTTTGAAGCATTTTTTCAAAAAATAAATTTTTCGTCCAAGCGAGGTTTTGCTTCACTTTGCTTAATTTCACTCGAAATATCTTCTGAACTATAAAAGGTGCATATATACAGTAAGCGACAAAAATAGTCGGTAGGAAATTCAGTTTAGAAATCCATAATTTGTTTTTACAAAACTCTTGCAGTTTTAAAGTAACCTTCTTGGTACGTTGAAGATGATTGAAAATTTTCCGTTTTTAAGGTTTGTAATGCTTATATCTTGAATACAAATAGTACTAGCTTAGCTATAAACAGTAAAGCGAGTCAATTGTATCAATTTGAAGATGATTTTCATTTTATAGTTTTCGTAAATATAAATCAATGACTTTCGGGAAAATGAAGTTTTTTTTTGGAACATTAAAAAATAATTCAAATTAAAAAATAACAGTAATTATAACTTCCTAGATGCAATGAGAAAATACAAATAATAACATCTTTACTTAGCTTTTGAATATGCACTAAAAACTATTAATAAGATGCAATTTGCTATAATTTCTTTGTAAAATAAAAACGGGATAGCCGAGTTGCATAATTACGGTATCTCACATATCTCTTGAGCTTGAAACCTAAATTTTTGCAAATATTTACCTTAATATCTCTGGTAAACAAGAATATAATTAAATTACCTACACCTTAATGGATACAAAGGATGGAATAGTCGGGCATCGTGATAATCGTATCTCCCGGGAAGTTATACTTTGTTGAATTCGATCTTCTTGAAACTTTGTACTGAAATTCTAGTCAGCCAAAGCTCAGCTCATTACCAATCAAAGAACGAGAACGCAGCTCTATTGCAATATAGATAGATATAACTAATTGTGAGACCAGATTTGAGACAAGATTTAGCAGAGACAGTTTTATGTTGAATATTTATGATTGGCTGTAATGTCTGGCAATGGAATGAGACGCCAGTTTTATGGCACCCTAACCCGAGAGGTCAAATAGGACATAAACCTAGGAGGATAAAGTGAAGCTACGAGATTGGTTAAAAAAGTTAACCAATCATGGAAGATGTCTGGTAGCGTTGAGCTGAGGTCGAACAATTGTAGCGCAGGAGGCGTTACAGATCTCAGGCAAAAAGAGGCGGCAACCGGTTCTAGAGATGTATACACGAGTTCTATGTGAGAATAGTGATTCAGATGCCAATGGTATTGCACAGAAATGTTCTAATATACACTTCGACGAAAGTTTCCCATATAGTTTTGCAACGAAATGTCCTGATACACTTGAACGTCAGATGCCAGATCGACTTCAACGAAATGTCCTTAGAGAGACTAGAACTACAGATGAGATGAGTACCAGATGAGCACCAGATGAGTACCAGCACTATAGAGATGAAACAGAAACAACGTATAAGCTGTGCATTAAATTTGCAAGAGAAATTGGAGGTATGTGGTCCTATCAACAATTATAGACTATCATAAATGCAGTTTAGGAGTTTTTAACTTACCTGGTCTCACATGTCCAATCTCCGCCGCAAAATAATATGATGATTGTTGTAATCAATTTAATAATTAACCAGATGTTGTTAATCAATAATGTTATTTTTAAAGTTAAAAAATGGTGCAATTAATTGAGTAGCATTATGTTAATAAATATTCTATTCCAGGACTCGCGCTAAAGATAAATATGGTGGGTTATAGAGGCATTCCATGTAACAACGCAATTTAATTAAGTAACTTCAAATAGATTTCAACTATCGTTTACTTTTTTGTGCACCACACTAATAGAATATATAAACGCATCATATTCACAGAACCCGACTGTAGGTGGGATGTTCAAAAAATTAAGATCAAGATCCCATGGCAGATCCATGAATCGAATAAATAGCAAACGCTCAACGATTATTTCCGATAAAACAACATTTTAAAAAGCGTGTTGCACTTTCTTTATTGTCATTTGAAGGAAATTGTAAATGTTTTCATGTAACGCAATAAAATGACAGACACAATGCATATCAATATATAAAGCCAGAGGCAGTCACATTAAAATCTACCGAACCGTAAACCGCAGCTCACATTAGAGCACATTCCCGTTTCCCGTAATCAGAATCAAAAACTGTATAAGCAAAAAAATATCCGATTACAAAACAAAAAATTGATCGGTGCTATTTTTTCATCCCGCTTACTCTAATGATAAAGCATTTTTCGACCTCTTATAACTCGTTTAAAAAAACCAAACTTCATATTTGATTGCAGAGTTTTCATAGATTATAAGCTCCTCTTTTTTAAAATATAAGCCACCATACTGATTATTTTTAATCCGTGAAACAATGGATAAAAATGCTTTTCAGAACGGCCTCCATCACATGGCTCTCATTCGCATCTGACGTCAGTGGGCGACTGATAAAGTGCAGAGTAGATAATGGTGAACGGGCGAAGCAGTGTTTCACTTTAAGACACATTGTCATGGATTCATACGTTTATTTATTTTTTATTTTTATTGTTTTTCCGTTTCATAAACATAATTTAGCACGAATCGCAATATAAAATCGAATAATGCCTTATGATACATATTACGATGACACATATTGTACGAGTTAAGATCTAATTTCACATGTTTCATTATTTAAACACGTTGTAACAAATTCTAACATTTAAATTTTTGATGAGAGATACACTGCCCGACACAGAAAATGCACCACCATGAAAGAGCGAATAATGTGGGATGATAAAGGACAGACAGACAGAGATGGCATATACAAATAAGTGATGTTACTTCCAGAAAAATAATGTAATACAGTAATGGCACAGACAGGGTGATCAGTAGGCAGTAAGACCATCTCTTGCGGTGATACAAGCAGTTACCCTTCGAGAAACTGCAATGAGCGTGCGGATAGTTTCCTAAAGAATAGATAACCTGACCTTATGCCTTCAACCATCTCCTCTGTTTGAGGCAGGGGAAGGGCAGCCAAACGACGATCAATAACGTCCCACACATGCTCGATGGGTGACAGATCTGAAGACAGCGATGGTCAAGAAAGTACCTAGATATCTTTAAAGACTTGTCTGCTGATGGTTACTGTGTGCGATTGCTCGTTATCTTGCTGGACAACATCATTTTCAAGCGCTGAAGGTAGGGCAGTGCAACCGGTCCCAGCACCTCATCCACATATCTTCATGTAGCCATTGTGCCTCTGGTACGAACCAGAGGTGACCTGCTATCTAAACCGATGACACCCCAAACCATGATGCCGCATTCTCGATCAGTATAGCGTTCAACCGTCGCAGCAGGATTCAATATGTTTCCACATCGTCTCCAGACTCTTACACGGCGACTGTTATTCGATAGACAGAACCGAAACTTGTCACTGAACACTACCTTGTCCCATTCAGGGCTCGGGCCCAACACCATTGCAATCTCCCACGTCGTTGTCTTGTCGTCAATGGCAGTCTTCGTAAAGAGCGGTCTGAGTACAAGCCGCTTTCGGTCAATCGTCGAGAAACTGTTCTCGCTGATATTTGAGCATCCAATGTACCCTGAAAATTCTGCAGAATCTCGACAGCCGTCGTTCATAGAGCCGCCACCGCATGCCTTCGAATGCGTCTATCAACTAGTGCTGGCGTGCGTCTATATGGACCTGTACCACTGCGACGATTCAAATGCCCTTCTTCAATCCATCTTTCCAAGATTATACTTTCCAAGATTCAAATGCCCTTCTTCAATCCATCTTCCCCAAATCTTTGGGACCATCTACGCGTGTTTCAGCGGCGACACGCCGATACGACCACTCAACCGTACGTAGGCCTAAAATGAATCTCATCTCACTATCGTTCAAATGCTGAAACGGACTTCGGTGTCGGCGTCCAGGCATCTCATCAATTACGTATCTTCTGAAACGAAAAACAGTTCGGAAAACTGGTTTCCGTAGGCGACAGACAGGGATAACTATTGGCTCATCTGACGTACCCATCCCTTTTATCCCGCGCTCTAATCACGCCACCAACTTGTATTTCAGAACATTTGAATACATAGGCCAGCTGCGTTTGTCTCGCACTTTGTATAATCATTCGGTCAAAGCTTCATGGTGTTGCCTTTTCGGGTAGTATTGTATATCGGGTAGTTTTGTATTTCAGAGCGCCTAGTACGTAGTAAATCACGAAAGAATTGTGACGAAGGTGAAACGGAAGTATAGTAACGGAAGTGACATCCTATTATTACGAATAAGTGACAGAAAAACATCATCGTTATCATTTGAAGGGTTGGGTCGTTTGATCGTGGTGAAAAATTCAATGACCTCAGCAACAAATTTCGAGTAGGTTACTTGGCGTCATCTTGGCGCCCTTAGGACAGTTCAAAAAACTTTCCAGATTTTGTAGATCGGATAAAAACTTCGCGAATTTCACACTTTTCATGAACTTTCCACAGAGGGTATGATTGCCATCGTTCAATTGCTTTGTTGACGTAATACGAGTAAAATATCTGTTAAATTCGATACAGCACACAGTATGTACTTTTTCTTCTGATTATATTATATCCTCTAAGCTGTATTATAAACAATACAGGTAGAACAGGTGGAAATATATAAAAATTTAAAATCGCTTATCGACTGCTTCCAACCGTACGTTTGCATGGTGAAGTGACTGCAAACAGACGTTGCGTCTAAACGTTTCGTCTTCGATAATTTCGTCTTTTGTAATCCGATTTGGAAGAAGTGAACAGCATTCTATCCATCTATTAAAAGTGTATAATTGAATAATATATATATATATATATATATGTGTGTGTGTGTGTGTGTGCGTATAATATATAAGCTATCACCGTTTATATTTAACTTAATATTTAACCTGTTACATGTTTAACGAGTTGTAGAGCATAATGCCCGCGGGTTATATTAATAAGAGTAAATCTTCACTACGTATTATCGAATTTATGTGTAGATTCTTGACATGCTTGCAGCTAGTTTTAACTGAATGTGTGTGAAAGACCCAGACCACACGACCAACCCGAAGACTGAATGTGTGTGTCAAGCTGCAAGGCAATTAAGTTTTGTCAAAGTTGTATTTGAGCATCGATTTCCTAAATGCTCTTCCGTTCTTGAACTTACTATGCAAACATGAGTTGTTTTCGTTTTTGTCTTGGCGTGCTTTTGTTTCCGTCTTTCAGATTATTTATTTATTGAGTTAAAATGATGATTTCCTCTTTTACATAGTTAGTGCCTATGAGTAAAACTTCAAGTACACTAAAAAGCAATTTCGCAGTAAGCGTCATTTTTGTAAGTAAACAATATAATCAAATATTTGCATAATTTTGTAATGGAAGGAAAGTAAATATTCATAAAGCCTTCTTTAACTAACTCGTGGTTTTCCTTTGTGTGTGTTACTTTGTTTGAATATAAAATGTATCATGTAAGTGATATGCTCAAAAAAGCGATACATGACACAGAATTGGGCATAAAGTGTTGAATGCATTGCATGCCTTTTGCTGTATATGCATAAGCAAATACTGCATATATTGTAAACACATATGCTAGTAGCTTAATTAGCATTATTACCATTAATATTTTAGTGCAACAAGATTTTTCACAAACTAGATTAAAGAAAAGTAGTAGCGTACCGTTATGGAGCGGGATGGAGCAATCGCTCCAGGATAAATGGTATGAGTAAGCGATAAGAAGGCGCCTCTAGTGATGCATATATTTTTAAAGCACCACAGACTCTGCATTATGGGAAAAAAATATCTGCAATTATTTGGCCCTTGCATTTAATCCTTGAAAAGTTAAAATCTCATTTTCAACTACATAACAATATTTTCCTTGTGCTAGTATGAATTGTAGGGACATTAATAGTATTGTTCATTCAGAAATACCTTAAATTGCTTCATTTGTAAAAATGCTTAAACTTTCATTGTTAAAACCGTAGATGAAGTAAATCATTTTCGTCAAATGTCCTAAAAAATTCTTTATATTTACCTCTCGAAATAATTTGTTCTCAGCCTCAAATATTTCTAAATATAAAACTGTGCTCAATATTTACTTCATGTATTTAAATATTCTTAACATACCAGTAATGGTAAAAGCCTTCACTTAATGTAGCCTGAATTTTGAAATTGCTTCTAAAGTTTTTATACGGGCAGTTTTATGCATCTTTTATGTACCATGCAAATAGCTAACTTAAAGAAAAACTATAAATGCAAACATGCTATATATTCTTACGATATCATTAAAATAACCCAAACGATGACTCGCTAATAACTCATGATTCGTTATATTTAGAAAAAAAAAATACTCATACCATTTATCTGTTGAACGAAAGGGAAGATTTAAAAGACATTTAACAACCATATAACTTAATATATCATACGTAGATTTAAAATACATAATAATTAACAGTTCCTGATTTCATGGTTTTCAACTTAATATTCCCAACCGCATAGATCATGTGTTTTGCTATAGAAAGCCATATTTTAAAGCACTTTGGTTCTTCAGATTTTTATATTCTCATGCAGTGTTCTAGAAGAAGATCTCTCCAACTTTAAAATCAAATATCTTGAGAACAGTTGTAAAGGTCTCACTGTCTCAGACATGTATTCCAAACTCAGTCAACTGGCCTACTGGGAGAAAATTCTAATTTCTTCTCGCCGAAGTAGACCCTGTAATACCCTCACTCTGATGTCAGATCGGCGTGCTGCTGCTGATATAAACGACTACCTTCGCATTCTCTGCTTCATTATTTTTTATCCAGGCTAGTATCCTGTGTGGTTGTGGTGTTAAAACTGGTACATTAATTTATAGGATCCACTGAAATTCGAAACTGTGTTTTTTCAACCCCATCATCAATCGAATTTAACCTGTAAGATCAATTCGTTAGACCATCATTGCAGAGGTCTCGCTGTCCCAGCCGCCGATCTTCGAACTGGCCTAACGAAGCTCTAACATAGCCAAGCCAAGACGAAACATTTCGGGGCTCCTGTGCCGGGGCACTTATCCCCACATCGAATTTGTTGGATGAATGTCCGATTTTAATACTGTTCAGCATTATATTGGTTACATGTCGTTCCTGTACAGGACGTGGCTTGTAGATGTTGACTTCGATGATAGATGGTGCTGTCGTCTATGATGTCAGGTGACGCTGCCTTGGCATTGGCCGACTGCCTAGAAGAGATAAAAAGGGGGGGCGAAGGGAAAGCTCAGACCTGGGGATACCAGAGCCCAATTAAGTTAAAGTTTAATACAACAGACGATGAGAGCATAAGTCGAGTTACATCACGAAAAAAAGATAAATTTGCAATTAAATATAATATAAATAAAACACGCGAGTGTATTGCAAGCGGAAGTGGATTGCAAGTGGAGAAGCTAGATAAAAAGCAATCGTGCCATGTCAGTGGGTTTTGATCTAGTGACGGCCGGACGCAGAAGTGGCACCACCTATCACCGTCATGTAGATCGAATTCAGCTAAGCGACACCAGATTGGGGAGACACAAACCTCGGTTTTTTCCAGGGGACTTTTAACAGTCCAACCAGAAGGTTCCTTGGACGCCGCTTCCTTATATAACTAAGGAAAATGTTGTCGTAATTCTGGCCTGTGTCTCTCAAACATGGTTTGCTTGAATTCTTCTTGTAGAAATTTCGAGTGGATCGCCTAATGCGCTCTACAACTTCAGAGACATTTAGGTCATGATGAATGACTTCGTTTTGAACAAACCGAGGAGCATTCACAATGCATCGTAATGCTTTGTTTTGAAATACTTGCAATTTCTCAATGTGCGTATTCGCAGCCGACCCCCAGACAGGGCAGGCATACAAAAACGCTGGCGCAATGATTTGGTTGTAGATAATAAGCTTATTATGGGTGGAGAGGTGGGACTTTCTACCGAGAAGAGGGATGAGGGCGGAGAAGGTTTTCTTAGTAGTTCTAAACTTTTCTGCAATATGCTCGCTGAAAAGCATATGGGAGTCAATGCTCTAACATATGACTAACTGGACCCAAATTCCATCTTCTCGCCGAAGTTGACAATATACAATTACTGATAAAAAAAAGGAAGTTGCATGTATGATTGTTGCATATGCAATTCGATTAAAACACAATATAATCAAACGGTACACCAATATAAGTAATCACGTGGAGCAATCGATGAATGAAATTGTCTGAAACTTTTCGCAACATATCGTCTTAAAGGTGCACAAATGCTTGAATGATAAATTGTTTTAGTTCTTTAGCTGTTTATGGTTCCTGCTGTACACCTTGTCTTTCATGTGACTCTAAAGAAAGAAAACACATGAATTCAAATACGGAGAATATAAGCTCTAATTCATTCTTATCCCTGTTGAGTTGCTGAAATTTAGAGAAATCCTTCTATTTCTGAAATGCTTATCGGTGAATTCAAAGACTTCGAGTCCGATGAGGTTAAACACCATTTTTCATTAAATATAATGTTTGCTCTGTTTCCTCTAAGGCTCTGTTTGTCGTTACCGCATATTGATCTAAGGAATTGGGTAGCATATTTCCTCACTCTGCACTAATACACAAAAAATACATTCTATTGTTTTCTAGAAAATTTTGGCATTAACAATATTGACGGATAAACAAGTTTTAAGATCTTCTGAACATATTTTGATGACTTTTGAATATATATATATATATATATATATACATCTGTTTGTATACCTGTGTGGTAATGACACAATAACATAAGAACGAATGGTTAATACTATGATAAAATTTTACATATATTCCTTCATGATGGTATCACTTTGTATCTTATACCTAGCTTTGGTATGATTTGTATTTTGTTAGTTTACTTTTCTAATAAATTAATCTTTTTTTGTTTTGGGGTTGCCGGGCGATGTGGTTTTGGTCAATGTAGCCCTGTGAGTTGTGGTTTTGCCTGCTTCTTAGGGATCGAGTGCTAGCGCCGAGTGCGACATACTGCCGTAGCGTAAACTCATTGTTTTCGAATGTATTTGGGCGAGCGGGATATACCAGTGCAGTTATTAGGTAAAAGCGTGAAATTCAACAAAATAATTTGTAAATTTTGTGAATCAATCAGAATTTATTAAGGACTTCTTTTTTTATACATCTTGACTGTTAGGAAAAACAATGGATTCCACGGAAAATGGTGGATTTAACATATTTGTGTGTCTTTGCACCAATGTGTTGATCTGAGTCTCGCGCACTGATGTTGCTGTTCAATGGAAGACAAATAGTTATTACAACTTTAAATTTGCCAATCGTATGTCTGCCGCTGAACGAGGTAGTAACTGGACAATTCGACCACTCGCAAACAATTTTCATGTCATGATATCATACTATTTCTCCCGGCAGGCTTGATGATATCCTAATATTTTTTTTCATCATTATATTTTTGTGCATATTTCATATTATTTTTGGAAAATTGCACACGTTTTACTTCCCGGCCGTCCATACAGTTACCTTACACCTTTCTGGTAGGTCGGACGGTCTGGGTCTCAACACGTTTTACTTCATTATCATAAGCAAGTGCTTCAAATTCGACAGATTATGTCCAATAGATATTTAATTTGCCTTTTTTCCTTTTTAACTAAATTCTCTGTTGATTTTTTTTTTCTGGCATGAAGCAATTGGGGTGGGAGAAACCATCCCATCTGCTTTTGCGCATTCGCTATTCGAATACTTCCTTTTATTAAATCCATTTCTGGCAAAGGTTTTCTAAACTTGTCGTGTAAAGGGCTACTTAAATTATGATCAACCTGTAATTGATTAACAAAAGCTAAATTAAAAATTTAATTTTTATTTCTAAATGTATGATTCATGTAAATCTAGATAGTATGGAATATAAATGTGTAAAACAATAGGATATAGTATCTCACAGCAGGCAACCTTATAACAAAAGAAAAATATATGATGACAAATATATGATGGCATATCACACCAAACAACCTTATAACAAAAGAAAAATACATGATGGCAAATATATGATGGCATTTCACACCAAACAGCCTTATAACAAAAGAAAACTACATGATGGCAAATAGTAGCAAATATACGGTGGCATCTCACATCAGACAACTTTGTAACAAAAAAAATATGTGATGGCTAAAAGTAGCAAATATATGGTGGTATCTCACACCAGACAAGCACCGGCCACTGAAGCAGTTACTGCAAGCCCTCGGACCAGTCGAATGGTCTGGGTCTTCAACACCAGACAACCTTATAACAAAAGAAAAATATATGAGGGCAAATGGTAGCAAATATATGGTGGCATATTCATATGGTGGCAAATGTTGTATACGCTTCATTTTTGGAGCTATTGTTAAGCATTTTTAATCTCATTTGCATACATAATTTCTACAGTCATAGTGTCATCTCCAGAACCAGAAATAAATATCCTGAGTGACCTCCTGCCCCTTCTGGAATTCCCCGATGCTGAATTCATATCAGTCATCTTTTCAGCTGAATGAAACCAGAAGTAAAAAAAGTCGGGAAGTGAAAATCAGTATTGAATTTGCTATCCCTGCAGCGTCTGATCTGATTCATATCAGACTATACATTTATATCTATAGCAGATTCCAAGAAATAAATGTTTCAAGGAAATTGTATATTTTGTGATTGGAAGTGACAACAAAAAAGTCAGAAGTGGAAATGCGTAGTGAGTCCTTGTGAGTCCTTTTACCTCCTCTAAAATTCAATGCTGAATCTATATCAGTCATTATCTATACTCTAGCTATAACCAATCCTGAGAAATAAATGTCTCAAAAAATATTTTGAACTGGAAGTGAAAAAGAAATCGGAAGTAAAAGTTCTTACTTAATTACCCTGACTCTTCCAGAATTTGATGGTAAATATATATCAGTTATTATTTATGCGTTATCTATAGCCAATCTTGAGAAATATATGTTGGAAGCAAAACGAAAATTTTTAAACAGGAAATGGAAAAAGAGCCGGAAAAAAATATATTTAGTAAACCCTTACCACTCCCGAATTTGGTGCTAAATCCATATCATTCATCTTCTGAATGATATGGATTACTTTGGTACAGGAATTTTGGAAATAACTATTTCAAAGAATTACTATGAATCCTGTGAAATAGTTATTCCAAGGCAAAATTTTTCAAAACAATCAAACAAAAAGACCGAAAACATTAATTTGGCAAAATTCTTACTACCATCAAGAAGGTAAATTTAACAATTTGAATCTGTATAATTTTTAGACTGATTTATATTTTTATATCCAAGAATAAGACCTTTCCAATTTGCAAATGTCCCCTTCCATCCAAGTTTTACCCTACTTTTCCCTTCCGGTAATATCGTCCATCGGCGAAGTAGTGGTCATAAAGTTCAAGAAGATACTGCCACGGCGGAGTTATAAATACTTCAAAATATATTACTTTCAAAACTTCAAAACTTTGAGATATTTATATCACAGCTAAGCACTTGCTGTAGATAAATTTACAAAGTATGAATTTATCTACAGAGAGCATCCAAGTTTCAAAAAATAAACTTTTATAGTCAGTATCCAACTTCAATCACTAAAGTTGTCGGTTTTATGGCCGATTTTTAGTATATTACGGTGAAGGGAGCTTGCAATGACCTCCATAAGAAAAATATTAAGGTAGTTATGTACTGCATAGGAATGTTATAGTACCTGGTGATATATTTAATAACATCTTGAATTTTTCGATTTCTTTGCATTTCTACTACGAAAAACATTCAGTGAAATAAGATCAAGTTATAAGCATTTGCAATATTTCGTTTCCAAATTGAAAATTCTGATGTGGGCAGCACATAACATTGTCTACGCACTCATTTTAAGTCATGTCTTTCAAAATGAGTTAATTTAGGTTCTGTTGCGCAGAATAATAAAATAAAAGTTACTTGTTTGTTTAAAAAAACATTCAACATTCACAAGTCATTTTAATTTAAATCTTATCAACTTAAACTTAACTTAAACGTCATTTAAACTTAACTTTTAACTTAGATCAACATCAAATCACACAAACTGAAATATCTATTGAGCTATAATTTATATATGCTAAAATATCACTTAGGCTATCAACATATAAAACAGGATATTAATTTATACATCTGAACTTATTTAGACTTTCATTTCAAATCTGTTTTGATGTTGTAAATCGTAATAGCACGCATCCTAGATTTACATTCAACATTCACAAGTCATTTTAATTTAAGTCTTATCAACTTAAACTTAACTTAAACGTCATTTAAACTTAACTTTTAACTTAGATCAACATCAAATCACACAAACTGAAATATCTATTGCGCTATAATTTATATATGCTAAAATACTTAGGCTATCAACATATAAAACAGGATATTAATTTATACATCTGAACTTATTTAGACTTTTATTTCAAATCTGTTTTGATGTTGTAAATCGTAATAGCACGCATCCTAGATTTACAATGTCAATAATTCTCGAACAATTAATAGGTATGCATCAAAATAATGGATATTCCCATTTTATTCTAATACATTGAAATGCGAATTTACAAAAGTTATTTTGCAGTTATAAACTACAGACAAGCAAATATTTAAAAATAGCATTCTTTTATAGTTCTTATCACGAAAATGGCATTTATATAAATGCCAAATTCCAGTTCTTTTAAAACGACTTGTAAAAAATTAAATGAATAAATAATAATTTTAATGAAACCTTTCTTATCTAATAGAAATCCCTTGAAAATGGAAAAATTAAATTCTTAAAAAATAAAAGAAAACAAATCCGCATGCGGAAATTTTTACATTACATATTTCAACTGCTTCAGAATCAAAATAGTAATCAAACCCAAAATCTTCAACTACTCGAATTCATTATTTGTGATAATTAAAAAAAATCCCGTAAACAGATAAAAGTTATTTTTCCAAAAGAAATAATTTAACTTAAAAAAAAATGTTAAGATATCAAACTTGAAACTTTCTTTTATGTTTAGAATATTGAACGAAACATGTACGAGCATTGCATTCTTTGTATTTGTGACAAAGCGAAAAATTAATAGTTTCAGTTAGATTAATCTCAGATGAATAACTATAATTCATTTTCTTGAATATATTTATTTTATATTAATTTTAACTTTACTTGCATTTCGAATCAGGGAAAAGAAGTGGTTTGTATAATTCATTTTTAATATATTATTCATTGAATTTACTAAAGAATTTCAAAGTCTTCTATTGTTTATGGTTTGAAGAGAAAATTGAATTCTATAATAGTTTGATTTTTTCAATTCTTGATTCCGTGAAAAAATAAAATTTGAATAATATATTCAAATTGCTTTTAATGGTTAAAAACAAAATTCGCTATTTTTCAACCAATTGCATATATATTTATTAAACAGTTTCTAATCACATCAAGGAAAATGTCTTTGAAAGCCATCTTCATTAATCTCACTGTTCTCCTGGAGATAATTTAAATATATCACTCAAGCAACTCACTAGAATTTTCTAAAATTGTTGATGCACCTTGGCTACACCCATTAGTGCTTCAGACACAAAATGCCCCATTGCTTGTGTGAGTGTGAAGACCCAGACCGTCCGACTCATCCAGAGGACTTGAGTATCTAATTGGACGGCCGGGAAGAGATCCGGCGACAACACCAGAAAAAACACAACTAAACAAAACAGCAAACAAACAAAGCAGTAATCAAAAACAAAACACAACACCAAAACAACACAGCAAACCAAAATAAAAGGGAAGGCGGCACCACCGGGGAGGAGCAAGCAAAAACCAAGGGGATCAACAACCAGAGAAAAAGTTAAAAGCAGCAATGGCTCTCAGGCTATTCAAGTGATTTTGTTGGATATTTCTCTCGTTGAATCATAATAGCTCCGTTTTAGTACATACACAATGGTCTATATTTTTTTCATTGATCCTGATTCGCCTGACTGATTCTCTCCCAAAAACTTATTCGCTACACTAATAAATAACTCAAACTAAACTGTCCACTCATGATGACAGTCTGGATTTAATATTATTCAAAATTACAACTTTACTGCGCATTCAATTGTTCACGTAACAACGTTACACTTCTCCCAATTCATCTCGCACATTTCATGCTTTTCAATATGTTTGATAATTGTTATCCTATATTGATTCGCCTTGGCACCATATCTAAGTTAACCGTCATTCACATCATTCACACCACTAATAAATTCAGTCTAAACTATCTAATCTTGAAGACAATCTGACTGTGGTATTGTTCAGAATTAGTTTACCCCTTCTGTTAATGGCGTAATAACGCTACCCTTTCTCTCATTTCATCGTATACATTTCATACTTTTCAATATTTTAAGTAGTTGTCATTACAGTTGTCAAACAATAAGGATAATATAAGCATTCAATTAGTAAATTGAAATTTATTTATTTATTAAGCATTTTTCTTAATTGATGGCTGTTTCGAAAGAAAAAAATGTTAATTCCATTCATGTTTTGTACCAACATCTAATCAGTATCAGAGTTCTACCGATGTGAGTAATCTACCCCATTTCATGACATTTCATCGGATAATTTTCGATCTATAATGAATAAATGCATTGCATAGAGTAACATATATATACATAGAAAGCACGTTAAAAAGTTCATTCATTTTAAAAAGTACTTAAAGCATCGAAATCCATTGAAATGTTTAGTCCTAGTTTTTCACATTCTAATAATTTCCTTATATATGGTCCTATGTTTTATAAAAATAAAAATGCATTCATATTTAAGTAACCGTTTCATCTCTCTGTATTTCTCAGAGATACATTCAAAAATTCTTACACCAAAAATATATCCTTTCTTTACACTCGTCACAATATTAAAATGAACCATTTAAATCTCAAGTTGTCGCATTTTCCTTTACACTTAGTTCTTCACTTGGTAGTTGTAATTGCTGTGTAATCGCTTTCAATTTTCACTACCGAATTATTAACAGGAAATTAAAAAAATACTTCCAAATATTGCTCTTAACAAGTAGCACGCCTTTCACATACAATCTATTTTGAGGTGTCCCGAAAAGATAATTAGAAAGAGGAGGGGCAGTGGCCTCCATTGATTTGACGACAAGCATTCTTAAGAGGACGCAATTGTTAAAGATCTGTGCTGAATGATTTAGATAGGACATCTTGGTATGTAATTTGAACAGAACAGTGTTGTCATAAAATAACATGAATTAAAGAGACAACCGACAAGGTTTAAATTGCAAAATGGTACATGGGTGGATATATGAACTTATATTAAAAGATTTGTTGAAGAATTTAAACAATATAAATTAAAATTATGATTTGTTTCTAGATATTAACTGTATAAATCTGACATAGTTTATTTACATATAAGAGCATAAAGATGAAAATGTTGAAAGCAATTTTAAGAACTAATTATATAAGGCTCTTGATGGAATTTAATGTGAAAAAATAATCTACATTTTATTGTTTAATTTTCTTTATATTTATATAAAATTAAGATATTTTGTAACGGTTTTTTCTTATGCAATAACTCTCCTGAAGTGCTATATTTGGCCTTCCATATACACTGAGTGACCAAATTATTATGATCATATGATTAGTACTTCTTATTCTGTTGTCCATAAGATGTAATATATGACGAACATTGACAAGCCTTCTACACTGATCTCTGATTCGGATTGTTGTAATTTAACGAAGTGTTGAACTTCCATTGGAAATTAAGTCTATCAATTTTCCAGTGAACTCGAGCTTACAAAAGCCGTTGACAACAATGGCTATTATACAACGACGTCTATATTTGGTTATCCAGGCTCTATAGACTCTAACTACTGACGTCAAATAATTCAATTGTGCAATCAATTTGCTAATGCGCTCATCACTGTTTCAAACACTTACAATCATGCTACATACAAACTCAGAGATCGTTTATTTTAACTCATTGCTACTCATTGCTTCGTTAATTTCTACGTGCCTTTAGCTTTCTGTTATACCTATTCAATGATCTAGCCAGTGTTTCTTTCAGGCATACCTCCATTGGGCTAAGATCCAAGGAGACGAGTATTGGCTCTACCCCAGAGACATTTTATGTTAACCTAATTTCTATTTATGTGGCAGAATTTAGATATATTTATATCAGGCAAATAGAAAACATACCAGAAAGCCAAAAAGTCTTGAAAGAAACACTGGATCTAACGTTAGCGATAACTGCATTTAATGTATAATTGTCACTGATTAGTATATACAAATGTATTATTATTATTCTTCTTCTTCTTCTTAAGCACTACAGCTGATTGCCAGCCAAAGCTGTCTCAGTCAGTTTCCACCATCTTGATCTATCCGACGCCACTGTCCTCCATCTATTGACGCTAACGCTCCTCAGCCATTTCTCCACATTGTCCATCCACCTTGTCACGGCCTTCCTCTCTTTCACTTGCTTTTCTTCTGGTCCCTGGAAAGTTATTTTCTTGACTAAGTTATCCTCTCCATATCTATATATATGTCCGAGCCATTTTAGTTGAGCCACTTTAATCACTTTTACTATGTTTGGTTCTCTAAATTTATATTGCAATTCTTGATTATATCTTATTCTCCACACTCCATTTTCCTTTACCGCTCCAAATATTCTTCTGAGGATTTTTCGTTCAAAAATCATCAACTTATTTTCATCAGTTTTATTCGTAGTCCAGCATTCACTTCCATATAAAACTATTGGTCTTACTAATGTTGTGTATAGCCCTATCTTTATTTCTCTGCTTATATATTTTGATTTAAACTGATTACGTAAACCATAGTAGCATCTGTTAGCCATACCTATACGATTTGTAATTTCACTTTTGATATCGTTATTACAATTTACCATTGTGTCCAGGTATTTAAACTAGTCAACCTTCCCAAAAACGTAATCATTTATTTCCAGTGTTAACTGACCCTGGTCTCTACTTGTCACTGCCATGAACTTGGTTTTCTCCACATTGACTGTCAAGCCAATATTTTTCGCTTCTGCCTCAAGAGCACAAAAAGCTTCCACTATTGCTGCCTTCGTTCTTCCAACAATGTCAATATCATCCGCAAAGGCGAACAACTGTATTGATTTAAGGAAAATTGTTTTTTGTGTTTGTATGCCAGAGTCTCTTACTGCTTTTTCCAAGACGATGTTAAACAACTGGCATGAGAGACAGTCTCCCTGTTTTAATCCCTTTTCCGTATATAAGGCGTCGGATAAGTTCGTTCCTATCTTTACTCTACATTTGACTCTACCAAACGTCATTTTTATCAAGTTTGTCAATTTCACAGGTATTCCCAACTCTAGCATCGCTTGACATAATTTCTCTCTATCGATGCTATCATATGCAGTTTTAAAACAAACGTATTACTCTATTAATTTAGATTGAAATCTTGCCGCCCCGGTGGTGAAGTGGATAGCGTCTTTGACTGCTGTCATGAGGGGCTCGGGTTCGAATCCCGAATAAGGCATGGATGTTTCTAGAGTATAAAGTCAGACTTCCGCCTTCTGAGTCCTCGTCAACGTGGAACTGCACCCTCTCCGACATTCGTCAGTGATGCTTTCTTGGAATAAACTTTGATCTCTGGTCTTGCGTGTCGTTCTTTATTCCTGCGTCACTGGTCCCGTTTCGGTTCCACCGAACAGGAGGTCATAAATAACAACAATAACAACAACAACATATTGAAATCTTAATAGTTATTATGTTTAAGCAACACCATTTAATTAATCATATAAAGAAAAATATTATTGCAGCACTTGACTTTCCTTACAGATTTCAATTTATGTTTTCTTTCATAATCCATTTGCCCAAAATGATGCGATTACTTATTTGATATTATATGGAGTTTGCAGTTTTAATACGTCATCTTTTTCATTTGACAATTTAATACATTTTAAAACATCGCCTGCTTCTCAAAATTCCAAGCCACTTAAATACGTATATCGAAAATGGTTCACCTTAGAGCAATGGGGATTGATCATTTTCGTTTCATCAATAAAAATTACGTAGAAAAAGAGCATTTTATTAATATATTTAAGCATATTTTTATAATGTTTTATAGTTTCAGATAATGATGAATTTTGAGGATCATTTCTAAAAAAAAAAGATAGTTCTGCTTTTCAGATTAGTATCAAAATCTAATCAGTACCAGAGAAACCTATGCGTGGCTTATGTACCAAATTTTAAAAGATTTTATCTAATAGTGTTTAACTACATTGATACATTAGAAAACATTGTCAACTCCTGAACATTCCAAAAATTTTAATATCTCGAAAATGATTCATTCTAGAATAATGCGGTTGGTTTTATTTTTATTTTGTCCTTAAAAAAGGTATTTAACATGCAGAGATCCCTCTAAAGATAGTCAAAACGTGTTTAGAAGGTCATAAAACATATGTTGGCATCAAAATATCGAAATCGAAAATTTTTGTGAAAGCATGACTTTTCTATATTATATTCTGTAGTATGAGAAAGTTAATATGGGGAAGATTGTGGAGAATTTAAGAAAACTCGTCTCTTACAGTATTAATATGTAGATGAAATTTATATGATTGATTAGTTTGTAACATCTATAATATCTGAGACAGCTTGTGAAAACAACCTACACTGGAAAGTTTAGACAAACCGATACTGACATATGGGTCATTATCTCTAAACAGGCTTTTTCATCTGTTGCAATATATGTTTTTTTATATTTTCTAACCTATTTTATAAATTATATTTTAACATGTGTGGTTGAAACTAAAAAAACACAGTGGCAGTGATTATTTTGGGGGAATTAAGCAGAAAATACAAATTTTTATTTGCAAGATGTCGTACGGCGTGCACGACATTTTGTAATTTCAATTACGGATGCCAACCAAAATAATGAACTATCTAAATGCTGCAGAGGGAGCCAATGACAACACATGCATACATAAACAGTGGTCATCTCCTGCTGAATCAACAACGAATGGTAGATGTGGTAGGAAACAATGGGGGAAAGAAAAAAGCGCCCCAAAGCCGTATTCCAAAAAGTTCAGTCGACTTCAAATTTTCGAACGAGCTAGCATCATTTTTCTTGGTTTTTGTGAAAAAAGGTATATCGAACGTGAGCGATAAAATGGAAGCTTGTTGCAGTTATGAGATGTGCAACAGTTTCGTACATCATCGAGATTGCACGAATACGTACTTAACACAAAGAGTAGAGGTAAATCAACTTTCAATTTGTCACTAATTAGCACGGAAGGCACACTTTTATCAATTATGCAAATAATGAACAATCAGTTCGTAAGAGTAGATTACATTAACGAGTTCTTAGATATTGAGCTAAAAGAACTATGTTGAGTGTCGATTGATTAAAAGAAACTGTTTTAAAAATATATGTCAATTTTATTATGTGTGTAAATATGTATTAATGAAATATTGTCAGTGTTATATGTCTTATAATAATAGATTTAATAATAGTATCATTACTCAAGATACAAAGGATATCTATAACTTAAAATATTAAAATAAATTGATCAATTAAGTCAAGTGTATTTATTTATATTTTGTGTGTTCGTCTCTCCAGCTTGAGGACCTGGAGCTTACATGCTCCACCCCTAGCGACGGCATCATAGGTAAGTTCTATAGTGGTAATTTTGATAAGGACAATTCTACCTTATAACACAAGACAAGTAAATACAGCATGACAGGGAAATGACACTCAATATATGCAACTGCTTTGTAAGTATGTATATATATATATATATATATATATATATATATATATAAATATCATTAGAAAAATAAAAAAAATTATATTTTGAACGAATTCCTTACTTGTTTTGTCTTCTAAAACGAAAATGTAGTTTTTAAATGTGATTCACCTCTTCTAATGTCATTCCCTTGTCTACCAAGAAAACAGGTGAATAATGACAGGGGAATGACAAATCATGTGATTTTACTTTCTGAGCATATAAGTTTTATTTGCATTTAAGCCTAACTTAGTATTCAGTTTGCTACACTAACTGGGCACACAAAAAAATATTTTTTTTTATTCTGAAAATAATTAAAGACAGGTGAATGACAGGAATAAAAATACTTACCCAAAATTGTGCAGTTTTATAATATTTTCCTACACAGAATGATAGCTAGAACATAGTCCAACTCTTGAAATGGTGAATATAGACTTTAGTAAATAATAATAATAATAATAATAATATAATTATATTTTATTGTAATCTATGTAGAGAAAGATGTGTTAAAATTTAAAGCCAGGTGAATGACAAAAAAGCTAGGGGACAGTTGTAAAAAATTAATTTAAGATACTGTTCTAATGCATAGTGGATTTTTTATTACTGCTTCTATTTTAAATTGTCTAATTTAATATAAAACATCAAATTAAAAGAAAACTAGAAAATGAAGGCTCGTAAATGAAGTTTTGATTTCATTATTTGGCTGTTGGTACACACAGGAAAATGACATTTAATAAAAAAAGTTAAATTCTTAAATATTAAAAATATAAATTGTTTCTTTAGGTAATGGATGATAAATATGAACTACAATATAGTAAAACTGATCAGTGTCCAAAATCAGTCCCAATTCATGCAAACTTTTATTAAAACAGCTGGGACATGTAAACCTCCCGTTTACAGAAATTGACCCATATCGTATATGTGACAATCGAAAGGATATAAATGAATGATTTAAATAGTCCTTACTCATAAGGATAACAAGAAAGATCAATCATGCTTAAAGCATTGATTATGAAACACTTTCCAACTTCAATGCAATTTTATTTAAAAAAGTCGAAAATGCAATACATTCCTCGGTAATATTTTAAAACTTATCACGATACTACATTGATTTATTATATTTGAAAACTTAAACCTTCATTGAAAAAAATGAACTTCATTCAAAAGACGGCATTGAAATATAAATTGCGTGGTTTAAATATCTCTAAAATGCAATACATTCCACAGTAATATTTTTAAATCTATCATAATACTACGATAATTTATTATATTTGAAAACTTCATCGAAAACAATTGAAATTAATTCAAATGACGTCATAGAAAAAATAACACGCCTGGATCTCTCTATAAAAGCAGGATTTCATTCATAACTTTCTCCATTTCATTCATCACAATACTATAATAATTTATTTTATTTAAAAATTAAGACCATGGAGCTACAATTCATAAACTTTATGCTTAAAACTTCATCGAAAAATATCGTCCTTCTGTTTATAAAATCAATTAATATTTCATTCATATCAGCCATGCAGACTCCATGGACTGAATTATTTTGTGTTAAAGAAATACAGTAATTCTAATACAACTCATTCTACATATTTTGCTGTTTACATTTTACATAGGTGAAAAATTGGCTTAATTGTAGAAATAATCAAATTTGAATGAGAATTTAAACTCAAATATATTGTCATTGTGTTGTTTTAGTATGTAGATGCACAGAATTTAAGCAGAAATAAAGTAGTTTTAGGATGGATACAACACTCAATATGAATTAAAAAGAACTTTTAAAAATCACGAATTTGAAACAAGATGGATGCCATATCTCATTTTGAAGTGGGTCATGTGATCGTTTCATATCATGGTCACGTGATCGTTTCATATAAGATGTGTAATTATTATTTTAATTTTTATTTAAAAAGCTACTGAATATATTTAGCTGAATTTTTTTTTATATATTTTATGGAACAATTTGACTATTACCTAAGATTTTCGAAGCAATTTGTGAATTTTAAATCCGCTTAAAAAATGTTAGAAAAATTAGGTCCCATAGGGCTCAATGTATTTCATTTTTTCAACCCGGGTTCAATCCAAAACTAATTGTGTGATATTATTCATTTATATTCCCATAGGTCCTACAGACCGTCTGAACAACATACTAAAATTTCATTTTGATTAAGTCATTTTTACGGCAGTTATCGTGCTAACGGACAGGCAGACAGACAGACAGAATGAACAAAGTCATAAACACTTTTCAACTTTGTTGTAAAGTGTTAAAAAGACAGTATTTAAGGAAAAATTTAAATGAAATACACTAAATTCAAACTATTAAAATTAAAAACGCATAACTAAAGTGGTAAATAAAAAAATACTTGAATAAAGTTTTCAAAAATACAACTCATGTACAGGCAAAGTAAAAGTCGGTGGAGAAATATAACAAGAAAGATCAATCATGCATAAGCATTGATTATGAAACACTTTCCAACTGAAATGTAATTTCATTTAAAAATTTCTAAAATGTGATTCATTCAGTGGTAATATCTTTTACATTATCACAGTACTACAGTAATTTATTATACTTAAATATTTAAAACTGTATCGAAATATAAATCATCTGATTCTTTATGCAAAATCAATGAATATTTCATTCATATAACTTGTATTCCAAACTCCAGAGCTAAATAATTTTGTGTGAAAAAAATTCAGCAATTCTTATGTAATTCATCTTACAATCGCTTGAGATATTTGCATTCTGCATATGTTAAAATTAGGCTTCCTTGAAGAAATAATAAAAGTTTAGGGATCATTTAAAATCACAACTATTGTAATTGCATAGGCACGGAATTTAGATACACAGATAATACACAGATAATATATATGTGTATGTGTATGTACTCAAAGTATTGGAATCGTGCCGAAGATCGGAACTCGAATTTTCAAAGTATCTACACGTTTTGGGACTTCTAGAACACGAAAAAACTACTTTTAGGAAGACGTCTGTGTGTGTAAGGGTGTATCTGTGTATGTTTCTGTGTGTCTGTGTGGATATTACATCCACTCTAATTGAAAAACTAATGGACCGAATTTCATACAATTTGGTAGGTATGTTTTTTGTGGGAAATCCTGATGTTCATTAGATTATAGTACGATTCGTAATAAAAGAATCTGCCTTCTTTGCGAAATGGCCGCAGAAATTGCCTTTATCCACTCTAGCTAAAAACTAATGAACCAAATTTAACAAAATTTGGAGTATAATATTTCAATAACCTACAAGTGATTTATATACCAAATTTAACAAAATTTTGTATATAAATCATTTGTAGGTTATTCTACTACGATTCGGGAAAAAGGAACGGGCTATTTTTGCGAAATGGCCAGCAAAAATCGTTATATATAAAAATAAAAGACTACGTGTGCTCAATTATATCAATTAAATTCCTATTTTATATGTGATTTTTGACAACAAAAAGAATAAGACTAACCCCATTACTCTAGGACTAGCCGTTCTTGAGATATTCTAGTTTTTTCGCGTTTTCGCTACGCCACCTTTGACAATAAGTCCAGTTATCAAATGAGAACCAAATTTAAGTTTAACGTGTAAATTCAATGTCATTTAAAATACTTATGTTGTGCAGATAAACTCAAATTATCATTGAATAAATAAAGAGAACGAATATGAGTCTGCAGGGAAAGACATGTGCTGTCCACATCAGAATTTTTAACAATATTACAACAATGATTTATAAAAGTGAACGGGGATTAATTGCGGGTCATTTCGAAAAAAATGTATGATCTATATTTAAAGATCCACCAAATTGCTGTAGAATAAAATGTTCTACAAATTTAAGCTGTGTACCAAATTTTAACTCTCTAGGACGTAGGAAAGTGCATTTAAAATGCCATCAATTAAATTTATCATGAAGAGTTATATAAAATTTAAAAAAAATGAAAAATTGTTATCTACCAAATTATTTTAAAATATGAAGCCACTCCCATATGCAAAACGTTTTAACAAATGGAGAGATATTTATTATATAATATCTCTCTCTTTTCTTTCTGGAAGATATCCCAAAGTCAGAATTTAATTGAATTTGTTTTTTTCCCTATATCAAATAATTTTTTTAATTAAAAAACTACTTAACATATTTTACTGAATTTTTTTTTATATATTCTATGGGATAATGTGAATATTTCCTAAAAATTTCGAAGCAATTCGTGAATTTTAAATTTACTTAAAAAATGTTTGAAAAATTAGGTCCCATAGGGTTCAATGTATTTCATTTTTTCAACCCGGGTTCAATAAAAAACTAATTGGGTGATATTATTTATTTATATTCCCATAGGTCCTACAGACCGTCTGAACAACATACTAAAATTTCATTTTGATAAACTCATTTTTACGGCAGTTATCGTGCTAACGGACAGACAGACAGACAGACAGACAGACAGACAGACAGACAGACAGACAGAATGAACAAAGTCATAAACACTTTTCAACTTTGTTGTAAAGTGTTAAAAATAAATATATCCTACCATTAGTATAACTTAATTTAGAAATATTCACTACATGTATATTTAACTTGGCAATGAATAAATCTAACAAACACGATCAACAGTGTAACCCAAACTGCTGAATGAAAAATTTTAAACTTTGCATAAACTTGGGACTTGACCTATAAATAATGAGAAACATCTAAAATCTAGAAATTTTGTTCCAAAAATATATAAATCTCGGAATATTTTTTCCTATATCATACAGCTGAGTGAAACAGACTAACTGACTAAATGAAACACATCCCAAACTGCTGCGGGTAGAAATATGAAACTTTGCAAGTGGAACTTGACCAACGAATAATGAAGACAATATGAAATATTTTAATCTTGTTCGAAAAATTCATAAATATAATTCATAAATAATCAATTTTTTTTCTAAATATCGTTTCAACTATAACTTGAGAACGACTAGGCACACAAAATTCGTTTTTATATCAACCATCCTGCTCAAAAAATAATATTCTAAATTTTCTTATTGAACTCTATGTACAATCAACCGTTCTTCAGACATCTTAATTTATAGTTACAGCAGACGATTTTTTAATTCGAATTTATCAGTGAATTTATTTATAATTTTTGTTTCCATTGTGGTAACTACGATACATGAGTTAAGTTTCATATACCAAAATTGTTTGTTAGCTATTTTTCAAGTCAAACTAATGCAAAATTATGTTGCAAATTAATTTTTTGCTTAACAGATCTGGCAACATACAACGATCGAATATAAAATATTGCTTTACATCCTGCAATTTCCAAGGTAACAGAACTGTAAAATAAGCGCCAATTTATTTGCTTAAATTTGAAATTCTTGATATTCAGAAATTGTATTAATCTTAAAAATCTGATGTGGGCAGCACATGACTTTCCCTGCAGACTTATATTCACGTTCTATTTATTGTAATTACATTTAATTCACTTTTAATTCAATTTTCTTTCTCATTTGATAACTGGACTTCTTTTCAAAGGTGGCGTATAGAAAATACGAAAAAACTAAAATATCTCAAGAACGGCTAGTCCTAGTGTAATGGGGTTGGTTTTACTCTTTTTTTCGTTAAAAATTACGAATTAAACAAGCATTTTATGGATATATTTGAGCATACGTAGTTTTTTATTTTAGATTTTGGCGATTTTTGCTGGCCATTTTGCAGAAAAAGGCAGGTTATTTTTTTTCGAATCATACTAAAATCTAGTCAGCACCAGGGTGTCCCACAAATGACTTACCTACCGAATTTTGTGAAATTCGGTCCATTAGTTTTTCAGCTAGAATGCATAAAAGCTTTTGCGGGCCATTTCGCAAAAAAAGGCTGGTTCTTTTATCCCGAATGGTACTGAAAACTAATCAGCACCAGATTCGCCTGCAAGTGACTTACCTACAAAATTTTATGAAATTCGGTTCATAATTTTTTTAGTTAGAGTGGAAACAAAATATGCACAGACAGACAGACACACAGACACACATACAGACGTCACGATAAAAATAGTTTTTCGTATTCTAGAGGTCTCAAAACGTGTAGATCCATCGAAAACTAGATTTGGGATTTTCGGCATGATTCCAATACTTTCCCTATACATTACCATGTAAGGCAGGGAAAGTAAAAGTACACCGACTCAGCTGAAGAAATCCGGAAAATAAGACTTTGCTAAATACAAAATATATGTTTACGTGTCGAATAAAAGCTACTGGGTATATATCACACATATTTTGAGTATATGAGCCAACACATCAGAGTACTTTGTATGCGTTATACATCACCATTTTTGTAAAATAACTTCTTCTGACATAAAATAACAATGTATTGCCTAAAGATCAACTGTGTGACGAATCATCAGATATTATCTTCTTTGAAGAAAACATGACAACAAAATTGCAATTATCTTTTACTCTTTCAAATGACTTATTTAACTTAAAAATTGCTTTATGAATTTTTTAATCGAATCAAACATTTGCCTTAACAGTAATCACAAAGTAATAGCAGTGCATTACAAACCCAGATCTGTGACATTTTCTTATACTCTTATTTCGACACTTGATATATGTAATCATGATATACTCATGTATGATTATCATTACGAGGCTACACATAAAAAATTTAGAAAGCGTCAAGGTAATATTCACTTTTAGTGGCTCATTCAAGACGCTTAATCAATTTTTCGGGTTCTGGAAAAGATATTATTCTACGCATCACGTATTTTTAATGTGTTGCATGAAGAAATATTAAGAAGTGTCTCTTTGTGGTAGTTTGTACAACACGCTAATGAAATAAAACGGTTTTAATAAACAGTACATTTAAACGAGCAGAAGAATATAATATGGAGAAATTGTGTATGTGATAAAATATTGCAGCACATTAGATGTATCGCTGAGAGTACTGAAACATTTGGTGATACAGTGCTAAACCTTTGGACTAACTAAATAAAATTTAGATGAACGGGTAAAATTTTCTGATTCTTGACATGATAAGGGGAAAAAGGTGTAATTAATATAAGTAAATGACATGCAGGAGGATCAATAATGTCTTGAAAAGTTTTTTGTGGTAAATTAAATTTATTAATTTTAAGAATGTGAGTTTGTGGCAAAGTAGACCGTGATGTTTTGTGAATGCTTAGAAAACATGCGTTTTCAAACAGTAACATTAGTAAAAAAAATCTGATGTGGGCAGCACATGACTTTCTCTGCAGACTAAGATTCATGTTTTCTTTATTTCTTTAAAAACTCATTAAATTGAGATTAATTGCACAAAATGACACTAAATTTGTATTTTTAATTCAATTTCTGCTTTTATTTGGTAATTGGATATTTTTCCAAAGGCGGCATAAAAAATGCGCAAAAAATCTCCAATATCTCGAGAACGGTTAGTCCTAGAGCAATAGAGTTGTTCTTATTTTTTTCCTCGTTAAAAATTACATATAATACAAGCATTTGCTACATTTGAACATACGTAGTCTTTTTTTGGATATTGGCGATTTTTACGGGCCATTTCGTAAAAAAAGACAGGTTGTTCTTTTCCGAATCGCGCCAAAATCTAATCAGCACAAGAGTATCCCACATGTGATTTTTCTACCAAACTTTGTGAAATTTGGTCAATTTGTATTTCAGCTAGAGTGAATATATGAGATTTTTGAAGGGCCATTTCGCAAAAAAAGCGGGTTCTTTTCTTACCGAATTGTACCAAAAACTAATCAGCACCAGAGTCACACCCAAGGGTCTTACTAACCCAATTTTATGAAATTAGGTTCATTAGTTCTTGAGTTAGAGTGTATACATACATTGCACAGACAGACAGACGTCAAGATAAAAATAGGTTTTCGTATTCTAGAGGTCTCGAAACGTGTAGACCCGTCGAAAACTCGAGTTGCGAATTTTTCGGCATGATTCCAATACTTTCCCTATACATTACCATGTATTGCAGGGAAAGTAGTAACTGTTAGACCAGAGATATGGAAACAAATAATGTCTAATAAGCCAAACGTCTAAACTGTCACCTGACTTTAGTCTGTCTTTTCTTATGATCGGTTGGGAACTTAAGCCTTATACTTTAAATTATTTATGTATAATAAAATGCTGGTTATTATGTTATTTTTGATAAAATAACTTTTTCAATAACATTTGCATTTAAATGTTTGCTGTCCTCATCGTTTTATTATGTGCTGCTTAACTTTATAAAATCTGAAATGATGCGTGTAGGATAAATGATGTATAATGACAAGTTAGGACATGTAAATACTTATATGTGTTATCTGTAATAAATGAATAAAATGCATACATATATTAGTTGAATAATCTTAAAATAAGATACATCTTGAAGATCTGATGCTATTAGTAAGCAACAACTACAAGATTGTAACATATTCATTATAAGATCATGCCATTATATTCAATACAGGATCATGCAACCAAATGGAATATATATTCCTTAGAAAGAATATGAAGTTAATGATTTTGTCAAACAAAGCTCTATGGACTGATAATTGTGTACTTTCGTTCTATATTCAAAATAGACTCTAGAAACTATCTATTTCTTTAAAAATATTTTTAAAATGCACTGGAAATATCAATATAAATCATTCATGCATTACAAATAGAAATTCAGCGTTTTCCAAAATCGCACACTTTTAGTTCATAATCTTTGAATAAAGGGGAGAAAGTTTAGCACAAGCAATCATCGAGTTCACAATTGACGCATCAAGCGTGTGTCACACGGACACTTATTTACAACAAGAATTTTATTTGCAATGCTTGACTAGGAGGTGACAATATTTCCTTAAAGGTATAATTTCGCTGTGACAGTTTTGGTTCTCAAAGAATGAGACCATATTATAAATCTATACAATTTATTTCAAATAGATAATTGCATATTGCATATTATAGTAATGTTTATATGGATATTGCGTGATGTGTAGAGTTTGGGCATCCTATGTTTTGGCCTTATTTGGACCTTTTGCCCTGCAGGTACTGATCCCACTGTGATCTTGTAGGTGTGGTGGTGTGGTCGTTAACGCACTATTTTTCTCCTAAATTACATTTAAAATTGCAGATACCAGTATGCCATGACATCTGAGTTTTTGGTTCGGGATGTTCAAAATTTATTTGCAAGTTCTTTAGATGTGTCGTATCGCCTGAATGTTCGATTCGACAGTTTGTGAAACGCGACTTGAAAAACTCTCTTTTTTCAACGCCTGCATTGTGTTAAGCCTTGTTTAGATTGATTTACATGCAAAAGTCTAGTTTCGTTTGAGATGTGGATTTAATGTTTCTGCTGTGTTGCTTTTCGTGGCGCCTGCCCGGTCTGTTCTTGCTCCGCTCTCGGCTAATGGGAGAGCTTCTTGGCTGTTGGTGGGGGCGCGCGGCTTTCTCCGGGGGCTTTTGGAGTGTTGAACTTTGCGAAGTTCGGATGGAAGGAGATCCGGAAGAGGAAAATGGAACAAAGGGAGTATGGCCAGTGGCCCCTTACTGCTGAGGATTATTGATTTCCCCAAAATCTAATCCTGAAGGATACCTGTGGAAGAATCTTACCGGGATCTGCAATTTATTCAAAATTCTAATATTTGTTTTTCTATTTTAGGTAATGTGATTTTTGACCGAAGACCGCGCGATTTGGGTGTGGTCCCCGGAGGTCCCTTGAACTGTTGAACCTTCTGTTCCAATGAGACATTATACTCCTTTCGGATTTATTTGCGGAAATTTTCATCATTCAAGTTAATGCAGTTAAATCCTGATATTTCTGGAAATAAGGAGGTTTGGTTTTAAACAGAACTATGAGGTAAAATTATATCGAAATTAAATCTATAACAGAGGAACTTTAAGTTGCCATTTCAAACCCTGGAATAAATATAAGGCACTTAAGAATAATGTAACTTTGTGGAATCCGTTATATTGTGTTTATAGAAATAAGTGATTAATTAAATAAGGATTCAAAGTGTTTGATTATAAGAACATAGAAAAATGATTAATTACATAATATGTTGTTCTCAGGTGATATAAAAATAGAAATAATTTCTGATAGTATCAAATTTGAATTATATGTTGAATACTACAATTGTTTGGAATATATTATCAATTTTAAATGGTTTGCATAATTAATAAATATGAATGTTAAATTTAATGAGTTAAATTATTTGCACACCCTGTTTGGTATTTATTTTCTAGCCATCTGTGGACTGTTGTCTCCAGACCGTAAGTACTCCTGGGTTATGAGTGATTTTATTCGAATGTTGTATAAGGTTCTAGCAATGTACACTTTACGAGTCTTCGATCTTCAATGCATGTCGGTTGTGAGATCGGTTTCGGTTTCACTTTCGTTCCGACTCACCGCCGATGTGACACTATTAATGCTTGGGCATCCTATGTTTCGGCCTTATTTGAACCTTTTGCCCTGCAGGTGTTGAGTTTGGGCAGGTGTTGAGTTGAAGCTTGGTTGAGTTGGAGCTTGGTGTTGAGTTGGAGCCCTGCAGGTGTTGAGTTGGAGCTTGGGCATCCTATGTTTTGGCCTTATTTGGACCTTTTGCCCTGCAGGTGTTGAGTTTGGGCAGGTGTTGAGTTGAAGCTTGGTTGAGTTGGAGCTTGGTGTTGAGTTGGAGCCCTGCAGGTGTTGAGTTGGAGCTTGGGCATCCTATGTTTTGGCCTTATTTGGACCTTTTGCCCTGCAGGTGTTGAGTTTGAGCAGGTGTTGAGTTGAAGCTTGGTTGAGTTGGAGCTTGGTGTTGAGTTGGAGCCCTGCAGGTGTTGAGTTGGAGCTTGGGCATCCTATGTTTTGGCCTTATTTGAACCTTTTGCCCTGCAGGTGTTGAGTTTGGGCAGGTGTTGAGTTGAAGCTTGGTTGAGTTGGAGCTTGGTGTTGAGTTGGAGCCCTGCAGGTGTTGAGTTGGAGCTTGGGCATCCTATGTTTTGGCCTTATTTGGACCTTTTGCCCTGCAGGTGTTGAGTACTGATCCCACTGTGATCTTGTAGGTGTGGTGGTGTGGTCGTTAACTCACTATTTTTCTCCTAAATTACATTTAAAATTGCAGATATCAGTATGCCATGACATCTGAGTTTTTGGTTCGGCATGTTCAAAATTTATTTGCAAGTTCTTTAGGTGTTGTTGGGTAAAGAAGAAAATCTCTTACTGCCACATTTATGTTTCAGTGTACATATCATCTGTTTAATGTTTCAGTGTAAATACCATTTGCTTACTTTTTGTTTTGTTGGGAACAGAGATTTCTTAACAAATTTATTACATGTTACTTGCAAATTGGAAAAAAGAAACTTCTTAAAATATAATTACGGTCTACACACACACACATATATATATATATACTTAATTGTTTGTTTACTACATGACATTTTTATCTACACAACCTTATAACGAGTCACAGACTTTAAGAGAAATTGATAATACTGAAATATTATCAAAGTATAATTTCGAAAACTGAGTTGATTTTGGATCACCTAGTCAAATTTATAACTATTGGCTTGCCACATATTCATGTTTATAAAGAAAATAATTTAGTTCGATAATATAAATTAATGACGTGTTTTTTCGTGAATACAATTTTGAAAAAAATATTTTGATAATTTTAAATATATGAAATATATAAAATCATGAATACATGATGAATATTATATGATTACATAAAATAACGTTTTGTTTTGAAGTATCGTGGTAAGAGATACTGATGTTGTTGCCAATGTTTTGCCTTGCTGTTTGCCTCTTTATAAGAGATGACTTTGCTGAATGTCAAGTTGAATATTATTATGGAAATTACCAAGAACTTGTGTCAAATGGACACTTGTAAAAAAAAATTTGATGTTTTTCCACTGGACCAGGTTGGTGCAAATTTAAATTATTCTTTGGTATGGTCTTTTCTATTATTTAAATCTCTATATTACTTACATGGCATGATGAAATTATTTATTACAATAGTACTTTGAAATTATTAACTACATTACGGCATTGGATTTATCTGATGAAAAATAATATTATCTACTGGAAAATTATATTAATATCTACTTGTTTAACAATATACTGATCTAGAAATTTTGTTGTAGTCATAAAGTATTTTGATTTACAAAACTGGAAAAATTAAGCTGTAAATACATGAACTGAATTTTGCTGTTGACCACACTTTGGTATTTAAGTCCTTAAGTAAAGATTTTTGTGGAAACATAATGAAAATTGTTGGAAATTGAAACTTGATTTTGACAAAATAGAATTAACTTATCATTTGAAAAGTTAATTGAAAATTTTATTTGGATAACTTTAATTATAGAAAATTTTAATTTATTTATATTTACTGTTCGACTTGAGGGATATTCTGTACATATATTCTGATTTTGAAATTTCATAATTTGATTTATTTGGTATTCACATAATGTGAACTTTTTGTAAAGGGCTCGTAGTTATTAGGATTTTCGACTCAAATGCAGTCATTTTAGGTTCTTTTGGATCTGGTTCTTTGACATACGTCCATGTGGGATGGTGTTCGTGTCAAGAACCCTTGGTGTAGTTCGCGACTGCACCTCTCTAAAATTTTGCTGGAAAATTCAGTTGAAGGTAGTACCTAGGACTTCAAGGGCCTAATAACTACTTGCGACTACATGCTGTAATGAAAAAAAATCTCCTGTTAGTCAAATTTTTTCCCTCGGAGAATGGGGAAGATGTCGTGACGAGATTTCGCAATCTCGCGTCACTCTTGTAAAAACCATGAAATCTGCATCATATTTTAATACTTATATTTTATACATCAATTTAACCCTGCTTTATTTATTCCTCTGGTCCCTTTAATATATCATGTTCTACAAATTATCTGTGCTAAGGAAATCCTTAACACCATTTTTATAACAATCTGTAAAAGCGCACTCAGAGAGAAGTATTATTTCGACCGTTAAAATTCAAGGTCTTATTCCCGGGCAGAGCAGATGTCTGGCTTTGCTCTTTGCATGCTATTATTTATGCTGGACATGTACTTTTTCACACAATGGTTCTGCTGAGAAACATCTGGATACCTTTTCGAGACCTCACGTAGAGGCTATGCTTTGTTCGGAACCCCTCTGTGGGCTGAAGAGGGTAGGCATTTGAAGTTTTCTATTGGACGATGGCAATAAATAACAACAGGACCGCGTTGGATTGAGAGGCCGATTTACATTTTTTCGGTATGAAAAGATAGTCTTGAAGAAATCGGCGCTCCTTCCTGTCTGGTTGTCGACACCCTCAGGTCGACCCAGACCATTTCTAATGTTGCCCATCACGGTGTGCGGGAGTCGGCACAAGTCGAATTCTGGCCTCCTGTGGCCATGGGAAGGAGTAGCCAATCATCGCCGAAGAACATCGAGGAAGAGCCAGTCACCCAGCTGAGAGAGCTTCGACGATGAAGGTACGATTGGGCCCGAGGTCTATGTGCCGGGTCGAGGTGTTGGAATGGATCTGGAAACAACTATGAAGCCAAGATCCCTATCCGGACCAATACAGGCCATCTGATACTGGTGCGCCGGATTTTCTTAGATCTGTAAAACCGAGGGTACGAGGTGGATGTTTGAGTCCGACCCTTCTGCAACTCCGACGACGGAGGTAAGGGAGTTTTCTTCGATTCTTCAATTATCTGAAGGAAGCCAACCGCGTTGATTAGTACAGACTGAAAGAGCCTATATTAGACTTCCTGGATTAAATTAATATCAGTTTAATTAAATATGTTCTAAGTTATTAAATTCTGATGCCTAAATTTATATTTAAGGGAATATCTCTGAGTGCGGTTTTCTCCCTGTGTTACTATGACCATGCCCCATAGAATTATTAAGTGTATTAATAAGTAAATATTGTTGTGCCACTTTATTATATTGTTGAATAACGTATTACCTTTGGATTATTTCCGTGGCGGCAATTATATTAGAATATATTAGAATCTGCCCTGCTTCCAGTTGGAAGTTGTGTGCTGATTGAGATTCAGCTATTTGTTAATATAACTCCTATCTTTATTACGTTACTAAATAAAGGGAATTATATTTTATCCAAACACCCGTGTGGTCATTTAGAATTCTTCATTTCTTGAAATTGTACCTACTGTGTTTTTAGGTGATGTCGCCTTACCAGGTAAGGACTTAATTTATATTATTTACCTTAGCATCTTGTAACAGGTCATCCATGAATTTATTCCTGGACAGTAGAGCTTTCGTAATAGAACTTAGCTGGTGCCAACGAACTTCACGGCATTAGCATACTTGCTTCTTACTAATTACAAACTTACAAATACCTTATTATTCTCGTATCACATAAAATGTTGGTCCGCACCCGTCCGCGTGACAATAATTGTCCGTGTGATACGTGCATAATCACTTTTGATGTTTTTAGAAAGGAAATTAAGGAAGGAGAAAGTCAGTGTTTTCCATATCAGTTGTCAGTGTCACCGTATCAGAAGACAAATATTCCTCGAATAGCGTAATTGCCAAGCTCCTGCTTGGAAAATAATTCAGGTGGCGATTCTGTCTGGACATTTTGGTCTTGGCATGTTCTATGAAATAACTTTATTTCTGGATACAGCGGTTTAGATAAGGAAGTTCTGCATGGGAAGAAACGTAATAGAACATATCCTAATATTTATGATATTAGCTTCTGTAATGATCATAAGATTTGTGATTGTTCTAATCCAATGGTTTTCAACCGATGCGGTTTTTCAGTGGCTTTTAATTATGAATGATAATCGGGTGAGCGACGTGGACGGACGTGATTATTACGTTTTCGTCCATAAAAATTAAAATATCCGAATATTTTTGACTACCGATTGTTTTGCGATGGACTTACAGCCGCAGAAACAATGTGGTTGATCAACAGCACTGTGGACTCAAAAAAGTTGGAAACTACTGTTCTAACCGTTTAAATTTCTAAGAAATTTTAGATTGTGTATTTAGATAACTGTCTATAATGGCAAATATGATACATCATTTTTAGGAATAAACATATATAGATAAATGGTTCAAAGGAATTGGTGGGAAATAATAAAGATTCAAATCACAGATGTAATTAGTCAAATCATACTATGAAAGAAAATATGTTGCTGGATACAATTTAGAAAATAATTGTATTGAACAATAAAGATCCGTTGAAAACTAAAATGCGTTTATACAAGAGATAAAATTATGAAGAAGAACAATAATAGCATACAGAAGGGTGACTTTACTCCATCCCCAGGATTTCAAAACTAGCAATTAACGAGGAAGAAAAACTTTAACAATGTATTTAAGCACAAATAGAATAATAATACAGCTTACAAATGTTTCGAGGATACGCTGAATCCCATTCGTCAGTGCTAGAACAACCAACAAACTCAAATTATAAAAGGAGCACAAATAGAAGAAAAAGAGGGGTGTGCACGTTGTGGATTAAGAGTCCGTAGAGTTCATATGGTAGAGCCAATATGAAAGTAGAATGAAGAAAATGCTAGCCAATCTAAAATATAGAACTACATAGAACTAACACCCAATATTGGAGTGCACCAAAACACAACAAGAAGAAGAATAAATCAAAATGATGCACAAGAGTCTCAAAAACAAACAGCTGTACTCTGCATTATTATTATATTTGTGCTCAAATCCGTTGCTGAAGTTTTCTTTATCCTTTCCACAAAGTGTTTTATATTTGTTGATTTAACTATTAACAGGCTGTTGAACAACATCTCATATACTTCTCTTTCTAAATGATGACGAGCATCGACGAACTTAATTCATACATCACTATTTCTTACATGACTTTTTAACTCTAACTTTGTTTTATTGTCATTTTGTATATTTAGATTTATAGCACATTTACTTCACACATACTAATTTCCAATTGTGCAACTGTATTAACCAGTTAAAAGTACAATAAAACAACCTCATTTTTCAAGACAGAAAGCAAAAGCCACCGCATCAATAGAAACTACAAAGAATTTGCCGTCTCCTATTGGCGCGACTGCTGTAATTTTATCCTTCAAAAGAAAGCAGTTTTGCTTCTGAAGATAATTTATATAAATACTTTACTATTGCATGCTGTGTTATTAATGAGAATATTGCTTTGTAGTTCTTTGTTACAACAGTTTTGGGCGTTTTAGTTTAATTTGGGTGTACTGTCGACCAAAAACATCCGATACTGCTCGTTATTCCTTTAAGCCCTGAAGTAAAACCAAATATATCATTAGGCTCGGAATAGTGTCTTCTATAAATAAATGTGCATCTAAATTACATAACAGATCGTATTCAACTTTGTGCAATCATGAATTTATCAAAGGGCAACATTCACATTTGATAACAGATTCTGATTCTCCAAGTTCATGTAAAATTTATTTATTTTACTCATACGAACTCATATAAAATTTATTTATTTTACTGAAGCCATTGCGGAGCTACAACTGCTTGAAATTTTGATTTCCTAATGTTAAATTTGTGCTTATGTTTATATTTTATAGTTCACAAAATAATTTATCTATCAAACTAATTCAGGTTTCATATTGCGGCAACAAATTCCCCAAATAAATTATATCCCTTTTTCAACTTCAAACAAATTTTTAATATTAATTATGAAATTAATATTTAAAAAAATAATAGAAACATGGGTATATTTTGACGACAATCGTATCAGCACTATAGCGCAAAAGTGTAGTTCGTTCCGTACTTAAGCCAAGCCAAGACGCTTGCTTACGGCCTTCCTGGGACCGAAGGTCCCTCATGGCCACATCGATTGTATAAAAGTCCACTGTAGATGTTTTTTTCAGTAAAAGCAATTTGGAATAGCATTCATCTTCGAGAGGTTGCTGTGTAGAAGTCAGAGGCGGCTGGTGTTGTGCCGCCTTCGTCTTGGAGTGGCTGCTGATGGCTGAGTGCTGAGCTGTGGCTGCAAGAGAGGGGGAGGGCGGGGCCAGGTATACGAGCGGGCCAATAGAAAATCACCAAAGTATTGGTGAAAGAGAAGTCCAAAGTTTACAGATTTTAAGATACAACTAGAAGTACAAATTTGAGATTACTTAAGAATTTAAATTATTAAAATACAAGGTTAGGATTAAGAAGTTAAGATTGAATTACAAGTTTAAGATTTACAAATTGTAGATGCAGTCAGAGATAATTAGAAGTTTACAATGAAAGTTTAATAAGTTTAAGAGTTATTGGATTTACAGTTAAGTTTAGTGACGTGAAAAAGAAGGCCCTTTTCAGGCACACAATTTTACAAAATTTACAATTTAAACACAGTTATTTGTTTATTTACAACAAACGACCAGCTTGTGCTGATTCACTACTGAAGAAAAGACCGGGCTGGCAAAAAGTGCGCGAGCAAAGCAGAGTCATTGTTCTCATGGATTGAGAGCTCACCGGGGAGGACGAATCAGGTTTCACCATTTCGCCCCGGAATTGCCAGGGCAATTCCAAGGTGAAATAGCCAACAGTCGCCACCCGGCGGGCTAGGTTAGGAAATACCTGCCTAGGGCGTAGAATATCTGGGGCGCATCCACGGGGGCGCCGTAGGCTAGGAAAGAAGGTGTCTAGGCTTTCTTTTCCTAAGATAAGAAGGTGTGGAAGCGTCGTAGCTACTATCCACGTTTCTCAGGCGGGGTTTACTAGTGTTTTTCCTGAAAAAATTTAGTGAAGTTTTCCGAATCTGCCCAGCAACGTGTGGGACTTTAAGATCGTGGTGTTTCAACTCGTTCTGTACAAACCAGGGCGCATTTACAATGCAGCGAAACACTTTATTTTGAAAGACTTGCAGTTCCTCTATGTGGCTTTTTACAGCCGACCCCCAGACAGGACAGGCATACAAAAAGCCAGGTTCTATGATTTCTTTGCAGATGATCAATTTATTGTTGAGGGACAGATGAGATTTTCTACCAAGAAGTGGGAGGAGGGCTCTGAAGGTATTATTAGCAGATTCAACTTTCTTATTGATATGCGCACTGAAAAGCATTTTGTCGTCGAGAGTGACGCCTAGATACTTGACAGATGATAAAAAGGAGATCGGATCATTGAAGATTTTAAGGGAGCAGTTATGTCTAAGTTCTTGGTAGTGCGGGCGAAAAATGACGACTGCACTCTTGGTCGGATTAATTTTGATTCTCCAGGTCACGAGCTAGTGCTCAAGGCTATTCTTTATATAACTTTGGAGTGTATTAATAGCGTTGTGTGGTAAAGAGATTCTTGAAATCAGGGTTGTGTCATCTGCAAAGATGGCCAGCTGTACTTGAGGGATCCTAGGAATGTCATTAATGAACAGATTGAACAGGAGCGGACTAAGATTTCCGCCATGGGGCATTCCGGCTCTGATTGGCCGAAGAGAAGAGTAGGATTGTTTAATTCGTATGCGGAAAGAACGTTTAGCAAGATACGAGTTGATGAGAGCCAAAAGTTGTGTCGAAATACCAAGTCGGACCAGCTTGGTTAGCAGACCCAGAATATAAGTTTTATCAAAAAACTTTCTTATGTCAAAAAATACTATGCTGGGAAACTGCTTGTTGGTAGAGTTTTTGTGAATAGGTTCCGCTACACGCATGAGTTGGGATTGGAAAAATCAGATCGAAAGCCGTGCTGTTCAGGAATTAAAATATCTTTCGATCTGCAGAAACTAGTCAAACGTCTAAGCAACACTGACTCATAAATTTTGGAAAGGCTTGATAGAAGACTAATTGGTCTGTAGCTTTCTGCTAAATTAGGATTTTGGTTAATTTTGATCAGAGTGATGACGTCAGCAGTCTTCCAACTCTGGGGAAAGTAGCGAAGATCCAACATATGATTTAAAAGCACGGTGAACCAGCACTCATAAGAAAGGGGAAGGTTTTTCGGCTTTCTGTTGCTGATTTTATCAGAGCCGGGTGATTTCTTCACTTTGAAGCTGTGTATAATGGGATGAACTTTAGCCAGATGTATGGGATCAAGGTCGTTTGGTGCTTGTACGTTAATTGCATTCTTATTGGTCTGTTGGAAATCGTGTAAAGTGCCTGTGTAAAGATGGCTGAAGCTAGGGTCTTCGTGTGGTGAAAATTGGAGTTCCAAGCTGTCTGCAATAGCATTAGCTTTTAACTCCGCAGTCTGGGCGAGAGAGTGTTAGCCATTAATGGGCGTAATTGTTGTTCTCGTGGTTCTCATGTTTTTAGCTGTTCGCCAGAGACTGTAATTCGTGGGTGTGAGTCCCTCAAGGTGAGTACGCCAGCGTTGCTGGGTGTGAGTTCGAATAATAGACTTGACCTCGCTATGAAGTTTACGGAGTTGCGTACCAAATGGAGGATACCTACTGCGCTGCCAATCTCTCCGTAACCGATTACGCTGCTTAATTTTGGCTTTGATATTTCTTCCATTCATACATCTGGCTAAAGTTTATCCCATTATACACAGCTTCAATTTTGGCCGAATTATCACTCGGGAGCGAGTGATAATTCGGTCGTGAATGATTTGGTTTCGAGGCTGCAGCTACCGCCTCTAGCAGTAAATGATTAAAATCTTGGATGCTTTTATCAATGTCGACCGTGCTGGTAATTTTGAGAGGGGGGGCAGTACTAAAGTTATTAAGAATGTGACGAAAATCGTCCCAATTTGTAAATAGCTCCACCGTGTAGTCCAGAGATAAACTATTAAAATTAAGGGTCAGAATTACAGGAAGGTGATCAGACGTCAGTTTATCATCGACGCTGATCGTATGATGGAAAGGAATATTTCTGAAAAGAGACAAATCAATTATGGTTGGGGTCCTTCCAGTAAAGAAGTGAGTGGGGGTGGGTGGAGCTATGATCCTAAAGTGGCGCACTGGGCCAATCGTTTTAGTTCATTGCCTTTACTGTTCGAAGCTATGTCCCAGGAACAGTGGCGAGAATTTAGGTCACCAGAGATGAAAATGTTACTGCTAAGTCCTAAGAGTGCTTCAAGCTCATACGAAGGTAATCTAGTAATATTAGCAGGCGGGATATACACTGAAGCAAATGCAATCGGGACCAAATTTGGAATAGTGACTTTGATAGCTGTGGCCTCAAGCTTCGTGAAGGCCGGGACACTTAACCTATGATGAGGCATGTTGTTTTTAACGTAGCGTGCAGTGCCGCCACGTGCAGTAACCCCCCCCCCCGCTCCAGCTCTCGTTCTGTATGAGAAGTAACCTGCATAATTACAGATTGCGGGGGAGGAGAGGGAGGTCAGGTGAGTTTCATTCATCATAAAAATATCGAAGTTTAATATCATATTGATTATGTATCAATTTTCATATTGATAAACATGTTGATGATTAAACATTGTTGTCTACGATGCCACTAAAATTCCTGGACTCTGGACCCCTTAAGTTTTTAATAAAATGGTTTCCTAAAAAATGCGCCAAATCCACAAAATAAAAAATGTGTAATTACAGAATATGCGAACTTCATTTTATACTTTACATATGGAGACGCACGCCGAATAATTTTTCCCGTGTATCTCCTGTATTTATTGACGGAATTGCATGAAAATTTGTTATTAATATCATGTAGGCATGAGAAACTTTATGACAACATAAAAAATTGGTGTTGTCATAAAAATTTGTAAAACAATGAACAACTAAATATGAAAACAACCTTTTATTAAAATTAAATGCACATTTATATTTAAAGCAACCATTATTTTAAAGTTAGTCATACTTTTGATTTGACTGTACAATCCGAGGAGGTAAAATTACTAGCGGTGTTCGAATTTTTATTCGACCGACTGTATCTAATCATAATTCAATCTCAAAAACGTATATTATGTGGTAAATCTTCTTTATAATGTAATCCCCTTACAAATCTCGATCCCAGAGTTTCGAGACTAGAACACGTAATTGCGATACACACACACACACACACACATATATATATATATATATATATATATATATATATATATATATATATATTTATATATATATATATATAATAACAACTTTGAGTTCATCATTTAATATTTTAATACATCAAGTGCTCCTTAATTTAGCGAATCATTATTCGTCCGCGATATTTTCGTAACTGTGAAAAGAATTTTCTTACACACACATAATTTAACTTTGTTACAAGAAAACTAAAAGTATCTTTCATGAATAATTGATACAATTACCATAAATTAATTCAATCCAAATAACCCTCACTTAACACCGGACACAAAATTAAATCAGAGACATATCAAACTCTACGTTGTTGCGTTTTTCTTCAAACTTACCACTTGATGGATGTAATCACCACATAATCACGTTCGATTTTCATTACCTCATTTAGGAACAGAAAATTCAGAACAATTCAGAATGTTCTTCACTTGAGAGGTACATATTACGCGCGTATAATTAATTTCCAGGGTTTTGAAACAGCAATGCCCCTAGAAGAGCGATCCACAATGTTCTCCATCGATCTCAGATGTTTGTTCTTGAGAGGACGCAGCTGTCAAAGAATTCCGTGGTGAAAGATTTAGAGTAAGTAGATCTTGATGTGTGATTCAGTCCCAACATCATTCTAATAAAATGACTTGACTTGAATGAGTATCAAAGTAGATTGGAATAAAGAAATGGTGAATGAAACAATAGGAGATTGCATCATATTATCAGGTTTGGGACAAAGAGCTTTATAATGGATATCGAATTTTGTATAATTATTACTTTTCCTGCATATACAGAATGAAGCGTGTAGGGAAATTATTGCGATGGGGTCGAAAATTCAAATTCGAGTTCTCGATGGATTTTCAATTTTCGAACAATTCTAAAAATAAATCGAACATCTTTAAGAAGATACCGGTGTATATGTGTGTTGTATTTGTTGTCAAACCAAAATCCTACATATATATTAGAATATTGTATGTAGGGAAATTATTGCGATGGGGTCGAAAATTCAAATTCGAGTTCTCGATGGATTTTCAATTTTTGGACAATTCTAAAAATAAATCAAACAACTTTAAGAAGATACCAGTGTATATGTGTGTTGTATTTGTTGTCAAACCAAAATCCTACATATATATTAGAATATTGTATGTAGGGAAATTATTGCGATGGGGTCGAAAATTCAAATTCGAGTTCTCGATCGATTTTCAACTTTCGGACAGCTCTAAATTTGAATTGAACATCTTTAAAAAGATACCGGTATGTATGTGTGCTGCAATTGTTGTCAGACCAGAATCATACATATAAATTAGAATAATGTATGTGGGGAAATTTTTGTGATGGGCTCGAAAATTCAAATTCGAGTTCTCGATGGATTTTCAATTTTTGGACAATTCTAAAAATAAATCGAACAACTTTAAGAAGATATCAGTGTATATGTGTGTTGTATTTGTTGTCAAACCAGAATCCTACATTTATATTAGAATATTGTATGTAGGGAAATTATTACGATGGGGTCGAAAATTCAAATTCGAGTTCTCGATGGATTTTCAATTTTCGGACAACTCTAAAATTCAATCGAACATCTTTAAGAAGATACCGATATGTATGTGTGCTGCATTTGTTGTCAGACCAGAATCCTACATATAAATTAGAATAATGTATGTGGGGAAATTTTTGCGATGGGCTCGAAAATTCAAATTCGAGTTCTCGATGGATTTTCAATTTTTGGACAATTCTAAAAATAAATCGAACAACTTTAAGAAGATGCCTATGTATATGTGTGTTGTATTTGCTGTCAGACCAGAATCCTACATATATATTATAATAATGTATGTAGGGAAATTATTGCGATGGGGTCGAAAATTCAAATTCGAGTTCTCGATGGATTTTCAACTTTCGGACAGCTCTAAATTTGGATCGAACATCTTTAAAAAGATACCGGTATGTATGTGTGCTGCGTTTGTTGTCAGACCAGAATCATACATATAAATTAGAATAATGTATGTGGGGAGTTTTTTGCGATGGGCTCGAAAATTCAAATTCGAGTTCTCGATGGATTTTCAATTTTTGGACAATTCTAAAAATAAATCAAACAACTTTAAGAAGATACCAGTGTATATGTGTGTTGTATTTGTTGTCAAACCAGAATCCTACATATATATTAGAATATTGTATGTAGGGAAATTATTGCGATGGGGTCGAAAATTCAAATTCGAGTTCTCGATGGATTTTCAACTTTCGGACAGCTCTAAATTTGAATCGAACATCTTTAAAAAGATACCGGTATGTATGTGTGCTGCATTTGTTGTCAGACCAGAATCGTACATATAAATTAGAATAATGTATGTGGGGAAATTTTTGCAATGGGCTCGAAAATTCAAATTCGAGTTCTCGATGGATTTTCAATTTTTGGACAATTCTAAAAATAAATCGAACATCTTTAAGAAGATACCAGTGTATATGTTTGTTATATTTGTTGTCAAACCAGAATCGTACATCTATGTTAGAATAATGTGTGTAGGGAAATTATTGCGATGGGCTCGAAAATTCAAATTCGAGGTTTCAATGGATTTTCGTTTCGGGTAATTCTGAAATTAAATTTATCATTTTTAAGATAATATCTTTATACGGATATTATTAGTTATACGGAGATGATCGGCGGTTTGATTTTCCATTGAAATAGTAGTTTTTAGAAGTTTTGCAACCATAAATTGACTTACATAAATTCAAATCACAACTTTACAGCATAAAAATTTAAACACCTTACTTTTGTATTGTGCTTATTGTATGTTTATTTCGTTTTTGAGTTTGATTAATGCAGTTGCAGTACAATCGCGTACTATAATATCCACTGCATCACCAACGAAAAAATTAAACCATGCCAGGACATTGTTCACATTGGTGACATTTCCGTCGCGTATAATCAATGTTGAGACTTCTTGAAAGGATAATTAGAAAGAGGGAGAGTAGAATTCTCCATGGATCTCAGTGGAAATAATATTCAAAGAATGCACGCTTCGAAATATTTCGTGAACTGACTTATTGTAAGCACTTAACTGTACAAGTCACCCGCAAGACAGTTCTCTGAGGAAATAAGATTGGAGAAGGAGTTAGGGGAATTGCATTAGAATTGAGAAATGATTCTTAGGTGATCTCTAAAGTAGGTCCATTTTGCCAAGTTTTATTACATTACATTGAAACTTGGTAGAGTTTCTGAAATTAGATACATGAGGTGCCAAGTTAACTGTTTATCACTTTCTCATTACATTATATAGAAAGAGAAGCATGCGACACAAAAACTATGTCCTAGATTGCTTAAACATTATTTTGTTCATAAAAATGTCTCTGCCTTATTTTTAGCGAGTTCTTTGTGTAATTTATCCCCATAAAGTCTTCTTTTTTACCTTTGAAATCGCTTGATACGCTTAATCAACTACTTATGCAGTTACTAAAGAAATATTTTATTTTCAAACAATTTAGGATAACATTTTGATCAATTTTTTTATATCTTTCTGTTAAAAATGAAAGTGTATAACTGATGTCTATCTAATACCTAAATTGAACTTTTTCTACGATTATTACGTTAAATGGACGTTCAAGGAGATGAACAAAGATGTTGTACACATCTGAAGATGGACTTCGAGCTGTACTCTCAAGGAAAAGAAGAGGTCTACTTTATATACATATATGAAGACAATCCTATTACTTACTCAATTTTTAGAACGTTATCTGACAATCTGAAGATTGGTGATTCTGCTCTCTACTGTGACAAGAGTTGTTTAGACATAGTTTAGTTTTGACGCAACATGCAATTACTTTTAAAGTTCATCATTCGAAGTACTGGTATAAAAACTGGGACGGACAACTTTTGATTGAAGATTTTATTTCATTCGCAAACTTTATTTCGTCATATATATGTCTTTTAGGATGAAAATGTAAATTCTAACGCATTAGACTATGCCTGACCTATTTCTGAAATTCTGAAAGAGAATATCTAAATAAAATAGTAGCCGAAGGTCCATTACACAGAACTAGACATTATACCCGTATAAACGATTTATTTACATAAAAATTTACAGATTTTAAAAATTACCAAATTAACCGTATAACTCTTTAATTAAAATGGTTAATCAACTTAATGTTGATATTATAGCTTAATATACGAAATTAAATACTGCAATGTTAGAATTTCATTCTGTTTATGAACCTTTTGCTTACAGGTGGAACAGCGACAATCCCAAATAAAGAACCTTTCAAAAAGACAGGTATTTGACATACCCTATCCCAAACAGTTCGATCTTCCTTTGCAGGTATAGGTGTCCATAGACATAAGCAAAGGGTTAATGTTGTCTGGATAGAAATGTGTCTTGTATTTGAAAGCATATACCTTCCATGCATCAAGATATTAGACTCTGCCCATAAGTAGCCATACCTAAATGTATCGACAACACATTGGATATTTGTCCTCCGATGAAAAAATGTAGAGTCAAAAAACGTATATCAATACGTTGCACTTTTTGTTTAATCCTACACCTGCTGTTTTTTCAAGCATATGGTGTTTTGTTGTCCAGTACAGAAGAAAATATACCTAAATGAATGATAGGGTTGAAAACTCGATGGCTTCCAATTCCGAGTAAGACCCAAGGTGTTTGCCATTCATTTTCAAATGTCCATAAATTGGGAGGCAAGTCAAGGTGCCATAAATTCCAATACGCAGTAAATGAGACTTAAGATAATCATATCCTGTTAGAGTTCGCTGCCCTTTGTTGCAGCAAGATACCTTTGCCAAAAGTCCTATAGCAACTATCGCTGACAATTTAAACCATCCTTGAGAATAGATATTTGCATTTAGTTCTTTTGAATGGACAGGGTGCTACTGCCTTTCTCTTCTCATTGAAAATCAGCAGTTTGTGTGAGATTCTCCGCTTGACTGGTATGATTGCACTATACGTGACGCTATTTTGACGTTGATATCCTGAAGTAAATTTTAAATGATACAACTCCCTTTGTCTCAAATCATAAATTCAAAGTCTTTCGCTCATAACAATACCCACGTTATTTTGGATTCCGACTTTAACAGGTTTCAGCATTTGTTCGACTGAAGTTTTGTTTATTGTTTACTTGACATCGCTATTTGTAACATCGTTATTTGTAACTTAACTCTGCGCCTAACACCTCATGTGATTCATAAATTAGCACATAAAATATAGAAACTCATTTAAATAACTATTCAAACTACGCATGTATAATATTGATAAATGTGGTTAGGAAAACATCATTAAAATATTTTTAATAAAATTTCATATCTAAAACAACACAATTCGTTTCTTTCAGTGTAATATCTCATCTATAAAATAAATAAAAAGGTAACTTCTATTGAATAATTAATTGAAAATTAATCAACTTTGGATTCTTATATTTACTTAAAGTACTGTATTTATTTGAACTATGACTATATTTACTTAAACTACTGTAAAACTGACAATACGCTTCATGTATACACAATACAGCTTACAGAACACAATACAGCTTAAATTAACCATAAATATTTGATTTTTTTTTAATCCATATCTAACTGTTTTCAATAGTGGAGTTATCTCTTAACGATCACTCCGGTGCAACAGTAAACATTATTTATATAACCAATATCATCTTCTTTTCCTAAAACAGAAATCATGCAGAAAGTTATTTAAACTTGCGTCAGATGCAGGTGAATATGGTAAAACTTCCAAATTGTACAAAGATAAGAATCAGCAATTTCCTTTCAGATGAAATCTCCAAAATTAATAATTTAGACATTTATTACGCTGTCTATGGCAGATATTTTATATTACGGGCCTTTATTTTTATTTTTGCTTTGTGTTATCTTGCCTTTTTCATCCTATTCAAAGCATGCGCTGATAAGGCAGTTCATTAATCATATTTATCAGTTAAATGAATTCATTGATAGTTGAAACTTCAGCGAGTTACCAACATTAATTATCATCTCCTCAGCCTCCTGTACTTAAAATATGTTTAAAAAGGAAATTACATAGTGCTGTGTTCAGGCACTTAATATAAACCTAACTCTGTGGGATACAATAACATGTCATAAAAAGGTATTAAAATAGATAAAGGTTACGTAAATTAAAAATGCCAGAATATTCTTATGATCCATTACATAAATTTGTCTGTTTTAATCCGACAACATTTCAGGCAAGTAGTTGAATTACATTTGCGTGGCATATAAAAAAATCCGATATGGACAGCACATCACTTTCTCCCCATATTGCAATGATTTAATGGTGTAGAATATCCACAGCACAATGATATTGGAATTGACTCCGCGTAAATTGAAAGTTGGCGCTTTGGGAAACTTGTGAGTCCAAACAGAGTTAGTTATTCATACTCATGTACAAAGTAATAATCAAAAGGCAAATTAACTGTTGATGAATATCACGTGACTATTAGTAAATTCTTGAGGTCAAAATACAGAATCAGTGCATGAAGTGTCTTCTCTTGTAATTGCAAGGAACTGGATCCAAGAGAATAATGTTAACAGATTTATAGCATAATATTACAAAGTGATCATATGGGATGATACTAACTACCTTTTTTGATTTTGTGTATTTTTTTATTAATTTATTTGAAAAACAAGCAATATTTCAAAAATGGTTCATGGCAGCATACTAAAATGGATGTCATTCATTTTATAATGAAAATTACGTCCGAAATAAATGTTCCTGCAATAATTATTATTAAAGATCCTGACTTTTTATGATTCTTTCTAAAAATCAGTCAAAAATTGGGGCTACGTGGGTCTTTCAAAAATTCGATTTCGTTTAAAATTATAAAATTGGAAATTTTACTAACCAAATTTCCAATTTTTGTTATTTTGATCATTTTTATGTTGTCTGGGATTCGGCCATTTTTTCCCCACGGGCATGATCGATTGTTGTTTCGGGCGTGCAGAGTCTCTGGGAGCGTTTTCATGAAGTCAAAGCTAGCTTCTAACCAGGAAATAGGGGTCGCAATCCCCCTTGACCTTTCTGCAACCCTGTAAAAACAATCATTCCATCTATATATTTTCTTTTTTCATTTTAAATCTTATATATATGTATATATATACATATATATATATATATATATATATATATATATATATATATATATATATATATATTTGTATATGTATATATATATATATATATATATATATATATATATATATATATATATATATATATATATATATATATATATTTTTTTTTTTTTTTTTTTTTTTTTCTTTTTTTTTTTTTAAATATCAATAATACACTTGAATTTATCAACATTCAGGAGCGATGCATACAAATCAAGTTCAAACAACAAAGGATTATCAAAATCTGGAGGTTCAAAATATTAAAATGACAAAATATTAAAATGACAAAATGAGAGAAAAGATACATTCCGAAAATATGAAATTGGATAGAAGCTCTGTGGATTCAGCTTATCAAGGATCTTTGCATCCACAGAGGTTCCAAATGTGTTTCGCTCAACGATACAGCCACATGGCCGAAATAACGTCAAAAGATCCGAATATATATTTTAATTTAAGAAAATTCGTAAATTAATCGTATGGATTTCAATCAAAGTTTGCTTCAAAGAAAATATTTTTCGATCTGTTCGATGGTGTTCGATAAGATGGAAGGTATATGATTATGTTTTCGGTCTGCAAAATTTTTACAGTGTATTGTTAAACATTTCAAACATCAAATGCAAAAAGTATTCCCCTTTCGATCAAACGAAAGGATTTTTATTTCTTGAAAACAAAAATGAATTACTCACTGATTAAAATATATATGAAGAGAGGGCTCCACTCGGTATTCTCCTACAATTTATATTTTTGAAATGCACTAATGTTCTAATGTTGTAATCTCGCAGTTATTAAAATTCCACACACGAAATGTTCTTTTAAGCGTACCCCAATGGTATTGCCTTATTTATATGAAATTAAATTATTTTAAGCATTCTTTAGTTCTGCATAATCGAACGTGCACCTTTAATTGTGAAAGTCAATTAACGAACCATAGTTTTACTTTTAGGAAAACTGCACAATATAGCGCCATTAGCAACCGTGCAAAAGAAGACATGGTATAAATCTGCCATAACCGGGAAGTTTTTTCAACTTAAAATAACTATGAAACCAATTCAAATTTTTTAACATTCTTGCCGACGGGTATCGTCCCTGGTTGTGAAGTACCTGTGGTGTACTAAATTTCATGGCTGTAAGATGTTTATATGTTTTTCGCTCCAGACGACACAAACAGACGAACCCACAATTAGAAGAACGGAAAAACATCTTCCTTTAAATATTTAGAATGGCTTGCTCCTCATCACTGCTTAAATGTTTGAAATATTTTATTTTTCCATTTATTTAATAATTCCAGGAGTTAAATTGAGATGGAATGTAAATTCAAAAATTGTGTGAATGTATTGTTTAATAACTAATACTATGTTAGAATATCGAGAAAACGTGGAGTAAGAAATTAGCATCAAAAGAAAAACAATTTGGTGTTGCTTGAGTTCTCCAAAGTATAGTTTATCTGTGACAAGGTAATACCCTCTTATAGAGAAACAAGACAGACATATTCACAGAACCCGCCTAAATTGGCTTTCCCAAAATTAGCATCGCGTTCCTTTTGCAGACAGCAGAATCCTTGGACGTTTTTTTGTTTTTATAAGCTCGTCAGCATGGAATTACCTGTACTTACAATGTCAGCAAAGAAACTTTCTATGTGCCACCTAGTTAGCTAACCTCTATGAAGATAAATAAATAATCCTACCACGCAGTGTCATCAAATTTTTTAAAGAATGAACTCAGTCTGCCATGTTATGATTTCATGTCTAAACAACACACAGTGAAAGCAGAAATATATATTTGCTTGCATTAAAGCAAAAATAATGATTAGAAAAAGACAAATAATTTGTCTTAAGAAAAGTTCGAACATTTCTTGAAATAATATAAATACAAAGAAATCATATAATGCAACATATGTAAGTTCTTTATTAACTCCATTTCTAAATATATCCAGTAGCAAAGAGTTTTGCATCGTGATATCAGTTTTTATTACCTACGGCATCTTCTTTTGAAATGGAAATAATAAATTTTGCAGAGCATGCAATACAAAGATGTCTGACTGTCGTAAAAATCCCAATTATAGAGAGATTAATTTACAATGTGCATTTGCCTTCAGGTAAAGCTCCAGAATTAATAATTTTGACATTTATTACGATGTAACTATGGCAACGTTATTTCATATCATAGCGCTTTGTTCTTTATACCTGACAATATTTGGCTTATCCATCCTATTCGAAGAATGCGGTGATAAAGATATACATTAATCATAGTTATAATTCAAAGGAATATATTGATAGTAGAGGAATCGATAAATGAATTTACTCCAACAATTACCAACATTAATTATCCTCTTCTAAGCCTGATATACTTGAAATATGTATAATAATGGAAAAACGTCTCCTTAATTTCACAAAAATATGTGATAAAACAGAAAACTAAAAAAGTGAAATGCAAAATAAAAGAAAGTAGCACACTTTAAGATTTTAGGCTGTACATATATATATATATATATATATATATATATGTATATGTATATATATCAGATGACATCTCAAATAATAGTCATATTGTGAAAAATTGTTTTGAATTAGTTAAGAAATTAAAACCTATTACTAATATCCATAGAATTATAGTAATTATACTTTTGATTTTAAAGATTTATTCAATAATATTGGTATAGATGATCTTTATAAAATTATTTTAGAAATTTTTGAAAATTAAATATTACCCTAAAATATTCAACTTTCCTTTTTAAAAAAATTACTTAATTTCACTCTCTATGAGAATTATATTCAACATGGCGGTTCTTCTTTAAGCAACAGTTTGGTATCCCATAGGGGGGGGGGCATCATTATTGGCTAATCTATATTTATACTTTCTTGAAAAGAACTTTAATCCAGGGTTTCATAATATACTCATGTATAGATATTTAGATGATACATTATGTTTATCCCATAATAATAATCCTATAGTATTTAACTTTTCTATAGTATTTATGTGTGTATCTCAACTTTTGTCATTCAACTACGGATGTATCTCAACTTTTTCATTCAGTTACAACTGCTCACTTTCAATACACATGCAAGCTGTGTTCCTGCATCATGGATCATGGTAATTCTTGAATTCCTAATAATTTTCCAATTAGTCCTCTTTTAATACTGTAGTCTGCGCTTTGGCATTTATAGTAACTTACTATTTCCAAATCTGAAGCAAGCATGTGTTTGGATTAATTAGAATTATATTCTAAAACTTGAAGATGAATCTAAGTCTGGTTAACCTCCAAAATTAAGTCTATGCTGTCCATTTCTTTTATTGGCGTTGTAGCCGTGGTTTAACTGCTTTGGTGATTTTAATATTTCATAATTACTTGCAATTGGTTATTATTATTATCTCTCTCTCTCTGTATAAATATATATATATATATATATATATATATATATATATATATAATGGACAATACGAGATAAAGGAAGGTAAAGATGGCTATGTTAATACAATTAATTCTTGCCTTTTTATATTCTAAATGGATAAACTATTACTAACTTGTATAACAAGGACTAAAATAAGTTTAAAATATGAAATATGTCAAAATGTCGTTTAACGATAACTCTCTGCATCATTTTTAACACTTTACAACAAAGTTGAAAAGTGTTTATGACTTTGTTCATTCTGTCCGTCTGTCTGTCTGTCTGTCCGTTAGCACGATAACTGCCGTAAAAATGACTTAATCAAAATGAAATTTTAGTATGTTGTTCAGACGGTCTGTAGGACGTATGGGAATATAAATGAATAATAGCACCCAATTAGTTTTGGATTGAACCCGGGTTGAAAAAATGAAATATATTGAGCCCTGGGACCAAATTTTTCAAACATTTTTAAGCGGATTTAAAATTCACAAATTGCTTCGAAAATTTTAGGTAATATTCAAATTGTTCCATAAAATATGTAAAAAAAATTCAGCGAAATATATTCAGTAGTTTCTTAAATAAAAATTAAAATAATAATTACACCTCTTATATGAAGCGATCATGTGACCATGATATGAAAAGATCACGTGACCTACTTCAAAATTATATATGGCATCCATCTTGTCTCAAAATCGTGATTTTTAAAGTTCTTTTTAATTCATATTGAGTGTTGTATCAGCCCTAAAACCATTTTATTTTTGCTTAAATTCTGTGCATCTACATACTGAAACAACGCAATTACAATATATTTGAGTTTAAATACTCATTCAAATTTGATTATTTCTACAACGAAGCCTATTTTTCACTTATGTAAAATGTAAACAGCAAAATATGTGTATTAGAATTGCTGTATTTTTTTAACACAAAATTATTTAGCTCATGGAGTCTGCATAGCTGATATGAATGAAATATTCATTGTTTTTACAAAGAGAAGAACGATTTTTTTCGATGAAGTTTTAAGCATAGAGTTTAATTACTTATAGCTCCATGGTCTTAATTTTTAAATAAAATAAATTATTATAGTATTGTGATGAATTAAATGAATGGGAAATTGGTTATGAATGAAATGCTGCTTTTATAGAGAGAGCCAGGCGTGTTATTTTTTCTATGACGTCATTTGAATGAATTTCAGTTGTTTTCGATGAAGTTTTCAAATATAATAAATTATCGTAGTATTATGATAAATCTAAAATTATTACCGAGGAATGTATCGCATTTTAGAGATGTTTAAACCAGGCAATTTATATTTCAATGCCGTCATTTGAATGAAATTCATTTTTTTCAATGAAGGTTTAAGTTTTCAAATATAATAAATTAATGTAGTATTGTGATAAATTTTAAAATATTACCGAGGAATGTATTTCATTTTAGACATGTTTAAATAAAATTGCATTGAAGTTGGGAAGTGTTTCATAATCAATGCTTTAAACATGATTGATCTTTCTTGTTTTTATAATCATTAATAACTGAATTACAACGTGCAATATTTTAATGCAAAACATATTTACAAGAACAAACTTAAAATTATATATATTTTCATAATATTCAATTTTCATAATAATTCAATTTTCACAAATTTCAACTATATATAGATTCTAAAACATCTTTCAAAATATACTCCGTTTTAATCATTTAGATTGGCCCGTGACATCATGTTTCAGTAAGCGTTCTATTCACAGTGTGAAACCGTGACATTTTAACTTGAAACATATTACTTTCAATATATTTTTTATAAATAGGTCACCTAGTTCTGGTATAAAATAAAAGGCCTGAAAAACATTTAGATATGAAAGCAATGAGCAAATGAGAATCTTTATCGGGATATCATATTAAAATGGTATTTTATTTCGTTTCATACGTAACCCGATATTGGAATTCCATTTCTAAATCAATAATAGCGGAAAAGGGAAAATATGCAAATTATGGGCACGAAACGCCAAAGCTCGGAAAAGATTGCAAATAAGGATAAAGAACATTATCGCATTTTATCTGCAATTACATTCGAAAGCTTTGTAGCAGATGGCTCCGAAAGATAACAGTTTGAAATCTAGAGCAAGCTGTTATATTTAATATGAGGTACGAAGCAGAATTAATAATTTATGTCTATGTAGTTGTCGGATATGCAGACGACATTGTCTTTGTAAATTCGACGACATTGTCTTTGTAAAAGTTTTCTAAATATATCTTTATATTGTAACGCGATTTGCTAAGCCTAATTTTAAAATAATTAATTTAGAGAAGTTTAAGGGAAGTTTTCGAAAAAATAATTTATATTTTTGCTGTTCTATAAAAATACGGCATCCTACCCGAGTTCCTAAGCTTAATTTGAATATGTAGGAATTTACATAATTAATATAGAAAAACTTAAAGGAAGTTCTCGAAGAACTAATTTATATTTTTGCTGTTCTATAAAATTAATGCATATTTTACTACGTGTCTTATTTTATTATTTTATTTCTAAACCATTCAATGAAACCCTTTTGAATTAAAATAAATAGTCGAAAATTTCAGGAAGAAAAAAGCCAAATAAGCTAATGTTTTCATTGCACATTTAAATATTGCACAACTTAATTATATAATGTCTAGACAACATATAATTCCAAAAATAACAAAAAATTTGCAAATGTTGAAATTCCTTACAATTTCGTTGTTTATAATTTAGGATATATTCTTGCATTTTGAAATATCATTCTATAAAATCTTTTTTGACTCATACTTCTAACTCAGACCTATTCTTTAAAGTCTTATGAATTAAGATTGTACTGTCTTGGTCCCGGTATAATTGAAACGGGTGCAGATGTGCCTCCTTAAATTTTGGATGATTGAAGAGGTGGGTTCCAGTGGTAATGCAGCTGTTGTAATTGCACCACCTTAATTGTTCTTTAAATTAATAAAAATCATAGATAAGTTTCTTATTCAAAATTGTGACATTTATATTGAAATCCAAAACATTTTTTTAAAATAACAACATTATTATTTTTAATCGAAATAATATTTTTCCAATAAGCAATTTCTCCTTTAAAGGTAAGATTAATACCATTTCTGTAATTAAGTGTATCAGTTTGTTATACGTATACAGTAAAGGGAGGGATGATAATACGCAACATCTGAATCCTGAAATGAAAGCACTTCCAACTGAACTGTCAACAGAAAATTAAAATTCTTGCTTCTTTGAAGTTTTGACTGATTTCGCCTTCTTCTTCCTCATTTAATCGTTTACCACAAAATCCAGTTACAATCAAAAGCGTTTTTTTTGTGTGCGTGTGTGTGTGTGTGTGTGTGTGTGTGTGTGTGTGTGTGTGTGAGTACTATTCCAGTTAGACGAAAAATATGACTATTACCAATGGAAAAAACTGAATGACCAGGGCAATCCCTAACCCTAAATTTAAACGCTTAGCAAGAATGCATTCGATCTTTGAATGACACGGATGACATCTATGCAAGATAAGAAAAAGAGTAAATAAAGATATAAACAAATGGATGTGCGATTTCCGATCCACACTATATGCATTTTTCAAAATCCATTTTCTACATTCACAACTACACGCAGTATACCACCCAAATCTGGCCCAAATGGCTTCCGCAATTTTTATATAACGGAAGATCAGTGATTTTGACTAAATGTCGTTTCATAGCTAAACTATACAAATTTTGGGAATATTTTCTCTGCGTTTATATCAAGATAATATACGTATAACCACCCGAATATAATCCAAAGCGCTTTTGAGGTAACAAAAAACCAATGGTTTAGCCAAAATCAGGTTTTACAGCTAAACTATATACATTTTTCAGAATTCCTTCCTGCTTTCACATCTACCTAATATATAAAATTTGCTATCCAGAATGGGTCCACAGAGCTTCAGTGGTTATCGAGATTACGAAGAGCCAGTTGTTTGACACCCATCCAACCACACACCGCACAGACCGACAAAAGTCATTTCTGAACCCCATCCATATATATTTACGGTAAAACTCGTCTTCTGATTAAATCACGATCACCATATTTATCTTATACTACATCGATTAAATTAAAAGGGTGACTTAAACTACTAATAAAAATATAGATATCAGTAAAAGTGGTACACGTCACAATCACTATCACCATGGTTTCCAACAGCTCTACAGTGAAAGTAATTAAAAATTTTAAAACTAAAATTGACCAATTATTTAGGAACATTTCAACATTCCGCCTCCGAGAAAAATAACTTTAAAAGTGCAGTTTTTACGATTTTCGGCCCGGCCACCCTTTTTCTCATTACTGACGGACCTACAGGCTTAACTATTAAACCAATTTAATGAATGGTGACCCATTTTGTGTGCTCTGGTGGGAGGTACATACTTTTTTATACTTGAAAATTAAATTGATTTAAAATTGAAAAAACATGATGTTTTTCTTCAGTGCTGACAAACCTGCAGTCTAAACTACTGAACCTGAAAATACGTTTGATTTAGAAATTGAAAAACATGATATTTTGGCTTTTTTCTTTAGGGTTGACAGACCAGGAGCCTAAACTACTGAACTGAATTTAATCAATGATGGCTCATTTGATGTGTGCTGGTGGGAGGTACACATTTTAAAAAAGAATTAATGACACATTTGGAGTTAAAACAATTGAAAAAACATGAATAAATGATAATAAAATGTGCAATGTCTGCTATATCACTGTTGCACAATCATGTTAATAACTATTTCTACAAAAATATTAAAATCTCACCAAAACACCATTGTATGGTAAAAAGAACTCCCCGCCAAGTACAAAAAAAAAAAATATATTTCCAAAAAATGGTTTGCGCTAAGTTTTAGCCAATCTGGAGATGTACTTTCAGGTTTAGGTACCCTGCTGAAGGATCCTAACGCTCCTTCAAATCGCACATAGCCCTTTTCAGTCGCAGTTATTCTTTTTTTTTTACAAAATATAATGAAAAATTTAAAAGCAAAAACGTATTTTTAAAGTACCTTTTATATTTATACCCCCTTTTATAATTTGTATGTAAATTAAATGTGTGATACATGCATTTATCAAAATGTATGTAATCTAAATGTATGAAATATAACTACATACCAAATTTGGACTTTCTAGATATCCCGGTTTTTGAATTATTTAAAAGAAAACGTTTACATTCCTATATCAGGCCTATAACGGACTAGCTTGATAAGCGTCAAAATCCAGAGATTAAAAATATATATAAAAGAACAATGACGTACCAAATTTGAACCTTCCACCTTCTCAAATTCTTGATTTAATCCCCCCAAAAATGTACATTTCTAAGTCAAGAAATCCAGATGGCGATATTTCGCCAACTTTATCGCCAAAGTCAACCTATTTAAGGATACTTACGATTTATTTAAATTTTATGTAACTTTTTCGATAAATTTATCTGAAAAAATGTTATGTCTCCAGAATTTTTCATGCTAGCGTTCTAAAGTTGATACCACTCATTTTCGAATGACAAATTATGTAATAAATGATTATTTATTTAACATTATTAACTATTCTGATATTTTAAGGATTTTTTTTCAAAAATTCATTCTGAAATTGGATGAGTCTTCCGGAGCATTCATATTTAAAATCAATGACATTCCGTTATTGACTGATTCTAATATTCGTACCAATTTATATTTCTGATCGCCCCATAAAAATATCAAAAATGTTCTATTTAAGCTCAGGAATGCTTAAAACGCGCTTTTACTTCGAAAACTCGAATTCGAATTTTCCAGCTCGTCGCAATATTTTCCAAATACATTATACTATGTAAGGAAAATAATAAATGCAAAACAACATTCATATACATGGGTTTAGATATAGAAACTGGATGGCCACTGTTTTAATTACTACTTAAAATCGAAGCCGCCGAAACAGACGAAAAATTGCGAGTGGACGTATTGAGTGATTTGTGCCGTAGCGTAGCATTGTTATTTTGATGCTCATTTTTAATTTAAACGAAGCAACATCTACTTAAAATTTAAATGTAATTTCATTAAGATGCTCTTAAATTTCCAAAATAAATGACTAAATAAAATAAAATGAATAATAGAGTTTAAAATCCGACCTTTAAATGTAGAGTATATTTCAATGGAGTGTTATACGTCCAATGCTCCCAAATCGTCTACTAGCGAAGTCACGTTTTTTCAGCATTGTGGTATTCAGCCAATTCCTTTTCTGAATCCATGGTTATATACAAGCCCCGACGAATCACCGTATCTGGCGTTCCAGCTGTTCAAGATAAAGAGAAAAACTTAGGAATCGGAAAGAGGAGGGACTCCATTTCCCAGTTAAATCAAACTTTATCTCTCGTCGGCTGTAAGATCGTGTAAAAGATTTATAGGAAATGATTCCATGCCAGAATTATCTTAGTCTATCTGGGTATGAAATGAAGGCGTGTTAAGGCGTGGAAAAGAACAGAGCCGTTTCTATTTACTTCAAGCGCGGAAGAATAACAGATGTAAGATATCGGTTACAGATACCTTTTTTTATTAGAAATTTAGTATTTTAGGTAGCAGTCAGACAGTCAAGTTTGAAGACGATTTAATATGTAATTTACAACTTAATTTAAAGTTAGCTTTATTTTATTTCACTGTATTTAATGTTAATTCAATTTAAACTATTTGAGCTTATTTTATATTAAAACCAGAAAATGCACAGGGTGCTACCCGGGAGTTAAATAATGAATGAAATAGTTTCATTCATTCAAGTTTTTAAAAGGCAACCGGACAATTGGAGAAATTGATCCGTGACGTATTACACCCTAAAACGTTGCGGTTCCGCGTTAAGCAGGTTCCTTCTTCCGGAGGAACCTAATCTGTGTGAAGTGGCTCCTGATGAAATGATTTAAAGTGTGAATTGGGAAATATGACGTAATTTTAGAAAAAGAAGAAAAAACTTTTAACCAATATAGTAAAATTTAAATTGAAATGAAAAGATTACATCCCATTAAAATTCATTTTTTTCAGAATGCTTATAATTATTAAATAATGTAACATTAAAAATTTATATCTCTAAAATTCAGATATTTAGAATTTTGCAATTTAAACTACAATTCATATCACGACAATTGTATTCTGCTCAAAACACATGATATCGTATCTCTTGGATTCGGAAAATCGTCTGGTGGAATAAATTTGTTTTGAAGCTGTAATTTTGGCCAAATTTCGACTTTTAAGCTGTTTCGAATTTCAAAAATAGAAAACAAAATATCTGCGAAATTTATAGGGAAGTTCAACGACTCCTGTACTGGATTTTGCGACTGTCCGAAACTTCGATTTTTCCCTGCAGAGGAAACAAACGCAAAAATGTTCTTCTATTATGTAAGATATGTATATTATATTGTTTTGTTTTTATTTACTTCATATTAGTTCATTTCATTTTATCTTACTTTATTTTATTTCCCTTCCTTTATTTTAATTTCCTTTTATGTATTTCATTTTGCTTCATGTATACTTACAAAATCAGAACGATATATTTAAGCCAATAACAAGTGAAAAATTCAAAATGATAGTAAATCAGGTGTCTCGAAACGCATCAACTATAACTTAAAAGTAAAGTACTTATCTTTAGATTAAGAAAGGCTATTTTAGTTCTATTTAGCATTAAATCTTGGCGTATTGAGAACGATTGATACAAAATATGATTCACCTACAAAACATAATGTAGGGAAAGAATTTATATTATGTGGATTTTCAAATATATTATATTTGAATTCTTTATTTGATGAATCACATTTGATAATATCCATTATTAGTAATAAAATTAGTTTTATTAGTAACGAAATAAAAATATGTGGCAATAAATTAATTATGTGTATAGTATTTATTGACTTCCTGGTTGTATATAAGACATGTTGGTGGTGGTGGAATTGAAATTTTCGAATTTTGGTCTTGGTGGTAAGTGTTTATGAAAAGATTGAGAAGCACTGTCTAAAATAATATATCTAAAATTAAGTCACAAAATTATTAGAAAATGGATGGGTTTTTAGTTACATGCGCGTGTGTTCTTTGATAAATATACTGGAAAATATAATCGGAAAATATTGAACAAATTACGTATAAAGTTTATAGAAACAGCTTAAGTTAATTACTGCAAAAGTTAATTACTACTTAAGTTCATTTCACCTACTGTAGGTTTTAAATGAAAGATTTAACGAAACAAAATAATGCTTTTGACTTATGAAAACGATTCAAAGAATTTTAACTTTTCCGATTAAAAAATATATCCATAGTATTATAGCGCTATTTTATAAGCAGTTAGTAAGTCTATTATTTATTGTATCTATACATACAATGTCAGTCTTTATCTAGACATTTTGAGGATACTGGATTACTACTCTACCATGCTTAGAATGATGACTCTGACATGGTGTGTACTTGCTGTTAATATCTATCGAGCGAACATGGCTTTAAAACGACCGTTCTAGAGGTTTAGAACAAGGTGTTTCACCTTTCTTTACAAGATGCAATCAATAAGAATGAATGACCATCCGGTTAAATAGTACTACCTACCAAATTATTTCAAAGGGAAATACATACAATAATATGCGATAAATCAATACATGATATATGTTACACATTGTTACAAAAAATATTCATACATAACATGAACGTTAACATGAAATATACTCCAAATACTGCACGTTTTGATGTACTGTGGAAAAAAATAATAAACTACTGCTTTCCAGGGAATGAATACTTTGTACTTATAATCAGAAGTAAATGGACATCATTGGTCAAAAGTTATCACGAACCATTCTTGATATTTTAGACATTCCATTTTTTAAAGGAAGTAAGTAAGATACCTCTGGAAATAATCAATGGACTTTTAAAAAATTGCTAGGTTTGTTTTAACAGAAAAACAGAAGTCCTATTGATTTTTAACAAAATCAAGTCGTAAAACAACTCTAATTCTTTTAAATGTTTTCCCATAAAATCGAATTATGTTAATCTAAAGTGAAAGTCATGTGCTGGATACATTATTTGTTTTATTATTTCTTATTTCTACTATGGGGCATCACCCCCTGGTCGCTACTCTTCGGAGGGTTTAGCCTTCTACTCGCAGAGCTCACTTTACGAGCAGATTTCACGCCAAACTAAATATTAAATTGGTAAACGGTTTACTTTACTGTGTTACCCCATTATTTCCCTACAAATTTACTAAATTTCATATTTTTGTATGGCATAGTTTTTTCGGTACGAGACAGAGAACATCGATGGACGTGCCTTTAAAAAAATAATTTTTCACTTTAAAAGTGCATAAAAAGTAAAATACATCATACACTACATCGAAACTATAGAAAAAATCTCCGTCTTACAAAAATTCAACTATGTAGGTACCTGCCTGCAAAAATTCGTGGTCTTGCAATTGTTGCCTGTCCAGAATGCGAACTCGCAGCTTGTTCTTGACTTTGACATTAAATATTTCTTAAACTGAAATATTTTTCGAAAAACGGTTTACTTCAACTTATTTTTCAAGTCTTTCTCTACAAGTGTATCAAATTTTAAATTTTGGTATGCTATAGATTTTACGGTACGAAGCAGAGAAACTCGAGGAACGACAAATTCGTCAAACAGCGGCGACGGAGTCAGTTACTTTTTTTAATATGGAGAGAAATGGTCTTTTTAATGCAAATTTTATGTTTCTACACTATTTTCTTTATTCTGCTATGTCATACAATGTATATATACTGTTAAAGAAAAGATGTAAATTTAAGTCCCACTCCTATAAAGAGAGGTGATCAATATGCATATACAAGTCGACGAATCTTAGTATCTGACATTCTTTCAGCCGTTTGAGATAAAGGGAAAACCCTCCAAATCAGAAAAAGGAGGGTCTCTATCTCCCAGTTAACTACAACCTTATCTGTCGTTGTCTGCAAGCTCTTGTAAAAGATTTATAGGAAATGATTCCACAGCATTATTATCTAAAACTATCAGGATATGAAGTGAAGAAGGAGGGTGTTAATGAAAGATAGGAATACGGATGAATCGATTTACTTCGATAATTTGGCAAAAGAATGTCTGATGTGTAGAGCACATCACTTTCCCTATAAATAAATCCACAAATGTTTATTATCGATCAATATATTCTATTCCTGTTGACGATTCTACCCTGAACAAGTTCTCAAAATCTACTCCTTAGATTTCCTTAATTTTATTTTTTAAACGAAATTTCTCGCGCTGCAGATTTGATCAGTATTTTTAGATGGTTTGAAAGCGAATTTAAATTAGAAATATTTATTTAATTTATAAATGTCCCTAGTGTTTCAGTGCCCTCCCCCCCCCTTCAATTCTTAGCCTATTTTTATCAGTTTAATTTTAAATAAAAAGTGCCCCTATTGTTCCAGTTGAAAACCCAGACAGATCTACTCACCCGAAGGATTAGAGCAGTTATATGAGAGGTCGGAGCCCAGTGTCCAGTTTATTTAGCCCATTTTTGTCAGTTTAATTTTAAATAAAATGTCTGGAGTTACATATTTGCCAGATATTTTTTCCTAAGAAAAGAACAGAATCAAATTTACAGCATGGCCATTTACTGAATCAATCTAATCTCGGAATTGGTTCATTATTTTCAACAAAAGATTCTCGTTTGCCAGATTAGTCCAATAAGTTTTTCCAAAAGTTTTCCCTAAATCGAGAACACACCCAAATTTGGGCAATAGTCATTAATAAATCCACTATATCTATCCTTCAGCGTATTCCCAGAATCAACTCAGCCAATTTACGTGATTTTATTTTTGAACGAAAGATATCGAAATGCAGATTGTCCCAAGGTTTTACCGAAGAAAAAGTCACATTTAAATTATGACCAGTTTTTGAATCCATCTTATCCCAATCTAAAAAATTATCCGAATCTATGGGGTTCGCTTTCGTGATTTTATTTTTCAAACGCAATAAACCTTTCATAAAGAATATTTACTATGCTATGCCGCGTGGTAGATTATTCGAAAATTGGAATATTGCTTAAGAGAAAACGAACGCTGAATGTAATACATAAAAATTCGTTTCGTGAATGAATTTCTCCTAATTTTCTCTTTGGGTTCAACTATTTACTGCAAAATTTTGCATCCAATCATTTTTCCTTATGGCTAGTTACTGTATAATGCAAATACATCTACAATTTTGTGATTGAAAAAGTTCGACTATCTTGCTGCGTTTTCGAGATAGCTATTCTAACGTCTTCATTTCGCCCCTAGAGACACTAAAAACTTTCTCAATCAATAGCTCATAGGTGCTTTCCAATTCATAAGCCTTCTGCAGTTTTAGAAGACTTCAAAAACTGCAGAGGAATGACGAACTGAAGACGAAAGTTAAAGAGATGCATGATGACTCAGGAGATAAACCCTGTATAAAAACATTAATCAACAATTTTGATGAAAACACTATCTACCGGAAAAAAAATTATATAAAATTAATTTTAATTAAATTTTAACATACCATCGAATTAAAAATATGAGTTTAAAAGCAATTTCCAAAACTCGAAAAGCAAGGTCAATTATTCTGAAACACCTTATATAAAATTATACCAATAAAACGTAGCATTATTTTGCATTCCGACTACAAAGTAAATTCAATTGAATAGACCTCTTCTCCCTAAAAAGAGCACTTTCTGAAGACCTAATGAGATCACTTGTTTGCCTAATGGATCGGGCATTCTTAGAGCACTAATGAGTTTCAAGTGACGCCCGCTAATTTGAAACTTTCCTTCCACTAAGAAACTCAGCTGCAGAATAAACCATTGATTCCGATTGATCAATTTTATTGGCGTGTAAATTTAATTTAAATATATTTTCACAGTTACTCGTAAGGTTTCATATTTAAAATTCGAATTAGATTAACATTTACACGTTATTAAATTAAATTACGTTCCCGGCCACTCAAACTGCTACTGTAAGCCTTAGGACCAGTCGAGTGGTCTGGGTTTTCGACATTATTAAATTAAAAAATTATCATTTTCCGCCATTTTGTCAAGTTAAATCTATTCTTTTTTTTCCTCTGCAAACGATATTTGAGAGCAAGTGTTTTGCTTACATCGCATGCGTTTCGTTTCGACGGTAAAACTGCTGATTGCAAATTAAGCACATTTAATTTATAAGTTTTCTAAATTTGTCTTCTAATCTAAAAGATTTCGTCATAGTATTTTTATTTGGTATTATATTATCATGAACATGAGTTAAAATTTGACTTAAATTGAATGAAAATTCGCTGAGATAGCAATAATGTTTTGACTTTTACATAGGGGGGGGGGGGTAAAGGAACGTTTTTTCTTCTTTGCAACATCAAGTATTTTCATTGTGGCGTTCTGCTAATGATCGGCGATCGAAAGCTTATTTAGGGCGTATCAAAAGAGCTTGTTAGGGCATATTAGATCCACGTTATATAATTGACATGGTTATGCATGTCAATCATGGTGCACGGGAATGATTTTAGTTCAAAGCATGTGATTTCGAAATTGATTGGTGTTAGCTTTATCTGTATTATTCGAGTAGCAGGTGCTTATTTTGAACCCTGATAATGCCGGGTAATAATAAATAAAGTTAAAATTTTAAACTCGTCTGAGAAGAAAACCACTAGACGCATAGCTTCCAAACTTGGTAATATACTAAAAGAGATCGTGGGATTTTAGTTTCTGCAATAAAAATCATTAGTTTGTAGAATCACCTACAAGTTACTAAAAGGCTCGTTAGAGTTTTTAATGACCATTTTCTTCTATAGCGCTATTTGCTGTCCGCAATAGCGCTTAGGCAATGCATAATTATAGCGCAATAGGCAATGCATGTAACAGGTCTTATGAACCGTCCTCCAGCGTGTATTGGAATAGGTATTATGCGTTTACTCCGGCAAATCATAGACAACAGGGTTATGGATCGACAGTTTCTTGGCCACCACAATCAGCATACCTTCTTCTTCTTCGACCCAGACCGTCCGACCTACCAGAAAGGTGTAAGGAACGGCCGGGAAGTGCCACCCAATTTAGACCGGAACCCAGTGTGGGAAGCATCCACAGGGACCGTACCCTCCTTCCCCTACCACCAACCTCTCGGAAGGACTTACGGACCCACATGTTTAACGTGATCGTACTCCGCCTGAACACGGCGGCAGTTTTGGCAGCGGCGGGAATAGAACCCGGGCCTTCCGAGTGCAACTTCCGCGCGCTAACCACAGGGCTACCGTGCCCCCATTCACCATACCAGAATTTGTGGGATTTTTAACTTTGAGGATATCTTAAAAGCCCTAATTAAAGCGATAACATCGCAAATTTATTGGATCCTAAAGATGCCATAGAACGACTTATTAGTAACATTCCGTTTAATATGCTACAAGCACCTGTAGAAAAAGCAACACTCCGCTGTCAAGATGTTGCAGAAAAGAATGGAAACTTTGAACATTTGCTAGCCTAAGTTTTAACTGAAAAATTATTTTTAAATATTATAAATGCAATACTGACAACGGAGCACCTTTCTTTTCAACGGGAGACGTCTTTAAAAAACTAATATTTTTTGTTGTAAAAATTAAAATCCCATACGGATTCCTTTATTATAATACAAAGTTTGGAAGCTTCAGATCCAGTGGTTTTTGTTTTAGGGTTTTGACGTGTAAACTTTGAATACGTTCAGTGGCAGATACAGAATTTGTTTAATTTCCTTTTTTACGGAGGGGGGGGGGGGGGGCTAAGATTTAATTTTTATCCCGCATTATTTTTAAATCACTGCACTGGTTTACCTTACCTCTAGCAAGAATTAGTAAAAGAGAAACATTCTTACACAGAAATGGTGAACACTAGACTTTTGATAAATGAAAATAAAATTACCAACTGCATGAATAATTGTTATTATTTTTCATACAGTATCTCTATTGCCTGTGGATACTTCCTTGCATACTCATCTACAACCTCCTCAGATTTATATGGATATACACAAGTACAACTAAACACTATACAGGGTGTCCCAAAAAGATTGAAACTCGCTATAATTCTTTACCTGTTGGAGATAAGTGGGCAATGTAAATTGCAAAATGGTTGAAAGTAAGGTAGGAAATAAGACTACATTAATAAAATAGTTCTCCCATTAATTTTCTAAAAGTTACACATTTTAAATTTTTATACGACCCCCTTTGACAAATTTGGTCAATCAGAAATTTTTTATTTTTAATGCAACAAAATCATTAACAAAACATATCTGTATCTTTAAAATTGAGTGAGTTATATTTAATTGAAAATTGAACATTGTGAATGAGGACCATATATAAAATTAGAAAAGCAAATTTGTGACATATCACAAATAAAGATAAAACTGGGTGATAATACATAGGATACCCAACCACGTAGTGAGTACCACTGCTTTATATGAACTCTGTCTGTGTAATGATTTAGTTAGATGTATTTGTGATAAAAAATTTTGACACATTATAACGTATTTTTGATCTAAACAATTTCCATCGCCAATATCGTTATATATGATCCCTATTTTCACTCAAGAAACAGCCTTTCACATGGTACGGAAAAGTGGCATACGTCAGATTTTTTTCCTTTACCATAAATCAGTTGATTTTAAAGATACAGATATGCGGTTTTCTTAATTAATGATCTTGCTGCATTAAAAATAAAATTTTTCTGATTGACCCAATTTGTCTATGGGAGTCGTATTAAAATTTAAAAAGCGTAACTTTTTGAAAACCAATTAGATGACTATTTCATTAACATAGTCTTATTTCCAACCTTACATTCAATATTTTTGCAATTTACATTGCCCACTTATCTCCAACAGGTAAAGAATTAAAGAGAGTTTCAATCTTTTTGGGACACCCTGTATACAAACTTAAAATCAACGCTTGTACTGTAGGAGAAAGAAACCCTATAATATATGTCAAAACGCCATTTTATCTAATGTAAAACTGTGAAATTTGGGGCTGAAGCACCTAGCTCCCCCTCCCTGGATCCACAAGTGATTATGATCACCTTGTATTTTAGTTGGAGACAAATAATATCTGAAAAATTCAATTTACATTATCAAAACCAAATTTTCTGCACTTTCTAATTTGCACATCTTAGAACATATATTATCTATTACTGAAATGTAAAACACGTGCATTCGCTTTTTAACAACATTCATAAAACAGATCAGAAACAGGAGACCAATTAGCAAACTTACGCAGTGTTTTTTTCTACCTTCATTAAAAAGTAACAATTATTTATTTTTCTTCTCGAATACAAATAGAATTCAATTGAACGGTATACCTCCCTGAAAAATTACTTTCTAAAACTCTACGAGTATAATGAATTCAGTTGTTTGTATAATGGGTCGAACATTCTTTAAACTCTAATGAGTTTCAAGTGATAGCATTTGAGTTTCAAACATTCTATTTTCTAAGAATCTCAGGTATAGAATAAAATTCTAATTTTGCTAATTTCGGTTGATTTTTGGTAGTCTTCATGATTTGCAAGTGCAGTAATTTTTATAGAGTTGTATAGAAAATACAGTTTTTTTTTTCAATTTTAGACTATGTATAATTATTTTATTAAGAAGAAAATAATATTCATTTCTTTAGTATATTCAATTACTTTATTTTCGAAATTTAGCTAATCAAATCTGATTCGAGAAAATAGTTCTTACAAGATTTTGAGATTAATTGGCAGACCATATTAGCAGCTAACCTCCCGCACATTAGCCCTTCCTTCCTTACATTAGCAGCCAACTATTATCTTCGTTGGTCTCAACACAAATGGTCTTTTAGAGGTAATCTAGTTTTTTAGCATCCTTCTCCAGTTGCAGTTAACAGCAAGTACGAAACGATTTGACTCTTGTTATCCTATCGCCAACATGGAATAGCATGGAAATGCATTTTTCAAGACATTCTTCTATAATAACCCTTCCCCACCCGTGACAGCAAATAGCTTCGATCTTCAATATTCTCAAAACATGTGGTCTTCACTAAGCGAAACTTGATCTTGAAAGTAGGTCATGAAAAATACATCTTACATCTCACACCTTGTGTTATCAATCGCACCACAATACGCAAAGGATTTAATGATAATTAATAATGTTATCTCTATTGTTGAACATTATAGCTATTGTAACACCTATCGCTATTATTGAACAAACAAGCAAACGCACCTTGACGACTATCTTAGGCAGCTGGCCCTAGAAGTTATTAGTTGCATTCCTAAAGATGCAGTGCAGGTCTATACTGATGGTAGTCGTACAGAAAACCGTACTGGCAGCGGAATCTATATTAGAACCCCTCATCTTGAGACTTCACTAAAACAACGTAACCCGGACACTTGTTCTGTCTTCAGGAGCGAGTTAATTGCGATCAATGTAGGACTTGACACCATCATATCTCTTGATTATAATTTTGGTGAACTTTGGATATTGTCGGACAGCCGCAGTGCACTTCAACATCTTAGTGGCTGGTCCTCTGCAGGCGATGAAACCAGTATATCTATTCTGCTCAAGCTAAAGAAGATTTCTCAGAACCACAATGTCCATCTATCTCCAATGGATTCCATCACATGTAAACATTAGTGGTAATGAGGTTGCGGATAGATTGGCCAAAGAGGGCAGTGAGGACGAAACGGCCACTGGTTCTTCGCTTACTTATCAAGAACTGTACTCAAATGCAAGATCTGAATTAAATTTAATTTGGCGTACTCCACCTGCGCACCAATGGTACACCGGAACATCCCCTGGCGCTCTTCTGGAAATTAAATGTGATCGTGGCTCCCAGACTACACTTGCTAGACTTAAAAGTGGTCACCTTAAGTGTCTTTCTTTTGAACGTGGTGGAATCCGTGGTGGAATATCCATCCCACTTGTAATAAATGCTGTGACCATCCGGCCTCCCCGGAGCACATACTGAGTTGCGTCGGACTTTCCAAGGAGGACTTGACATCTGCCCCCCTTTTAGTTATTGATTTTCTGGCGGTCAACAACCTACTGGAGTTGATTTGACTTATGTCAGATCTGTTAAAGAGGATAATCAACAACAACATCGCTATTGTGCTGTATATTATAACTAGGACAGGATTTCCCCTTCAAATTTGGTTTTAGCTGTTCCGTACTAGCTATACCGCACCATTCGCCACTTATAGTCTTATGAACATGATATAGTTTTTTTGGGATCGAGCTCCCGCTGCAAATAACAACATTTACGAATCGGTTTTGAGTTTATTAATATGAGATCGTCAGCAAAATAGCCAATAACTAAAATAGCAACAAGAATCTTGGAAGTTAACTTTGAGAACTCCTCTATAAGTGGGTGCATTGAGTATGATCTAGTTTCATACCCAGATAAGAAGTAAATGAGACTAATGAAAGTAAAACAAAATCGAAAAATTGTTACATTATTTTCAAAATACCAAACCACCCAGGTCCCGCCCATTCATGTGTTTTCTTGCATTGGCTGTTCAGTAGATTTCCTCTATAGCAACCCTTCCTCCATCCATGATATCAGCATCGTTGATCAGAAAACACACTGTCTTTGGAGAGCGATTTAGTTTGTGTATAGCTCATAAGGGATAAATAACAACGTCAATGAAGCCCATATGGCTAAGAAAAGGTGACGATTGGTTCCACTATTATGTTTTAAATGCCAAATAGACCTTGGCCTTCCTAATCATATTCCTTCCTGTAAATATCTCTTCTAGAAATCTGCTCTGTAGCAAATTTTCCTCCATTCATGACAGCGGTCTACTTCGGTCTTAAAACACATGGTCTTCAGGATATGATATAACTTTTTTATCTAAATTATAAGGCATAAGTAACTACAGCAGGTGTACGCAAAGTAATTATATTTTAACCAATTAAAGAGGACTGTGGACGTTCAAATGAGCAAAAACCTACGATATTTTGCAAAAAAAATTGAAAGAATGCGATAATACAATATTTTCCACTGATTGCAAGAAATTTAACTCAAAATACTATTTTTTACAATTATTGCAATTTCAAAACGGTCATCAATTGTTTTACTTAATTGGATTCAATATTTCTAATATTTTCTGTATTTTATATAGAATATATATTGCGATGGCTTTTGGTTTCCCCTTCTCCTACATTGCTAAATATATATTAAATTCAATTATGTTGATGGTAATTGCAGTCTTTCTCGAAAAATAAGGTAACATTAGAGAAACATGTATGTCTTCTTAAATTATTTTTGAATATTAACAGGAAATCCAATTTTTATTGCAACTATTAATACTATATGAAACAAGAGCTAATCTATCAGAAATATATTACGCGCGGGCCGTTTTAAAAACAATAAAATTTTCAATTTCAATTATTAAATAATTTGAAAACTAAACAATATTTATAGACTATATACTGATATACTGTGTATAATCAACTAGCTGCATAACAATGACATCTGATAAATTTCAAATAAATCCATTGAAAAAAAAATATAATAAATTAACAACCACTGTCGCCTTAAAAATATGTTGTCAAGGTTCAAAAGCACAGCTGTGAATATTCAAACTTATAAACTCAAAAAATTTACCAAGGGCAGTACTAAAACATACGATTTCTTGACGCCAAGACATTAAATTTTCCTCCAAGTGATTTATTCATGCCTATAATAGGAATAACAGCATTTTATGTATTTTTACCATCTACGTTTATTAACTTCTACTTTGCCCCCATCATGGATATTTCTCGCTAGCTCGTTACTGTATACCGCCTTTCAGAAAGGGCTAATGGGACTCGAGCTCAGGAACCTCAGATTTTAGTGTCTCAAAATGTACAATTTGAATTATAACGTTGCTCATATAAGAATCAGATATAAATAAGTTTAAATTTAAAGAAGATCCTTAAAACCTAGGGATCAGGACTGCCAAAATCGTAACTGTAATTCTGGTCATATGAGAAAGTTCCTATTTATTCCCAAAACCAATTGTATTTGAGAGATAGTATAATATTTTCCCGGTTATCTTTAAAATTTATCTATCCTTACCTGTCACAGAACATCTTCTGTGACAGATGTCTTCAATGTCTTGATGTCTATCACAGAACACTGTTCCACTGACCTGTCACAAAACAAGTTTAAGCAAGAATGTCACATACATGTTGTTTATGAAATTTAATTTAAATTTCCAAACCAATTCAATTCCAAATAACGTTTTATTTATATATCAGTAGCATATTTTTCATATTTAAACATAAAATCTTTAAAACAACTTGCATTATTATATTAATTACGCAGAATTGAAACTTGAAACAAAACTGGAACAGGAAAATAAATACAAAGAATAAGTTACTTTATCTATATCATTAAAGAAATAATTATTTTTAATCAAGAATACAAAAGGAGTTCTATTGAATGTCTTACAACTCCCCCAAAAACTCAACAACCTTGATGAGCTCACTTGTTTGTCTAATGGGTAGGGCATTCTTCGAACGCTAATGAGTTTCAAGCCACAGCTTACGAGTTTGGAACATTCTATTTTCTATAGAAACTAAGGTACAGAATACAACACACTAATTCCAAACGCTTAGTCTATTGTATGTGTAAATTATTGCAAGCGAGAGATTTTTGATATACTTACTTTCAAAACTTTGTGTGCAATTTACAAAATAGTTTGTGTCTATTTAAAATTATGTGTATTCATTATTTTGTTCCGGAGAAAAATAATAGTTATTCCGATTCAAATATTTGCAACCAATCATAATATATTATTTTTTTAATTTAGTAAGCAAATCTGATTATAGAAATAATTTTGTCTATTTGTGATTGATTGGCATATTTTATGTCAATAACTAGAATTGCTTGCTAGGTATTTAGAAGCCCTAGCCCCTCAAATATTGTTCCACATGCACCTGCTTCAAGAAGAGAATTTAGAACATTGCGGATTCGCTCCAAGAATGAAAGAAAACCTATTCTAGCACTGGCATGTTAAAATTCGTTTGGAAATATATGAGGTTTTGCATAAAAATTTATAATTCATAAACGGATAACAGTAAAATCATATTTTTTTATCTGAATCAGTGTATACTGTCTAAAGAAATACATGTTGATTTATAAAGATTAGATTGCAAGTCAATTTTTTTTATATCGCACTTTTAAAGTCGAGTATGTATGTCATGAAAACACGAAAGGTTTTTTTTTTTTTTTTGGTTTTTTTTTTTTGTATAATTCGCGAATCCATTGATAGTAGGTATTATGTTCAATTTTTTTTATTCTTTGGTCTTTTTGATGGTTTTAAATGGAAACTTTGCGATTAAATTTTCAATCGCTAAGGAACCAATTACAGCAAAAATCACATAAAACTTCGCTTCAACATATACAAACGAAAACACTAATTTTTTTAATTAAATTTTAAAAGAATCTCAATAAGGTGTTTTGTCTCGAGGACCAAAGTACCCTTGCACTAAATTTCGCGACTTTAAGACGCTCAGATTTCCCACTACAGACGACACATGCGAACAGACAAACATACATCTTTCTTTATTATTATAGATTTAATATACTAAAGCATATTTATTATGTTTTATGCACAACATTATAAAAAAGATAAATTTTGCTATTTTGATTTGCAATAAAATCTGATTAAAACGACAGACACAGCCAGAATTTTGGAAAGAGGGGGACTATATTGGGGGAGGTAAGTACTAGATTTCGTTTACAATATGTAACGTATAAAGAAATAGTGAAATTTCTCCTCCAACAGGAGAAGATTATGACGGCAGTTGTCTATGCCATTAATTAGAACTAGATTAATCGATTGTCCAGAAAAATGTCACATAAGACCACATCAAACAACTTATTATCCATGATGGAAATGATCTCCCACCACACACACACATAAGCACAGACACACATGCACACACTAACATTAATGGATTTGTTTCAAGATACCAAAACATGTAAAGCCTTCGAAAACTCAAATTAGAATATTTCCGATCCCATTATAATTATTTTCCAATTCTATATGTATTGTATAGAAAGTAAAAGATTATAACGCATTATACTAATAAAAATAATTTTATTTTAATTAGACCTTTTAATTATCGAAACTTCAGTCAAGTTTGCATTCTGCATTATTTATGCTTTGATATTTTCCGAATTGTAATAATAACTTTGTAGTAATAGCTGTAATAATAGCTTTTTATGCATACTCGTACATCTTTTCCGAACTATTATGTCAACTATTGAAGTAAAAATTCTAAAATATGTTTCTGAATAAAATTTAAATATTGTAACTTTACTCATAGCAAACAGCAATGAATTGCAATATAAAATTATGCATTTTAATTTCCTTAATAACACTATAAATACTTCCCTAAGATCCTCAATAATTTTGTTCTTTTTATTGCAAGTACCTTAATTTGTACTTTCTTCCGGGTAGGATTTCGCAAATATTTGAAATGTTAACTGAGTGCATAATCTAAAAAAAATGTTTAATAAATCCAGATATGCATTTATACCCCCCCCCCCTAAATAAAAAAAGAAACTGTGAGACCAGAAATTGATCTCACACCAGTTTGTGGTGAGAGAGTTTTATGTTCAATAGTTATGGTTTTTCTGCAATAGCAAACAATGTTTCAGACGAAACGACGCCAGTTTTTCCAACACTTTGACCCGAGAGGTCAAACTAGGCCATAAACCTACAGACTAGAGTATAGCCATGAGAGTGATTAAAAATAATAACCAATTATGGAAGATATCTGGACGTAGTGCTCAAGCTCGGCCAATCAGAGCCAAAGAGGTGTTGAGACCCAGACCGTCCGACCTACCAGAAAGGTGTAAGATAACTGTTTGGACGGCCGGAGCCAAAGACCTCAGGCAAAAAGAGGCAGCAACCACGAGATGATATTACACAACTTCTACGAGAATATTTTTTAGTAGTTATGAAACAAGTGATGAAGTAGTTAGTAAAGTCCGAAGCAAGAGGTCAGAATGCCAAGTATTTCCATCAGATCGCACAATAGAGATGTGGCGATTGTGCGTCGCGCTTGCCCCGAACCAGGGACCTGATGCTTCATAGACCGACATTATAATCACTGAGCAAAAGCTAGCTCCTCCTCTGTTTTTATAATTCGGGAACAGGCTCCAAGCATCTTTAATAAATGTCTTTGCTGCCGCACACTCCCTCCGCTGATGAGTAATGCCGGGAGGCGTGTCGCCTCGGCGTGACGGACAGTCGTGGTCAACCAGGAAGGGAGTGTCAAGGCTTCTGACTCCGTGTGGTGCTTCCATCTCGTGCTGAGAGGTGAAGTCATTGGAGAGGAAGGTTGCGTGTTTCAAACGTCCAGTCATCATTGTGGCGATTGTGCGTCGTAGGACCCCGAACCAGGGACCTGATGCTTCGTAGACCGACATTATAATCACTGAGCAAAAGCTAGCTCCTCCTCTGTTCTTATAATTCGGGAACAGGCTCCAAGCATCTTTGATAGATGTCTTTGCTGCCGCAGGGAAATGCAGTAGAGAAGTGTTACGTAAGTGTTGCAGAGTGTTCCGTAGAGATTCAAAAAATGGCTAAATCAATTGCAGTATAATTAGCAGTACGAGTTGGAGCCAAACATGTACATTTACGACCAGTACGATATGCTGATACAAGAATTGTGGTCCATGGTCAAAGCCGAAAGTGAAAGTATGTGCCCATTAATAATGTTGAAGGTCTTAAATACATTTTAGACATTTTTAAGTCATGGTCTCACACTTGCTCTCTCCTTCGCAAATAAAATATGCAAATTGTGTGATGAATTTAATAAGTATTTTATGTTGTTAATGAATGATTTTGTTTGGAAAGTTAACAATGGTGCAATTAATGGAGTAGTATTACGAGTCGTATTCAATTATTGTTAATGAATGATTTTGTTTGCAAAGTTAACAATGGTGCAATTAATGGAGTAGTATTACGAGTAGTATTCACTCGTATATTAATTAATATTCCTTTACAGAATTCGCACTGAAAATAAGGAGGGTTTTAGAGGCAAAACGCATAGTTTAATAAGTTCCACAATGTACGATTTTACGGTCATGTTTAGATAAATCAATTTAATATGCTTTTGCATAATTCTCATATGATGTTTAAAGCGGTATTAGTAAATAATCAACGCAACTAAAAATAAATAAACTTTTATGTTTTATTATCAAAGGTGCGATATTAATTGTAATCAACGCATAACCAAGCTTAAGAAAATCATAAATCTAAATATATGCTTTATATCTTCTGTTTTTGTGTACCACAGAAACATTATAATTTTACAGTCAATTTTAAAATTTAGAATTTCTGATATTTTTTTGTAATTCAATAAAATCTCTAATGCTATATATCTAGTGATTAAAACTAGACCGACGGCATTGAAATTGCAATACATAAAACTGTTTTTTCGATTTCTCTGAATGTTTGTATACCCGCTCAGCATGATGACATACGTAAATGAATAAAGTTTCGTTGTAATTCCGAAGAAGCGGAAACTGATATAAGACAAAACCTAGCAAGTTGTTATTTAAACGTTTCATGCATTTATACCGAATAACTACTTTTGGAGAAACAAGTATTAAGTGAAACTTAATCCTGAAGGACGAATAAGTTGATCAAAATGCCTAAAATTCGTTTTTGCAAGGAATAGTTCAAAACCAGTTAACGAACCAAGAGGACGGCTGATTGGCCTTCATGATGATGGGTAATCAACTCGACATGTAGGGGCACATGTCCTCCGACATAACACAAATGGTTGAAAGAAGTACACAACAACAACAATGGTGCAATTAATTAATCCCCACCTGTAAAATCGGAAGTGGAACACAAAGGGTATTTAGGTAGAGAGATCATCGGTTAATTCACCGACAAGTCCTCACTACTTCTACAACCACTATGTCAGTTGGGCCAACGGCCGTACCGTGCTGAAAATACCGGTTCTCGTTAGATCACCGAAGTCAAGCAGCATCGGGCGCGGTTAGTACTTGGTGGGTGACCACCTCGGAACACCGCGTGCTGTTGGCCATCTCGGGTGCGGTATCCCCGTGGTTTGCGCGCTAGATTTGCACGCTGCCACAAATGCCGCCGTGTTCATGCGGAGTACGATCACGTTAAACATGTGGGTCCGTAAGTCCTTCCGAGAGGTTGGTGGTAGGGGAAGGAAGGTACGGTCCCTGTGGATGCCTCCCCCACTGGGTTCCGGTCTAAATTGGGTGGCACTTCCCGGCCGTCCATACAGTTACCTTACACTTTTCTGGTAGGTCGGACGGTCTGGGTCTCAACAACAACAACCACTATGTCAGTCGTCAAATGAACAGTGATATATTTCGTCAGTCAACTCACCACCCTTCAAACGATTTCCAATCGCTTTACAGAAGTAGGGTTGTATGCAGGTCATCTATTGCAATACTTACGACTGACCTCAATTTATCATAACAGACGCGTGTATTGAAGTCGTTTCCGTGTGACCTGTTATGCAGCATAGCGGCAAGTCGTCTTCCATTACGAATCCGGCTTTCACTTCCATTGCTACTATATATGGGAATTCACATACAGACGATGTGGAAAATGAACAGACAGTTTATGTTGAATGGGATATAGCCTGGACACAAAGCGTTATGGCCTGTAAATCAATCATCTATAATGTCAGTTCCATTTCTGGTGTATATTAACAGCAATTTAACGACTGAACATTATGTCAATCTTAAAAATTGTAGTAATCCTCTTCATAGCTGGTGTGAATAACGCCTTATTTCAGTATATCAACGTCCATTCTCATACGGCAGACATCTCACGGGAGTGTTAGCAAGGTACCAACGTGCTATCATGCCTTACCAGATCACCCCGATTTATGTCCGATGGAAATTGTCTGAAATGACATGTGACGTTATCTATAGGATTTGACATAACATCCGCAGACAAAAGACAATCTTATTCAACATGTTAAGAATGCCCATCACAGTATCCCAAGACAACATATAATATTTTCATGATTCAATGCCGCAACAGGTAATGAAATACATCGCTAACAAAGGATAAGCTATTCCGTACTAGTATTAACTGTGCAATCCATTTTTTGCCCAATAAGGGTTTTCTTTTGCTTTTGGAATTTTATCATGCCATATTTACTGCCTAACCAATTTTTTTTTAAGTTTCTGGCAAATTGCGTTTCCCGTCCGTACTGTTGCAATTTTAATTTCACTTTGTGTACAGGAAATTCAATAAACATTTCATGAACATTGTTCCCAAGATTCATTTCTTCTGTAGTTTATCGCACACATATATTTCTAATTTGATCGAGTGTAAAATCCTGTTATAACAGCTACTTTTTAGGAATCTTATGTAAAAAATAGAAAATCTAAACTATATACAACCCATCTTGCTGAAAATGTTCGATTACAAAAGTTGCGCTTTCCTCAAATATAGCTAAAACCAGCCATCCGGTATTCTCAATAATTGGTAAGATCGACGATATTAACTTTGATAAACTTCATTCCGAAAGCCCCAATTTACAACCCTTTATGGTACTTATCGGTTATAGGGACCATGAAACTAAACATGGCAACAAAACCGAATACGGTAACAAAAGCCAAACACACTAACAAAGAGCATAGAGGCACTACGAGACAGCACTTAGACTCATATCTCGCAGAATTTATGTGGCGAAGACCAGTAGTGATAAATTTAATGAAATTTTATCGGCAATAGCTGAGTTTTGGCCACCACAATATTTTTACTTTCCTTATATACATAATGTATTGTGACGGTATCGAAAATTCGAATTCGAGTTTTCGACGGGAGAGCACGTTTCAAGCATCCCTGATTACGAATCAAACATTTTGAAGTGATGTCTGTGTCTGTGTGTGTGTGTGTGTGTGTGTGTGTGTCAGTGAGTCTGTAGAGACGATAACTGACGAACGAATGGACCGATTCGAACCAAATTTGGTATAAAAATCACAATCCGTAAACACCGGAAGCCTATTGTTTTTATATGCAATCGAATGTTCAGAACCCTCCTAAATTTTCGAAAGAAATTTTGAAAAATTCGTCAAAAAATCAAAACCACTAATAAAGTTACGCAAATAGCCATTTCTTATGTAATTTTTCATTAGAAAACGATTGACATAAATTTTAGAACGCTAACATGAACCATTCTCAAGATATTGTACATTTTTCAAAAAAATTATCAAAAAGTCATATAAAATAAAAAATAAAAATTTCCTATTGAGAAACATGTTCATTTTTCATATGTAATACCATGCGATAAATTGGGTGACATCATTCTCGTGGATCTAGCTCCTTCCACTCATGAAAAAAGATACTTTGAGTAATACTTTTGTATTTGAACGCCAATAATCATTTATCTGCTGTAAGAACAACTTATTTCTAAGTGCATAACGCTTGGAGAAATTTTGGCGACGAATTTGGTGGAATGTCGCCAACTTGGCGACTTTTTGTTGCCAAATTAACGAAAATATCGCCAAATGGATAAAAATGACGCTAAATCAATGAAAATGACGACTAATTGTCGAAAATTCAATATCTTGGAAAGAATATTAGTATCCACTATAAGAAAAACCTATTTTTTTTACTGTAAAAGTAGTAAATTCATTACATTATATAAGCAAAGTCATGTGTTGCCCACATCAAATTTTTTGCTAAGTAAAGTTGATTAAACCCCATTATATATTAAATTTTAATCATTGTATTTGTAGCGAATTTCTCGTATCGGATTATATCGCCAATATTCGTGTTGGCGACAACTCGAAAAAGCAGTCGCTAACCCATGGTCCCTATAACCGATAAGTGCCCACTTTATTGCGAAATAAACCTAGCACGTATGTTAAAGTCAGCTTGCTGAGATAAGTTTATAAAATGTCGTACCTCATAAAATTATGCAGCTACGAAGAACAGATTACTGTTGTCTTCAAATTAATGAGAGACGCTTTTTTTAGTTGCATTTACTAAGCTAGAAAGACCGCATAAAGATTTAGACCCATCGCTACGTACAAAAAATCGCGTGCAGGAATTTTGAGACATTTACAAATTAGACGTATATGAACACGATTGATTAACAGATAAACTGAAGAAATAAACCTTCGATACAAGGTGAATGGATATACCCAGTATAGAAAAAATATAGAGACACAAACTTTCAAATATGCACAATAAATATAGAGAAATTAAATTAAAATATTTTTAAAATTAGAAACTTTATTGCTTTCTAGAAATTTTTTACATAAATTGCTATAATGAACATTTTTAATTGACTTCATCACACGGATATAAAACGTTAAAAACACAACCTCTATATATGTGGTGTTGGGTTGCATTTAAATCCGCTAGAAAACCCTAAATATTCTAGAAAAAATATAATAAGAGTCAAGACAATAACCACACATTAGTTAAAAATTCCTTATTTAAATTTTTATTTACATAATTTACCAAATGTATGTACAATGAAAGACAATGGTGATTGTATGGACACATTAACAAATACATGCTTAAAGAGTTTCACTCTCAGTATTGAAAGTATTTATGTCTATTTGGTAATAAACACACTATTCGTTACATAAAATTATATGCGCTACAAATGTTTATCTCTAGTTTAATTTCAAGAAAAAAATATCATGCCCCATATGTGCTAACGTTCATCTAAAGCTCTCTGCACACAATACAAGACTTTAATAGCTCAAGTTTTGACTATTCTACTTTCACTTTACACCAGGTGATTTAGTGCACAAGCTGCTTTCACAACTTCTGAAAATTTAATCTATTTACACTGTTCAACATGATGAGTTGTGTGCTCAAAGAGTTCCAAGCCACACGGAGAGCAGTTATCAATACCGGAACGGAGTTTGGTAGGTAGCGGAGGGCTGCAAGATGTCTCCCGAGCATATTCCACACATGCTCTATTGGTATCAGATCAGGAGAGTTGTTACAAATTTACATTTCTAACTTGATATATGGTCCCCATTCACAATGTTCAATTTTCAATTAAATATAACTTGCTCAATTTTAAAGATACAGATATGCAGTTTCTGTTAATGATCGTATTGCATTAAAAATAAAAAAATTCTGATTGATCAAATTTGTCTAAGAGGGTCGTATAAAAATTTAAAAAGTGTAACTTTTTGAAAATTAATGGGAAGACTTTTTCATTAACGTAGTCTTATTTCCTACCTTACTTTCAACATTTTTGCAATTTGCATTGCCCACTTAACTCAAGTAGGTAACGAATTAAAGCGCCTTTCAATCTTTTTGGGACACCCTGTATACTCCATACAACGAATGTCTGAGAACTTTTACACCACAGTGATTGCGATTCTAGAGCCTTTATGTAGTATGCAATCATTTATATATCTACTCTAGACATAATTATTTACCGACTTCTGGTTATCAGATGGTCCTGTCTAGGTACTTAATTTTATCTATCAATGAGTGTAGAAAGGGACAATTATATAATAATAGCAAAAATATTGAGCAATATTACTTGCCATTAACTGAAAAAATGAAATTTTAGATTAATTTTAAAAGCTTATATGTTCCAAAGACTCAAATCTAAACATAACTACATTTATCGACAAATAATGAGGTTCAGAATTGCAGAAAACCTGACTGTGCTAAGAATGTGCTGCAGTTGTGTGTGTTCATCCTCCGAGATTATGCCCTAGTTTAACTTTTGCAAGTATTTATTCTTGAATAACTAAAATAAATTACATTTCAAAACAGATTTATTACATAAAAACTGTAATTTGTATCCCATTGTCAGGCGTTTTAATTAAAAATGGTTCATTGTTAAATAGTCCTACATAATATGTTCTTTTCATTTCTGGCCTAAATAAAGAACTAATTAAAAAACATTCTTGGATACTTCCACCACATTATTCTTTCCTGACCTCTGCAATCAAGTATCTTTGAAATTTCATATTTTGATTTTTGTAAAAGATGTTATTGTAAAAACAAGTGTGAAACAAAAGTGTTATATCTTTTGAACAAAATTGATGAAAAAGGGGAAAGAATCAAAAATTGACAGAAACAAGTCGGCTTTCATTTAAAAGGAGTTTAAGTAGGATTATGTCTATGAATGAACGTGATTTATTCAGGAAATTTTGCACCATCAGAAGGATTAGTGATATGACATATTAGATTTATTACTCCACATTGGTTATTACAATGGTACTATAAATCTATTTACGTTCACAGAAAATGGTTCTTTAAATCTGGGAAGCACAAAATACTGATAAGCAGCACATGACTTTTCCTACTAACACAAATTATGTTTTCGTACTTTTATTATTATTTATTCAATTAAATTACATTGCATAAAATAACAAAAACTAATTAAATGTTTATTTGAAATGGCATTGAAATGCAGTATTTAACTCTATGGATGAAATTCATGGCAAAAATGATAACTCGTGCAAATGTTAATACACTCTTATACAAAAAATATATGCAAATTTCCTATATTACTTTCCTTATATACATAATGTATAAGGAAAGTATTGTGACGGGGTCGAAAATTCGAATTCGAGTTTTCGACGGGAGAGCACGTTTCAAGCATCCCTGATCACGAGTCAAACATTTTTGAAGTGATGTCTGTGTGTGTGTGTGTGGAAGCATGTGTGTGTGTGTGTGTGTGTGTGTCAGTGGGTCTGTGGAGACGATAACTGACGAACGAATGGACCGATTCGAACCAAATTTGGTACAAAAATCAAAATCCGTAAACACTGGAAGCCTATTGTTTTCATACGCAATCGAATGTTCAGAACTCTCCTAAATATTCGAATGAAATTTTGAAAAAATCGTCAAAAAATCAAAACCACTAATAAAGTTATGCAAATAGACATTTCTTATGTAATTTTTCATTAGAAAACGATTGACATAAATTTTAGAACGCTAATATGAACCGTTCTCGAGATATTGCACATTTGTCAAAAAACTATCAAAAAGTCATATAAACTGGAAAAAAAAATATTTCCTATTGAGAAACATGTTCACTTTTCATATGTAAAAGCATGCGATAAATTGGGTGACATCATTCTCGTGGATCTAGCTTGTTCCATTCAAGAAAAAAGATACTTTGAGTTATACTTTTGTATTTAAACGCCGATAATCATTTATCTGCTGTAAGAATAACTTATTTCTTCGTCCATAACGCTTGGCGATAATTTGGCGACGAAATTGGCGAAATGTCGCCAACTTGGCGACTTTTTGAAATGTTGCCAAGTTAACGAAAATCTCGCCAAATGGATAAAAATGACACTAAATCAATGAAAATGATGACTAATTGTTGAAAATTCAATATCTTGAAAAGAATATTAGTATCTACTATAAGAAAAACCTATTTTTTACTGTAAAAGTAGTAAATTCGTTACATTATATAAGGAAAGTCATGTGTTGCCCACATCAGATTTTTTCGTTATGTGCCCGTAGTTGATACTTTAAATATGCAATGTCTCAGCCTTATTAGATCATTGGGGGATTTCTGCAGACAGCTTCGTTTTACAGTCTCTAAATAAAAATTAGCAACCGATTCTTCATTTGAAGAAATTAACACTGTGTACTATAAATCTAAAATTGTGTGTAAGCATGTGTGTGGATATATCTTTACATTTCCCAAATATAAAATTATAATTTCTGTGAGCTAAAATCTCTAATTCCGTTAATCACCAAAATTCCTCCACAAAATCTCAAACAGCGTAGAGAAAGTTTTGTAGTGCAAAATATTCACATAATAAACCATCATTTTATTTTAATAAAAATCAATCGTTTGCTTTGTCCTTGGAAATACCCGCATTTCCGGAGAAAAATGTTTTAATTTGTTTAATAACGCAATGAAGCAGAAAGCGTTAATTCATTTTACAAAATATTTTTTCTCAAATTCACGAATTTTTTTACATTTTAGTGTAATTATTATAGATTCGTAAGTGAATTGACAGTAGATAAAAGTCATATTGCATTATATGATTATTTTTGTCAATTGTGTGCATTTAAGTTCATTTAGCAAATTAAGCACATATTGCAGTTGAACTGTTTATATGAATAAATAAAATTGTTACAATATCTAAAAAACGATTTGTTTTATGAAATGAATTCATCTACAAACACATGTTACGTTTAATCTTTATTTCGATATTTATATTAATTAATATAGGGTAAATTCATTTAAGCATTTTAGCATTCAAAATAATATATAAAGTCAAGAAATTATTTTAAAGTACACTCATGTTCAAAAATTAAGCATAGTTGCTGTTTGTGTGAAAATTTCAGGAAATCTACATCGAACTGGAAGGAAACGCGATACGCGGGGTATAATAGGGTTATAGAAGAAGAAAACATTACAAAACAAGGATAAAAACGACTTTTATTATCCAAAGAAAAGGGTTGAAAGAAAAAGGGTAACAATACGAGTGTCAACCTCAGTGAAACAAAATGATTAAAACAATGTGATGCTGCAGTTTAATACGGTGCGTGGGAAACTCGGGTAGCCACGCATGCTGCACAACGATTTCCCGTACTTCGATGAGGGTTTGGATGAGTCGTGTGCTCAAAGAGTTCCAAGCATCGCGGAGAACAGTTTTCAATACCGAAACGGAGCTTGGTAGGTAGCGGAGGGCTGCAAGATATCTCCTGAGCATATTCCACACATGCTCTATTGGTATCAGATCAGGAGAGTTAGCAGGCCATAGCATGCACTGGACATCTTCAGTTTGAAAGAAGTCGTCGACCGAGGCAGCACGGTCAGAAGGCGCGTTATTATCCATGAATATGAAGTCAGGAACAACAGCACCTCAAAACAATCGAAAGGTAGGCTCAAGGTCTTCGTCTGTGCATTTTTGACCTGTAACCGACCCCGTGTCAAAGATGTGAATGTCTGTGCGGCCGTCCATTATGATGCTTGCCCAGACCATAACTCCCTTAAACGGAAAACGATATCTTTCCGTAATGTTTCCCTGGTGAAAACGCGTTCCACATTCTCTTCAGATCGTGGTACGACGAGAATCAGTATGCAGGCTAAACCTGGACTTGACACTGAACATGATATTGCCCCTCTGTTGTACACTCCACTGCCGATGTCCCAAACTCTACTGTAAACGCGCGCGTTTCTGTGCAGATGTCATGGGGATGCAAACTGCTGGTCTCAGACCAACGTGTCTGAGTCTCCTGTAAGCAGTTTAACTCAAAACAGTGACTCCTGTGACAGCTGTCAGAACTGAACCCAGTTTTGTCTGGCAGAACGGTTCTTCTGACGTCGCGCAGCTATCACCAAATATCGGTCTTTCAGAGCTGTTGTTACCCTTGGCCGACCTGGTACTGGTCGTCGGGTAACATCTCCAGTGGTTTGAAACCTCTGTCACAATCTGGAGATCACACACTGAGGCACTTTGAGAATTCAAGACGCTTGGGTTTGGAATTGACCAGATTCCAGCATTCCAATAATTCATCCCTTCGAAAACATGTCCAGTTAGCATCTTTGTGACATCTTTCGTCCTTTTTGATTGTTGACAACGCTCCGTACCACAGCAATTGCGAAATTCTGCCTAGACCGTTTTATACTCGTTCCGACGTGCGCCGATGCTTTGCGCATGTCGACGTCGACTGAACTGTTTTGCATATGCACAATGACTTACCTTCGTACCACGATTCTCCATAACCATTGTATCTATATTAACTCCGAATGAATTTTACGCATTTTACAAATTATGCTTAACTTTTGGACATGGGTGTACATCGAATTTGCAGTTTGAAAGTTATTGGTGGCAAAAACCTAAAACTATATTTGTTTTTAATGAAAAAATAAATAACATTTAATATTGTTCTCGATATATACTATAGTATGGCAGATATGTAATCAGCATCAAATTTCCGAGGTTGTAAGTGAATTCGCTTTTCGGTGTTTCCACTTCCTGGTTATTTTTTTTCTGCCATTTCAAGTTCAAAATTTCCATTTCCTTTGGCATCTATTTTTTAAGATTAGCTGTATATGGAAATTAAATAGTAACTAATATGGGGTCAGCATATGGATTCAACAGGAGATAGGAGTGTTACTAATAATTTCCACTTCCGACTTTCATCCACTTCATGTTCCACTTCAGGTTCTTGAAGCGTTTATTTCTCAGGGTTGTATATAGATAGAGCTTAAATGATTACTGATATGAATTCACCACCACATGCCGTTAATGATAAAACGTCTCACTTCAGGATTTCTGTCAAAAGTTTCGTCTTTAGAACCGAAAGTGAAAATCCTAAGATGACTCCCAACACCCTCTAAAATTTAATGCTAAATTCATATCAGTCATCACCAAAGCTCTATGTATACCAAATGCTGAGAATTAGATGTTTCAAGATGATTTTTTTTTAAATCAGTAATATGACAAAAATTTTGTTACCAATAATTGAATTATAATAGAAACCAACTGCGCAAATAACTAAACACATTTATAACCTGAAATATCTCATTAAGGGCAAAACTTTCTCTCATCATTAAAAACTTAAACAATCGAAAACTCATTTAATTTTAAGCTCAGTAGATTGTTCGAAACAATATTTCGATACTTTAACCGAAATCATTAAAAAATAGTTTAAAGTTATTAAGAAAAGATACCAACCATAATTGGAAAGTCTGCAAAGAGGCAAAAGTTATTCCATGTAATCCTTCCTTTTGTTTAGTCCATTATATTGTCTAGAAAAAGGCTTAACAAAATCGACAATGCTACATCAAAGACGTTAGCCTGTTCAGTGGATATTTATTTCCACGTATATCTTCGTGAGACGTTTTAATCTGAAATAGACTGGATACAAAAAATTTAAAAACTAAGTTTCTAGCTTAAGACGTTTATAATTTCAAGAATTATGTTGAATAATTTGCTATTCAGAGAAAATTATTTAAAATATAATGGGGAGAATATTATTATTGCATTTATCCCATCTTAAAAATTTAACGTAATAATATATGAAATTGGCATGCAACAAATTACAAACCTGAAATTTTATAAGAAACTAACTGTTGAGCCCATTTGGTTGTCGTATTTTTGACTAACCAGGTAATTAGCTTATAGGGCCCACTTCCACTTTCAGGCATTAGAGTTTTGTCCCAGTTACTTAATGTATAGAATGTCGTAGGGCCAAATCAAAGGTTTGTAGTTCGAATCCTAGATAGAACTTGAATTATTTACAAGCTGTAAAAGTCGTATATATTTTAACAGATTACTATATAGTAGTAGTTAACATGATATTCAGTGTTTATTATTGTAATTTAGCTGTGACACGTGTCATGAGATGAACTGTCTCAGCATGTGTTTCGCATTTACTATTTTGCAAAAAAAAATATATAAATAAACAGTTTAAACAGTCAAGATCGCGCGTTGAAATACTGTGTGAAATATTGTTATTCCAACTAGTGTTTGAAACTCAACCAAATTAAGGAATAACCATCAAAACAAGCGGGAAAATATCATTGAAAACCTACTTTAAAAATCACTAACAAGAATGGTTCGGTGATGCAACGGCAATAAGCACACAAAAGTGTAGTCTTTAAAAAATATGATTTTGAGGTAGATGAGCCAGTGAAATGTGCTGTCACACCATTAATGCGATATGCTATCAATAAGTGTTACCGATTTTCTGACATAACTCATAAAGCACAGCGACAGAATTACCGTTGTTTTCGAAGGTAATCTTTAAATAGAAAAAGCATTTAAAAATGTGAGAGTTGTCATAACTTTTCTACGAGCAGAAAACAAAAAAATCTGATGTGGGCAGCACATGACTTTCCCTGCAGACTTAAATTCATATTTTCTTTATTTGTTTAATAATTCATTAGGCAATTGGACATTTATAATTTTTTTTCATTTGGTACATTTTTCCGATAGCGGCGTAACAAAAATGCAAGAAATCTCAAATATCTTGAGAACGATTAGTCCTTAAGTATAATGGAGTATGTTATATTATTTTCTTCGTCAAAAATTGCGTATAAAACAAGAATTTAATTGATACATTTCAGCATACGTTGTCTTTATTTTTTTTTAGATTTTGGCGATTTTTGCAGGACATTTCGTAAAAAGAGGCAGGTTATTCTTTTCCGAATCGTACCAAAATCTAATCAGCACCAGAGTGTCCCACAAGTAACTTATCTACCAAATTTTATGAAATTTGGTCAATTAGTATTTTAGCTCGGGTGGATAAATGAAATTTTTGCAGGCCATTTCGTAAAAAAAGGCAGATTGTTCTTTTCCGAATCGTACCAATATCTAATCAGCACCAGAGCATCCTACAAATAACTCATCTACCAAATTTTGTGAAATTTGGTCAATTAGTATCTTAGCTGGAGTGGATACATGAAATTTTTACGAGCCATTTCGCAAAAAAAGTCGGGTTCTGTTTGTCCGAATCCTACCAAAAACTAATCAGCACCAGGGTCTCACCCAAGTGACTTTCATACCAAATTTTATGAAATTCGGTCCATTAGTGTTTTAGTTAGAGTGGATAAAATATCTGCACAGACAGGCAGACAGATAGACACACAGACGTCATGCAAAAATAGTTTTTTCGTATTCTAGATGTCTTGAAACTTTTAGATCCGTCGAAAACTCGAGTTGTGATTTTCGGTATGATTCCAATGCTTTCCCTATACATTACCATGTATTGCAGGGAAAGTCAGAAATGTGAAGTGACTTTTCTCATTTTAATATATTTTACAATTAGAAAATGTGGTGTATGTAACTTTTATTCATTTTTACCACTCACATCGCAAAACTGACACCTGGTGGAAATTTCTTAAATTTATTAACTTCTGAAAATTAATTCCCCATGTTCTACAGAGCAATTCTACTAAGTTTAGCTGATTTTCGTCCGCTATATGACATCCTCATGTTCTGGAGAGTATTCCTACTAAGTTCTGTTTATTTAGGTCCACTAATACTCATGATATTCCTGAATAGGTATACTTTATGATCATGCTGCCATTGCAAATAACAACATTCATTGACCTATTCCGCTCTTATCATATACCGGTTATCAGTATGTAGAGGTAATTATCTGCAATGCGAACACCATCCTAACTTTAGGAACGACTCCAATAGGCCGGTTCTGTGAGTATGAACATATACTTTATTTTTGATCACCCTGTATAACACAAAGTTTGCCATGTAAAAAAAGTACAATGGAAATTAAATATATAGGTAATTAAAATACATTCCAAAAAGAAATATAAATTTAAGAACAAAGTGTTCTGCTGCCATTAAGTTTTTAACATAACTAATACCGTCATTATTTTTAACTTTGTAGATCGACAGAAACATTATTTTTACATATATAATTGAAGCTACTAAACGAGCATTTAAAGTAACTAATAAAAAATGTCACTGTATATGTAAGGAAACGCATTTTATTAGATATAATTCTACACTTTATTCGTTTTATTATACTGTCAAGAGTAATGTTTAACAAAATATATCATGCTGCATCACGATTATCTTTTTTGATGGGTATGTATAAGCTTTTGGAATTTATATTTTTTTACGTATCTTCATCAATACATAGTTATTAAAAGTACTTTGGTATACTGAGAATCGAGATTATATGAAAGAATACTTATATGAAAGTTTAATGTAAGGTTATAACTGTGAGACCACATTTGAAACAAGATTTAGCGGAGACAGTTTTATGTTGAATATTTATGATTGTCTGTAATATCAAACAATGCATCAGACTTAAGGACGCCAGTTTTTTGCACCCTGATCGAGGAAGTCAAATAGACCATAAACATAGGGGGATAAAGCGAAGACACGACATTGGGTGAATATATTAACCAATTATTCAAGATGTCTGGACGTATTACCCTAAGGTCGGTCGATCAGACAAAAGAGGCGTGTCAGACCTCAGGCGAAAAGAGGTAACAACATATGGAAAGTTCTAGAGATATGAGAACAGAATACAGTTGTAGAACAGTTAGAGTTCGATTGAGACATGAGAGTCGGAGCAAACAAGGGTCGCAGCCAAAGTACCAGACTTCGAGTTTGTACGACTAGCGATACAGTTATGATTAGGTCAGATTGATTCGTGTTCAGTGATTGACTTCCGTACGAGATGGCGTACCACACCGTGAGTTAGTACAGTACGGTGTACACTTATGAAATAGAACCAAAGGTGTCTGTGTCAAAGATAAAACTGGAGATATGTGTCCTATCAATAATTATAGAAGGTCATCAATGCAGTTTAGTCATTTTTAACTTAACTGCTCTCACATTTCCTAGCTCATCCGCAAATAGTAATATGATGATTGTTGTAATTAATTTAATAAATAACCAGATGCTGTTAATAAATTATGCTATTTTAAAAGTTAAAATGGTGCAAATAATTGAGTAGCATTATGTCAATTAATATTCTTTTACAGGAACTCGCACTAGAGATAAATATGGTAGGTTTAGCGGCACACAACGCAATGTGTTTTAAGTGTTTCACGATTTACGATATTACGGCCATGTTAATTATGAACAATTCAATAAGCATAAAAGCCAACGTAAAATTTCCTTTTTTTGTGCACCACAGTAACTAGTCTGAAAAATGATGCCATTGTACTATATGCGTGATGTTACGACATATCACCTGAATTCATGGGCGTATTCTCAGGATTCAAGAATGAATCCGAATATCTGGATAACTCAAGCTTTATTCAAAAGCAGCAATAAGCATAAACAAAAGCAAGATACAGTTAATAAATATATGTTAATATAATGTCCAAAAACACTCTTCAAACACAATACAGTAGTAATTAAATACTTAGCTAATTCACAAAACAGAAGATTATAGCTTCAGAACACTGGTGTATCGCAATTCCTTTTTACTAATATCACATCGTTGTTTTCCGACTTTTGCGGGCCATTTTGCAAAAAAAGCAGGTTATTTTTTTCTGAATCATGCAAAAGTCTAATCAGCACCAGGATGACCCACAAGCGACTTATCTACCGAATTTTGTGAAATTCGGTCCATTAGTTTTTAAGCTAGAGTGGATGCAAACTTATGCTGGCCATTTCGCAAATAAAGGCGGGTTTTTTTTATCCCAAATCGTACCCAAAATTAATCAGCACCAGATTCGCCCACAAGTGACTTACCTACCAAATTTTATGAAATTCGGTCCATTAGTTTTTTAGTTAGAGTGGATACAAAATCTGCACAGACAGACAGACACACAGACACACACACAGACGTCACGCTAAAAATAGCTTTTTCGTATTCTAGAGGTCTCGAAACGTGTAGATCCGTCGAAAACTCGAGTTGCGATTTTCGGCATGATTCCAATACTTTCCCTATACATTACCATGTATTGCAGGGAAGGAAAAATCGTTGTCCATCCTATATTAAATTTCCAATTGTGATTGAAACTATTGAAGGCTAGTTTAAAGCATTCAATGCAAATCCCTAATTGGAGGTAAAATCTAATGAGGAGCAAATTTTATTGGATGCAACCGTTCCTTACTCAGCCCATTATATTATGAAGAGTAAGGCTTAACAGGATTTACCATACTACATCTTAGTTATCTCATTAATGGGAGTAAGCTTAGGACGGATTTTTTTATTGTATTTGGTATTACGCTGTTATCACATGCAGACAGTGTTTCTTTCGGTCTGTAACTGATATTTATAGCTGCTTTAAGGATGATTTGCAATAATAATTCATTACTGGTCAAAAAGCCAGAGCTCATTTAAATTTACAGAAAGTCAATAAATCATATATTTCATCTATATAAAATCTTTAGCTAGTGGGTATTACAAATGATTACAATACATGTACTTTCTTAAATGTAAACAAAACTTAAAGAAAACGAGTTTTATTTTCTTTGTTTATTTTTTGATCATAATTTTAAACTTCCAGAGACAATTTGAATTACGTTAAATAATCATTACCTGTATATGGTATCAATAGCTGAATTATTCTACATAGTACTTTTAAAGGATATTTAGAATAATTCCCTGTTGACTAACAGAAACATAATTAAAATTAACTAAAGAAAGCGTGAAGGGCTGCATAGGATTGACTACACAATTTTTGCCGAGTACGAGCTAAAATAAATATAAGAAGTTTACTTTCTCAGACAACTAGTAAAGAAATATAACCACAATAATTTTGAACACGAAAGTATGTAGGGGATATATATTTGCGGCATCCTTTGAATGTCATGTTATAAAACTTGCGTTATATTATAGAATAATCTATGTCTAATACGATTTCGATGTTTTGAAATCCAGACGATACTTTGCCTTTATATATATACTATTATTGCAAGGGTGGTAGGGGGCATAGTAATCACGTTGCCAAATAAGGTATATCTTTAATGTAAGACTTCTAAGGGCTTCACATTTGCGTTAAATTCGTAGAAAAAAAATTAAAATCTAACTGTAGAAAAATCTTTCAACACGGATTCTTCAATTTTAATAAAATATTTACGATCAGAATAAACAAATTCAAATATCGGAAAACCCCAATTAAAAAAGTATATGAGCTAATTACATTATTAAAAAGTATATGAAATAAATTGCACTAAAAACCATTAATAAAAATCCATTTTTTCACACTGCACGCAATTGGGCGCGGTAGCCCAGTGGTTAGCGCGCTGGACTTGCACTCGGTAGGCCCGGGTTAGATTCCAGCCACTGCCAAAACTGCCGCCTTGTTCACGCGGAGTACGATCACGTTAAACATGTGGGTCCGTAAGACCCTCCGAGAGGTTGGTGGTAGGGGAAGGATGGTACGGTCCCTGTGGATGCCTCCCCCACTGGGTTCCGGTCTAAATTGGGTGGCACTTGTCGGCCGTCTAAACAGTTACCTTACACCTTTCTGGTAGGTCGGACGGTCTGGGTCTCAACAACAACAACACTGCACGCATTTGTTAAATTCGTACTACACAAATTATTTCTATACATCACAATGTGTGCACGTTAAAAAAGTCTCTGCGACGACGCATGTAATAGTTCTATAACTTATGTCGTTCTTTTTTTTTTAAATAAAAAAATCATATATAAAATTGCTATTTTCGTAACATTTTTTCACATAATTATTTTATGGCATTTTTTTCGATTTAAAAAATGCTCGAAATATTGGGGATGCTCCCCTGGTCCACTGACCACGAGAATCAATAAATGTCCATTCTAATAATCGTACCAAATTCAAAACTAGTCTGGGCCAGCGCTTGATCTCCTAGAACCGTCTGACTTCCTTGGTCACCACGAAATTCTCTAAATTGCGGCACATGACAATTTTACTTGCTACCAATGCATTTAACTGCTTTTGGGTTATAAAGAGCACTAATAAACACGAAAAAAATTTCCTCTGATGATGATCATCGCTGAAAGTGCGATTCCTAAATTAAACAAGTGGTACTTCAATAAGAATTTTTGTTAAAATGGTAACTCGGGAAATAATACTCCCCGACTCACTGTCCCTAGCATTTTTTAATGCTAACAAATGATAAATGCGAAATTATTACAAATGTATAAAGATGCTTTATACCTTCTTCGTGGACAATATAACCTTAGTGTCGCCATCTATGTTAGAAAATCAGAATGAAAATAAAGAATAATTTTTCGCAACACAACTGCCTCCTTTTTACTCTTAAAGTTCAGTTATATTAATCATCAATTAAAATCAATGACGTAACGCTCAGACCGGCAAGGCCTGTAATGCAGGCGGCTTAGTGATGGGGTACGGACAAAGGAAGTGAAAAGATATCGTACAAATTAAAGAATATCGGATTCGTGTAAAGGGCGTGAAATAAAATCTTAGTAAAGACTGAGATTAAAAGGATATTTTCCCTCCAACCGTGAAATTTTGATCAGAGCTTTTTCATCCTGAATCCCAGAAAAAGCGGGTATTCTATCTCTTTCTATACGGTAAATCTTGTTTCCACTACAAAAATCTCGTGCGTCCGTGAAGTATTTCTGCCACGATCTAAATTTTTAAAAAAAAAATCTGATGTGGGCAGCACATGACTTTCCTTATATAATGCAACGAATTTACTACTTTTACAGTAAAAAAAAATAGATTATTTTTATTGTAGATATTTATATTATTTCCAAGATATTGAATTTTCGTCATAAAGTCGTCATTTTCATTGATTTAGCGTCATTTTTATTCATTTGGCGAGTTTTTCGTTAATTTAGCAACATTAAAAAAAGTCGCCAAGTTGGCGACATTCCACCAAATTTGTAGCCAAAATCTCGCCATGCGTTATGGATGGAGAAATAAGTTATTCTTACAGCAGATAAATTATTATTGGCGTTCAAATATAAAAGTATTACTCAAAGTATATTTTTTCATGAATGGAACGAGCTAGATCCACAAGAATGATGTCACCAAATTTATCTCATGGTATTACATATGAAAAATGAACATGTTTCACAATAGGAAATATTTTTTTTTTATGGTTTTTGATAATTTTTTTGAAAAATGTGCAATATCTCGAGAACGGTTCATGTTAGCTGTCTAAAATTTATGTCAATCGTTTTCTAACGAAAAATTACATAATGTCTATTTGCGTAACTTTATTCGAGGTTTTGATTTTTTGACGATTTTTTCAAAATTTCACTCGAAAATTTAGGGGAGTTCTGAACATTCGATTGGGCATAAAACAATAGGCTTCCAGTATTTACGGATTGTAATTTTTGTACCAAATTTCGTTTGAATCGGTCCATTCGTTTGTCAGTTATCGTCTCCACATACTCACTGACACACACACGCACAGACATCACTTCAAAAATGTTCGATTCACGATCACGGATGCTTGGAACGTGCTCCCCCGTCGAGAATTCGACTTTTCGACGGGAGAGGATGTTTCAAGCATCCCTGATCACGAATCAAACATTTTTGAGGTGATGTCTGTGTGTGTGTGTGTGTGTGTGTGTGTGTGTGTGTGAAAGTGTGTGTGTGTGTGTGTGTGTTTGAGCCTATGGAGACGATATCTCACCAACGAATGGAGCGATTCGAATGAAATTTCGTTCAAAAATCACAATCCGTGAATACTAGAAGCCTATTGTTTTAAAACACAATCGAATGTTCAAAACCCCCCTAAATTTTTGAGTGAATTTTTTAAAAACCATCAAAAAATCAAAACCTTTAATAAAGTTGCGCAAATAGACATTTCTTATGTAATATTTCCTTAGAGAACGATGGACATTACCTTTAGAACACTAGCATGAATCGTTCTCGAGATATTGCACATTTTACAAAAAAATTATAAAAAATCCCATAAAACTAAAAAATATTAACTGTTAAGAAACATGTTCACTCTTCATATATAATATCATGCGATAAATTTGGTGACATGATTCTCGTGGATCTAACTCGTTCCATTCACGAGAAAAGGTACTTTGAGTAATACCTTGATACTTTGAGTATAATGTATTTGAACGCCAATAGTCATTTATCTGCTGTAAGAATAACTTATTTCTCCATCCATAACTCTTGACGAGATTTTGGCGAGAAATTTATCGAAATGTCACCAACTTGGCGACATTTTTAAATGTTGCCGAATTAACGAAAATCTCGCCAAATGGATAAAAATTACTCTAAATCAATGAAAATGACGTCTAATTGAAGGAAATTCAATATCCTGGAAAGAATATAAGAATAGCATTTTTACTTTCCTTATATACATAATGTATAAGGAAAGTATTGTGACATGGTCGAATATTCGAATTCGAGTTTTCGACGGAACAGCACGTTTCAAACATCCCTGATCACGAATCGAACATTTTTTAGGTGTATGTGTGTGTCAGTGAGTCTGTGGAGACGATATCTCACGAACGAATAGAGCGATTCGAATGAAATTTGGAACAAATTATATAGTTCGTCGAGAGATAAAATAAAAAAAAAATTCCTATTGAGAAACATGTTCACTTTTCATATGTAATATCATGCAATAAATTGGGTGACATCATTCTCGTGGATCTAACTCGTTCCATTCATGAGAAAAGATACTTTGAATAATACTTTTGTATTTGAACTTCAATAGTCATTTATCTGCCATAAGAATAACTTATTTCTCCGTCCATAACGCTTGGCGATATTTTGGCGAAGAATTTGGCGGAATGTCGCCCACTTGGCGACTTTTTAAATGTTGCCAAATTAACAAAAATCTCATCAAATGAATAAAAATGACGCTAAATCAATGAAAATGACGACTAGTTGACGGAAATTCAATATATTTCAAAGAATATAAGTATCTACTTTAAGAATAACCTATATCTTTGCTGTAAAAGTAGTAAATTCATTGTATTATATAAGGAAAGTCATGTGCTGCCCACTATCAGTATCTACTATAAGAATAACCTATTTCTTTGCTGTAAAAGTAGTAAATTCATTGTATTATATAAGGAAAGTCATGTGCTGCCCACATCAGATTTTTGTATATAATTTAAGTAATAGTAGAAAAATATGTCATATTCGAGATGTAGTAAAATGCCAGGATCATATTTTGTTGGCTTTCAAACGTCATTACTAGAACCCGGATATTGCCTATTTTTCACCTGACTATAAAATCGTTAAGATTGTATGACATATTTCAGGTTCTAAGGATTCCACTATACAGATCTTTTAATACTTATTGTAAGGGTTGGTGCCTATAAATGCCTCGTTTAAGGGTTCGTACCTACACATACCTATTTGAAGGGTTCAAATGTATTTTATTTATTTTTCTTGATTTCATTTACCATTTCCTTAAAAATGTCCATGCTGTTTTCCCATTATTTCTTATATGCTACAACATCACGCCCACCGCGTGGATGTACACGGATTGCATAAGTGGACTGAACAACCAATGCGACAGCAAAACGGCCGTCCAATAATGATAATTATGGCAGGCAACACATCCAAGATTCAGGACACATTGTACGTCGTGCATTGCGTCTCGTATGATGCTCAAACATGTACCAAAAACCGCTTTTCTAATGTTGTTCAACTTCTCCAGTGCAGCGTGTAGCTATATGTCTTCAATATATGGACAGTATGTAGCAACCATTGTTTAAAACGAATCGCATTTTTCACTATGTATTTGATACGTTCTCAGTATGTGCCCTTCCTAAGGGCGTATCACGCCATCCGTCGAAAGGAAGAATCACTTCCTGATTGGTGGGGTCGTGGTGGTTAATCCCCTTTGTTTCATCTGCTTTTGATCTATCTTAGCTGCTATTGCTCCAAATTATGCGTAATTCTCACTGTAATTTAAGGTATATTTCGCCCGCTGCTGGAGTATATACAATATGCATATGCAAAGTCAACGATCAATGCGCCCGCCAAACGGTCACTTGTTAACAAAGACCTTGTATCGGCTTAAGCACGTGGGACAAAGATGCTTATTTAAAGAGTATCACGCCGGTTACGCGGCTGTACCTGAATCGGAAACTGACTAAGTTATTTAAAGGTATTTGCTGACGTTTCCTCTAGGTCTAGGTCACTTGCGCAAAGAGAACGATGTGGTGTTTCTTCGGTGTTTGGCAAAAATATGAATTATATCCCTCCCACACATGCTTCGTGAGTTAAAGGCGAAGCCTTCCCATTGTATTTTAACTGTATTTTACAATAATTTTAGAGATAAAATGCTGCTTTCATTCGTTGATTTTACAATAGTGACTCACCACACTTTCAACAATATATAATGCGTAATTTAGTACTCTTAAAGATAGTGATCACACCACTCACGTATCAACGTCTTACACACTCACGCACGTTATCACGAGCTTCTTACACACTCAAACTTTGAGCACTCATTAAGTTTGCTACTTTTAACAATACTTGCTAGGAAGAATAGCAACAACGCAATCGATTTTTGCTAACATGCGTTAATAAAAGGACATTTTGATTTCTACACCATATAGTTATCTTACATACCAACTAAAAGTCTTAATATAACAGAACTGATCTTCAAGACTAGCGAAATTTGAATTTGATGACATTTTGTTTCCCGAATACAGTCCATCCGGGATCTTGGGCATTTCTTTCAATTCCAAGATTTTCCCGCCCAATCCAGGAAGCCTGAAAATCCTACTCAAAATACATAAACACTTTTCTATCCCCCAGATGTAGAAATTGTAGTGTACCCCATTCTTATCTCTTTCATTTGTCATGTACACATTTAGTTTTAGAAACCATTCAATAAAACCAATTTAATTACAAATTCTGCATGAGCGGTACTTAAAACGGATATACCATTGGAACTTTCTCTGGCATAAACTTTAATTATAACATGATCAAAGATTCCAGATTAATATTTACGTGGAAATAAAAAGAAGGAAGAAAGATTTAATTGCTTCAGTAACCTCTGATTGGACCTTGCGTGCCTTTTGCTTAGAATTAAAGGTATGAGATGATGGGATAAAATTAATAGAAACTTCGCTGATTTGCAGTTTTCTACTAATTGGAAAAATAATGATTCAAGTAAAACTAATTATGTATGTCACAAGAACACGATCCATTCTATAAAAATGCTTATATGTTAATTTTGGAGATAGCAGACCAATCTCCTACTAATAAAATAACGATTATCATCCGTCCACATATAAAACATTGTATTAGCCTACTCTGAAATGGGTAAAAATAGTTTCCTATTTCAAGGAAATCACGTATTTTCTTCATACAATAATCCTACATATTATTAAGAATAATATCTGTATATGATAAATATGTAATCAAAATCATTATTCCGTGGTCAAATAATCACTCAAAAAACAACTACTTCAATAAGACACAATAAATAAAACTTCGTAAAGACAGCATCAATACAAAAATGAACTTGTATACTGGTTTCAAAGGCACAGAACAGTCGTCAACTGAGGATGGCTGAAGGTGGGAAAGAAGATGTTGTCAACGCCGAGGGCAGAAATGAAAGAGAATGAAACAAAAACAATTTGTATAATTTTGAAGAAAGTGGGATAAGGAAGAATCTGCAGTCAATTTAAAACCATCTGGATACTATTTTGAACATTAATAACATATAAAACATTATCAAATAATAATGATCCAGACAGAAAGACGCCATGAGAAACAGTACGATGGACATTAATGTGACACTAAATTTACGAAAGTCATGTTCCATTGCCATAAAACATCATTTATTCAACCGATAAATAAATTCCGAAGACATTCAACACCAAACAATGTTGCACAACCTAATGAGAATAAGCAAATCATGGAAGAGCTAATAATATTGTAAACACAAGGCAAAGACATGTATACACGGACTCCGTCTAATGAAAAAGTTTTCCAAAAGAGTGATTCCAAAGCAAGCTGGAAAGATGATCCTGTATCCAGATAGAGTAAAATCATCAGATAGGTCCTTAAAAATCTACATTATTAAAACGCTATGTGAGTCTATATGTGTATATGAATTTAAAACAAAAATACTGTGTCTAGAAACTAGAGTTCGGTCTTAAATGAGATATATGGATCTTGGATACAGATCACAAAGAACACAACTTAAAAGGTTAATAGATTTTTAATTATTCGCACAGGGCCATCGATACAAAGCATGGGCCGCTCTACAAACATTTATCACCGGTGCCCCTTCATACTTGATTTTCCTCATTTTATCAATTTGTCACGTCTTCTCTTCCCTCAAAAAATTATTGGGATCCGGAGCCTCTCTGGAGCTCTCCCTACTTGAATGGTGTCCGTCTTTCGTTTGCGAATGATTTTTTTTTTAAAATAAGGACCTTCGGTACCATTAAATAAAAATTAATTTCCTACTTAAGTTTCATTATGAAACGAATGATACAAACTTTAGAACGCTAGTATGAACCATTCTTGAGGTAATGCATTTTTTTAAAATAAATTTATAAAACAAAATCGCATAAAATTAAACAAGTAGTTAGTATCATTCGATAGATTCACTTTCTGTATGCAATATATAATATTATGCAACAAATCTGTTAACATAATTTTCATGGATTTAGTTTGTTCTATTCATGAGAAAAGATATTTTTTGTAATAGTTTTATATTGCAACAACAAGTCAAACAATTTGGAAATAGTTATTTTTATTTCACGGGATAATTATTAATTTACTATTGTATTTTTATGAGAGATTTTCTTTTACAACCCAGGGGTTTGAAACAACAAGATAGACGGTCAAAACTAGACTCCAAATTCAGGTCAGCTCTATAATGAATAGTTTTACACATAAACAAGTCATTCCGTTTAAACTAAGTCACCAAAAGAGCAAAATTTCAATTCACGTCGTGTTAAACCAATGTCAAAAGTATTGTTGTGTGTATCTTGTTCATCATAATTACTTCTCATCTCAGCTATAAAAAAGTAAAGTCATTCCATTAAGTAGGAACAGTCATGTGCTGCCCACATCAATTATATGATTTGCCTGAGAAGTAATGTGTAGGTGAGGAGATTAGCAAGCGATAAGAGAATAAATATCTTGTTAAAATTGAAGCATCCCCAACCAGACAATGTAAAAGGGGTATCGTTACAACAGACTAAGTTGTCGATATCCTTCTTTTTATGGAACATATTTTGCTTTACAGCTTTAATTAATTTCCTCTGATATTCTTTGATTTTCTTATCCACCTCACTGACCCTTATAGCAAATACAGATACTGCTAAAAAGGAAACTATGGCGTAGGCACCGATGAATATCATCTTTGTCTTGCTGTCTTCAGTGTAATCGCTACTAACTCCCGCTGCGCCCAAATGAAGGAAAAGGTTGAAAATGTTGAGAAAATTCTCTACTTGCACTAAAAAGGCAATGAACGCCATGACATCTTCCAACTGCTGCATGACATTGATAATCCTTTCGTACATTGCGTTCAATCCTGGATCAACTTCAACTGTTTCTTCACTTTTAAGGATGCTCAGGTGTTTCTGTAGTAATTTTTCTCCCAATATGCAGAGATAAATGTAAAAAAGAGAAATGCTTGCGTGAAATGTGAAATTGATGAAGTAGTAGAGCGATATGATAACGTACATCCAGATAATATTTACTTCATTATATTTTCCAAACAGATCCAACGTGTAATAAGCTAAATAATCATTACACTTTTCCTTTGTACCGATTTCTATAAAGCTTACTGTTCCCAGAACTTCAACAGTTAATAGCCATACGACACAAAGCCCAGTGAAGCATTTTGTTGGTGGTGATACATTCATTTCATTTAATAACTTAGCAAATGCAGATGTTAAATGAAACAGCTCCTGTCGTTTGAAAAATAGCGTATACCAAAGAAGAATAGTGCTAAAATCGCCAAATTTCCTCGCCAAGATTGCTTGGATGTCAATAATTTTAAAATCCTTCAATTCTTTGTATAATGTAGCAACAAGAAAAAAGAATATAATGTTCCAGAAGATTATTATGAAACGAAACGGCTTAAAAAAACGATTTTCTCTGCTTTTTTCCTCTTTTTTACTGATAATGATCCCGTAAAGATAAAATAATTTAATCATGTACCGTACAAATTTCCTGGATTTATATAATGGTTTTGCACGATGCTTATTTTCTTCCTTCACAATGAATTTACAAAGTTCTGGATTCGAATAGAAATTTTGAGTATGATAACGACCTATTCTGATCATACTGCTTGTAACTATGCTGCAGAATAACTAAAAAAGTTCTTGAAATATTTTAGATTTCCATTACTTTAAAAAGGAAATTTTTGTTCATTTTTGCTTCGGTCGTAGCTGGCGTTGGGCAGAATGTCTGTCTGCGAGTGCGCAGTAAATCTGTTGAGAAGTGATTTCTTTCAGAAAATTTTCTTTGACATTACAAAATTTTAAAGCACTTTTCATCTACACGAGAACATTTCCTTTCTAATAAGAAATGTTTAAATGCTAAAAAAATGTTTGAATGCCATTAAAATACCTCGTAATAACTTTTGCTGAAGTTAGTTACACTATATTACTCATGTACAGCTACTAAGAATCACTACAAATATAGACAAAAAATGTTTGAATATTATTTAAACACCCAATTCATAATAATTTGTGAAGCTAGATTTACAGTATGTTGCTCTTTTATAGTCGCTGAAAATTGTACAATATTAACGACGTTATTTTTAGTTATTTTTGATCAAAGACACATACAATCAACCTTGATAAGACTAACTTCGAAATCAAAATAACTTTTGACTGTAAACAAAATAGTCAGTGTTGGTTTTTCAGCACTCAAAATTCTTCGTGGTTTTCCAGCACGTAAAAGACCTTGATCACTCTAACTCTAACTGCAAAGTTAAAAAATACAGTACAAATGCATTGAAAATATTTAATTAAACGTAATCTATTTTAACTACAACAAGATTTTCTATATGTTGCTTTCATTGTCACTAATAAACGCACCTAATAATATTCACAGTTCAGATTTTGACCATTTTCAATTGAAATTCACATACTTCCTCATTTTCATGATACAGTATTACGTAAACATACTTTCAAATTTTTAATCATGAAATTTAATTTCCGTTCGCATTCAAAAGGTAGTTGTTGTTGTTGTTGAGACCCAGAGCGTCCGACCTACCAGAAATCATTCAAAAGGTACTAGTGTCAAAGTACCCATGATATTTTACAAAAAAGAAACTTATTATCGATATTGGCATATATTCTTATATTGATAGGCATTTTAAGGGGCATTCAATATAAAAGCACATTAAAGAAATTGCAAATATTTTTCCTTTTAGAAATATATTATTAAATTAGAAAAATATCGATGAGATCAACTCAACTTAATTATGTGACTTTTTTATTAAATTGGATACTCATTTCAAAGGACATTATATTTGTAGTTTTACATCATATTGATTTTCATTGCAACTTTGGATGCTGTTCAAATGAATAACAAAATAAAATACACAAATAAACTAATCAAACAATCGACTTTAATACATTATGTATTTCTTTTTATAAATCACTTTGAAAAACGTGCAATATCCCCAAAATGGTACATGTCGATAATTATGGATTAAACCGTCTTCTAATGAAAATCTAGATATAAAACAAGTAAAAGCAAAATACATGAAAACTGTATGTATTAAAATGAATACAACTTAAATCTTTGAAAGGCAACGACATACGGAATTTGGACTTTCTATCTGCTTTGGTTTTCAAGTTATTCCTAAACAAATTCCTCATTCCTATAGAGTTTATCAGGACAATCTGGGCTGTTAAGGTTCAAAATCCAAATAATTAAAATACACCGCAAGAACAACGACATACTAAATTCAGACCTTCTAGCTGCTCCGGTTCTTAGGTTATTCCCCCCAAAAACAAATACATTCCTATAGCGGGCCTAGAACGGGCTAGACTATAATGTTTAATATTTTAAAATTCAAAAGAATTAAAATGCACCATAAAATACAACAACATACCAAATTTCATGTTACCTATGATTAATGGAACTTGATTAGTTTTGGCATCAAAAATTTGAATCATACAGACAAACAGTCAACAAATCAAGTTAAATAAAAGATTGTAGTAATGATTGTAGTAATGAGCATTAATTGAATATGGTTGAATGCTATTTTATTTCATACAGCGTTCTAAAAGATGGAGTCCTTTCGCAATCGACTGTACTGGCGCAAAATAAGATTTTTGTATTCATTAATTACAATAAAGGTACTAAATTTTGTTTGAACACTATTTGTTACACTAGTGACGTAAGCTTAGGGGTTGTGAATCAGGCTCCTCCATTTATAAGCACATTGGTTTATCTGTCTGTTAATCTATATATCTATCTCTGAGTAACACTTTGCAAAATTTTAGTCTCAAAATTGGCGGAATATCGCCAACTTGGCGAGATTTCTTAAATGTTGCCAAATAGACGAAAATGACGCTAAATGAATAAAAATGTCGTTAAACTGATAGAAATGTAGCCAAATTGGTAAAAATGACGAGTAATTGATGAAAATTCAATATCTTGGAAGAAATATAAGAGTAACGCATTTCTAAGTCCGTAACACTTGGCGCAACTCTGGCGACGAATTTTGGCGGTATATCACTAACTTAGCGAGCCCTTTTAAATGCTTCTAAATTGATGAAAATGTCGCCAAATTGATCAAATTGACGATAAATCAGTGAAAATGACGACTAATTGGTGAAAATTCAATATCTTGCAAATAACATAACAAACGATTATATGAATAACCCATTTCTCCACCCTTCCGTAATGCCGCCAAATTGATGAAATGTCACTAAATTGATAAAAAAATAACTCTAAATGGGAGGCAATGGTTTGCAAATTTTTAATTTCGTCATAAGACGGTTATACCTTCTAGTTGGTGAAATAATTACATTACGAAATTCATCACTGTAAACACCACTTTTCCAGTCACTACTGAAGCTTCTAAAATTGTCATATATAACGAGTATACTTGCTGCGCCGTGCACCTAACAGACTTTGTTTTTCCCCTCTTTTTTAATTTCTCAGTTCGGTTTTTCCATTTGTTCGTCTTTACGTCTGTCAAGATTCTCCCATACCATTATATTTTTAATGAGAAAAATATAAGTAATTTTTTAAAGTTATATTTTGACATTTAATGAATCTTTTTAATGTGAACTTTTAAAACTTGAATTTTGATTTTTAAATGAATTTTAATTAAAAAAATTTTATAAATAAATAATTTTGAATATCAACCAAGATTTGATTTTATTTGGACTCTTAAATTAATGTTTTGCCTTTCATCAATGTTTATAGGTACAGAAAAGTGACATACCATTTTGTTGGGTTGTTGAGGGAGTAAATCACAACGCAAAAAGTATTGGAATTTATATGAGCACTTTTGTCGTTTGGATGTCGGTAAAAATATATTACAACATTTATGGTGTTTTTAAAGATATTTTTGTATCACCACATACACTTTATGCAAAAAACAAGAACTTCACATATTTTTCTATAAGTTGCAGGGTTATAGCAGGAATTATTCGAAATTTATAATTTTCTTAGCAGTTTTTCGTCAATGATAATTCCCGGAACAATGATAGTATAATAGTCAATACATGAAACTGATATTTCAAATTTCGATCTACATGCAAAAGGTTATAAAATTATTTTTAATTATACAAATCAGTTGAATGCAATGGATTCAGCATTGATTTACAGTTTCCAACTTATATATTTTTTTAAAAATTTAAAAAATTTAAAGAACAAATTGCAAAATAAACTCATAAAAATAAACACTATTTTATCAATCTTCTACTGAATATGATTACGACAAAATATAGAATATGAATGTCTAAAAATGGGATGTTTTACACTTCATGCATATTTGAAAAAAATAGTAAATTATGTCATCAGCTTTTTATACACAAAGCAATAAAAGCAAAATTTTTAAATAATAACTTGTAAAGTTTAATTTTTTCTTTTACATATAATCGGAATTACTCCTTACTTGAAATATGGAATAATACTTTTTATAGTTTTTTTTTTTACTCAGAAATTGATTAAAATATATTTGAAAAGCCTACGTGAATTTTTTTTTATATCCATCTTAACCAAATAAATTTATTCTTTATTATAAGATTCTCATGCATCAAAGAATAATTTCGAATATTAAATGAAACTCAAAGCCGTTTTATTTTTTTTAGATTGTAAATAACGCTCTAAAATTAAAACCAGTGACTAAATACACTTTTTAGTTCAAATATTCTTGTTTTCAGTCTACTTGTTAGTAGTGCAATAAAAATTAACTCTAAAAGAAGCAATTTACCAAATTGTTTTATAATTCCCTTGGAATAAATGCAGTGTCGACTAACGCACTTCATCCCCGTTTCCATATTTTGAAAAATAATTTTTCACACCCATGTAAACACATTTTTAATTTCAACTACTGACACATTTCACATTATTTTATTTCAGCTTTTATTCATCAAGTGAGATTGTTTTAAATAAACTGCTTTCTATTAATTATACCTAATTAATAAGACTTGCATTCGCTTACAAAATAAGCCTGCCGGTGAAATAAAAGTAAAAATGTATTATTTTTATGGTAAATAAGATAACTAGATATAATCTATTCGAGCCTGAAACTTCTGTTTTAATCCTTAAAAAATATCATAGCTTGTCACTAAAACATGCCAAGAAATAAATCGTATTTTAATGAGATGTAAAAACTTTAAAATACGTTATCTCAGTTTTTTGAAACATTTAATTAACCCTTTACTGGGACCTAACGAGTCTGTCCCAAGTTACGCGTGTAACATCAGTTAGTTTCGCTATACTTGTTAAAATTCGTAATTTTCATGTGTTTAACGAAAATAAATGGTCATATTCTTAAACTTTTGGAAGATCAGCTCCCCACCCCAATGAATCAAATCGATGGTATAAATAAGGAAAAGTGAGTGTGTAGGTACATTGAATTCATAATAGTAATATATAAATTTTATCCTTATCTCTATTGATATTATTACGCAAAATTGTCGATGTTATTTCATCAACCTACACTCTCATTTCCCTTTGAAAATATTGCATAATATCAATTTTGGATAATGATAAGATTTGAGTATTATTGTTTTGAATTGAATATGTCTACAAGACTACGTAAGACATCGAACGCTCTCCACAGATGAATCAGCAATTCTGGGTTGATCACCTACATTAAGAGAAAAGTCTTTTAATTTTTGAAACATTATCAAAATATATTTTTATCAAATCTTAGTTATCAAAATCGGTTATTTAAGCAGTCCTGGAAAAGAAATAATTAACTACTTTCCGTGTGTCATAGTCGGCCACGTAGAATTCTAAGATTCCGTCTGAAATTTGAAGTTTTTCTTATCTACCATTAATATTTAAGGGGAAAAGTTAATTATAAAAAAAGATTTCGTTTAACGATTACATTTATGTATGTAGTCAAAATGAAATCAAGAAAGCTGCTTCGAAATAGGTGTATATCAAGTTAAAATAAATAGTACAAAGTTCACAATAGCAAACCATATTCCTGCGCAATACTGGTCCCTTTAGACAAGAATATTGTGTGTATGCTGGACAATTTCCCTACATTAAAGTTGCCAATTTACTCACTTGATAGGCTAAATCTAGCCATCTACACATTTACATATAAATTTAAACCAGACGTCACTGTACATCCTTTGCTATCAACCAGTGGATCGCCAAAAAATTTTGGAGGTCATTAATCCCCCTAAGTTAAAATAAAAATATCGAAAATTTCCAAAAATTATCAAGCTCTATTTTTATCATTGTCAAGTTGTCAAATTGACAAATTAGCAGATCCTATGGGTAAAATAATTAACCGTTTCCGTGATTCACAGACTGTACCATTTAAATGTAAATTAACAGTTAGTAATTATATACCAAACTATTCAAAATAAATGGACAGCATGGAATGCAAGCCTTCCTCGGCAGCTTAATGAACTTCCTTGATACCACTTAAAATTTATATTAAATACTGAATTTTTGTTGTAACCTTAGAGAAAATTTGAAGTAGCTCTTGGCCGGCAAAAGTCTGCCCAAGCGTCCTATACTATCCATTTAGTTCAATTCCATGTGTCATTAAATTTTGTTTTCCACTTTTCCGTGCGTAGCTGTTGTACAGAGGAGGACATTGAAAAACTTGTTTTTGCATATACTATATTATTTACGTTCAGTTGTCCTAAAATTATGTGTTCTAACCATAGTAAAGTTGCATTCACTTTGTATCAAAATGGTTTACTTGCCTGAATGTACTTGGCATATTGTCGACATTTTATGAACAAAATAAATCGAGTTTTGTCTGGCACAACATGCTGTTTCTGGGGAAGGATTTAAATCAAATTCTTGCTTCGATGAAAACCCCCAACTACAAATTTTCTAGTTTCTATCATAAACCGTATTTAATTTGAAAGCAAAGATTAAATTCTTATATTAGATATTTTTATACATTTTTTCAAACTTTTTCAGTTCTAAAATTTACAGTTTTGTGAGTCAGAAGATATTGCGTCGAAAATGAGCTTACATCATGCGATCGGCGTTATCTTGTTATCTAATAAATCTCAGAACTCAATTTGCTGAAATTACGTCAATGTAGTGGACGACTCCCTGTTGCATCTTTTGTTCCAAATCTACAGATTTTGAAGAACCTATCTATTTCAACCCAAGATCATGACTTTTGTATTGACTCCTAAATTAACTTAATCTAATGTAAAGCTTCAATTGACCTAATGACTAGAGTTCGACGAAGGAATCAAGACATTCAACAAATAAACAACTTTATTTACAGCTAATTTCGCTGTAAACTCAAAACATATATTATAAATACAATTCTATATACAAATTATTTAGAATGCTAGCAGTACAAATTCTACCCGGGACATATTAATCTACAATGCAATTCAACCTCACTCACTAAATTGAATATCACATGAACCGAATATGACCAACATACGATAAGGTCACCTAAAGTATATATGCTATACATACAATTCTTCTTTCCTCGGACGATCCAAGACACCCACACGCAGGAACTCGGCAGAATGACAACCCGTAACTCTAAAGTCTGCCATTTCATAAATCTGACCAATCATGAATATACGATTCTTCGGAATGAAAGTTGAGACATTTAGGACTTAAATTAAAATCAGGAAAAAGTAGAATTAGAATAAAATAATAATAATTAATAGAATACTCACAAGGTGTCGCTCAGATAGTAAATATATTGAGCTATAAACACCAAAAGCAATTTAGACTTTAAATAAACTAACGCAATATGTAGATTCCAGAAATCATATAGTAAGGAGGAGTGCCAGAGAAAAAAATCTGAGCTAGCTAGCCGTTTATGTACAATTTAAAAATCAGAAAGCGGAATTATGATCATCTCACACTAGCCTAAAGCGAGATAAATACACTAGATGGTTAGCTAAAGAAACATACCCAGCTATGCATTTATTATTTGTTTGAAGGCAGGAAAACCGATAGTGGAGGCCGAGTATTTTAAACATCAATAAACTCTTCATTGACTAAACTGGGAGATTTGAGCATGCAATCTCCTACGGAAAACTTTAATCATTATGCGATTTTCCTTGCCACAACCGATTCTCTGAATCGCAAAAATTTCATTGAAATTTGTTAACTGGAAAGGACATGTTAGCAAAAGTTGTCTCTTTCATGAAACACAAAGCTTTCTGAGTCAAGAAATAACTTAATAAGGGTTTTCCTAGATTTGCGAACACAAACATTTTACCTGTTGAAAACTTTTCCAGTCCAACCCAAGAGCTACATAACCCAAATATAGGCGAAAAGGTCACTCTTTGGCCTTCCGATTCAAACGAGACAGATTTAAGTTCCGAGTAGCCACATGTATGCATACATGCTCGTAGTGGGAAATTTTTATGGGGACATAATTCTCCGTCTTTATCTCATAACTACTTTATCATCAAAATATCTAGACGTTAAAAAAGTTAAGGAATATAGTTCCATTATGGTTCTTGAATCTGTTCTACAAACTTTTATTCTATGAATGTAAAGCTGAAATGCAACCTGTAAATATTCTTTGTAAACGCACTGACCACGGAATTTTTAAATAAATTACGTACAAAAGAAATTGAAAATCTCTTTGTCGGTGTTCTTGTGTGTTTGTCTCATCATCATCGGAGAACGGCTGCACAGAATTTCCTGAAATTTTGTGGGTAGCCTTGGAATAGCCCAACCTAAAATTTAGTACATGTTTTAAGATCAAAGGATGTCATGAGATTAATGACAACAAATTTCCCGACGTTGCCAGGGTTCTAAATAACTGCGTATAAATAATAAAATAATAAATAATAAATCCACTACGTATAAACAATAAAGTAAACACCCTCTGCCTTAATAATCTAAGTACATCCGCTATAAGCAATATTGCATTATTACATATATTAAACAATTGTAATAAATACAAAATATTGAATTTTCATCTATTTTGGAGTCACTTTCTTTAATTAAGTGTCATTTTTGAAAAAATTGGCGCAATTTTCGCCAATTCAAATACATTTGCAAGACGCCAAATTGGTAATATTTAGCCAAATGTATTGTTAATGTCAACCTATTAAAGAATACCTGATTCTTTAAAATAACTATCAAATATTCTTTACTATTTCTACTAAAATTCCTTATGTTACTTTTTCAATAAATGTATCTATTAACGTTTTCAATAAATATGCTAGATTTAATAGACTAATATGATTGAAAAAGCATCGTGCTAATTTTCTAAAGATGCCATTCGTTTTTTAATAATAAATTACGTAATAAATAATTATTTTTACAACATTATTATAGCTCCTGATATCTTAATGATTGTTTCAAAAGTTCATTAAAAAATTATGGGAGGTGGGGGGCACAATTAAACACGTTTAAGCACGTTAATCCACACAATTAAGCACGTTTAAAATAAGTTTCTAGTTTTCACTGATTGTAAAAAGATTACCAATTTTGTTTCAAATCATTTGATTCGTTCCTGAGACATCACTTCCACAGACTCCTGACACACACACCAATATATACACTAACATGCACATATATACACACAGACATACACATGCCCAAAGACATTACTTCAAAAACGTTCGATTCGTATTCAAGGAGGCTTGAAATGTGCTCTTTCGTCAAATACTCGAATTCTAGTTTTGGATCCAGTTACATTGATTTTCCTATGTATATATACTATGTATGTAAGTATAGTAATTACAGCTGCTTGGGTGAATACCAATTATTTGTATTTTCTAGATAGAAGCAGACATATTAAAATTAGGTGAATACGCTTGTTTCAAAGAGCATTTTGAGTACTCTTCATCAGGTAAGAAACAATGATTGTTAATCAAAAGATCAAATATATCAGCAGATCCAATCTGGCTCCAGATGTATGCAATTGTTAGGGGGTAGATCACCTTTATAACCTTAATAAAAAAATATTTTTTTCTATATTAAATTATTGTATTATTTTATTTCTATATTATTAAATAAAATGATAAGAATATTTAAAAAAAAAGAATGATCAAGATACAGTATTGTGGCAATTAATTGAGAAATGTCATTTTTTTCGTTTTATCACACGTAAGCTTAGGAAGAAGCACTCCAAATTAGCTCAGAGTTCAAATTGCACTTTTTATCAAAGTAGCAGGTGTTCGTATGCACCTGGTAAGTAGCAGGTGTACAAATTCCTCCGCCAGGTGGCAGGTGTTCCGCAGTGGTAGTTTCTCAGTTGTTGCGGGGCTCATTAGCGTCATGGATATCAGCGCGGAAACACGTGCTAAAGTGATTGTGCTTAGAGAACACACTTCTAAGACGTTCGAGGAAATAGGTAAAATATGTGGAGTGAGTACAGCACGTGTCGGGAGGATCTGGAAGCGGTTTCAGGAAACAGGAAATGCTGGAACCAACCGCTCTGGAAGATGCGGCCGAAAAAGTTCAACTTCGACTCGTGACGACAAAACTTTACATCGAATGAGTGTCAAAAATCCTCGATTAACCAGTTTTGACCTGTCTAAGTCCATGGTGGCAGCTGGTGTTGATATTGCACCTTCAACAGTGCGATACAGGCTGTTAGAACGCGGACGGAGAGCACGTCGACCGTACAAGAAGCAGCTTCTGACGCTTCGCATGAAGAAAAAAAGGTTGGAATAGGCACGGAAATACAAAACATGGACTGAGAAGGACTGAGAGAAAGTTCTCTTTTCTGACGAAACACATTTTGTGGTTCAGGGATTTAGATCTATGTTCGTGAGAAGGAGCCAAGGAGAACCTCTCAATCAGCACCACACAATCAAGCACCCAAGCATCCGCCCAAAAAGATGTTTTGGGGACAGAATCTCTTGTTCCCGTAGAAGGAATGATGAACAGTGCCAGTTACGAAGTCATATTGACCCGAAAAGTGCTTCCAACCATGGCTAAACTGTGGCCGAACGGAGATTGCGTTTTCCAACAAGACAGCGCGCCATGTCACACTTCGAAGCGAATCAAAACTTTCTGCTCAAAAAAATATTACCGTACTGGATTGGCCCGGGAATTCACCAGACTTGAATCCCATAGAAATTTTGTGGGCTATTGTCAAAAAACGGCTTCACAAATTTGACTGTACGACGATGGACAAGCTAATTTCGGCCGTTATTGACATATGGTTCAGAGAAGTTGAAATTAAAACTACATGTGCTAGTCTAGTACATTCCATGCCGAAACGTGTCTGTGATGTTATAAAGTCTCGGGGAGGTCATATCACTTATTAGTTTTAAATGTATCCATAGAAAACTTGAATAAAACTGAATTTTATAAAAAAAACTGCATTTCTCAATTAATTGCCACAATACTGTATTACGATGCGTTTTATCATAAAATTGATGAAACAATCAATGCATGTAAAAATCCAGCAAGATATCGTTTTTCTCAGAACTGATTTTTTAACTTTGCTCTCTGTGGTACACAATTTGAAATAAAATAACTTAAAGTTAGGCTTTTTGATTAATTATCATTAATCTATCATATCTCTTAACATGGCCGTAAATTCCTACATAATGGATTTAGTATTGTACATTGCTTTGTTGTGCCGCTATATAAAACCCTCCAATTATTTACTATTTGCGTGAGTCCTGTAAAGGAATATTAATTAATATGTTACTAAATTGATTACTCCATTTAATCTTTAACGATAAAATATTTATTAACACCATAAAATACTTTATTATTCATTACACAACCAATTATATTAATATTGGCGGGGGAACATGTGAGACCACCTAAATTGCCTAAACGTTTCTAGACCCAAAGTTATTTGAGGAACACATACCTTCAAATCTGCCTTGTACTTTGTCACCACTAGGTACTACGCCGATCATATTACTAGAATTTAACTCGAAGTATTTATTCACCACTCGTAATTCGACGGTAATATTGTACTGCTCACGTACTTAAGTCATTCTCGTAGTCGATACATCTTTCTAAGTTTCGTGCTCCTTAATTTCGAGCTGTTAATCTCTTGCTAAGTCAAATCATCGTATTCTATGTCATCTTTCCAAGTTATAATGCCCCCCCCCCCCGAGTATTAGCACAAGTGTCCTTCTCAAGTCACAGGTTGTGGCTATCTTTTCCTCGGGAGTGTCACTCCCCCTCTTCTCTGATTTGCAGCATTCAGGTGACGCAACAAGCAGCTTTACCATTGGTTAACTTTTTATCCAATGTCGCTACTTAACATCCTCCTTAGGGCCCGCTCGGCCCACTCTGTCTTGACACTCTTAGTTTATGGTTTTATATGACCTTTAGGTTCACCTGCTGCAAAACCTGGCGTCATTGAGACTGGAGGTATTGTTCGAAGTTTCAAAACAATAAATAACTGGCATAAACTTGTCTCACCAAAACACACGTGAGATCTATTTCTGGTCTCACACCCTCATTGTAGCTTAAACACTAATTAATCCACAATTTTAAACTCTGCATGTTGTTGTATTATGGGCATATATACATACTTCGCCTAAATATCAATGACTATCTGTCAACAAAATTTTATTAAAAATAAATTTGCAATTATTTTTTATATTTTTAGAAATCAGTCGTAAAACAAATTAAATTGTATTTATTTTTTTTGCGAACTTCAATAAAATTTCAGATGGAGATTGCAGTATAATTTCTGAATACTTTTATTTAAAAACTGGGCAGTGCATGTGTCACAGTTTATCCATAAACCTGCATGAAGCACTTATAAGATACACTTTCAAAAATTACGAATTAACTATCATAAAAACAAATTATTTTACCAAACCTTTATTAAATGTAGTTTTGCAGTAAGATAAAGAGTAAGGCAACGTACCTTAAAAATTTGATATAATTTGAAGAAGGAATGACAGGTCCATAAAATTATGAATATTCCACTGCAAACAATGATTTCTAGGCTTAAACGTGATCTCTTTACCTACTGCACTTTATTTCTGACCTAATGAAGTGGGTCGCCCTTGAAATAATTGCTGTCATATAATTTTTATATTCTGTTTTTATCAAAGAAGTACAAAGAATTTGTAAACTTTGATTACTCACACTAAATTAAGATTTAAGCATGCGATGCTACACGTTATATTAACTATAGGCATTCTGGCTTCTTGTTCAGGTCTCACTCGTGAATTTATATGTGTCGCTCTGTGTGATTAAGAAAAACTGAAATTTTTATAATATGTGAAATCATTTCAAAACAACTAATATTTTTGAAAATTTTTGAAAATTAACCAGAAAAATGATAAATGCATTAAAGTAAGGAAGTAATAAATTTAGGGACTAGAGAGGACACGTAAAAAGCACGACTGGTTAGCACAAAGAACGATACTTTTAGGAGTGAAGATGGACGTTAGGTATACAGATTTACTATATCAGCTATAAACGAAATGCCTCCAGATACTCCAAAATTGATAAAACCGAAAAATCACGGGACCGAAGACCGGACTATGAAGATCCAGAGATGGATTATATCCTACACACTCTAGCCAACCAAATTGTGCTAGAAGTAGTAAATACCAAAAACTATATTCAGAATAGAAGAAAGCAAAGTTTCATAATGACTGCCCTGGATCAAAAATAATGAGAATCCAAGGAAGAATGCCTCAAGACTCCAAGCGAGACGGTCTTAGATATCAAAAGGAAATAGTAACGAAAGGATTTTGTGTCCTGTATTAAAAAACAACACCATTATGTTCCTAACGTCTCGAATATCCTCGAAGCCAATGAGTTAGTTACAAGAGTCCTTATGACAAGAGTTAATGACAAGAGTCCAGCGGCCCATATCTCGAATTTACACCAACAAACAGATATTGTGATATAAAATGCATTGTTTACAATGAGGAAACACTTTAATTAACATCTATAGTGATAAGAGGCTACTGAATTTCATAACAGATTGGTATTTTTGAAATCTTAAGAATAATAAATACTGCAAATTGGTATTTTCGGATTTATATAATTTTGATAATGAACAATAATTTGGAACATCTTTTTTAAATAAATAATATTTTATGAAGTAATAATTATTTTTATTGAAGTCTCGAAAAAAAGCGTATTATCTTTCTAGAATTTTTAAAAAGCAGCTGTTAACATCCATAAATTTAGAAAGAGGGTTATTGTTTGTTTGTTTTTCTTGTTTTTTAAAATCCCAACGCATTTATAACATTTGGAAATAAATATAGGATATTCAATTATTTTCTTTATTTATTTTATCACTACATTTAATTAATTTATTTTCACCACAATCTGGAACAGTCAGTCTCATTTATGTGGCGATCTCATTTGAGTGAGCTCTCGTATCGTGGGATAGTAACGTTTTCCTCCTGTCGCAGGGTCAATTAATTTAAGGCTTTGTATGGTTGATGTGCTTTGTTGCGCTTTGTTGTTTTCCGTCATCATCTGTAATTAGAAAATTTAAGATTACGAATATTTTCCCTATACATTAATATTAGATTATAAAAATTTGTGAGTTTTAAGTTGCCTTTCATATTCCAAATAGTATTACATAACTTATAACTTAACTTATCGAAGAATATTTCATACCAGTAATGTCCAACTAGTTGTTTCGGAGGTAAATATATATGTCAGTAACTTACTAGCAGAATAATGGTGACTTGCGGGATGTTTAAATTAACTGTACCTAGCCCTTATCTGGAATACCAATATTCAGTCAATAGGAGAATTACAAATAGAACATATAGTTTTTCTAAACTTATTAGGTGTTTGATCTGATGGTCTATCACCAGCGATATCCTTCCATGAATAAATTTCAGTGTAGAAGACTATTTTTCAAATTATAGTATAGGTTCACGTCAAATATAAAAGGAAATATTATTGTCTCCAGTCGAACCACAATAAGTGATTCGAATTCTCGGTGGAACATGAGTTAGTTCTCTACAATGGTACCCGCGTTGGCTATCTTTGTGAGTCAGATGCATTGGATTACAGAGACTCTGCGAAATATAAATTCAATCATTTCGAGGATTCTGTGATTTTAGGCAGTGACTTTTAGTTCACAAAATTTACGATAAATAGTATGCTATCTTGTATGAAAGAAGCACATTAATAACAGGCCGTGCAGCACATTAATAACAGGCCGTGCAAGTCGCACTTTAATATGAAATCAGAAATAGGGGAATGTAGGATGACTATCTTCTATGTAGCTCAATGGATAGAGTCTTCGATTGGCCTAGAAAAGATCGGTAGTTCAAATTCCCAGTAGGATATAAATTATTTACAGTAGTAATGCTAATGTTGTACTAAATCTTTTGCAAGTTTTCTAAATGTCATAGATTGCACAATCAGCAAAAAAAAAGTACAACCAAAATATCTTTGTTGTTAGAGTTCACTTGGCGCATGCTGTATCATCATCCTTATTTAGCTAAAATATGGTGCATGCTTTAGTAAAATATTTTGCTTTTCGTAATATCTTTTGATTAATCATACCTAAAAACCCTGCCTAAAGTACTTTACTGGAGTAACATATATTTTTAATCATATAAATAGTTTTGATAGGACAGCATGCAATAAGTAGAATCCTTTCAACTAATAAAATACAAATTCAATGATATGTTTAGGGTAATCATTTCATTTCCCGACGGACCTACTCTTCATATAAAAGTGTATTTCAGAAAATTAAAATCTTATAAATATCGTAGAGGTGCATTTGACTATTTCACAGGGGTATCACAGTAATTCTACCCAATGAACTCGCAGGTAACACGAGGCTTTAGAGTCTATATAGAAACTGCAAGAATTGCTGAAAACATTTGATAAATTTTATACACAGCAATAGTTTACGATATTACAGGGGGGGTATATATTTTTATTGTTTATTATGTTTTCATTCAAAGTATTTCGTTATATATTGATAGAAATTTATAATATATTAGAGTATTAATATGTTGAGGTAAAATTGTCATAGCAATGCACTTATATGCTTGGAAAAGCTCCTGCCTTTTATATGGTTAGAACGAAAAGTATCACAAATATTACATTATGATAACTATATAGAACAGTGCCTTTACATGCTAATGTCTTTTGATAACTGTATTTAAACAACCCCTTTAAGAATCCAGGAGTGAGGTCCGCGGGCATTCTGCCCGCAAGTAATTTAAAAAACGGCTTATTTATGTATATATCTCACTGTCTGTGTAGCCATAACACAAAAAGAGGTATTATAGTATACATTGTTATAAATAAATTTTAAATGAGTCCAATATCCAGCTTCGTTTTCAGTAACTGGTATCATATACAACGTAAAGCTCCAAAATTATACAGTATTGCAAATAAGTGAAAACTGAGTCCAATATACAGCTTCGTTTACAATATATGATGTCATTTGCAACGTAGAACTCCCGAATACTGATCTTTATATTTAGATGTTACATAGACTTAAAGGGCAGTTTGAGTTAATAACTCAATTACGATTGGGAAGAATCGGAAATCAAACCCTCAACCAATGAATTCATCAGTCATTTTGTAAAGAAATACTTAAGACCGTTCGTGCACAAGACGTGCACCTAGTTTGAAACATTTAATTCATGTCTTTTACAGAGTCGTTACCGGAAAGAAATTCTCAAAGTGACCGAAAAGTTGATTATTCACAATTGCAAGTTTTGGTAAAAATGCAATGTGTTCGTTCCGATAAATAAAATGACTTGCATATAAAAATATCGCAGTCGATTACATAAACATTTTCATCGTAACTTGTAGAAATGTCGTGAAAAATTTATAGCATGGATGTAGTACAATCATATGAACATTTTACATACAATTATATGAACATTGATTTGCTTACTAAATAGTTTTTTACAGCTTTCTTTAATATCAATCATGTTTTAAATATTTTCATAAATATTATATCTATATTGTAGTCTTATTGCTAAAAGTCCAAAGTTAATTAAGCGGACTTGAATGGAAAAAAAAGTACAAGTCCAGTGATATTTAATATATTATTCAAAATTTTTTACAAATGTTAAAAACAATTAAGCAAATATGAACATTCTTGTGAGTCAAGGTGACTATTTTAAGAAAGATTCCATTATTATAATGTCGATTGTGTTTGTTTATTTGAAAAGAAATGTTACTTTTGCAAATATCTCAAAATGAGGTTTTTGGAATTGTACTGTCTTTCCACTCACCGATTCAATTGCAAGCTTTGTTAAAAATGCAATATATTCATTCCGATAAATAAAATATCTTGTATATAAAATATCGCAGTCGAATACGCAAACGTTTCCATTGTAACCTGAAGGAATGTCGTAAAAATTTTATAGCAAGGATGCTGCACAATTATAGGAACATTTTATGATACCTGATACTTTTATGAAGCAGGACATCAATCATTGTGATCCAAATAGATCAAAATAGAATATAAATTTAGCCACATGCCAAATTGATATTTATTAGTTTGTACGTTACAAAATCATTCAAGATAATATGAACATGTTATTTCATTCAGCCATAAATTAAATTAAATAAAACTGTTATAACCGAATAAAACTGATATATCTTAATATTTGACTGTAAAACTATAAATCCTTCATACAGTAGATACGTAAGTAATTAAATGAACATAAAATTTGAGATTTCAAATGTAAGAACGACGTATGTTCCTATAAAACCGTTAACGGTTTTTAAATAGACGTAATATATTTCAAGTTTTAGTTCAGCAGCTGTGAAACAATATTTGAGCTATCATAAACCCGGCTTCGTTAGAAAGTAAGATAAATACGTAACGCTACAAAATGCAATTAATCAGTTAATAAAATATCTATTTATTTTGGATAGTAGAATAATAGGTGAGAAGTTGATCAGCTGTTTACCTGCGTGACTATAAGATTATTAGATAGGAAAATATTAATACAGTAAATCTCTTGACGCATTTTATATTAGCAGGTATTAAATTAGTTGTTAAAGATAAAGTTTTATAGTATAGATCAGTTTGTAGGGTCTACTTTAACTAAGAAAGCAATTTGTATGGTTTTGCTCAATGTATTGAGCATCGAATAATCAGGAGGAGATACGTGTTTCGAATACCGTTTGGGACATGAGTTATTTAAAAGGGTGTCTCAAAAACTTATCCTGCAGGTAAAATACATTGCCCACTTACCAATCAAAGCCACTTAAATGAACAACTAGAAGCCGCTGAGTACAAGAACACCAAGAGAAACCAAATGGCTAGATAAAAATTTATGAATATTATACAACCGATTGATATGAGCTCTTGAAAACGATGTCCACCTAGCTTAATCCTGCAGATTAAATGCAGTGCCCATTAATCAAACAAAACTAGCTAAATTATATACTAAAACAACACTTGCATGCCTAACACAAATCAAAAGAAACCAACTACCAAGCTAAAAATTCAAGAATATATTATAACAGATTGAGGTATGAGTTCTTTGAAACGATGCTTTAATAGTCCAATCGTGCAGGTTAGATATAGTGCCGACAAACCATCCACAATCGCGTAAATGAACCACTAGAACAACAATTGCTCTCCTGGTACAAAAATACCAGGAGAAGTCAAACAAACTGACAAACAAAAAATTCAAGAAAATCGTACATTACATGGAATCCAATCAAAAGCTTCATTACTTATACATAAACAGCAGATTAAGGTCATTAAATCACAACATGAGTGGTGTCCGTCCCCCGTTTTCGAATAAGTATTTGAAAGCGTTAAATAAAAAATCCTATCCTACTTAATTTTCATTATAAAACTAATAATACAAAATTTAGAACGCTAGTATAAACTATTCTCGAGATAATACACTATTTTAAAATAAACATAAAAAAATCACATAAAATTAAAATAATAGTATCATTCGATAGATTGACTCTCCGTATACAATATGCAATATTATGCAACAAATATGTTAACATCATTCTTATGGATCTAGTTTGTTTCATTCATGAGAGAAATTACTTTTTGTAATATTTTAATATTTTAATGCTAAGCAACTTTTCAATAGTCATTTTTTATTTCACGGGATTATTTATTAAATTTCTATTAAATTTTGATGAGAACTGGTTTTTTACAACCCAGGGGTTTGGATCAATAAGATAGACGACCTGAAGTGGATTCCAACATGCAAGGCCCACCGGAAAATTAAGGTTTTTCACTTACACAAGTCATTCCGTTTAAACTAAGTCACAAAAAGAGCAAAATTTCAATTCACATGGTGTTAAACCAATTCCAAAAGTATTGTTGTGTGGATCTTGTACATCATAAACTACACACATTAAACTAAGTTGTATACATATCTTGTACACATTAAACTATGTTTTAATTTCAATGTGATGATAATTCTGTACTAAAATAATTGTGCTGTAAATCTTGTAGATACTAATTTAACTGTAAAAGATGTAAAGTCATTGCATTAAACTGGAAAATTCATGTGCTTCCCACATTAAATGATTTGTAAGATAAGTAATGTATAGGTGAGGAGATTAGCAAGCGATAAGAGAATAAATCCCTTGTTAAAATTGAAGCATCCCCAACCAGACAATGTAAAAGGGGTATCGTTACAACAGACTAAGTTGTCGATATCCTTCTTTTTATGGATCATATTTTGCTTTACAGCTGTAATTAATTTCCTCTGATATACTTTGATTTTCTTATCCACCTCACTGACCCTTATAGCAAATACAGATACTGCTAAAAAGGAAACTATGGCGTAGGCGCCGATGAATATCATCTTTGTCTTGCCGCTTTCAGTGAGATCGTTACTAACTCCCGCTGCGCCCAAATGAAGGAAAAGGTTGAAAATGTTGAGAAAATTCTCTACTTGTACTAAAAAAGCAATGAACGCCATGACATCTTCCAACTGCTGCATGACATTGATAATCCTTTCGTACATTGCGTTCAATCCTGGATCAACTTCAACTGTTTCTTCACTTTTAAGGATGCTCAGGTGTTTCTGTAGTAATTTTTCTCCCAATATGCAGAGATAAATGTAAAAAAGAGAAATGCTTGCTTGAAATGTGAGATTGATGAAGTAGTAGAGCGATATGATAACGTACACCCAGATAATATTTACTTCATTATATTTTCCAAACAGATCCAACGTGTAATAAGATAAATAATTATTACACTTTTCCTTTGTACCGATTTCTATAAAGCTTACTGTTCCCAGAACTTCAACAGTTAATAGCCATACGACACAAAACCCAGTGAAGCATTTTGTTGGTGGTGGTACATTCATTTCATTTAATAACTTAGCAAATGCCGATGTTAAATGAAACAGCTCATGTCGTTTAAAAAATAGAGTATACCAAAGAACAATAATGCTAAAGTCGCCAAATTTCCTCGCTAAGATTGCTTGGATACTAATACTTTTAAAATGCTTGAATTCTCTGTAAAATGTAGCAACAAGAAAAAAGAATATAATGTTCCAGAAGATTATTATAAAACGAAACGGCTTAAAAAAACGATTTTCTCTGCTTCTTTTCTCTTTTCTACTGATATTGATCCCGTAAAGATAAAATAATTTAATCATGTACCATGCAAATTTCCTGGATTTATATAATGGTTTTGCACCTTGCTTATTTTCTTCCTTCACAGTGAATTTACAAGGTTCTGGATTTGAATCGAAATTTTGAGTACGATAACGATCTATTCTGATCATACTGATTGTAACTCTGCTGCACAAATAACGAAAAAAATTCTTAAAATATTTTAGATTCCCATTACTTTGAAAAGAAAATTTTTGTTCACTTTTGCTTCGATCATAGAAGATGTTGAACAGAATGTCTGTCTGCAAGTGCGCAGTAAATCTATTGAGAAATGATTTTTTTTCAGAAAATGTTCTTTTACGTTGCAAAATTTTACTGTAATTTTCATTAGCACGGGAAATTATCTTTTCTTACAAAAAATGTGTAGATGCTAGAAAAAGATTTGAATGCCAATAAAATGCCTAGTAATAACTTGTGCTGAAGCTAGTTACAATATTTTCCTCATTTACAGCCACTAAGAATCACTACAAATATAGACAAAAAATTGTTTGAATATTGTTTAAACACCCAATTCATAATAATTTGTGAAACTAGATTTACAGTATGTTGCTCTTTTATAGTCGCTGAAAATTGAGCAATATGAACGACGTTATTTTTAGTTATTTTTGATCACACATACAATGAACCTTAATAATACTAACTTCGAAATCAAAATAACATTTCACTGTAAACAAAATAGTCAGTGTTGGTTTTCGGCACTCAAAATTCTTCGTGGTTTTTCAGCACGTAAAAGACACGCACCTTGATCATTCTGACTCTAACTGCGAAGTTAAAAAAATACAGTATAAATGTAATGAAAATATTTAATTAAACATAATGTATTTTAACTACAACAAGATTTTCTATATATTACTTTCATTGTCTCTAATAAACGCACTTAATAATATTCACAGTTCAGATTTTGAACGCATTCGATTGGAATTCACATACTTTCTCACTTTTAGAGTACAGTATGTCATTAACAGACTTACAAATTTCTAATCATGAAATTTAAATTTCGTTCTCATTCAAAAGATAGCGTCAAACTATCGATTTAGAGTTCTTATATTTCACAAAAAGCGCTTTGTTATCGATATTGCATATATTCTTATATTGATAGGCATTTTATGTGGTATTCAATACAAAAGCATATTTAAGAAATTGCAAATATTTTTCTTTGTAGAAATATATTATTAAATTAGAGAAATATCGATGCGGCCAACTCAACTCGATTATGTGACTTTGTTAATAAATTGGATACGCATTTTAAAGGACATTATATTTGCAGTTTTTCATCACATTCATTTTCATTGCAGTTTTGGAGGCTGTTCAAACTAATAACAAAATAAAATACACACAAATAATCTACCCAATAAATCGAATTTAATATATTATGCAACTTTTTTGATAAATCACTTTGAAGAACGTGCAATATCCCCAAAATTATGCATGTTGATAATCATGCATTAAACCGTCTTCTAATGAAAATCTAGATACAAAACAAGTAAAAGAAAAAAAACATAAAACTGTATGTATTAAATAACTGTAATTTAAATATTTGAAAGGCAATGACATATCAAATTTGGACTTTCTAGCTACTACGGTTTTCAAGTTATTCCTAAACAACGTCCACATTTCTATAGCGTTTCTCAGGACAATCTGGGCTATTAAGGTTCAAAATTCAATGAAATAAAATACACAACAAAAACAACGACATACTAAATTCAGACCTTCTAGTTGCTCCTGTTCTTGAGTTATTCCCTCAAAGACATTAAATCACACTGACATCAAGAAACTCTTCGTTGACTAAACTGAGAGATTTGAGCATGCAATCTCCAACGGAAAACACTAATCATTATGCGATTTCCCATGCCACTAACGATTCTCTGAATCGCAAAAATTAGGATTTGTTAACTGGAAAGGACATGTTAGCAAAAGTTGTATCTTTCATGAAGCACAAAGCTTTCTGAGTAAAGAAATATCTTAACAAGGATTTCTCTAGATTTGTGAACACAAACATTTTAACTATTGAGAACTTTTCCAATCCGATCCGAGAGCTAGTTACATGGCCCAATTATAGACGAAAAAATCAGTCTTTGGCCTTCCGATTCATTCGAGACGGATTTGAGTTCCGACTAATCATGTGTATGCAAACATGTTCGTGGTGGGAAATCTGTTGGGAATAGCAGATAAAAAATTTGTTATGGGGAAATAATTCTCCGTCTTCATCTCATAACTACTTTATCATCAAAAAATCAAGACATTAAAAAAAAAGTTAAGGAATATAGTTCCATTATGGTTCTTGAATCTTTTCTACAAACTTTTATTCTATGAATGTAGAGCTGAAATACAACCTGTAAATATGCATTGTGAGCACACTGCCCACGGAATTTTTAAATAAATTACGTACAACCTCTAGATAATTAAAATTGAAAATATATTTGTAGGTGTTCTTGTGTGTTTGTGGCATAATCATCGGAGAAGGGCTACACAGAATTTCCTGAAATTTTGTGAGTAGCCTTGGAATAGCCCGACTTCATGTTTTAAGATCAGAGGATGTCAAGAGATTAATGACAACAAATTACCCAACGTTGCCAGGGTTCTAAATCATTACGTATAAATAATAAAATACTAAATATTAAATCCACTACGTATAAATAATAAAATAAACACCCTCTGCCTTAATAATGCATTTGAACACAATTCAAAATACCGTTGATCTGAAAATTGCACGAAGCAAATCGCACATACTCTTTGCAAAAATAAAAAATATGAGAATCACAAATGACCATTTACTGAACACACCGCTCATGAAACAAACTATTCCGCGGAAATCCTTATGCACAACTTTTCAGCCCATTCCAAAATATCCACTCCCCTGCGACAAATTAGTGATTCCATTAATGAAGTCCAATAGTCTGCGAGATTCGTTCAAAAAATCAAAGACATGCCTCAGATGAAAAATATAATAATTAATAAACAGATGGGTTTTCTAATCAGAATTTATATCTCAGAATTTAAAAAAAAATATTTTTAATAATTTAAAATGAAGATTCTGCGATTAAAAGTTCGTGAAACTGAATAATGATTGTGCCTTTATAGAAGCTTAAAATTTTGAAGAAAATATGCTAGAGTTAGCTGATTAAGTTTTTTCTTAATTGCAATCTCATCCACTTTATAATTTGTCTTTAGATGCTAGGAATCAGATTAAAATTACTCTGAGTGATTCTCCCAAAAAATTAAAAGTGAAAAAGTGTGGATTAAACATGTAACATATCCTAACATTGTTTATGGTATAATCATGCAAATGTTATTGTGTTTAAGTTTGGATCTTTGAAATGGCATTAATATATCAAAAACTGGCTTGTTAACATCCCCCTTGATCTCAAAATGTGTGAAAAAACCTCAAAGATTCCAGTTTCAGAGAAAACCGGTGACCTAAACTGCAATGTTTATAAAGAAAAAGTACTCCTCAGCAGAAACTTAATGAAATTTGCTCAAAGAAACGTTTATTAGCTTTGACTGAAGAAAGATGTTCCAAATTCTTTATATCCTTCTCTCAAAAGTATAAACGGGTATAAATAATGGCTGTGTCATTTAATGTAAATTGTACCAAAAATAGGAGAGTTTGCGAAATTAAACAAATGAAAAAATATAATTGATTCGAAGAAGGTAAACCCTTTTGTGGTTAATTAATGGACAAACGATTCCAAAACTCATGCTAAGTTTTCAACCCTGTTACCATACACATTAAACACCCCGGCCACTCAAACGACTACTGCAAACCCTCCGGTCAGTCGAGTGGACTGGGTCTTCCACATCCCATAATATTGGTGCCCTCTTAATTCATGAGAGTGTTCTTGGGTGCAAGAATGAACCCAATTTCTTGTTAACACACTCGTTATTAAAATTAGCACAAAACGTAATCCGGAACAAGGCACAGTTAATAGCTCTCAAAATATGTCAAAATATGCAACAAAATCACCAACCAACAGTCAAATACATTATAATAGCAATTAAATGTTCAACTAATTCCCAAAACAAAATGATTATTTGTTTAAAACACTGACATATTCACAATTCACCTTTCCTCATATCATGTAACATTGCTCTCAAAACAACAAGAATCTACATAAACACTCTGTGGAAGGATCCCATAAATTCTTGAAATTTCCAAAATCGACAAACGCCAACAACTTGGCGGCATTTCGCCAATTTTGCCACCAATGTCAAGTGACCACACTTTCAATTAATAGCAATAGGTAATTATAAAAGTTACTTTACAGCAGGAATATTCTTACACAATAAAAAATATCAGATTATTTGTAACAGTTGATATACAGTAGAGAAAAATTTAAAAATCACAAATTTAGATTAAGAAAAATGATTGAACTTTTTTATTTCTCCACAGCTTCTATTAAATTTTAAAATATTTAAAAACTTATGCTTGCTCAAACTGTCTTTTATCATCTGCTTCTACAAATTTGTAGATAAATTTGTTCGAAGTTTAAGTAATAATTCTTTTTGGTAAAAACAAATTTACAAATTTAGGCGCATATTTCTTTGCCTTTTCGCGTATTAAACTCTAATCTCCCCTTCTATAATAATAACTTAACCGAATTTAATTAGAAACTATTCAATAAAATCAATATAATTACAAATTACCTTTAATAGATATATCATAAGTGCTCCCAGACATAAAAGTTAATTAAAATACGATCAAAAGTTTCGATAATTTCGCTATATATAAAGAGAACGAAGTAAGAATTAATTACTTCCGTATATGGTGCACAGTATTTTGTTTAGGAATAAAGGTATGAGATGATGAGATGAAATAATTAAAATCAACATTGATTTAGAAGTACACACTAATTAAATCCAAGTTACAAAAAGTCATCAATATGAATTTTGCAGAATGCAATTCATGATTAGAAAATTTGAATGTGTCTTATTAAAAAAAGCAATTTAAACTACGAAACGTATTGTGATACAATTGAAATGGAACTTACAGACAAGCTTTGATTACAGTAACAATAAAAAAAAAGCTGATGTGAGCAGCAGATGAGTTTCTCTACATAATACAATACCTTCACGTGTTTCACAGCAAATTTATGAGATACAAAATCAATGGAGGAATGATTTTAACTCTCAACTATTTATTAACATTTGGTGCTTTTCTGGATGAAAATGTATAAAAGTATTTCAAATTTATATTTTGCGCAGCTAATTTGACAATTTTAAATATTGCTAGTATCCGCTATAAACAATATTACATATATTACATCCGCAGTAAGCAATATTACATTATTACATATATTAAACAATTGTAATAAATACAAAATATTGAATTTTCATCCATTTTATCGGTTAATAAAATATCTATTTGGATAGTAGTATAATAGGTGAGAAGTTGATCAGCTGTTTACTTGCGTGACTATAAGATTAATAGATAGGAAAAGATTAATACAGTAAATATCTTGACGCATTTTATATTAGCATGTAATAAATTAGTTGTTAAAAAGTTTTATCGTATGGATCAGTTTGTAAGGTCAATTTCAACTAAGGAAGAAATGGGTATGGTCATAGTAGCTCTACATATTGAGCATCGAATAACCAGCAGGAGATACGTGTTTCGAATACCGTTTGGGACATGGATTATTTAAAAGGATATCAAAAAATCTTAATCCTGCAGAACAAATGCAGTGTCCACTTACCAATCAAAACCGCTTAAATAAACAACTAGAACCCGCTTAGTACAAGAATACCAAGAGAGACCAACTGGTAAGATAAAAATTAATGAATGTTATGCAACCGATTGATATGAGCTCTTAAAAACGATGTCCACCTAGATTAATCCTGCACATTAAATGCAGTGCCCATTAATCAGCCAAAACTAGCTAAATTATATTCTAGAACAACACTTGCATGCCTGGCACATGAATATCAAAACAAACCAACTGCCAAGCTAAAAATTCAAGAATATATTATAACAGATTGAGGTATGAGTTCTTTAAAACGATGCTCAAAATTCAAATAGCCCAATCCTGTAGGTTAGATATAGTGCCGACAAACCATCCACAATCACGTAAATGAACCACTAGAACAACACTTGCACTCCTGGTACAAAAATACCAAGAGAAGTCAAACAAACTGGCAAAAAAAATCAAGAAAATCGTACCCTACATGAAATCTAATCAAAAGCTTCATTATTTACACATAGACAGCAAATTAAGGTTATTAAATCAAAAATTATTTAAAAAATCACTCTCTAAGCAAGATAATGGAAATAATTCACTCGCACTGCATAATTAAAAATATAAATATAACTAAAATTGAATTATCAAATGAAGTATTAAATTTGATTAAATAATAACAACGTATAGAACTCAACGTATAGAACGTATAGAAAATTTGGCAGATAAGAAATGACTTGCACAACGGTTACACTACAAAGAAATAAAATCTGAATTAGAAAATAAGGTAACTTAAACTTCTGCAACAATCTTATATTATAGCTTTGTTGAAACAAACTTTTCGCTCATTCTAAAATAGAAGATATAGGACTAACGACCAATCTCGTTGATAAACATTTCTCCGTAGCAGGTAACAAGAATTGGAAATCTAATTGTTATTTCCAACTTTCGGTTATTCAGAATAGACACAGTATGTCACTGTCTCAAAAATACTCAGCTCCTTTCGTTTTTCAAAAACTCTATGAATTCTGGCAATACTTTCAACATATGAATGTTACGACAAACAGGACGCTATCCTGAATTTAAAGGAACAGAAGAATGGGAAAGTAGGAGACAATCTCAAATTCTAGCAGAAATCTGGAAGAGAATTTTGGATATTGTACCACATCAACTACGTAAAGAAAATCGCACCAGTAATTCAGTGAAAATGCCGACATACAAGCCAGAGGTCCGTTGTTCGAATCCCATTTCCGACATGTGATCAAGTTTGTCTTCTTAAAGTTATCCCTGGTTCTTTGATGAGAAAAAATCTTTAAGTGCAAGCCTAAATTTTTCGATGTAACAAATATTCAAAGCTTGATGTCATTAAATTGGCTAGCAGAATTGCTTACCCCAACTAGAATGATAAGCCATCTCATTAGAACCTCCCTGATATAGTTCTAGTATATAGTTGAAACAGTTGCCGTTTCCCAAAACTCTAACATCTTTAGCTCTTCTGAACCACTCTGAAAATCGCAATATTGGAAAAAAAATTCTCGTCACTGAAAGTGTAAATAAGTAATAAAACTTTAATTTTTGGCAGAAAAATATTTTTATTACTATTATTATTATTATTGAAAAAATAATTCATATTATACAAGTGGATGGCAAAACTCTGCACTGAGAAACTAAAATCTTATATAAATATAAAATATACGAGTGTTCATAAATTTTTCTCCGTTTTACCTCTGAAATAAATTGTCGGAAAATAACTTGTAAGTGAAAAACGAAATAAAAATAAAGTTTTACAGTTTCTTTTTTGTCACGTAACATTGCTTGCGTGCGCTTTGCCCACGCACCTTTCTTGCAAACCCCTTTACACAGAATGCATTTTGGAGAATCTTTCTAAAAGATAATTTTTCGCGAAGCCTTTTCAACACATAAACCCCTTTCCTTTAAGTTGTATTTCTTGGATGGTCTTTTTAACACTTTACGACATAGTTAAAAAGTACTTATGACTTTGTTCATTCTGTCTGTCTGTCTGTCTGTCCGTTCACACGATAACTGCCGTAAAAATGACTTTATAAAAATGAAATTTTAGTATGTTTCTGAGACGGTCTGTGGGACGGACATATGGGAATGTAAGTGGATAATAACACCTAATTAATTTTGGATTGAACCCGGGTTGAAAAAATGAAATACATTGAACACTATAGGACCAAATTTTTCAAACATTTTTAAGCGAATTTAAAATTCAAAAATTGCATCGAAAATTTTAGGAAATATTCAAATTATCCCATAAAATATACAACAAAAATTCAACCAAATATGTTCGGTAGTTTTTAAAATAAAAATGAAAATAATAATTGCGGCCCATATTACATGAAGAGATCACGTGACCCACAGCAAAATAAAATGTGGCATCCATCTTTTTTGTCAAAATCCTTATTTTTAAAGTTCTTTTTAATTTATATTTAGTGTCGCATCAGTCCTAAAACCAGTTTAGTTCTGCGTAATTGCTGTGCATCTATATTCTGCGCCAACGCGAATACAATATTTTTGAGTTCAAATGATCATAAAACTTTGATTATTTCTACAACGAAGTCTAATTTTAACGTATGCAGAATGTAAACACATCAAGCTGCAAGATCAGTTGTATAAAAATTGCTGATTTTTTTAACGTAAAATTATTTAGCTCTGGAGTCAGGACTCTGGAATATAGCTGATATGAATTAAACATTCATTGATTTTACATAGAGAAGCAGACGCTTTTATAGCATTGTCTTTTTCGATGAAGCTTTAAGCATGGAGTTAGAAAGTACTTTTACCGCCATGGTTTAAGTGTTTAAGTAAAATAAATTATTGTAGTATTGTGATAATTTTAAAAATATCTCCGCTGAATAAAAGGAATGAAGTACAAGTGTATGAATGAAGTGTATATAGGCTGCCAGGTGATTCATATTTTGATGATGTCATTTGAATAAAGTTCATGTTCTTCAATGAAGTTCTAAGTTTTCAAACACAATAAATTATTGTAGTATTGTTATAATTTTTAAAATATCCCGCTGAATGTATCGCATTTTAGAGATGTTTAAATAAAATTGCATTGCAGTTGAAAAGTGTTTCATAATCAATGCTTTATGCATGATGGACCTTTCGTGTTTATTCTTACTCAATGCATCCTGCGTTCGCTCTGTAGCACTTCGTGCTCTCTCGACTACCCGGGTCCTGTGTTCGAATCTCACGTGCGATCATTGATGTTGGAATGTCCGTTAAAAGTGTAATGTGTTCCGCCCCTTGTGGTGCACCAGGGCAACGTGATGTAAAAGCAAAATAGTTCGCGATCCGGTCACTGTATGAGATAATAAGTTGGTGTGCAAGCGCCTAGCCATTAAATAAGTATATTCGCTCTTTAAAACAACATATTTACTTCAATGACGAATTTTTCGATAGCCCCGCTAGGCCCGAACTAAGGATGGCAGTTACTAATTGGTGGAAGATTTAATGGCGTGTAAAAAAAATGCTACAGCTCTCTCACTAAATGACTACTCAAGCAAAATTTCTATGACCGTATTATGTATCTGACAGATATGTAAGTAGGTAGTACACAAAAAACAGATAAATAAAATTTAAAAATTGAATTAAAACGATTAAAAGAGATATATGGGGAAGAGTGAGTAAAATGGCCGCTCTAAGAAAAAACTAAATTTTAAAAGTACTAATCAGTTTTAAAAAATTAAAATAATGCTCTTAACAAATATTATGATGTGAGTAGATTTGCGTTTTTATATGAATTTCTTTCTTCATTGGTAATTTCATTGATAATATGCCTTATAATTTTGAGAACAACCTAGATACCTTACAAACTTACACTACTCAGGCCGTCCGACTCACCCGAAGGTTCAGAGTAGCAATTGGATAATTGGGAGAAATTTATTAAACGTTACAGTTAAAGAAATAGTTCCTTATTCCATCAATAAGGCAAGAAACAGCAAAATAGCAATTTAAACCATATAAAACCAAAAATAATTTTTACTTTAGAACAATTATATTTTGATACAAACCATTTAGAAGACCAAAATGTAATCAATACAAATACTATTTGGAAAAAAACCAACACATAACTTATAACCTAGATACCTTAGACTTTTTTCCATCTTTCTATCTAGACAGTCCGATCGACCAGAAGGTGTAAGGTGTGTTTACGGTCAGGCCAGTGCCACTAAATTTAAACCGGAATCAGTGGGGTGACATACACAAGGACCTCTCCTCTCTCCCCTGAAACGTACATCTTTGAAAGACTTTCAGACCCACAGATTTAACGGGTCTGTACTCCGTGTAGACACAAGGATAGTTCGGGTAGCGGAAATCGAACTCGGGGCTACCGACTGCAATTCGCGTGCTCTAGCCACTGGGCTATTTTGACCCTAGATACTTTAAGTAATATGTGGCAGCCAAGGACAAAATAGCCCAATAGGTGTGACAGGAGGATCAGATGCGGATTTCTGTGTTCGATCCTCTACGTAGCCCAAAGCTGTTTACGTGTTTACGAAGTATGGGCACAATGCATATGCAGATTCGAAAGTCCATGGTAGAAGTGATGGGTGACGGGAAGGATGGTACGATCCCAATGCTGCCACTCCCACTAGGTTCTGGACCAAATTGGATGGTTTAAAGGGCATGATGTGATCCGATTCCTGTGTTACACCTGAGAGTGTGTTCCCAAAATATAATTGATCCCGCTTTAGGTTCACGCCACTTCTATAGGCGAATAATTGCAATACCATGTGCCTGCTCTATAAAAATAATATCTGTCAGTCCTGGTGTTTATTATGCATTAAATTTGTAAATAAAAGTTACAATTAGCAAAATTACATAAAGAAATATATAAAATAACAAATAGAGTAAAATAAATTTCGATTAATTAAAAAAATTACGATATAGAAAAAAATTAAAATTTCAAACAATTACTAAAACATTTCTTTGAGCCGCATTTGTTACTACAAATAATGTTAAAACTGAATTTACTATCATTAGTTATCGCATGAAATGATCACGTATTTCTTTTAGATTATACTCATTGCACAATTAAAAATACGTGATGGAACTTTTTCTCTCCAAAACGATTATACTTCACCACATGCATTTGATGCATTGAAGAAAAAATATTGAAATCCGAAAAAATTAAAAATGCATCTATTTCACTTCAATCGTGAATAAGAGCTTAAGATATATTAAAAATTATCTAATGCTTTTTTAATAATTGTGAAAGATTTATTTCAATGTTAATTTTATATGTAGAAATTTTTTAGGGGGAAAAAACATCATTCGAGATTCATTTTTAAATTCTCAAATAATAATATATCGAAGCATCAATATTCACTGCTTCATCTGAATTTAATTTTTTAAGAACTTATTTTTTCCTCTCCTTGCCTTCATAAGCATATTTTTCCATCCTTTTATTTTTTTAATTTCGCTGAATAGAATATTCTATAATTATCATATTTCAGTTTTTATTCGTCATTTTAGAGATTATTTTAATCAAATGCACAGCCTACTAATTACCTCTAATTAACAAAGATTTCACTCTTACAAAGGAAACAAAATTATTTGTTGGAACATACGCAAAATGATGAGCTAATATCTAATTATTTTTGCCGTAAATAAGATAATTATACATTAATTAGTAGAACCTGAAATATTTTTAACCCCCAAAAATTAGTTAGTCGTCAGAACTACGAACACAAGAACTAAATCTTATTTTAACGAACGTTCATAAACGTTTATCCGATAATGAAACTTTTTTTTTTACTTTTATGATTTTTTTTTAGTTTTATGGTGTTAAAAATCTTGCTATTGGATTTTGAAAGTTTTAAATGTTTCAAACATCCCTGAAAACAATCAATCATTTTTCATTACTTTTTAAGTGCCTCGTCTGTCTGTGACTCTCAGAGCAGGATTATCGGACAAATTGAAAAATTCCAATCAAATAATTTTTATGTGATTACTTGAATCGGCTGTAAAGTTCTTGGCCACATGGGCTCTTCACCTAAATATACTTAACTCTACTTTTTCGTCCTCCTGAAAGGCAAACAATCACAACCCAAAACGTTCAGGGACAAAGGTAAAGGTAAAAAACATAAACACATATTTATTTACTAACTACGTGGCTTGTTACCTGCATAAATAAGCATAAGTGTACGAATTGAACACATGACAATATACCGAAATTTCGCAAAAAATACAGTCATGCACCAGTGACAGTGCTACTCACAACCTTTTATACTCTATCAACTTAAGTGAAACCCAAGATGAAAATATGATATGATCTCCTGAATGTATTGCCTGGGATACATGCAAAACGAGTACTAGTGGACGGTTGTCCAGCCGAACAATCAACGACGCTCTGGCAGCCGTAGATATATCCAAAACCGCACTGCTAATACCTCCGTAGCACAAAGACATCGTTGTGACTTCAAGAACCCGATCTATAGAAATTTTGTTTCTTGACGAAAATAGAATCCGCAAGCCTGCCAAGCTAGCGCTGTTATTAGTGTTTAATAAATTATAATTGACCAAAATGTATTTTTTTACATTCAAGTCTTTTCGGAACCCGCATTTCTTGTACAATAAATGAGTCTGAACCCGACTTGGATCAGAATCAACCTAACCTATATCAGACACATATGATTTGACGCCGCATAACGACACGTCCAAGAGGTCCAGACACATAGTTTTAGAAACAATGGCCTCTTCCATTGCAGACAAATTATGTGATAAGATAGCATAAATGTTTGCTGTTAAAATTCAAATAGTTACAGAATACTCCATTAAAATTTTTTGCAGCTTATTATTATATATTGAATTATATCACAAGAAAGCTGGATATCTGAAAAAGTTTACAAAACTTTTAAATTAAATAACTCTTTGACATTTTAAAATAATGTCTCATTAAGCCGCGACATTGAAGCGTTTTTGTTTTTTGAAACAGTGGCATAAAAGTACTCTCTGTAATTGAATTTTACCGTGAGTTATTCCTTTCTGATTTTTCTTTTCCAGAAACTTTTTTCCATACATTCATTTTTGTAATATGTTAAATCCTAAACTAAGTAATTTCATGATTAAATTGATTTTCCATTTATATCCAGTTATTTCAGGAAGAAATATTATCTGAAATTTTGTTGTAAAATATTTTTCTAAAATCTGGTATGTACAGTCGAACAAAAAAATAAAATCCAAAGAAGGCGTGCTATTAAAGTTTATTTGATCGCATAGTAAAACCAAATGTATCATTCGACTAGTAATAAAGCGTGCTATAAATAAATATGCAACTAATTTGTATAAGGAGCCGTCTCTTTATATTTAACTTTGCACCAACTCGATTTCTTTCAAGGACAATACCCACTTTTGATAACAGAATATGATTCTAAAGAGCAAATCACCTCGAATTCTTATGAAATTTATATATTTTACTCAAGCTGTAGAGGAATTACGACTGCTTGAAATTCCGAGCTCATAATTGTAAATGTGTGCTACAATTTGTCTTTTATACTTTCTGAAATAATTAGCCTATCAAACTAATTCCTATTTTGTTTCATGATCTATAATAGTAAAGGAAGATGGCTGTCTCTGCGTGTGTCTGCCTTGATTCCTGCAGCGGAAAATTCAAGTCTCGTACGGCTCTGCAATTTAGTACAGAGGGTACTTCAGGACCAGGAAAAATACAATTCGGCGAGATTTCTTGAAAATTTGAAGTAGTTTTTTTTTATTTATTTTATGTTTTAGAACGATTCTAAGCGAAATTTGTTTGAAAAATAATTTTTCGATCTTTGGGGCTCTTACTTACAACCCACGAAACACCAGGAAGCTGTTTCAGAATTAAATAAAGCAAACAAAATGTATACCACTTTTTACTTCAAGCAAATTTAATAATATTAATAATTAAATGTGAAAGTCATATTTAGAATAATCATGAATAGAAAGTGGGTAAATTTTGACGGCAATCTATCCAGCACTGGCGAAAACATTTGTGTAAAACTTTAGCTTATTCCTTTCGGTAACTATTAAAATATGAGCGTATATGCAACACTCCATCATTTAGAAGCTCATTGGGAACCATCCATTAAATGCTTATGCAAAATACTCAAAAGAAAATTTTCGAAATTGTAGTGCAATTCACATATTGGACTCATGGCATTCGTCGTGCAACGAGTGACCAGATATTATATTGCATTTGTGTTAGAAAAAATTCCAATGACAAATTTCAATGGCAACTTCTAAAGTCAATTCATCTTAGATTTATGCATGGTCTGTCGGTTTCTAAATATATAACTTTGCGTTTAAAGTTTTACAAGCTTTTTATGAAAAAAATTTAATTTTGGAATTTCATCCGCAAGTTGAAATCAACAGCAATGAATAATGAAATTGCAAATTAAACTAGATTCATCTTTATGTGAGAAATGCTCTTAGAATAAGCTGGAAAAGACAAAATTTGCAAACTTGGGACTTTGTTTGGTGCACAACAGAGTCGGGCCGTCTCATTGAAAATAGAACTAATAATATATATATTTTAATTACTTTCGATTTGTTAATTTTATTTAGAAGGTATAACGATGACTACAAAGAAATTTGTTTATGCAAATTTTACGTTTTGAAGCTATGTTTCAAGGTAAGTTGTTCGATAAAATGGTATTGAGGGCTTTTGAAATCCGCTTATGTAGAGTAGGAATTATTTCGACAGGATACTGACCTTGTTCGTAGCTTGAGATATTTTATGCCTCAAAGCATACAAGAATTTATTGACCAGAATATGTGAATAAATTTTCAGTGTATTTCTCGTACTTATCGTCGAAATCCCGCACAAATATATATTTACCGTAATGTTAACATAAGAAATCTTCTGATGACATAAAAATGAATGTTGTCATTTGAATTTTCGGAAATAATGGGCAACTCAATGTGATTACAACGCCTTATGCAAATTCGATGCCCATTTACTATAAGTAGACAAGAATTATTCGGAGTCTAATGATACATTTTGTTTGACTATTTGACCGGAGGAGCAGGAATTACGAGCTGCGGTTGGATTTTTTTTTAGCCGAAACCAAGAAATGGACATAATAAAGCAATGTTATAAAAAGCTCAATAGCATAATAAGGTTTATGGTTGAATATAAAGCTTAATAAGGTTTATGACTGAAAAGAATCCATATTTTGAAACAGTGAAAAATAATACACATCGTTTCAAGTTAATACTGAGTGAATTTTATAAATAAAAACTAGATATTACGTAAAGATACTTTTACTTTATTTCATGTCGTACAAACTGAACTTCATAAAATAATGAATTTAATAAAACGAAGAAGATAGAAACTACATAACAAGAAAGATCAATCATGCATAAAGCATTGATTATGAAACACTTTCAAACTGAAATGCAATTTTATATAAACATCTTTAAAATGCGATACATTCAGCGCTGATATAATTTTGAATTATCACAGTACTACAATAATTTATTATATTTGAAAACTTAAAACGTCATCGAAAAAAATGAACTTTTTTCAAATGACGTCATCGTAACATAAATCATCTGGCCATCTATGTAAAAGTTGTGAATATTTCATTCAAATCATTTTTATTCCAGACTCCATAGTTAAATAATTTTGATTGAAAAAATTCAGCAATTCTTATACAACTCATCTTACACACTTGCTTACATTCTGCATCCATTAAAATTAGGCTTCGATGTAGAAATAATCAAAGTTTGATGATAATTTAAACTCAAAAATATTGTAATTGCGTTAGCACAGAATATAGATACACAGAAAATACGCAAAAATAAAGCGGTTTTAGGATGGATGCAACACTGTACATAAATTTAAAATAACTTTAAAAATCCCGATTTTTACACTGAGAAAAAGATGGATAGCATATTTTATTTTGAAATGGGGCACGTGATCTTTTTATATAATATGGGTGTAATTATTATTTTAATTTTTATTTTAAAAACTATCCAACATATTTTGCTGAAATTTTTTTATATATATTGTATTGGATAATTTGAATATTTCTTATAATTTTCGAAACAACTTTTGAATTTTAACTTCGCTTAAAAAATGTTTGAAAAATTACGTCCCACAGGATTCAATGCATGTCACTTCTTCAACCCGGGTTCATTCCAAAACGAATTGGGTTATATTATTCATTTACATTCCCATATGTTTCACGAACCGTCTGAACAACAAACTAAAATTTCATTTTGATAAAGCCATTTTTACGACAGTTATCGTGCGAACGAACAGACAGAATGAACAAAATCATAACCATGTTTCAACTATGTTGGAAAGTGCTAATAAAAATGGTGACTATGCATGAGTAAATTTATGCATCCTATAATTTGACAAGCTTAGCTATTTTAAAGCAAATTGAAGTGACTACAACCATCTTTGCTTCATTCTTATAAAAGCACAATTTTCTTTAAATTCAGTTTATGAAAACAACATGAATTTCAACTTGTTGAAATCAAACACTTCAGAATATAAAGATAATACTTCCTAATTACATTTTTAGACATTTTCAACAGTGGAGATATCTCCATACATTAATTGGACACAACGTAAAACACTTATTCTAAATAACTTCACACTGTGGAATTCAACTGATCGTTTCAATTCAGCCAGTTAATTGGATTGGGTGGGATCAAGTGCGTGTTGTCACTAGAAACAAAAATATGTGCAGTCATAATTTATAGGAAAGCATTCAGTTTAGATTAAAGAGGTTTATACAAGATCAAAATGAAATCCCAATATGTCATAGTTTTAAAAGTTATGATAATTAAATTTCCTTGAGCGTGTAATGAAATATTTGTGTAGAAAATTAAAAGACAGCCCCCCAAATGAAATTTAAATTAAATTAGGAATGTTTAAATGAGAAATGCATTTAATAAATGCTCTAAGTTTAATTAAATAAATGTATTATAGCTCTTACAACTCCTTCAATGTGAATCCCAATATTTGTTGAACTGTAAATGTCAACAAAGATTTAAATTTTCAGCCCATTTACGGAATTAACGTTTTTGAAAATTATAATAGTGACATAATTAAATTGTAAATTTTAATAGATTAAAATGTCGTACTAGCCAAAGCTGTGTTTCAAATTTCATTTCTAAAGGACTTAGGAATGTATGTTTAAAAACATCAAAGAAGTTGAAACGGACATCAGTCATAAGTTAAATGAAAACTTTTAAACCATAAATATTGGAAAAAATTGATGAAGCTTAAAAGATAGCTAATTTATCTTGCAAAAATGCCTTATTTGATACAATTTTAACGATAATATGTTGAGAAATTATTGATACACATCTGTTTCTGAGAATCGTTAATATTTAAATGTTGTAAAACAAATCGTTCTTTTCATCCCCCATATGGAGACAGTAGTGACATTAAGTCAGTTGATGAACACTATTTAGAGTTATTATTTTAAAAAACTCCCTCCCCATCTGTTTGAAGTTTTGGAACTTTGCTATTAAAAAGTAAGTAAGAAACACAATTTTGTTATATCTTTTTGAGTATATTTATTACTTGTCACACATCTGACACATATTTATAAATTATTAATACAGGATAAATGAAAATTCAAAGATACTATGTTTCTTGTTAGCGCATGTAAGGCATAGTGCATACTTTGTTTCCCACCATTAGTTTCAATTTCAGAGTAGAACAGCAATAACCTCGCATGTGATTTCTGACAATTAAAAGTAACCCATCCCGCAAAATTCCTTCAATCATGGCAATAAACTATCCATTGGAAATCTTTAAAATCTTATTATGTTTAAGTGATCTTTCAGTTTCTGGGGATATGATTGAACTGATTTTCAAAAAAAAAAAAATTCCTTAAATATCTGCTACTTTCTGGATGAGTAAAAGGTCAATTAAATATACCTTGCCAAGAAGTACAGCCAAAAGGAGCAATTTTAAGAATTTCATGGTACATGTTATCATTTGCCGCTGTCTGAACTTCATTTTTAAAGAATCCCATGGAATAAGATGCTAAAAAAGGGGTGTTCACTATTGCAATGGATAGACTTTGGGATTTTTGAGTAACACTGAATACCAGGCATAGGCGCCGACTTGAAAAATTACTGGGGGCTCCGAAAATTTGAAATCCAATAGTCCATGCCTTTTGAAAAGGATTGAAGTTTAATTTAAATTATATTCAGTCAAATTACCTGGCCCAATAAAACGTCTGAAATGCTAAAGTGAAGCAAATTAAGTACAGAAAAAAACTATCCCTGGATAAATATTTATTTCATTTATTTTGGTTTTGTAGGCGTAGCATTATTATATACAATATACAGATACTGTGTAGATTTCCAACTCAATTATTTTTATAAAAGTAACAAAAAAAATGCATAATTTATTTTTAGGATATTTTACTAATAATTAAAGTGGTTACACGTCAACTTTAACAATGCATTAAATCAAAGACAACAAATCGTAGAATAAAATGTAATTTAATAAAAACCATCCTTTATGACGTACAAATATTAAAAAAGGCCAGAGCACTTTCGGACATCACCATACCCTTCACCTGTGACTATATAAAAATTACTATGCAAACAAGCTTATACAGACCAAATCGGCAGACAAAATTTACATAAATCAACTACGGAGTAATGATAATTAAATTGTATTATAAACAGGATATTTAAGATTAAATGATTATAAAATTATAATAAATTGTATTATTAAACAGGAAATTCAAGATTAAAAAAATAATTAAATATAAATACAAAAAAAGGAAATGAAACATGCTCAAATTTCATCAAAGCACATATTACATCAAAATGAAACGCCACAGATAACTGTGTAGAGGCTTAACAGGCATAGATAGAGTTGAGAACAAGTCACCAAGCGTAACTTAAAATCTACACAGAATCAAAATTACAAATGGAATCACGGTACATAGAAATAAACAGGGATTCATAAAGAAGAATATTACGAGGGTTATGGCAACTAATTAAAAGGAAGGTTTTTTTCAAGAAAGGGTTGAAAGTTATCATTAACAATACATTGGGCAAGAGCCGTAGAAAGTTTACCATTCTTGACGTCAAGAGCATGTTCAGCTTAACAGATACCGACGGTACGTTTAGTACTACCAATATAGAACTTGAATTCATTGTCAGGAGTTAAAAGAGTACAATGTACACCTCACCATGGCTTTTAAAATTCATCCCTAAACTTATGCGTACGAATGTAATAATGTATATTAAATGCAAAATTACTAATGTTAAAAATGTCAACAAATTTCTCTTTAAATCATGTGAGTTAAAATCTTGTATCCCGGATACAATAAATAGTCTGAGGAATAAATTTCAATACACACTTTATAGTAAAAGGGTAATGAATTATGAAAAGCTTGATAAATAGATAACGAAAGGCAAAATTTATGAATATATGAGTACATTTTCCCCACTACATACGTGAAAAAATATTAGAGGTTCGAAGAATCCACAACAAAATTATTGGATGTTCAAAAAGTGTCCCGAACCCACGCTGTCGGGAGGAGATTACAGGTTTAATTGATTTTAATTACAAGGTCGATCACCTGCGATTGGATCAAGTGTAGTGTGATTTCCTTGAATGTAAAGTAAGTGCCTTTAACCTTCCAAGAAGTTGTTATATTTCCTGAAGAAGTTCAAAAGCACGGCAATTCAAATATCATTGTACCTGTTTAAATAATTTCACAGTTTCATATTTATTACCATGCCGTTGAAAACTCTACTTATCTGTTGGCCGCTGAAAGTTAATACACATTTATTTTAGCGAAAAAGACTTGACATTCCAGCACTCAGATAAATCAATTGTTTCCTGGTTTAAATTTATATTATTTATTTACACGTTGAAGTTAAAGTATTTACTGATCATATATGCAATCACTATATAAATAAACATTTTAATCGTATGAAATATTATCAAGGAGCAAATGTTATTAATTGATTTTATTCAAACTGTTCAGAAGGGAAAGAAAGAAGACATTAGAGCACTTAATCAGGAGAAGTAAATTGGAAATCTCACACTTACTTTCGAAACAGTCTGTGCTCTATGAGAATCAGCTTCGCCTCTGTTGACGCCACGAAGAGAGTGATTTTACTGTCAGCACCGAAGATTTGTTTTAGATAAGTAAACATACTGTCAAGCGCACATCACTAAATTCAGTCAGAAAGTGAGAATTCCTTGATAAAAGAGTGTTCTGACCCGTGTTAGGGGATAAGATCAACATTTGGTCCCTCGCTGCTGGTTGGTCAAATCATTTGGCTGTCTATTGGTTAGCCTGTAGCACTGGTAGCGGATTGCTTTTGGTGAACTCCACCATAGTCGTTTGAGATCTAGCCGAGGTGAGACTTTCGGTGTTTGGGTCTCCATTGCCAGCAAAAAATGTTGTCATACAGTTCTTACTTATAACAAAATAAGAACTTTATGACAAAATAAAATTCATATTTTAGGTTTATTATTATGTCAAAATAACTTTCATATTTTAGGTACTGTTATATCGTTTCCCCAAACTGACTGTCGCCACAATTTGTACCCCTGGCAATCCCTCCACGAAGTAGAAAAGTCAGTAATATTAATGCCACAATTGTGAAAATTTCTCAACGCGTTTTACTATTGTACACATAATGACGCTTTTGATAGAAGTATAACTAACACTCTAGTTTATTTCTTTGAAGGCGACACACATATAATATGCATGCAGTTTATATTAAATAAATACATGTTCGCCTTTAAGATAAACTTCTTTCGCGAACTTTCTTTAAGCAATTTACAAAGAAAACTTTTCATAATATACTGCATAATATTTTATTATACGTTCTTGCAAGGTCTCTATCAGCAATGATCTCCATCATATTTTAATTAAACAGCGCATGAAATGCATTTTCTGAATAACTTTTCACAGTAGGATTTAACCGACAATAGTTTTCATATATCCTCTTAATTAAATTGGACAGGATCAAGCTTGTTGTCAGAAGGGAAACAAAGGTATGTGTTAACAATATTTATAGAAAGAAATTCGGTTTGGAATAAAGGGATTAATGCAATGTCAGAATGAAATGGAATATGTGATGGTTTTAAATGCTAAAATAAAAGTTTCCGTGTGCTGGGTGTAATGAACTGTAGATGTAGGGAGTTTGTGCTGCATATTTAGAAATAGAACTTTTAAGTTGGCTTTATACTTATTAAATGATTCATAATTAACATAGCCATAATATCGTAAATCGTGAAACCTTAATACACATTGCGTTGTGTACCGCTTAAACCCACCATATTTATCTTAAGCGCTAGTTCCTGTAATAGAATAATTATTAACATAAAGCTACTCAATTAATTGCACCAATTTTAACCTTTAAAATAACATTATTTATAAACAACATTTGTTTAATTATTAAATTGATTACAATAATTATCATATTATTGCGAAGGAGATAGGGCATGTTAGACTGGACATGTGAGATCGGACATGTGAGATTGGACGTGTGAGATTGAACATGTGAGACCAGCAAGTTATTATTACCAAAATATTCTGTGACCTGCTACAATAATTAATGGGTACATACCTTCAATTTCGTCTTCGGTCATTGATTACATCTCCTGCACCAGTGTATATCGTACTGGCACTACTCGTACTGCATCTGCTCATTTCGTTGAGGACTAAATCAAGGCATTTTGCGTGGACTATTTTTGGAATCTCTGTGGAACACACTCTTACGGAGTCATCATGGCATTCTGCTGAATTTGTCCTCTAATCTCTGTGTCTATGAATCTCTGTAGCTATATGAATCTCTCGTCGAAGTCGTGCATATCCTTTTTTAGCGCATTTCGGTTGCCGACCCCCTTTGCCTGAGGTCTGTAACGCCCATTCGGCTACCATGGGCCGACTTTAAGGCACCGCGATCAGACATCATCCATATTGGTCAACGTTTTTAGCCAGTCTCGTGGTTACACCTTAGCCTCTTAGGTTTATGACCTAATTGACCTTTCGGGTCAAAGTGTTGTAAAAACTGCCGTCCTCCCGTCTGCTGTCATTGTCCAACATTACAGCCTTAATAAGTAAGGAACATAAAACTGTCTCACGTATTCCTGGTCTTAATCTGGTCTCACAGAATTAACATTGACAATTGATATCAAGTGACCTTTCACTCAAACAGAAAACGTTTCAGTTTGAAATTTAATGCAATTTTCAAAGAAACAACATATCATTATGAATATTACTTAGGGAGTAACATGTTATCTTGTAAATGCAGGATTGAATTATAAGAAATCTGATATGCACTGCACATCACTCTCTCTAGTACATAATGCAATAATTTTATTTCTTTCACAGCTTACTAAAGATGTTCAAGTTCCATAATGCAATATTTTCAACGTAACGCTGTGCATTAATATTGGACGCTTCTCTGGGTGACAACATGTAAATCTATAATGAAGCACTAAGTTAGCTTTTATTTTGCACAAATCTAACTTAACAATTAAAAATATAGTAAGCATCCGCTAAGCAATATAGTTCATATATTAAGCAATTATATTAATTAAAAACTAGATTTTTATTATATTAAACTGGTGGTTTTCATTCCAATTAATATATTCCTAAAATTCGAAACTACAATTTTTATAATGTTTTCATATATTAACATTGTATTTAACATTCCCTTGTTTTATCTAGAAAAATCAATTCGCGTTACCATAACAACACATCGCTATATAAACATATAGAAAAACTGGACGTACGTTAAGCCTGTCATGTAGATTAATTTTTATATGACTCCCAATCACTGATTGTGATTTGTAGGCCTCATTAATCGTGATTTGTAGAAAAAAAAATTATTAGCGCATTTCAAACAAGAACTGAAACAATAAGAAATATTCCTGCGTATTCAAAATTATTTTACCTTTCAATTTATTTTTATTCTATAAATTATGTACCCTGCTTTGCAATTGCAAAAAAGTGCTTATTAATTATACTCATAATTAGGGAAACTTAATTTAAAAGTAATCAAAAATACATATACTAAATAATACACCTTCTTGTGCCAAATGAAAACAAAGAGCGTTTACTAAAATTAGCGAGATCTAGATATAATTCCCAAAGTATTAAAGCATTTTAAAACACTTCATTCATTTCATGAATGTTATCTCCTTCTCTCTAACTGAATGGTACTAACTACCGTTTCATCAAGTTTAAAATTAATATTCTATAAATTTAATGTTTTCAGTGCTTCAAATATTCAGTACTTAGTCATCTTTGTGACGATTCTGCAAACAACCAATCACAGAGAAGTTGAAAATAGTTAGAACAATGAAATCTTTGCCCATACTGAAAATAAAAATTATTTCATATATACATAAAAAATAGAATAATTCAAACTAAATCGAAATTAAAAAAATGGCTCCTCCTTGCGAAAATTGAACTATATAGGTACATACCTGCAAAATCTCGTGGTCTTAATATTGCTAGCCTGTCCAAAATGCAAAGTATAAGCTCAAAAATTCTTCTTTTGCATTTAATATTAAATATCCCTTAAACTAAAAATTAAATCGGTTTATTTCAGCGTATTTCCCTAGCATTGCTCTAGAAATGTACCACATTTCATATTTTTGTATGCTATAGCTTTTGCGGCACGAGACAGATAAACTTAAGGAATTCGAAATTCGTCAAGAAGCAGCAAAATCATCAGCTACTTTGATGTAATATAGAGCGATAAATTCAACATAATGCATAGGAAAATTTGAAATTGCAGAATTCTTTTTTTTTTCAATTCTTTATAAATCCCTTTTGTAAAATTAAAATGAAATATCCTTTACTTCATTTTGACGTATACGAATGCATAGCATAATATCTTCATTGCATGTAGAAGAGCTAGCTATATGCTTCAGAGACTGGCTTTAAAGAAAACACGAAAATCCACTCAGCATGATCAAAAGATTGAGACTAAAAGCATTAGCCACATGGTTAATTTATTACAGAAGTTTTCTGTGTCAGCATTTATCAATCGAATTTTAATTAGCCAGTACACAAAACACACTCGTTAAAATGTATTTTAGAGGTATTCAATTAGCCGTTTTAATTTATAGTGCTTCATTGAGAACGATCAAAAGTGTTATTTTATTTATTTTTATGTATCATTATTTGTGAAAAAAAATTGTAACTTGGTGCAAGCGGTTTCACATGTATCAAAATGAAATCTCAAAATGTCATAGTTCACAAAGTACAACATGTAGATTACAACATTTCTAATCAAATAAAAATTTGGAATAGAAATTTGGACCATTGGTCCAAGTTACACTCTAGTCGACGACACAAATTACACAACTAGACATGCAAGACGCCTTATTCGATAGTTAAATTTCTTGTAAAGCAATAGTAATGAAACTACACGCAAATATACTTTAATAAGTGATCAAGCTCCCTATACCCAAATAATTATAATAACAAAACACTTTTCGGAAATTTGAAGATAACTTGAAATTCTATTGAAATTAATGTAAAACAAGTTCAACTTATCAGTTTGATTTTCACAGCGACCTCAAGCGAGAAACTTTCAAGCCACGGCCACTAGTCAGGGCTGTTGTTGCATTCTGAGAACTTTCATGGCTCAAATTCACCACAGGTCCATATTACATGCTCTTCCCCTACTCTTCATATATCGCTAACTTGTTCTCAACAAAAAATTTACAGCATTTTTAAGAAATTTTTAAAAGCTTGCAAACAGAATTTTTAATAAAATTTTTAATAGCTTATAAACGAAAGCTCATATGTTTTTTTCATTCCATAATACAAGAAAATCGAATCAATATAAGTAATATGAATCTCTTATATGGAAAAGTTCAGTGAGAAACTCTAGCATTTCTGATATTTAATTTTTTGTTGCGAAATTGTTGGAATACTTTGTTACAAAGTTTCTAAACCGCTTCTTAAAATTAAACAAAAAATGTTTTCTTCCTTTTTTTGTACCTTACTGAATTTACACTTCTTAAGTACTTTTTAAAAGCAATTCAATTTTTCAAGAACTATTATAATAATTTTACTTGTGTAAAAATTGCACGTGCATATTAAATAAAATTTTATAGTACTCACCAAACTACTTAACCAAGCATTTATGTTTACAGCAACCTTCCATTCTTCCATTAATCTAATGACACTTCTTTCTATCACGTTATTATTTAATTGCTTACTTTAAGAACTTATTTCCGAATTAATTACCTGTACTTCATCCTAAGTAAATTCAATATAATCTTCCCATTGCGTGTGAAAGGTCTACTCACTTCAGTGTCGGGTTTTAAAGAAAACACGGAATTTCACTTTACGTTATCAAAAGATTTAGAAAAGCATGAGACTTCTTAATAGTTCACCAAACAAATTTTTAAAACCATGTTCTCCATAATATTTTAATTAACTAATGAACAAAACACGATTGCTAAAATGTACTTTAAGAGGAATTCAATTGACGGTTTGAATCAATCTTGTCTTCATAGGAAAAATCAAAATCTTAGGGAACGAGATTATTTAGCATCATATATAGGAATAGGGACTTTGCTCATTGTACTCTACATTCACAAACCCCTATTGTCGAAGCATACACATCAGAATTTCAAAACCAATAAACATGTATTATTTTCACTCGATTTGCGTAATATGGATTGGTAAACACAGATTTTCATAAATTAGGGACCAAATAGAATTACGCAATAAATGTATGAGCAATTTATATGACCATCAAAAAACACACTAATACGGCTGTAAATAAATAATATAAGAACGTCTTCAAAATACAGAAAACACAAAAGTTGAGGGGTCAGCCGGTTTCGAAGACAAAATGTAGTCTTCTGCTTTAGGACAAGTAAGAAACGCAAGATAATTTCACAATTCATTCGATTTTGGAATGAACTTTATTAAAAGTTTCTCTTTTGCTTCTAAATGAAAATTCCTTGCTAACGATCGTTATCCCTTTTTCCTTTCCGCTTGGGGAAATCTCTGGTTCAATTTTCCATTCCGGTTCGGATTTCTTCGTTTTATTATTTGTTTTCCTTTTGCCGCTCTTTTCTAATTACACACATTGCCATAAAAATTTGCGCACCAAGAAAGAGTTGTCGAAATCTAACCAAATTTTATATATAGGAGTGCAACGTTGATATAATTAAGTGATTACAAAGTCAAAGCTAAAGGATCATTTATTATAGAAAAAATTACAAATGAATGGCGGTTCTAGTACCCTGTTGTTCCACCTCTAGCGTGAATACACGATGCGATACGGGCTGACATTGAGGCATACAGGTCCCGTATGGTGTCCTGCGTCATCTCATTCCATCGTTATTATAAACGCGCGTCTAGTGTGACCAAACTCGTAATCTGTCCAACTTGCCGCCCCAAGTGATCCCAGACATACTCGATCAGGGGAGGCTGTGGTTGGGAATCGGTGGAAGGTAGTTCCCACCTGATTTGCGGAGGAGTACCTCTACTCTCGTATGGCACTCCGACACTGGAAGGTCTTTCCCCCAGTGTTTCCTACTTCCGTAGGACTTCTTTCCTTCTCCCTTCTCTTCTTTCTTTCCTTCTCGCAGGCTTCCCTTTTTGTTCCAGCTCTCTTTTGCCTGTCAGATCCCTCTCATCTCTGCCTAAGGACTACTTGGTCCATGGGAATCCCCTGGGGGTAATTCAAAAGTTAAGTTTTGTCGTCTAGTCACCCCAGCGGTGACAGGTTTATTTTTCAGCTTCGGTTGGTCCGTCACCTCAGCAGTGACAGGATTATCTTTTAGAGCCCTGGCTCGTCTCTCCACCTTAGTTGTGGATGGTAAACCTCGCTCGGTCGGGGTATTGTCCCGTACCGCCCTTTTTATGGTGTTCCTTTTTTTTTTTTTTTTTTGTTATTATGATTTTGTGTCAACCAATCTTGGTATTTTTAGGCTGGAAGCAAGTCTCCATGTGCTTACTGTCCCTTCAATTAATACATCCCTTACATTCCATTTTAGACTTAATAACTATTCCCTTTCAGCAATTAATATCTTGTTTTTTCCAGCCACCCCTTGGACAATAGGTCCTTCCCCCCCCCCTAGGAAGAAGACGCCAGCTTCCCAGGCACAGGACGGCCTGCCTCAGGTGGTATTTGGTAGTTGGTAGGCTTTTTGGACCCCCTGGGGTCCACTGTCTCTAACCTTTCCTTTTCAGCGCCGGTGACGGGTAGTCCTTCTCCAGGGTAAGCGGTTTTAGGTTAGTATAGTATTAGTTAGTCTTGTAAGGCTTCCCGCTCATGTTCTGGTGGCAGTATAGCCATTCTTCCGTGGCTCTCCACCACCCTCCGTGGTCTCCCCCCTTCTCCTCGCGTTTAGGGTCCTCTTGGTGTCCTCCCCTATTTTAGGGGGTTTCTTCCCCTTTCTGTTGCCCTGCCCAGTTTTTTCCCTGTTTTTTAGATTATTTAGTTTACTTAGTATGCAATATTTATTTTAGTAAGTATTTTCCTAGTCCTTCGCAAGTCTATCTTCTTGGCACTAGGCCTCCTAGTTTCTCTTCCCGGGCATATGATATTAAACAATCCTCCTCCTTTGTCAACTCACCCTCCCTTGCTTGACCCTCTATGGGCCCTTCCCGGCCTTGGCTTTAGCCCTTCCCCTTGTCTTTCCTGTCTCTTCTTCTTTTTCTAGGTTAAGCTAACCCGGCAGTACGGGTATAAGTCCGGGTTACGACAGCGCCTCTTTAAGTTGCATACTGCCTCTGCATAACTACCGAGGGGTAGAAAGTTGGAATCCTCTGCAAAACCCGATCTAAATTATTCGGCTGCCGTAATTGCGGCTCATCTTTCGGAACGTTAGGCGGTCACTGCAGTTGTAATTTTGTCGTTCACGCATCGTCTGCAGAGCCTCACATTCTCTGGAGTTGGAGGCTGCCCGGGATGCCACTGCTGGGAAATTCCTGGTGGTGTTATCCAGGGCATTGTTGTCATATCTTGGCTGCTCTCCGGGAGTGGTGTGCGTGGTCAAGGGTCCAGCAGAAACCTTTCCAGTTTTGGCATTTGTCTAGCCTTGGTGTCTCGGTCATGCTTTAGACCACTTTTCCTCTTCTGGACCTCAGCCGGGTCGTCTGCGGGCGACTCTCAGCGATGGAGAACCAAACCTGTAAGCCGTAGTGGCAGAACAGGTCTCCATTTAGCTGTCTGACAGACATACTCGATCGGTGACAAATCTGGGGATCGGGCAAACCAGGGAAGGGTGGTAATGTGGCGGAGGTATTCCTGTGACACTTTTGCTGTGTGTGGCCGATCATTGTCCTGTTGAAGAATGCCTCCTAGGAGCCCTGCCACGAATGCCAACACGTGTGGCTGAAGGATATCACGAATGTACCGCTAGGCTGTATATCAATATTAGAGGTGACCGGGTGTCGTATGCAATGGCACTCCATCCCATCACACCAGCTGTGGGAGCGGTGTGCCGCTGTAAAGTGAAGGAAAGATTGAGGAAGGCAGGATTGACCCGTTCACCACGGGTCCTCCACACACGTACACGGTTGTCATCACTGCCCAAATTCGTCGCTGAAGACGACCTGGTTCCATTCAGTTACGGTCCAATCCCGTCGAACGCGACACCACTCCAAACGGAAGCGACTGTGGTTGGGTGTCATTGGCAGCACACATAATGGACGCCGCGATATCAAATGTCCTTCAGCCAGGCGCCTCGCGATGGTACGAACAGACACAGGGGCCCGTAGTGAAGGTGCTACCTGTGCCCGGATGACGGACAATTATGCAATTGGCGCTGTGCTTGCGTGTCGAGTGATGTGACGGTTTTCTCAACTATCTGTCGAGGGCGTCCTGAGCCTGGCCGTCGCGTATGCGACCCCTCTCTCTCGTCCACTGGTCCCAACACCTCCTCACAGTAAAGTCAGAACGGCCTAGGCGGCGGGCTACTGGCCGAACTGAACACCCGGCTTCCATGATCCCAATGATTCTTCCTCTCTCGAACTCTGACAGCTGATCATATTGTCTTCTATGGCGACATAATGGCATCCCTAATGAAAAAGCGTCCCTCTGCAATAGATTAAGTACAGGCAAAAAGCCACTGCGTATCTTTTTTCTACGCCAAGGAGAAATAAGTACAGCGTCTTCTGGTGGCATTACGCAATCACGCTGTATTTCTAATCATTTGCCTATCTGCCTGACACGTACCTTTATGCCAAGTTTCGTTACGATCCCACAATTACATCTTGGCGAGCAAATCTGTATGGCAATGAGTGTATTTTTCCGTAATTTTCAATTATTTTCTGTTTATCTTTTGTATTTTTACAGCTAGTTTAAATATCTCATATTTTTCTGCTACCATTTTAGTATGTTTACTCACTATTCAGTTACTTCTTTTTGCTCTGCTATTCATTCCGTTACCGCCTTGTTTTCTTCATTTTCATTTTTTATTTTGATATAAACTTTACATTATTACTATATATACATTATATATACTTTATATTATACTTTATATTACAATAATTGTAGGTGTTTCTCTTCCGGCACATAACCTTTCACCCTAGTGGTCATTTCTAATTTCTTAGACATTGTTTTTAACACTTTACAACATAGTTGAAAAGTATTTATGACTTTGTTCATTCTGTCTGTCTGTCTGTCCGTTAGTACGATAACTGCCGTAAAAATGACTTTATCAAAATAAAATTTTAGTATGTTTTTCAGACGGTCTGTGGGACCTATGGCAATATGAATAATATCACCCAATTAGTTTTGGATTGAACCCGGGTTGAAAACATGAAATATATTGAACCCTATGGGATCTAATTTTTCAAACATTTTTTAAGCAAATTTAAAATTCACAAATTGCTTCGAAAGTTTTAGGAAATATTCAAATTATACCATGAAATATATAAAAAAAATTTCAGTAAAATATCTTAGGTAGTTTTTTAAATAAAAATTGTTTAATATAGGGAGAAAAACAAATTCAATTAAATTCTGACTCTTGCTATATTCTCCAGAAAGAAAAACGAGATATATTTTATAATAAATATCTTTCCAAGAGTTTAATTATTTTTAGATGCATTTGTGAAAAAAAATTTTGACACGTATTAACGTATTTTTGATCTAAACAATTTCCATAGTCAATTTGTTTATGATCCCTATTTTCACTTATGAAACAACCTTTCACATTGTACGGAAAAGTGGCATAAGTCATATTTTTTCCGTTATCATAATTCAGTTTATTTTAAAGATAGAGATATGGGTTTTTTTTAATGATATTCTTGCATTAAAAATAAAAATTTTATGATTGACTAAATTTGTCTAAGGGGTCGTATAAAAATTTAAAAAGTGTAACTTTTCGAAAATTAGTGAGAGGACTATTTCATTAACGCAGTCTTATTTCCTACCTTACTTTCAACATTTTTGCAATTTACATTGTCCACTTATCTCCAACAGGTAAAGAATTAAAGCGCATTTCAATCTTTTTGGGACACCCTGTATGGTTCACATTGGAAAGCGAAAATCGACGAAAATCGTAGACCATCCAAATTGACCACAGGACAGTAGCCGGCTTGTTACGGTTATCAGCGCTACCCTCCTTCCAGGATATTGGGTATACCTTTAGCTATGAGAGATAGAACGAATTACCACTAGGGTGTAGTCAAATTACCACTAGAGATATAGAACGAATTACCATTTGAGGGTGAATTCTCCAAATTCGGCCAGTTAGTTTCAATCCGGCGATCCGACTACAAGTGCACAGAAATTCAGTCTTATAGGTCACCGATATGCAGATTGTTAAATAAAAATTGAAATAATAATTACACTCATGATATACGTGGCTACTCATGTCCTTGTCGACGAGTCGGTCGGTCTGGGTCTTCAACTCATGATATACGTGACTCATTTCAAAATAAAAAAAATATGGCATCCAATTGTTCCGCTTCGTAAAGATCGTGATGTTTAAAAATCGTTTAAATTTATATTTAGTGTTGCAAACGTCATAGAAGCGCTTTATTACTTTCTTTATATACAATAATGTATAAGGAAAGTATTGTGACAGGATCGAAAATTCGAATTCGAGTTTTCGACGGGAAAGCACGTTTCAAGCATTCCTGATCACGAATCGAACATTTTTGAAGTGATTTCTGTGTGTGTGTGTGTGTGTGTGTCAGTGAGTCTGTGGAGACTATAACTGACGAACGAATGGACCGATTCGAACTAAATTTGGTACAAAACTTACAATCCGTAAACACTGGAAGCCGATTATTTTTATACACAATCGATTGTTCTGAACCCCCTAAATTTTCGAATGAAATTTTGAAAATATTGTCAAGAAATCAAAACCTCTAATAAAGTTACGCAAATAGACATTTCTTGTGTAATTTTTTATTAGAAAACAATAGACATAAATTTTAGAACGCTAACATGAACCGTTCTCGAGATATTGCCCATTTTTCAAAAAAATTATCAAAAAGTCATATAAAATGAAAATAAAAATCTAATGTGGGCAGCACATGACTTTCTTTATATAATGCAATGTATTTACTACTTTAGCAGTAAAACCAAAATAGGTTATTCTTATAGTAGATACTTATATTTTTTCCAAGATATTGAATTTTCGTTAAACAGGCGTTGTTTTTATCCACTTGGCGAGATTTTCTTTGATTTGGTAACATTTTAAAAAGTCGCCAAGTTGGCGACATTCCGCCAAATTCGTCGCCAAAATCTTGCCAAGCGTTATGGACGGAGAAATAATTTATTCTTATAGCAGATAAATGACTATTGGCGTTCAAATACAAAAGTATTTCTCAAAGTATCTTTTTTCATGAATGGAACGAGCTAGATCCAGGAGAATAATGTCGCCCACTTTATCGCACGATATTACATATGAAAAGTGACCATGTTTCTCAATAGGAAATATTATTTTTTTTATATTTTATATAATTTTTTGATAATTTTTTTGAAATATTTCGAGAACGGTTAATGCTAGCGTTCTAAAATTTATGTTAATCGTTTTCTAATGAAAAATTACATAAGAAATGTCTATTTGCGTAACTGTATTAGATATTTTGAAGATTTTTTCAAAATTTCACTCGAAAATTTAGGGCGTTCTGAACATTCGATTGCGTATAAAAACAATAGGCTTCCAGTATTCACGGATTGTAATTTCTGTACAAAATTTCGCTCGAATCGGTCCGTTCGTTTGTCAGTTATCGTCTCCACAACTTCACTGACACACACACACACATATATTTTCACACACACGCACGCACATACACATACTTTCACACACACACGCACACATACTTTCAGACACACACACACACACACACACACACGCAGACATTACCTCAGACATGTCCGATTCGTGATCAGGGATGCTTGAAACGTGCTCTCCCACCGAAAACTCGAATGCGAATTTTCGACCCGTCACAATACTTTCCTTATACATTATTATATATAAGGAAAGTAAAAATTCCTATTGAGAAACATGTTCACTTTTCATATGTAATACCATGCGATAAATTTGGTGACATCATTCTCGTGGATCTAGCTCGTTCCATTCATGAAAAAAGATACTTTGAATAATACTTTTGTATTTGAACCCCAATAGTAATTTATCTGCTATAAGAATAACTTATTTTTTCGTCTATAACGCTTGGCGAGATTTTGGCGACGAATTTGGTGGAATGTCGCTAACTTGGCGACTTTTTTAAATGTTGCTAAATTAACGAAAAACTCGCCAAATAGATAAAAATGCCGCTAAATCAATGAAAATGACGACTTATATACGAAAATTCAATATCTCGGAAAAAATATAAATATCTACTAAAAAAATAATGTATTTTTTTTTACTGTAAAAGTAATAAATTCATTGCATTATATAAGGAAAGTCATGTGCTGCCTACATCAGATTTTTTTTACGTATTTTTATCTAAATTCTGAGCCAACACAATTACAATATTTTTTATTAACACTTTACAACAAAGTTGAAAAGTGTTTATGACTTTGTTCATTCTGTCTGTCTGTCTGTCTGTCTGTCTGTCTGTCCGTTAGCACGATAACTGCCGTAAAAATGACTTAATCAAAATGAAATTTTAGTATGTTGTTCAGACGGTCTGTAGGACCTATGGGAATATAAATGAATAATATCACACAATTAGTTTTGGATTGAACCCGGGTTGAAAAAATGAAATACATTGAACCCTATGGGACCTAATTCTTCAAACATTTTTTAAGCGGATTTAAAATTCACAAATTGCTTCGAAAATTTTAGGTAATAGTAAAATTGTTCCATAAAATATATAAAAAAAAATTCAGCTAAATATATTCAGTAGTTTTTTAAATAAAAATTAAAATAATAATTACACATTTTATATGAAACGATCACGTGACCATGATATGAAACGATCACATGACCCACTTCAAAATGATATATGGCATCCATCTTGTTTCAAATTCGTGATTTTTTAAAGTTCTTTTTAATTCATATTGAGTGTTGTAACCATCCTAAAACTACTTTATTTCTGCTTAAATTCTGTGCATCTACATACTAAAACAACACAATGACAACATATTTGAGTTTAAATTCTCATTCAAATTTGATTATTTCTACAACTAAGCCTATTTTTCACCTATGTAAAATGTAAACAGCAAAATATGTAGAATGAGTTGTATTAGAATTACTGTATTTCTTTAACACAAAATAATTCAGTCCATGGAGTTTGCATGGCTGATATGAATGAAATATTAATTGAATTTATAAACAGAAGGACGATTTTTTTCAATGAAGTTTTAAGCATAAAGTTTATGAATTGTAGCTCCATGGTCTTAATTTTTAAATAAAATAAATTATTATAGTATTGTGGTGAATGAAATGGAGAAAGTTATGAATGAAATCCTGCTTTTATAGAGAAATCCAGGCGTGTTATTAACACTTTACAACAAAGTTGAAAAGTGTTTATGACTTTGTTCATTCTGTCTGTCTGTCTGTCTGTCTATCTGTCTGTCTGTCTGTCTGTCTGTCTGTCTGTCTGTCTGTCTGTCTGTCTGTCTGTCTGTCTGTCCGTTAGCATGATAACTGCCGTAAAAATGACTTAATCAAAATGAAATTTTAGTATGTTGTTCAGACGGTCTATAGGACCTATGGGAATATAAATGAATAATATCACCCAATTAGTTTTGGATTGAACCCGGGTTGAAAAAATGGAATACATTGAGCCCTATGGGACCTAATTTTTCTAACATTTTTTAAGCGGATTTAAAATTCACAAATTGCTTCGAAAATTTTAGGTAATAGTCAAATTGTTCCATAAAATATATAAAAAAAAATTCAGCTAAATATATTCAGTTGTTTTTTAATTAAAAATTAAAATAATAATTACACATCTTATATGAAACGATCACGTGACCATGATATGAAACGATCACATGACCCACTTCAAAATGATATATGGCATCCATCTTGTTTCAAATTCGTGATTTTTTAAAGTTCTTTTTAATTCATATTGAGTGTTGTAACCATCCTAAAACTACTTTATTTCTGCTTAAATTATGTGCATCTACATACTAAAACAACACAATGGCAATATATTTGAGTTTAAATTCTCTTTCAAATTTGATTATTTCTACAACTAAGCCTATTTTTCACGTATGTAAAATGTAAACAGCAAAATATGTAGAATGAGTTGTATTAGAATTACTGTATTTTTTTAACACAAAATAATTCAGTCCATGGAGTCTGCATGGCTGATATGAATGAAATATTAATTGATTTTATAAACAGAAGGACGATTTTTTTCGATGAAGTTTTAAGCATAAAGTTTATGAATTGTAGCTCCATGGTCTTAATTTTTAAATAAAATAAATTATTATAGTATTGTGATGAATGAAATGGAGAAAGTTATGAATGAAATCCTGCTTTTATAGAGAGATCCAGCCGTGTTATTTTTTCTATGACGTCATTTGAATTAATTTCAGTTGTTTCCTATGAAGTTTTCAAATATAATAAATTATCGTAGTATTATGATAGATTTAAAAATATTACCGTGGAATGTATTGCATTTTAGAGATATTTAAACCACGCAATTTATATTTCAATGCCGTCATTTGAATGAAGTTCATTTTTTTCAATGAAGGTTTAAGTTTTCAAATATAATAAATCAATGTAGTATTGTGATAAGTTTTAAAATATTACCGAGGAATGTATTGCATTTTCGACTTTTTAAAATAAAATTGCATTGAAGTTGGAAAGTGTTTCATAATCAATGCTTTAAGCATGATTGATCTCTCTTGTTTTTTCTATGACGTCATTTGAATTAATTTCAGTTGTTTTCGATGAAGTTTTCAAATATAATAAATTATCGTAGTATTATGATAGATTTAAAAATATTACCGTGGAATGTATTGCATTTTAGAGATATTTAAACCACGCAATTTATATTTCAATGCCGTCATTTGAATGAAGTTCATTTTTTTCGATGAAGGTTTAAGTTTTCAAATATAATAAATTAATGTAGTATTGTGATTAGTTTTAAAATATTACCGAGGAATGTATTGCATTTTCGACTTTTTTAAATAAAATTGCATTGAAGTTGGAAAGTGTTTCATAATCAATGCTTTAAGCATGATTGATCTTTCTTGTTTTAAATGATGAAATATTCATTAATTTTACATATAGAGGCAGACGATTTATATTACAATGGCGTTATTTGAATAAAGTTCATTTCGTGTAACTAACATGGAGTTAGAGTGATGGAAATGAAACTCCTATGGAAGAAATTCTTAAAAATGCCATAATGTTTTGAGAATTATATGTAGGTGTCGCTAGTTCTAGTAAAGTGTCGCTATTGCTAATCGACACAACAGAAAATAAATTAAGAGTTAACTATTTAACTATTTTAAATTAAGAGTTAACAAATTTTGAGTATAATTAACCAGTATTTTTTCATAGTAGTAGGATAGAGTACAGAATCTATGGAGATAAAAATAAATTGAAAGGTAAAATAATTTTGAATGAATAGGAATATTCGTTATTGTTTTTATTCTAACTTGCATTGCGTTAATTATTTATTTTTACAAAACTGACAGTTTAAAAAATATTTTAGGTCTTTCGCCATAAAAATTCATGCAATGCAGCTTATGCCAGCGCCATCTAAATTATTATCTTACACGATGTTGGCGTTTTCTTAAAGTTTTAACTCCATACGTTTACCTCCATGGTTACTGGCATTGTATTTTTGATTGCCTTTTTTGAAATTTTAAGTTTTCAAATATAATAAATTACTCTGATATTTTAAAAAAATATCAGCGCTGAATGTATCACAATTTAGAGACGCTCCAATAAAATTACATTTCCAGTTGGAAAGTGTTTTATAATCAATGTTTTATGCATGATTGAACTTTCTTGTTTTGTTCTAACTTTGGCGAGCGTTCGTTGATTATTTGTCATCCATACTTCCACAAGGTTGAATGCACTAATGCTAGTGCTTCCGCTCGTTTACCGTCTTTAAGGTCTCAAAAGCTTGTAAATAAGACTGATTATTATTAATCGGTTAATATTTATCAGTAACCATATTATTTATTAATATTTATGTTTGAACTCAAATATATATATTATCATTTATTACTTCCATATAACATTCCTACCTATAATTCAGTTAAACATACAAAGGTTATAATACATTCCGATGTTATTATTTTTTATTGTTTAATTTTTTTTCCTTTTTGGATATATGTAGTAGATCATTGTACTTGCCACATTTACGCGTCGCTTTAGCTCTTCTACTAAAAGTTGTGATGCTATAACACTTCAATATCTTTAATCATTGTTATCATTTGAGATAATGATGTATCATTTGAGATAATGATGTATCTTTAATGATGTATCATTTATTACTTCCTTTTGGATATTTGTAGTAGATTTTTTTTTCCTTTTTGGATATTTGTAGTAGATTATTGCACTTGCCACATTTACGCGTTGCTTTAGCTCTTCTACCAAAAGTTGTGTTGCTATAACACTTCAATATCTTTAATGATTGTTATCATTTGAGATAATTATGTATCTTTAATGATGTATCATTTATTACTTCCATATAACATTCTTACCCATAATTCAGTTAAACATACAAAGATTATAATACATTCCGATGTTATTATCTTTTATTGTTTAATTTATTTTTCCTTTTTGGATATTTGTAGTAGATTATTATACTTGCCACATTTACGCGTCGCTTTAGCTCTTCTACCAAAAGTTGTGATGCTATAACACTTCAATATCTTTAATAATTTCCACTTTCTATCTTATATTATACATATATATATATATATATATATATATATATATATATATATATACAGGGTTTCCCAAAAACATTAACCTCGGCTTTTATCCCTTAAATATTGACCTTAGACATATATAATAAATTACAAAGTTGCGTAAAAAAAGGTACAGAATTTTATGAAATTGATAAAAAAATTTCAGGGGATTAAATTTGAAGAAATGCAAAATTTAAATTTTTATACGGCCCACGTACAAAAACATTTCCAATGAGTAAAATGTGCCCCATACACTAATAAGGTGATGTACAAAATTTCAGCATTTTATCATAAAAAGTCCCAGAGATATGTTTAAACAAAGTTGGTGAGGGATTAATCACAAATTAAAATACAAATGTTTACAGCAAGAGTGCAAATGACGCAACACTGAAATGCATCAGAGGCAAATAATATCCGCCTCTTATTTTTAATGGATCTTTGGCATGAAAGGAAAACATTTTGAATAAGCTTTGTAATCTTTGTGTAAAGTTATTATTTCTACACAGTGTAAATACGTTTGTACCAATAAATAGCAAAATTACTATTTATTTATGTAATCATTGTTGTCTTTCGTAATTTGTGTATGACATCCTGAAACGCGATCTGCCGACATGATTTTTCCCCTCTGAAAACCCATGTGGATGCATCGAAAAGTGGTTTGAGTCAGCATAATTATCTTTTCATATCTCTGGGATTTTTTATGATGAAATGCTGAAATTTTGTACATCACCTTATTAGTGCATAGGGCACATTTTACTCATTGGAAATGTTTTTGTACGGGGGCCGTATAAAAATTTAAATTTTGTATTTCTTAAAATTTAATCCCTTAAAAATTTTAATCGATTTCATAAGATTCTGTACCTTTTCTTACGCAACTTTTTAATTTATTATATATGTCTAAGATCGATATTTAAGGAATAAAAGCCGAGGTCAATGGTTTTGGAACACCCTATATATATATATAGTATATACAATAGCGATACCAACAAGAACAGCTCTAGAAAGGCTTCTGTTATAAAATTAAAAATGCAATTACTTTGAAATTTCATGTGGACAGATTCATTACATTAACACTAATGCTTTGAATCAGAAAATGATAAAATCACCCGCAGTTATATGTTCTATATTTCTGGAGCTTAACGCCACCTGTTAACCAATTAATTTTACATTCTAATTACAATCTTGCGAATTAGAATCATTGGAGGCTTGCCTTCATCATATTTATTGCATTTAAAAACAAGTAAGAGCTGTGATGACTCCATCAGAGAAAGAGCTGTTTCTGAGCTGATCACGGCTCTGGTGAGGAAAGGCGACTTCTTCTTAAATACAATCAATATGATGAAGACAAGCCTGCTATAATGCCAATTCGCAAGATTGTAATTAGATCATCAAATTAATTAGTCAAGAGGTGGCGTCTTTCAGTCCTGAAGAAAAATGGCAATTGGGTTGGCACCCTTATTATTTTGATACATTGTATTCCATATAAACCTTTATCTTTAAGAAAAAATCTGATGTGGGCAACACATGCATTTCCTTATATAATGTAATGAATTTACTACTTTTACAGTAAAATAAATACGTTTTTCCTATAGTAGATACTAATATTCTTCCCAAGATATTGAATTTTCGACAATTAGTCGCCAATTTCAAGACATCACGTGACTCGTTGCAAAATAAAAATATCTGATATGGGCAGCACATGACTTTCCTCATATAATGCAATGAATTTACTACTTTTACAGTTAAAAATGTTACTCTTATAGTAGATACTTATATTTTTTCCAAGGTATTGAGTTTTCTTCAGTTAGTCGTCATTTTCATTGATTTAGCGTCATTTTTAACCATATGGCGATATTTTTGTTAATTTGGCAGCATTTCAAAAAGTCGCCAAGTTGGCAATATTCCGCCAAATTTGTCACCAAACTCTCGCCAAGCGTTATGGACGAAGAAATGCGTTATTCTTACAGCAGATAAATGACTATTGGCGTTCAAATACAACAGTGTTACTCAAAGTATCTTTTTTCATGAATGAAACGAGCTAGATCCACGAGAATGATGTCATCTAATTTATCGCATGGTGTTACATATGAAAAGTGAACATTTTTTTCAATAGGAAATATATATTTTGTATTTTATATGACTTTTTGATATTTTTTTTGAAAAATGTGCAATATCTCGAGAACGGTTCACTTTAGCGTTCTAAAATTTATGTCAATCGTTTTCTAATGAAAAATTACATAAGAAATGTCTATTTGCGTAATTTTATTAGTGGTTTTGATTTTTGACGATTTTTTCAAAATTTCATTCGAAAATTTAGGGGGTTTCTGAACATTCGATTGCATATAGAAACAATAGGCTTCCAGTGTTTATGGATTGTGATTTTTGTACCAAATTTGGTTCGAATCGGTCCATTTGTTCTTCAGTTATCGTCTCCACAGACTCACTGACACACACACACAGACATCACTTCAAAAATGTTTGATTCGTGATCAGGGTTGCTTGAAACGTGCTCTCCCGTCGAAAACTCGAATTCGAATTTTCGATCCCGTCACAATACTTTCCTTATACATTATGTATATAAGGAAAGTAAAAAAGGGGTTAGATAATTTTTAATTTTTTTTAGTTTAATCTGTAATTTTTGAAAAGAATAACTTGCCAACAAAAAAAAGGCTCTAAAAAGATACATTTTTCCATTGTATCACTAATGACGTAACTAGACTTTTGCCACCCTGAAACAGATAATTTCAGAACTGCATTTCTCATAATACATGATATGTATCTGGTCATAAAAGTATGATCAGCTTAACAGACGCCTCCTTCTTGTTCGGAATACTGGAGCGATCGCCATGAAGGTACGGCACTGTTTAAATTCACTACTATAAAAATCAGTATAGTGTCATAAAGATACTGTACTGATTATCAAGTAATTATTATTAATGTACTGATTATCAAGTAATTATTATTAATGTACTGATTATCAAGTAATTATTATTAATGTACTGATTATCAAGTAATTATTATTAATGTACTGATTATCAAGTAATTATTATTAATGTACTGATTATTACACATAAATTTTAACAATATAAAGTAAGATAAAGTCGCGTAGTCTCTACTCTTAACATATTTTTTTTTGCTCTAGTTAGTAAAACAAAATCAATTTACTAATGCTTATTATCTTTCCTGATTAAGAATTTATGCTTACAACAGAAGCTCAATCATATATCTCTGTAATGAAAATGATTTTATTGCATTAATAATTATCTATTTACTCCCTCCAGCATCTGGAATTTGCCTCCAATTTAATTACTTGTACATCGTCTTAAATAAATTTAATATATAATATTCTCATTGCGTGTTAAAGATCTACTTGCATCAGAGAGAAAAGCTCTAAAGAAAACACGGAAACACACTCTACATAATCAAAAGCTTTTGAGTAAAAGCATCAACCTCATTAATAGCAGCTTATTATACGAGTTTTCAACAGCAGTGTTCTGCAACCCATTTTAATTAGCCAGTACACAAAGCACTCCTTCTTAAATGTAGTTTCAGAGGTATTCAATTGGTTGTTTTAATTAATCTTGATTAACTGGAAACGATCAGAAGGGTTTCAACAGGGGAAACAAGATTATAATTAGAGTTATTTAAAGGAAGAGTTTCAGGTCATATAAAAGGAGTTTTATTCAAGGATCAAGACGAATTCCCATAATGCCATTGTTTGAAAAGATACAATGATTAAATTTGTGCAGTTGGTTCTATCGAAACGGCGGATAGAAGGCCTGAAATAGATAAAATAATCAACATTATCTTGGGCAATATTACATAAATAAAATCTACAGTATTACAGAAACAGCTAGTTCATATCTTATTTAGTATTCATAACGATCAATTTCAATAAGATAAAATAATTACTATAAAGAACCCTCAAATCTCGGGTGGTTGGTATGGTTAAACACTAGTCTGGAGATAGGAAGTCAGGACTTAAGTTTTTAAACCTCAGTAAAGCTGTGTAAGGCAACTCAAATGAATTAGTAATTGGCCGGAGTGGTATAGACAGTAGCACATTTGTACGCAATCCAGTAGCCACCAGTTTTATTCCCATTTACGTCCGAGTAGTATTTGATATTAAAATAAGTCTTGGGTTATATGATTGATGTACAGTATTGTGGCAATTAATTGAGAAATGTCATTTTTTTTCGTTTTATCACACGTAAGCTTAGGAAGAAGCACTCCAAATTAGCTCAGAGTTCAAATTGCAGTTATTATCAAAGTAGCAGGTGTTCGTATGCACCTGGTAAGTAGCAGGTGTTCAAATTCCTCCGCCAGGTGGCAGGTGTTCCGCAGTGGTAGTTTCTCAGTTGTTGCGGGGCTCATTAGCGTCATGGATATCAGCGCGGAAACACGTGCTAAAGTGATTGCGCTTAGAGAACACACTTCTAAGACGTTCGAGGAAATAGGTAAAATATGTGGAGTGAGTACAGAAAGTGTCGGGAGGATCTGGAAGCGGTTTCAGGAAACAGGAAATGCTGGAACCAACCGCTCTGGAAGATGCGGCCGAAAAAGATCAACTTCGACTCGTGACGACAAAACTTTACATCGAATGAGTGTTAAAAATCCTCGATTAACCAGTTTTGACCTGTCTAAGTCCATGGTGGCAGCTGGTGTTGATATTGCACCTTCAACAGTGCGATACAGGCTGTTAGAACGCGAACCGAGAGCACGTCGACCGTACAAGAAGCAGCTTCTAACGCTTCGCATGAAGAAAAAAAGGTTGGAATGGGCACGGAAATACAAAACATGGACTGGGAGAAAGTTCTCTTTTCTGACGAAACACATTTTGTGGTTCAGGGATTTAGATCTATGTTCGTGAGAAGGAGCCAAGGAGAACCCCTCAATCAGCACCACATCAATCAAGCACCCAAGCATCCGCCCAAAAAGATGTTTTGGGGTTGTTTCAGCGTTTTGGGGACAGCATCTCTTGTTCCCGAAGAGGGAATGATGAACAGTGCCAGTTACGAAGTCATATTGACACGAAAAGTGCTTCCAACCATGGCTAAACTGTGGCCGAACGGAGATTGCGTTTTCCAACAAGACAGCGCGCCATGTCACACTTCGAAGCGAATCAAAAATTTCTGCTCAAAAAAAAAATATTACCGTACTGGATTGGCCCGGGAATTCACCAGACTTGAATCCCATAGAAAATTTGTGGGCTATTGTCCAAAAACGGCTTCACAAATTTGACTGTACGACGATGGACAAGCTAATTTCGGCCGTTATTGACATATGGTTCAGAGACGTTGAAATTAAAACTACATGTGCTAGTCTAGTACATTCCATGTTGAAACGTGTCTGTGATGTTATAAAGTCTCGGGGAGGTCATATCATTTATCAGTTTTAAATGTATCCATAGAAAACTTGAATAAAACTGAATTTTATAAAAAAAACTGCATTTCTCAATTAATTGCCACAATACTGTACGAGCCAAAATATAGTGTGGGGATCATGCGGTGAGTGTTGAACACCGCTCTCCTCCCTTTTAGTTTTGGAAAAAAAAATTAAATTAAGTTCAGAAATTCTCTTAAAAGAGTCTCTTGCAAGAATAGCGCAGATGGCAAGCATATCTGAGAGAAGATAAGAAAGGATAAGGCAAATTCACTGTTGAATTTTTCATGTAACTCAGTTGATTTGATAGGACACTTTATCGCCAAAGGGGAAATTTATGGAGAAATTTCAAACATTATTTATAGGGCAGATCGTCTGTTGGTCACATATAAGATTATTTGTTTCTGTCACAAAGTAGTTATATCTACATTTTAAATTTTTCATTGTTGGATGACCAACTTGAGTGCAACAATGACTGATACCAAACAGTATTTCTTATTACAAAGAAAACTAGTTATTTACAACAATGCAGTTCCCAACAATCACAGCGTAAATTTTGTACAACGGTATCAAAAACATATCGTTCTTCTTGAGTGCATATATTGAGTGCTTCTTATAATTTTCAAATATTTATCGAAAATTAACGTGATTATGTTATCAAATGTTCGATGGAAGTATCTTGCGAGAAAGTGAGATGGAGTACAACGAGAGTATTCTCGAATTCAGCCAGAAACTAACCAAATTGGCCGACTACGAAGATGAAGTCGAGGATCTTAGTAATGATTTCCGAACAGGAATTAAGACGACAAATCACAATCCACACCGCTTTCGCCATCAAAAGTTTCACTGCAGCAAAAAATAAAGCAACAACTTGGCAATTCATCTCAGCTCTAAATATCCGGAGAAGAGTATGACCTTGCTTTGAAAATAGTAATGGATGAAGAGATTGTCTATGACGAAATCAATGACTGGCAGAACAAAAACCATCCTAATATCCAGCCTCTCTTGTATTATGAGCATTTCACTACTTTACAGTCCCATATTTGTCACACCTTTGCACCCTCATACTTTGGATTCCACTCTAAAATCGAAAGAATTTATATCATGGCAAGACTGACATGTTTCAAGCCATCAAGCATGTTTGGAGCTCAAACCTGGCTGCGAAACATGCTTGAGAGGTACGGGTATCTGCATGATGTACACTATATATGTCATCTTGGATTAGATATCTCTGTTCGCTCTTTCATGGTGTTGCATTTTCTGTGTGTCGGGTAGTATATAACACATTTAGATGTTTAAATATGCAGGCAATGATTTAGCATGCCGTGGAATCCAGAATAACTGGAAACTGTTATCAATGATAATTTTGTCCCGCTTAACGATAAAAATTTACTTTTAACCAACTGCAATAATCCCTGATATATATTTCTATTCGAATTTTTAACACTTTACAACAAAGTTGAAAAGTGTTTATGACTTTGTTCATTCTGTCTGCCTGTCCGTTAGCACGATAACTGCCGTAAAAATGACTTAATCAAAATGAAATTTTAGTATGTTGTTCAGACGGTCTGTAGGACCTATGGGAATATAAATGAATAATATCACACAATTAGTTTTGGATTGAACCCGGGTTGAAAAAATGAAATACATTGAGCCCTATGGGACCTAATTTTTCTAACATTTTTTAAGCGGATTTAAAATTCACAAATTGCTTCGAAAATTTTAGGTAATAATCAAATTGTTCCATAAAATATATAAAAAAAAATTCAGCTAAATATATTCAGTAGTTTTTTAAATAAAAATTAAAATAATAATTACACATCTTATATGAAACGATCACGTGACCATGATATTAGACGATCACATGACCCACTTCAAAATGAGATATGGCATCCATCTTGTTTCAAATTCGTGATTTTTTAAAGTTCTTTTTAATTCATATTGAGTGTTGTATCCATCCTAAAACTACTTTATTTCTGCTTAAATTCTGTGCATCTACATACTAAAACAACACAATGACAATATATTTGAGTTTAAAATCTCATTCAAATTTGATTATTTCTACAATTAAGCTTATTTTTCACCTATGTAAAATGTAAACAGCAAAATATGTAGAATGAGTTGTATTAGAATTACTGTATTTCTTTAACACAAAATAATTCAGTCCATGGAGTCTGCATGGCTGATATGAATGAAATATTAATTGATTTTTTAAACAGAAGGACGATATTTTTCGATGAAGTTTTAAGCATAAAGTTTATGAATTGTAGCTCCATGGTCTTAATTTTTAAATAAAATAAATTATTTTAGTATTGTGATGAATGAAATGGAGAAAGTTATGAATGAAATCCTGCTTTTATAGAGAGATCCAGGCGTGTTATTTTTTCTATGACGTCATTTGAATTAATTTCAGTTGTTTTCGATGAAGTTTTCAAATATAATAAATTATCGTAGTATTATGATAGATTTAAAAATATTACCGTGGAATGTATTGCATTTTAGAGATATTTAAACCACGCAATTTATATTTCAATGCCGTCTTTTGAATGAAGTTCATTTTTTTCAATGAAGGTTTAAGTTTTCAAATATAATAAATCAATGTAGTATCGTGATAAGTTTTAAAATATTACCGAGGAATGTATTGCATTTTCGACTTTTTTAAATAAAATTGCATTGAAGTTGGAAAGTGTTTCATAATCAATGCTTTAAGCATGATTGATCTTTCTTGTTATTTATACCTCAGTTTCGTCTGTCGTCTCATTCTTGATTCCACGAAGGTTAAATCATTATCTGCGCATTTTAACATCTAAATGCATTATATTTTCTATTTCATTAATTTGTACTTTCCCTGCAACACATGGTAATGTATAGGAAAGTATTGAAATGTATCGAAAATCGCAACTCGAGTTTTTGACGGATCTAAACGATTTGGCACCACAGACACACCAATTTTAGCGTGGCGTACATGTGTGTGTGTGTCTGTCTCTCTGTGCAGTGCATGTATTTACTCTAACTCAAAAACTAATGGACCAAAATTTAACTCAAAACTAATCACAAAATTTCATAGGTAAGTCACGTATGTGTGACCCTGGTACTGATTATATTTTGGCACGATTCGAGAAAAAAAGAACCAGTCCTTTTCTGCGAAATGGCCTGCAAAAATCTTATGTATCTACTGTAGATAAGAAACTAATAGACCAAATTTCACAAAATTGGGTGTATGAGTCACTTGCGAATTACGCTGATGCTTATTAGATTTTGGTACGATTTGGAAAAGAAAAACCTGTGTTTTTACGAAATGACTCACAAAACTCGTCAAAATCTAATATAAAATATCACGTATGCTCAAAGACATTCATTAAATGCTTGTTCTATACGTATTTTTTACGGCGAAAAGAAGAAGACCAACCCCATTACTTCTAGGATTAACCGTTCTCGAGATATTTCAGTTTTTCAACATTTTTGATAGGCCGCCTTTGAAAACTGTCCAGTTACCAAATAAAAATAAAAATTGAATTAACAGTGCAAATTCAGTGTTATTTTTTGCAATTAAACTCAATTTAATGAATTATTAAAGAAAGAAAGAGAAAATTAATTTGAATCTGCAGGGAAAGTTATGGGCTGTTTACGTCAGATTTTTTATTTTATATGCTTAACATATGCTGTGTCGTTTGCATATTTTATTATTTTTCATTTAATTTGTATTTACTTCTACATTTCGACCATTGATGATATGCAAATTTTAATCGCGGTTTGGCTGGGTATAAATTGCCCAATGTTCCTTTTTTCCCTGCCATATACCTCCGATGATGGATGTTTCACGCTCGGAAATGCTCAGGCTTGTGCATGTGTTTTTACGTCTGAAAATTAAAGACTTTATTTTTAGAGTTGCTTTATATATTGCAAAGTCTGGCATACTTTACTTCAGGCAAAAGTAATATAACTTTGCTTCAGTCAAAAGTAATATAAGTTTACTTCAGGCAAAAGTAAGTAAACATAAAACTAGAATTTCATTTCAAAGTAATTTTATTTCTTTCATTACATTAGATCAATGTTAAAAGCAAAACAAAGCATAAAGTTTCATTTCTATAAGTTTTAAAAGCTCTCTTGTTTCTTCTAACTTAATTTGAACGCTTACATAGTTATGTGTGAAAACATCTGATGTGGGCAGCACATGACTTCCCTCCAGACTCATTCATATTTTCTTTATTTCTTTAATAATTCGTTAGATTGAGTTTAATTGCACCAAATAATACTAAATTTGCATTTTTAATTCAATTTTTGTTTTTATTTAGTAATTGGACATTTTTCCGAAATCGGCGTAACAAAAATGCAAGAAATCTCAAATATCTTGAGAACAGTTAGTCCTAAAGCATAATGGAGCGTGTTATATTATTTTCCTCGTCAAAAATTGCGTATAAAACAAGAATTCAATTGATACATTTGAGTATACGTAGTCATTTTTTCTTTTAGATTTTGGCGACTTTTGCAGGCCATTTCGTAAAAAAAGGCAGGTTGTTTGTTCTTTTCCGAATTGTACTAAAATCTAATCAACACCACAGTATCCCACAAGTAACTTATCTACCAAATTTTGTGAAATTTGGTAAATTAGTATTTTAGCTAGAGCGAATAAATGAAATTTTTACGAGCCATTTCGCAAAAAAAGGCGAGTTCTGTTTTTACGAATCGTACCAAAAACTAATCAGCACCAGGGTCATATCCAAGTTACCTACCAAATTTTATCAGACACAAAGACAGACACACACACACACAGACAGACACACAGACACACACACACACACAGACACACACACAGACTTCGCGCTAAAAATAGTTTTTTCGTATTCTAGAGGTCCCAAAACGTGTAGGTTCGTCGAAAACTCGAGTTGCAATTTTCGACATGATTCCAATACTTTCCCGATACATTACCATGTATTGCAGGGAAAGTAATAAAACACATTTAGGGAACAAAATATGACCATACTTTTTTGTAATTCATAACTTGCTTTTCGGGTTTATTTTTTTTAATATATATTTCAGTCCCATTCCAAAATTTAAAATTTTAAATGAAACAATAAATTTAGGTTTTTATCTTTAATTTTCCAAAGCCATCATTTCTGCACAAAAGTTAAATGAATACATAAATGGATTCCAAGAAATATTAATTTGTGTCAGCACCACTTTCTAACCATTTTCTAACGTTCCTAATGTATTTTTGTGTCTCCTGGCCCTCTAACAACAACCCTTTGACATAGCGGGCTGAATCTTTGCACACATATAGTACTGACCATCGGACAAAACTTAACACAATCTGATTTTCAATCTAACCCCCTGGGACGAAAAAATGGTTCTTTTTTTACGAAAAGTATTTTCAAATACTCCAGAAACTTTCCTGGTGATCTAGAAGACTGAATCCGTCTCCATTTATAGTTTCGCCACGGAAAAGAAGCTAACGTAGTCAAATTTTCGGCTTTTCTCTACAGGATGTGATTATGGGTTTTCTTAAGTATTTTCAGATACTCAAACAGTGTTTCAGTGCCTTATAAGGCTGAATCTTTGCAAAGTTATAGTATCGACCATTGACCTGGATGCCGGATGCTAACGGTGCCGGATTTTCGATTTTTCTCTCAGGATGAACAAAATAGGGGAATTGGGAAAAGTTTCGTAGAACCCTCCCGAAGTCTTTATGTCCCCCACCGGGGACATAAAAAGCTGATATTTGACCGCGGAGCAGAACCTATTTGAGAAAAATTTTAATTGAAACAACTTTTTCGATGATAAGCACCATATATATTCCTAAACAAAGTATATATTCCTAATATTCTATAATAAGTATTCTATAATAAGTAACCTAATATTCTATAATAAGTATTCTATAATAAGTAACCTAATATTCTATAATAAGTATTCTATAATAAGTAACCTAATATTCTATAATAAGTATTCTATAATAAGTAACCTAATATTCTATAATAAGTATTCTATAATAAGTAACCTAATATTCTATAATAAGTATATATTCCATATATATTCCTAAACATGGTAATGTATAGGGAAAGTATTGGAATCATGCCGAAAATCGCAACTTGAGTTTTCGACGGATCTACACGTTTCGAGACTTCTAGAATACGAAAAAACTATTTTTAGAGTAACGTCTGTCTGTGTGTCTGTCTGTGCAGATTTTGTATCCACTCTAACTAAAAAAGTAATTGACCGAATTTCATAAAATTTGGTAGGTAAGTCACTTGTGGTCGAATCTGGTGCTGATTAGTTTTGGGTATGATTCGGGATAAAAAGAACCCGCCTTTTTTTTCGAAATGGCCCGTAAAAGCTTGTATCCACTCTAGCTGAAAAACTAATAGACCGAATTCCACAAAATTTGGTAGATAAGTCACTTGTGGAACACCCTGGTTAGATTTTGCTATGATTCGGAAAAAAGTAACCTGCCATTTTTTGCAAAATGGCCCACAAAAATTGCAAAAATCTAAAATAAAAAACTACGTATGCTCATACAGGCAATTTCTGTGAGCCATTTCTCATAAAAAGACGGGTTCTTTTATCCCGAAACGTACCCCAAACTAATCAGCACCAGATTCGCCCGCAAGGGACTTACCTACAAAATTTTATGAAATTCGGAAAATTAATTTTTTAGTTAGAGTGGATACAAAATCTGTACAGACAGACAAACAGACACACACACGGGCGTCACGCTAAAAATAGTTTTTTCGTATGCTAGAGGTCTCGAAACGTGTAGATCCGTCGAAAACTCGAGTTGCGATTTTCGGCATGATTTCCATATTTTCCCTATACATTACCATGTATTGCAGAGAAAGTAAAAATGGTGAATCGTACCCAAAACTAATCAGCACCAGATGCACCAGAGTCGCCCACAAGTGACTTACCTACCAAATTTTATGAAATTCGGTCAATTAGTTTTTTAGTTAGAGTGGATACAAAATCTGCACAGACAGACACACAGACAGACGTTACTCTAAAAATAGTTTTTTCGTATTCTAGAAGTCTCGAAACGTGTAGATCCGTCGAAAACTCGAGTTGCGATTTTCGGCATGATTTCCATATTTTCCCTATACATTACCATGTATTGCAGGGAAAGTAAAAATGGTGCGTCTTAAATACGCATCTTTCGATGTATTTTTAGACAATTTTTAAATATGAAGAAAATGTCTTGCGTAGGAAAGAGCGTTCTTTTTATCTTTCCGATGTTGTTAAGATAGAAATTCTGTAGCTATTCTATCGATTGCTAAGACTACCGATTTGTGGGAAAATCGCATGAAATTGCGCTTTTGCATAAAATAATTATAAAACTAATTAGAATTTTAAAAAAATATATTCGCGCTGAGATATATCCCGAGAACTGACCTAAATTATCACCGTATCGAAATCTAAAATGAGTTCACTTAGATTTTCCAGCTTCGTAAACAATATGCGAACACACAAACATATAGACAGACTTTCTTCATTACAATAAATAGCACATTTTCAAATACTCCCTACAATTTAGAAAAATCTGATGTTACTTTTATTACATTTAATTCACTTTAAATTCAATTTTCGTTCTTATTTGATAACTGGACTTCTTTTCAAAGGTGGCGTAGAGTAAATACGAAAAAACTGGAATTTCTCGAGAACAGCTAGTCTTAGTGTAATGGGGTTGGTCTTATTTTTTTCTTCGTTAAAAATTACGTATTAAACAAGCATTTCATGGATATATTTGAGCATACGTAGTTTTTATTTTAGATTTTGGCGATTGTTGCGGGCCATTTTGCAAAAAATGGCCCGCAATCCACTCTAGCTGAAAAGCAACAATCCACTCTAGCAAAATCCACTCTAGCTGAAAAACTAATGGATTTTAATACGATTCGGAAAAAAATAACTTGCCTTTTTTTGCAAAATGGCCAGCAAAAATCTTCAAAATCCAAAATAAAAAACTACGTATGCTGAAATATATTCATTAAATGAGTGTTTTATACGTAATTTTTAACGAAGAAAAGAATAAGACCAACTCCATTACACTAGGACTAGCCGTTCTCGAGATATTTTAGTTTTTTCTTATTTTCTCTACGCCACCTTTGAAAATAAGTCCAGTTGCCAAATGAGAACGAAAATTGAATTAAAAATAAATTTAATTAAATTAAAATAAAGAGAACGAGGCTATAAGTCTGCAAAGAAAGTCATGTGCTGCCCACATCAGGTTTTTACTTTCCCTGCAATACATAGTAATGTAGAGGGGAAGTATTGGAATCGTGTCAAAAATCGCAACTCAAGTTTTCGACCGATGTGCACGTTTTGGGACCTGTAGAACACGGAAAAATTTGATGTGGGCAGAACATGACTTTCCCTGCAGACTTATACTTACGTTCTCTTTATTTTAATTAAATTTAATTCACTTTTAATTCAATTTTCGTTTTCATTTGGTAACTGGACTTATATTCAAAGGTAGTGTAGAGAAAATACGAAAAACTAAAATATCTCGAGAACGGCTAGGCCTAGTGTAATGGAGTTGGTCTTAATTCTTTTCGTTGTTAAAAATTGCGTATGAAACAAGCATATAATGGATATATTTAAGCATACGTAGTTTTTATTTCAGATTTTGACGATTTTTGCGAACCATTTCGCAAAAGCAAAGCAGGGTATTTTTTTCCGAATTGCACCAAAATTTAATCAGCACCAGAGTGATCCACAAGCGACTTATCTGCTGAATTTTGTGAAATTTGGTCCATTAGTTTTTTAGCTAAAATGGATACCGGCAATTCTTGCGGACCATTTCGCAAAAAAGGCGGGTTCTTTTATCCCGAATCATACGAAAAACTAATCATCACCAGGGTCACACCCAAGTGACTTACCTACCAAATTTTATAAAATTCGATCCATTAGTTTTTGAGTCAGAGTAGATACATACATTGAACAGACAGACACACACACAGACGTCACGCTGAACATAGTTTTATCGTATTCTAAAGGTCTCGAAAAGTGTAGATCCGTCGAAAACTCGAGTTGTGATTTTCGGTATGATTCCAATACTCTCCCTATACATTACCATGTATTGCAGGGTAAGTAAAAACTATTTTTAGCGTGACGTATGTGTGTGTGTGTCTGTATCTGCAATATATATATCCACTCTAACTCAAAAATTAATGAACCAAATTTCATAACATTTTATAGGTATCCCTTGTGTGTACGATCACTTGTGTGTGACCCTGATGCTGATTATATTTTGATACAATTCGGTATAAAGGTATTCGCCTTTTTTTGCGAATTGGCCCGCAAAAATCTCCTGTATCCACTCAAGCTAAAAAACTAATTTATCAAATTTCACAAAATTTGGTAGTCATGTGTAGGATATCCTTAGTGCCGATTAGATTTTAGTTCGATTCGGAAAAGAACCTGCCTTTTTATGAAATAGCCCGTAAAAATCGTCAAATCTAAAATATAGGACTGCGTATGCTCAAATGTGTCAATTAAATGCTTGTTTTATACGGAATTTTTGACGAGGAAAAGAATAAGACCAATCCCGTTACTCTAGCACTAACTGTTCTTGAGATATTTCAGTTTTGTCGAGTTTTCGTTCGCCATCTTTAAAAATGTTCAGTTTCAAACAAAAGCAAAAATTAAATTAAAAGTGCAAATTCAGTGGGTTTTTTTTTTTGTGTGTGCAATTAAACTCAATTTGATTAAAGATTAAATAAATTTATAGAACGTGATTATGAGTTTGCAGGGAAAATCATGTGCTGCCCACATCAGATTTTTGTTTTTGCGCATAGGCGAATTAGAGATTCCGACGATTCTAATTTTAGCTTAAGTATGAAATTATGTCTTTTCATTCAAATAATAAAAATATTAAAGCAAGATTACTTTCTGAATTATAATTAAATGTGCAGTAAAACTTCTCATACGTTTTCAAATTTCTCATAACTGAGTACCTGAAGCCCTATTTTCGACTTTAATAGAGAGCGTTTCCTCTTATTTTCTCCTGCCGTATTATCAAGACGTAACATAAGTCGTGGCGTAGCACCATGGGTATTGGGCACAAATACTCCTTATGATTATAGCGAAGTAAATATAAGTTTAAAAGTTTCTCAAATCATTATTCTTAACTTTATTATTATATTTTAATAAGGATGATTTTTGTGCATCGTCGTAAATTGAAATAATTGCATAGTAAAGGATTTCTACAAAATTTATAGATTTCTGAAAAGTATTTTATTTCTTAACGTTTCGAAATTCAAAATACCAAGTTGCAAATTCGGTATTGGAATTTTATTTTCTTATATATTCGTATCCCGCTACGAAGTGATTTCAAATTCACAGCGCACTATGTAGCTGGGCGCACAATTCCTGAGCTGTAACTGACGAGTTTGAATACTTACTGCTGCAGAACATTACTTGCAGAACCTGACTTTGGCTATGCCCGGGACAGATATTCCTTCGCCCTCCCCCCTTCTTCTCGACATATATGAAATAAATAGAGCAATTTCATCAGAAATATAATTGCATTCTAAAAAATTGTCTAAAAATTAAACTCCTACATATTTTAATGGAATTTATATTACTGCTAACTTCCTCATCATAGCCGAAAACCCAATATCCTCTAGATCTTGAATTAGAAACGTCTTATATATCTCAAATGAATTTTTTCGCTGAGCAAACCTATATTTCGATAGCATATTTTTTTTTCATGAAGAAGTCTTTAATTTTTCAATGTGCCAATGGAAAAATCTATTGAGCATATCTGCAATATTAGGTTTATTATACACATTTTACATCAAATATTAATTAATTATTTTTGATTATAGACATAATTTTAATCAAATACTTATTGGTCACATTTGTTGCCGTTGCATTGTTCTGAACTCTGTAACATCCATTCACACAACAGATTGAGAAATTCAGAAATGCCACGATTAATAATTCTTTAATCTGTTTAGAATCTTGCAGTAGCAACAAAGAAACCAGCAACTTATTACTAGCAACAAGAATGGATCATATTATATTGCACTATTAAAGCTCCTACATCTGATTGGATGTAAAAGACCTTGAAAAATAATATTAAAGAAAATTGATATTCCTCTTAAAGGAAAATGTTGCAAACTTGTCTTATGGTTTCATGTTAGAATCATAATGCATTGTCTGTAGTATCCATATCAAAAATAGAAGGGAAGATAATTTTCTCAGTAGCTCAGTGGATAGAGAATCGTCTAGCCGGGGATATTCGAAGATTCAATCCCCCACTGAGACAACAGCTCTGTCGTATGATTTTCCCCATACTTCCAGTATTTTAAGTTTGGATCAGAATGTACAGATGTTGGTCCCTGAGACGGAAAGCAATGATTACGCTGCGCCCCATCTGTCCACCTGCTAGACAAAGGTCGGAAACAAGTTGAAGTTTTGGAATTCTCCGCAACTTGATAGTCAGATGCATTCGGTGTCCGGCCCCTTTGAATTAAGGCGCAGTGGGGTCAGAGGTTACATGGGATTAAAATGTCGTTGATAGCCAGAGAGTGCATTGTGTCCAATAGTAAGCGCCCTGGGGGTTGTTCTTGAGCCCAAAGGCCAATCAAGAAAGGTGTAGGCGGGTGTGAATTTAAGAGAGAGAGAGAGAGAGAGAAGTTCAGAGGAGCGAGAAGAAAGTTTCGTGACAGGAGTGTAAAAAGACCTGACAGGATTCTGATGATGATCCAAGGAATCTGACCATCCCCATGGGAGACAGACTGAGCCCGGTGCTACGCCACTGCAGTCAACAGTCATGGTAGATCATTTCAATATACAGCTCCTCTTTAGTGTTCTCTCTCTATCTATCTATCTATCTATGGCCACACGAAAATGCATATTTCCTGTCTCTACTAGAGGGTGACATTTTTGCGTAAGACACGCAAGGCTTAGTGGGCCTCGAAGCATACTGTGTTTAGAGCAAAGACCTAATGGTAGTTGATAGGCAGGAATTGTATATATGTAAAATACTTTATATCGTGTGTGTGTGTGTGTGTTTTATGTCTAAAATAGTAGGTGTTAAAAATGTTTTGTTTTAAAATTATTTCAAGATGTCCTCATTTTCAATTAACGTCTTAGTGGGTTTTTTTTTTCGATCACGGCCACCTTTCACGTCCCGGACAGGACGTGTGGTAAAATACCACGCAACAAGCTCTATACATGTTGCAACTTAACGCTGAATATTACGAGCGATGGGCGGAATATACCTGAATAACTTATAATAACTGAAAATTGGATGCATATAACGCCATGAAATTTTAAGTGTAAACTGCAATAAATCCCCCGCCGTTGCTCGGGTGCGAAATAAACGCCTGTTACTTAGATAATACTGCTAAGTGTCTAAATCGTCAAACTAATTTCAATCCAAAGCAACATGAAATGTGAAATCCTTAGTTGAGAAAGATATCCTACTCCACAAAATTTTCGCATAACGGTATCGTACGCTTTCCACAAAGACACACTTTTCAGACTCAAAATATGCAAAATAAGTTATGTTTCACATCAGTCTATAAGGAGTTACAGAAATACTTTTTACCACCTAGCTATTTTAGCGAATGAATAAAATGAGTGTAACATTTTGCACATTTCGCATAAGAGTATTGTAAATACCTGAGAAAAGAAATCAAATACAATTTCACGCTTCTGATCACTGCCAAATGTTTAACCTTATTCACAGTAAAAAAAATCTGATGTGGGCAACACATGACTTTCCTTATATAATGTAATGAATTTACTACTTTTACAGTAAAGTAAATAGGTTTTTCTTATAGTAAATACTAATATTCTTTCCAAAATATTGAATTTTCGACAATTAGTCGTCATTTTCATTGATTTAGCGTCATTTCTATTTATTTGACGAGATTTACGCTAATTTGGCAAAATTTCAAAAAGTCGCCAAGTTGGCGACATTCCGCCAAATTCGTCGCCAAAATCTCGCCAAGCGTTATGGACGAAGAAATAAGTTATTCTTACAGCAGATAAATGACTATTGGCGTTCAAATACAAAAGTATTACTCAAATTATCTTTTCCATGAATGGAACAAGCTAGATCCACGAGAATGATGTTATCCAATTTATCGCATGGTATTACATATAAAGAGTGAACATGTTTCTCAACAGGAAATATTTTTTTTTATTTTATATGACTTTTTGATAATTTTTATGAAAAATGTACAATATCTCGAGAACGGTTCATGTTAGCGTTCTGAAATTTATGTCAATCGTTTTCTAATGAAAAATTACATAAGAAATGTCTATTTGCGTAACTTTATTAGTGGTTTTAATTTTTTGACGATTTTTTCAAAATTTCATTCGAAAATTTAGGGGGGTTCCGAACACTCGATTGCGTATAAAAACAATAGGCTTTCAGTGTTTACGGATTGTGATTTTTGTACCAAATTTGGTTTAAATCGGTCCATTCGTTCGTCAGTTATCGTCTCCACAGACCCACTGACACACACACACACACACACACACACACAGACATCACTTCAAAAATGTTTGATTCGTGATCAGGGATGCTTGAAACGTGCACTCCCGTCGAAAACTCGAATTCGAATTTTCGACCCCGTCACAATACTTTCCTTATACATTATGTATATAAGGAAAGTAACAAACAAAAATCTTAATCCCGAATTCACAATTATGTGTTAAACAGAATCCTATCAGATCCTGATTATATTTTAATTAATTTTTCCCAAATACGCTAATTTAAATATTTTATTCACTGTCATTTAGTTATCGCTTTCAATTAATTTTTCCTCATTGAATTTTGCACTATTTTATTGGTGATTAGGTTTCAAGAAAAGCTGACTTTTCTAAAGCAGAAAGCGATTATAAACTCCTATTAAACATGTCTGGTTTGAAATTGAAAAGAAACATTTTTATACATTGTCAATTCAATTAAATACTTGCTCCGTTTTGACATGCGTTAATTTTCTAAGCTAGAACTTATAAACTCATACAAAGAAGATATTTTCAGCATATGTGGAAGTGAAAACATTTAATTATGCAAATGTGCAGTTAATATATGCAATTGTTGTCCTACTCAAAAAGTATGATATCTAGTTGAGGGTTTTATTGCCTGTTATTTATTTTTTATATAAATATAGCTTTAATAATTTTCTTTATGCGAAGGATGGGGAAAACTTGAGCAATGTATAAAGGCACAAATAATACAATAATGCCGTATACAGCTATATCAAGGATACGCTGGATCCCCTTCATCAGTGCAAGAGAAACTACAAACCAGAAGTCCAAAAGTGGAATGGGCACCACTCATTTCAGTTTGTTTGGCATAGTCTCGTTCTCCTCGTTCAGGTCCGGACTTGTTCACACTGAGAAAAGAAATCCCAAAGATTTTCGAAAGTACGTCTGCTTACTACACCTTATCTCATAAGAAAACTCAGTCGATGTTTTTACCTCTCGGATGTCACAAGATTGGCTTGTTATGGCACTCTACAACACACACTAGAGCTATTTTGACTGGAATTTGTCTTTTCAAGCGGAATCTAAAGCACTATGAGTATGTATACATATGCAGGGCTTCCGGAATTTAAACCTGGCTCCTATAGCTCTAAAAACCAGAAAATGAACCGATTATCAACAGTTTAATTTTGCATCTCGTGGAAACTCTCCTATGCGTTGAAAGTCTGCGTATGTAATTCTGGAAAACCTCTTATTACGAGTTTCCCTGGCTCGAAAAACTTTCCGTTTTTCACAGGAAAACGTATGACTTTACGTAATATTTCCTTCATAGTGATCAAATCTCTTACAACTTCGATATAAATTCTATCCCATTTATGAAACTACTTTTTTCTTCTCTTTTTCTCCTCGCTAGAAGTTTAAAGCTCCTAGGCATATCTCTAACCTCGTCCTTCAGATTTTGAGTAAACAAATCTCAAGGACATGCTTTACAGTGATTCGTTTAACCAATTTTGTAAGACTTTTTCCTCGTCTTTATTTAAACTATTTTAGTAAGATCTTTGGTTTAACCTTTCAGTAATGATTAAATCCAAAATCCTCTGAATCCTCCGTGGGACAACATCCATCCCAAACGAAAAACCTCTCCAAAAGACAGGTATTTGACATACCCTATCACAAACAGTTCGATCTCCCTTTGCGGACATTGGTGTCCTTTGACGACAATGTCTGCAAAGGGAGATCCAACTGTTTGGGATAAGGTATGTCAAATACCTGTCTTTTTGAGAGGATCTTCGTTTGGGATGGACGCTGTCCCACCCGTAATCAAAACGTTAATCTACAGCAAATCCAGATTTAGACATCAGCACATTCCAGAGGAAAGTAAAAAAATTTGATGTGAGCAGCACATGACTTTCCCTATATAATGCAATGAATTTACTACATTTACAGTAAAAGAAAATAGGTTATTCCTATAGTGAATACTTATGTTCTTTCCAAGATATTGACATTTCGTCAGTTAGTCGTCATTTTCATTGATTTAGCGACATTTTTATCTACTTGGCGAGATTTTCGTTAATTTGGCAACATTTAAAAAAGTCACCAAGTTGGCGACATTCCACCAAACTCGTCGTTAAAATCTCGCCAAGAGTTATGGACGGTGAAATAAGTAATTCTTATAGCAGATTGCCGTTCAAATACAAAAGTATTACTCAAAGTATCTTTTCTCGTGAATGGAACGCGCTAGATCCACGAAAATGATGTCACCAAATTTATTGCATGATATTACATATGAAAGTGAACATGTTTCTTATCGGTTAATATTTTTTTTAATTTATGGGATTTTTTGATAAATTTATTTGAAAAATCTGCAATATTTAATTTATTTGAAAATTCTGCAAACAGTTCATGCTAGCGTTCTAAAGTTTATGTCATTCGTTTTAAGGAAAATTTCCATAAGAAATTTCTATTTGCGTAACTTTATTAAAGGTATTGATATTTTGATGTTTTCGAAATTCCACTAGAAAATGTTGGGAGTGTTCTGAACTTTCGATTGTGTTCAAAAACAATAGGCTTCCAGTATTCACGGACTGTAATTTTTGTACCAAATTTCATTCGAATCGTTCCATTTGTTCGTGAGATATCGTCTCCACAGACTCACTGACACACGCACACACACACACGCATACACACACACACACATACTTTCACACACGCACGCACACACACACACATTACCTTAAAATTGTTCGATTCGTGATCAGGACTGCTTGAAACTTCGAGTTTTCGACCCCGTCACAATACTTTCCTTATACATTATATGTATATAAGGAAAGTAAAAATAGGTAAGTAAAAAAAAAATCTGATATAAGCAATGCATAATTAAACCTAGACTTTCGAGACAGAAATGAATTTGTTTTACATAGGCATCGTCATAATTCCCAATACCTTTAAATAATTTCAAAATATGCCTCTTAAAACATTTTCCGTTTTCCTTGAAAGTTAAATACTTCTCTTTGAAATTTTCCATACGAGAAGTTGAATAAAGCACATCTGTAATCACTGGGGAGTATAACTTAATTCTCAGTCTGATTTCTCAGAAGCATTTGAAATCAGAAAAACGCCATTTTCTTTAAACAAAATGTTTGAAGACGCAAAAAGTATCCTCTCAAAAGTATTGGAAAATGTGTTTAAATTCGATCGTTAAAAATAAAAATGCATTGAAATCCAAAATTTCGATTCCCGATCCGTACTTTCAGTAATTCACAGATTGCGCGATGGTTATATTGATTTTGTTTCTTTGTTTTGGGGTGTCAACTTTTTTTTAGTTTTATTCAGTAAACAACTTAATTTCTGAGTTCATGTCTTTTTCTCTGCTTACATATAAAAGTGTTTTTTCGTAAAATAAACATTAGTTTTAAACATATGATGACGACTTTTCCTAGAGATTCAAAAAAGTATTTCCTTTATTTTGCAAATCGGGGATAATGAACTTGCTTAAAATATAAACAAGAAAGATCAATCATGCATAAAGTATTGATTATGACACACTTTCCAACTTAATGCAATTTTATATAAACATATCTAAAATACGACACATTCCTCGGGAATTTTTTTAAATTATCACATTACAACATGTGGTGCGCAAATAGAAAGATAAGAACTTACATTATGATTGACATTATTTATCATTGCGTTGTGCGTTGTGTTTGCAATAACCCTCCAATTATTTATCATTAACATATCTATCTTTATCTCTTAACATGGCCTTAAATTCATACATAGTGGATTTATTAACTAAATTGTACATTGCTTTATTGTGCCACTATAAACCCTCCAAAATTATTTAACCTCTGCGTGAGTCCTGTAAAGGAATTATTAATTAATATTTCACAAAAAGGATTGCACCAATTTAACTTTAACAAAAACATTTATTAAAAACATAAAATACCTATTAAATTCAATTACGATAAGTACATGCTTATTAATCATTTAGGAAGATAGCATGTGAGGGGAGATTAGCATGCGAGACCCTTAACCATATACCTAACGTATTTAATAACCTGTGGATATTTGAGAAACACATACCTTCAATTTGGGCCTTTGCAATAGACCATAATGCTTGCAAATACTTGGTTGCACTGAACACATCCATGCTATCATTTGAAGCATTGAATGTGATATAACAAGTACTTTCTCCATTGGTTAATCCTTTAACCAATGGAACCATTCCACATCCTCGTAAGGGCCAGCTCTGCCTCCTTGTCTTGGCGCTCTTAAATTTATGGTTTTCTGACCTTTAGGTTCATGGGTTGTAAAACCCGGCGCCATCCAGACTAGCAGCATTGTTTGCCGTTTTGGCCACAATAAATATTCTCAAGAAACTGTCTCATCAAAGTGTGAAATAAATTTCTGGTCTCACACTGCATGAATTTATTATATTTAAAAACTTAAAACTTTATCGAAAAATTTATTTCATTCAAATGACGGCATTGAAATATAAATTGCCTGGTTTAAACATCTCTAAAATGCAATACATTCCTCGGTAATATTTTTTAAATTATCATAATACTACAATAATTTATTATATTTGAAAACTTCATCGAAAATAACTGTAATTAATTCAAATGAATTCAACTGTAATTAATTCAAAAGCAGCATTTCATTCCTAAACATTTTTCCATTCATCACAATACTATAATAATTTATTTTATTTAAAAACTTAAAACCATGGTATAAGTAATTTAACACTCTGCTTAAAACATCATCGAAAAAATCGTCTGGTTCTCTGTATAAAATCAATGAATGTTTTATTCATATCAGCTATATTGCAGACTCTATGAGCTAAATAATTTTGTGTTAAAAAAATGCAGCAATTCTTATGCAACTCATTATACGTCTTTTTTGGTGTTTACATCATAAGTAAAAATTAGGCTTCGTTGTTGAAATAATCAAAGTTTGATGAGCATTTGAACTCAAATATATTGGAATTGCGTTGTTTCAGTATGTAGATGCACAGAATTTAAGCAAAAGTAAAGGGGTTTTAGGACGGAACAACACTAAATATGAATTAAAAAGAACTTTAAAAATCATGATTTTGACACAAGATGAATGCCATATTTTATTTTGAAATGGGTCACACGATCTCTTCATATCATGGCCACGTGATCTCTTCATATAATGGTCATGTGATCTCTTAATATAAAGGGTGTAATTATTATTTTAATCTTTATTTAAAAAACTACTGTAAATATTTTGCTGAATTCTTTTTTATATATTTTATGAAATAATTTGAATATTTCCTAAAACTTTCGAAGGCATTTGTGAATTTTAAATTCGCTTAAAAAATGTTTGAAGAAGTATGTCCCATAGGGTTCAATGTATTTCATTTCTACAACCCGGGTTCAATCCCAAACTAATTGGGTGATATTATTCATTTATATTTCCATAGTCCCACAGACCATCTGAACAACATACTAAAATTTCATTTTTATAAAGTCATTTTTATGGCAGTTATCGTGCTAAAGGGCAGACACACAAACAGACAGACAGAATGAACAAAGTCATAAACGCTTTTCAACTACGTTGTAAAGTGTTAATTACCTTCTCGATGATAAATTAAAATACTGGAAATCGCAGAAGAGGGAAAAAATTTCCCTTCACCAAAAAAAGTAGAAATCGAAAATTAAATTCTATTTCAGCGAGTTTTCACCCGATCTTTGCCATTTTCAAGTGAGATACTTATAATCATTAATTAATAGTAAGTTTTAAACAAGAAAGATCAATCATGCATAAGGCATTCATTATGAAACACTTTCCAACTTCAATGCAATTTTTAAACATCACTAAAATGCGATATATTCCTCGATAACATTTTTAAAATTATCACAATACTACATTAATTTATTACAGGTATATTTGATAACTTAAAACTTCATCGAAAAAAATAAACTTGATTCAAATGACGGCGTTGAAATATAAATTGCCTGGTTTAAACATCTCTAAAATGCGATACATTCCTCAATCATATTTTTAAAATTATCATAATACTAAAATAATTTTTTATATTTGAAAACTTCATCGAAAACAAATGAAATTTATTCAATTGACGTTGTCCCATCCGTCATCGAAATATAACACGCCTGGCTCTCTCTATAAAAGCAGCATTTTATTCATTAACATTTTTCCATTCATTTCATTCATCACAATACTATAATAATTTATTTTATTTAAAAGCTTAAGGGCATGAAGGTGCAAGTAATTAAACTCCATGTTTAAAACTTCTTCGAAAAAATCTTCCTTCTCTCTGTAAAATCAATGAATATTTTATTTTATTCATATCAGCTATATTGCAGACTCCATGAGCTAAACAAAATAGCGTTAAAGAAATGCAGCAATTCTTATACAACTCATTTTACATATTTTGATATTTACATTCTCCATAAGTGAAAATTAGGCTTCGTTGTAGAAATATTTAAAGTTGGATAATCATTTAAACTCAAATATATTGTAATTGCGTTGTTTCAGTTTGTAATTGCACAGAATTTAAGCAAAAATAAAGCGGTTTTAGAACGGATACAACACTAAATATGAATTAAAAAGAACTTTAAAAATCACGATTATGACACACGATGGATGCTCCGGCCGTCCAAATAGCTGCTCTTAGTCCTCTGGACGAGTCGGACGGTCTGGGTCTTCAACACGATGGATGCTATATTTTATTTTGAAGTGGGTCACGTAATCTCTTCATATAATGGTCACGTGATCGCTTCATATAAAATGTGCAATTATTATTTTAATTTATATTTAAAAAACTACTGAATATATTTTGCAGAAATTTTTTCTTTTATGGGATAATTTGAATATTTCCTAAAACTTTCGAAGGCATTTGTGAATTTTAAATCCGCTAAAAAAAGTTTTGAAGAATTAGGTCTCATAGGGTTCAATGTATTTCATTTTTTCAACCCGTGTTCAATCCAAAACTAATTGAGTAATATTATTTATTTATATTCCCGTAGGTCCCACAGACCGTCTCAACAACATACTAAAATTTCATTTTGATAAAGCCGTTTTGCGGCAGTTATCGTGCTAACGGACAGACAGACAAACAGACAGACAGACAGAATGAACAAAGTCATAAACACTTTTCAACTTTGCTGTAAAGTGCTAAAAATAAATGTAGTTGTATGGGATAATTATAAAGTATTAAAAATAAATATAGTTTTAACACTTTACGCCATAGTTGAAAAGTGTTTATGACTTTGTTCATTCTATCTGTCTGTCTGTCCGTTAGCACGATAACTGCCGTAAAAATGACTTTATCAAAATGAAATGTTAGTATTTTGCTCAGACGATCTATGGGACTTATGGGAATATAAATAAATAATATAACCGAAGTAGTTTTGAATTGAACCGGGATTGAAAAAATGAAATACATTGAATCTTTCGGAACCTAATTTTTCAAACATCCTTTAAGCGAATTTAAAATTCACAAATTGCTTTGAAAATTTTAGGAAATATACAAATTATCCCATAAAAAATATAAAAAAAATTTCAGCAAATTGTATTCGGTAGTTTTTTAAATAAAAATTAAAATAATAATTACACCCATACTATATGAAGAGATCACGTGACCCTTTTCAAAATAAAACATGGCATCCATCTTGTGTCAAAATCGTGATTTTTAAAAGTTATTATTAATTTATATTTAGTGTTTTATCCGTTCTAAAACCTCTTTATTTTTGCTTAATTTCTGTGCATGTATATTCTGACACAGCTCAATTACAATATATTCGAGCTTAAATGATTAATACCATCCATCTTGTTGTTGTTGAGACCCAGACAGTCCGACATACCAGAAAGGTATAAGGTAACCGTTTGGACGGCCGAGAAGTGCCACTCAATTTAGACCGGAACCCAGTGGCGGAGGCATCTACAGGGACCGTACCCTCCTTCCCCTACCACCAACCTCTCGGAAGGAACTTACGTACCCACCTGTTTAACGTGATCGTACTCCACATGAACACGGCAGCAGTTGTGGCAGCGTGCAAATCCAGCGCGCAAACTACCGGGCTACCGCGTCCGAAATGTGCCAACAGCACGCGGTATTCCCAGGTGGTCACCCACCCAAGTACTAACCGCACCCGATGCTGCTTGACTTCGGTGATCTAACGAGAACCGGTGTTTTCAGCACGGTAGAGCTGTTGGCGCCATCCATCTTGTCGAAAGCCCAGACCACCCGACTCGCCCGAGGGCTTAGAGCAACTGTTTGGATGGCCGGGCCATCCATCTTGTGTCAAAATCGTGATTTTTAAAGTTCCTTTTAGTTTATATTTAGTGTTGCATATGTCCTAAAATCTCTTTATTTTTTTTATGTGCATCTATATACTGCGACAACGCAATTACAATATTTGTGAGTGTAAATGATCATCAAATTTTGATTATTTCTACAACGAAGCCTGATTTTCACGTATGAAAAATATAAACAGGTCAAGATGTAAGATGAGTTGTATAAGAATTGCTGAATTTCTTTAACGCAAAATTATCTAGTTCTGGAGTCTGCAATATAGCGGATATGAATGAAACATTCATTGATTGTATAGAGAAGCAGACGATTCTATTTCCTTTTTCGATGGAGATTTAGCATGGAGTTTTACAGTATTTTTACCTCCATGATTTTAAGTTTTTAAGTAAAATAAATTATTGTAATATTGTGATAATTTTAAAAATATCGCTGCTGAATAAAAGGAATGGAAAAATGTTTAAGAATGAAATTTTTAATGTTTTTATATTGAGAGCCAGGCGATTTATATTTCGATGGCGTTATGTGAATAAAGCTCATTTATTCTTAAAGTTTCCAAATATAATAAATTGTAATATTGTGATAATTTTAAAAATATCACCGCTAAATGTATCGCATTTTAGAGATGTTTAAGTAAGATTGCAGTTGGAAAGTGTTTCATAATCAATGGTTTATGCATGATTGAACTTTCGTGTTAAAATTCAAGAAGTTAGCATGTTAGACTTTATAAGCTACTATTTCTAGAGCACAAAAATTAGAGACGTTCTGGGATATATGAGACAACGGTCGATGGCTGGCTCGCATTGTTGCTTTCGGAAATGAAAAATAAACATAACTTTTTGCCAGGTTTTCAAATTATAATTTTAATTGTTATCTTCAAAAGTTTACGTCTGATTCAAGTGACTTTTTCACAGAATGCTTATAATGATGGAATAATCGCATATTTAAGAAAGTAAAATGATATCTCTAAAATTCAGAAAAGTAGAAGATTGTATTACAACCCACAGTACCTGTGGGGCATATGTCTGGTTTGTTGATTACAGTTCCTATCTCTTGCGCTGGAAAAATCGTTTGCAAGAATAAATTAATTTTAATATAGCCAAACCTTGACATTAAAGTCTCATAATTTTTAACAAATTAAAATATTTAAAGAAATATGGACGAGACGTATTGTTCTAGGTGTTCAGATACCACGGTACCTCGTTTAGCGGTTATCTGTAGCTTCCATTGACACAGATACACACACACACACAGAAAGAGAGAGATATCTTTTATTCTATAAAATATAAATATAATACTCACACAATCCATCTATAGCAGACATTTCCAAAATTAGGACCGAGCTCTCACAAGAACAATATCCATGACCGGTTTCATACTTATCATGCACGTATCAGCATAGAATAGATACATTTAAAATTTAAATAATTACGGCACAGCTGTCATTCTTCCCCATTTATCAAAATCTTTAAAAAAATTGAACATTTGAGAAAATGTCTCAATAACAGCATATCAGTATGGCATAAGAAAAAAAATCTGATGTGGGCAACATATAACTTTCCTTTGAAATGAAATTAATTTACTACTTTTACAATAAAAAGATAGGTTTTTCTTATAATAAATATTAATATTCTTTCCAAGGTATTGAATTTCCGTCAATTAGTCGTGAATTTCATTGCTTTGGTGTCATTTTTATCCATTTGGCGAGATTTTCTTTAATTTGGCAACATTTAAAAAAGTCGCCAAGTTGGCGACATTCCGCCAAATTCGGCGCCAAAATCTCGCCAAACGCTATGGACGGAAAAATAAATTATTCTTATAGCAGAAAAATAACTATTGGCGTTCAAATTGAAAAGTATTACTCAAAGTATCTTTTATCATGAATGAAACGAGCTAGATCCACGAGGATGATGTCACCCCAAATTTATCGCATAATATTACATATGAAAGTGAACATGTTTCTCAACAGTTAATATATTTTTTTTATTTATGGGATTTGTTGATAAATTTATTTTAAAAATATGCAATATTTCAAGAACGGTTCGTGCTAGCGTTCTAAAGTTTATGTCAATCGTTTTCTAAGGAAAAATTATATAAAGAAGGAATCTAAGGAATGTCTAAGGAAAAATTTCTAAGGAAATGTCTATTTGCGTAACTTTATTAAAGGTTTTGATTTTTTGATGATTTTTTCAAAATTTCACTCGAAAATTTAAGGGGGGGGGGGCTGAACATTTGATTACATTTAAAAAGAATAGGCTTACAGTATTCATGAATTGTGATTTTTGTACCAAATTTCATTCAAATCGCTCCATTCGTTCGTGAGATATCGTCTCCAAAGAGATTCACTGACACACACACACACACACACATATACTTTCACACACACACACACACACATACTTTCACACACATACACACATACTTTTACACACACACACACACACGGGCCAACGGCCGTACCGTGCTGAAAACACCGGTTCTCGTTAGATCACCGAAGTCAAGCAGCATCGGGCGCGGTTAGTACTTGGTGGGTGACCACCTCGGAACACCGCGTGCTGTTGGCCATCTCGGGTGCGGTATCCCCGTGGTTTGCGCGCTAGATTTGCACGCTACCACAAATGCCGCCGTGTTCATGCGGAGTACGATCACGTTAAACATGTGGGTCCGTAAGTCCTTCCGAGAGGTTGGTGGTAGGGGAAGGAGGGTATGGTCCCTGTGGATGCCTCCCCCACTGGGTTCCGGTCTAAATTGGGTGGCACTTCCCGGCCGTCCATACAGTTACCTTACACCTTTCTGGTAGGTCGGACGGTCTGGGTCTCAACAACAACAACACACACACACACATTCACACACACACACACATTCACACACATACATTCACACACACACACATACATTCACACACACACATACTTTCACACACACACACGCAGATATCACCTCAAAAATGTTTGATTCCTCATCAAGGATACTTGAAATGTGCTTTCGTGTATCGAAACTCGAATTCGAATTTTCATCCCGTCACGATATTTTCCTTATACATTATGTATATAAGGAAAGTAACAAATTTCTCGCATCCCTAACTAGAATTTAGCCATATTGTTCGAGTCCTCCGATGTTAATGAGGTCGTCAAGGCCACCTGTTGGACAAACGCCCAAACTTTCTCTGCCCGAAATCATAAAAAGCGTCATAAAAGTCCGTAAAAGGCAATAAAACGAAATGTACAGAATTGCTATAGCTAATAAGATTTGCTGTATCCCCTTAATATGCAATAAAACGTTTAGTAGAATAGCGGGTAATAGTTTTCTTACTTTTTAGACAGAGAGTGGAATTTCTTGCTTCAAGCTGGAAATGGGTAAGTAAGGCCCGACGAGTTTGCATTTTGCATCGTTTTAATATTATTACTTTCCTTATATACATATAATGTATAAGAAAAGGATTGTGACAGAGTTGAAAATCCGAATTCGAGTTTTCGAAGGGAGAGCACGTTTCAAGCATCCCTGATCACGAATCGAACATTTTTTAGGTGATGTCTTTGTGTGTGTGTGTGTGTGTGTCAGTGAGTCTGTGGAGACGATATCTCACGAACAAATGGAGTGAGTGATTCGAATGAAATTTGGTACAAAAATTACAGTCCGTGAATACTAGAAGCCTGTTGTTTTAAACATAATCGAATGTTCAACCCCCCCCCCTCCTGAATTTTCGAATGAAATTTTGGAAAATTCATCAAAAAATCAAAACCTTTAATAAAATTATACAAATAGACATATCTTATGTAACTTTTCTTTAGAAAACGATTGACATAAACTTTAGAATGCTAGCATGAAGCGTTCTGGAGATATTGCACATTTTTCAAATAAATTTATAAAAAAATCCCATAAATTAAAAAAATATTAACTGTTGAGAAACACGTTCACTTTTTATATGTAATTTCATACGATAAATTTGGTGACATCATCCTCGTGGATCTAGTTCGTTCCATTCACGAGAAAAGATACTTTCAGTAATACTTTTGTATTTGAAAGGCAATCTGCTATAAGAATAACTTATTTCTCCGTCCATAACATTTGGCAAGAATTTGGCGAGGTGTTTGTCGGAATGTCGCCAACTTGGCGACTTTTTTAAATGTTGCCAAATTAAGGAAAATCTCGCCAAATGGATAAAAATGACGCTAAATCAATGAAAATGACGACAAATTGACTAAATATCAGTATCTTGGAAAGAATATAATCACTATAAGAATAACATATATTTACTATAAGAATAACATATTTTCTTTTACTGTAAAAGTAGTAAATTCATTGCATTATATAAGGAATGTCATGTGCTGCCCACATCAGATTTTTTTAGTACGCAACAAAATCAAATTCGTTCATATATTATTTACAACTACTATCATTGTTCCATGATTTGTCGTAGTTTCCCCTTAGAGAATAGTGTTATCAAAACCCGTTTAATGTAATAGTACGAATTGCAAAAAAAAAAAATATGAGGAAACTTAAGTTCTAAACGAGATTCGAACCACAGATTTCTACCTACCTAGTTTATTAATCTCATAAGATAATGATATTTTCATGTATACTTAAAGTGAATTGACATTCCCGTCCTTCAGATTTCAGATCAAAGTAGTGCAAAATCAGATCTGTACGACCTCTTCATTTCTCCGCTTTTTTATATCAGATAGCATCATATTAATCGTTTCACTAATGTATTGAAAACCAATGTCATAAATCTTAAGTATCCTTAAAATAAGCAAAACTTGATCATTTTTAGACCTCAGTGTCCTCAGCATATGACATTCACAGTGAAATTGCTAGGGCAACATTGTAAAGAGCTCTGGCCCCAACCAGTATTTGCTAGAAATAGTGACTCTTTCTTGTGATCTAGGTAGCTGGTGCTTAATATATTCGAGACTTTAGTTTGGGTTCTCTTTTGCGTTCGTTCCAGTGTACTTACTAATAGTAAATTCAGTGCGTTGTTAATACGAGGTCTCGTGAAATATGATTGTCCATATTATGGTCTATATGAATCCTCTCCCCATCTCCTCTTCAACTTCAAGTTTTCCTGGGCTGAAATAAAAAAAATCTGATGTGAACAACACATGACTTTCCTTATATAATGCAATGAATTTATTACTTTTACAGTAAAAAAATAGGTTTTTCTTATAGTAGATACTTATATCGTTTCCAAGATATTGAATTTTCGACAATTAGTCGTCATTTTCATTGATTTAGCGTCATTTTAATCCATTTGGCGAGATTTTCGTTAATTTGGCAACATTTCAAAAAGTCGCCAAGTTGGTGACATTCCGCCAAATTCGTCGCCAAAATCTCGCCAAGCTTTACTGACGGAGAAATAAGTTATTCTTATAACAGATAAATGACTATTGGCGTTCAAATACAAAAGTATTACTCGAAGCATCTTTTCTCATGAATGGAACGAGCTAGATCCACGAGAATGATGTCACCCAATTTATCGCATGGTATTACATATGAAAAGTGAACATGTTTCTCAATAGGAAATATATATTTTTTATTTTATATGACTCTTTGATAATTTTTTTGAAAAATGTGAAATATCTCGAGAACGGTTCATGTTAGCGTTCTAAATTTTATGTTCATCGTTTTCTAATGAAAAATTACATAAGAAATGTCTATTTGCGTAACTTTATTAGCGGTTTTGATTTTTTGACGATTTTTTCAAAATTTCACTCGAAAATTTAGGGGGGTTCTGAACATTTGCTTACGTTTAAAAACAATAGGCTTCCAGTGTTTACGGATTGTGATTTTTGTACCAAATTTCGTTCGAATCGGCCTATTCGTTCCACAGATCCACTGACACACACACACACACAGACATCACTTCAAAAATGTTTGATTCGTGATCAGGGATGCTTGAAACGTGCTCTCCCGTCGAAAACTCGAATTCGAATTTTCGACCCCTTCACAATACTTTCCTTATACATTATGTATATAAGGAAAGTAATATTTGGAAATTAGCTTGAGTATTATTAGTTATGAAACCAGTATATTATCGTATCGATGGTTGGGGTGATTGTTAATAATATATGTTTGAGTAGTAAATGTTGTTATTGTTGAGACCCAGATCGTCCGACCTACCATGAGCAGTAAATGTGTCAAAATTGTGAAATATCAACTGTTCTAAATTTGATGCAAAGTGGCTTGCTCCAGGGTTATTTAATATAAGTTCGGGCAGTCAGTCTGGTACCGAATCAAAAAGTTTTCAGCTCCACATTGTCGAGCATTGTATTTCGTCATTCCTGACGCCACAGACCAGGATCTTGAGATTCGTTGCAAAAACAGAAGTTTTCGCATTATTACAATTAAAAATTGTTTGTTAATTTTGAAGTGGTACCATCCAGACATAAACTGCTTGTGTAGAGATTTTAAATTTTGCTGTGCGCACCTTCTCCGGCGACGTCCAAGCAGATTTAGTGACATTGGTGGGGTAAAATGACAGTTACAATTAACGAGTTCGGTCTCCCCTGAGAACCCAAAAACAAAATGCGCGCATTTGTTATCCCCAGAACATCATATGCGCAGAGACAAGTAAAAAAAAATCTGATGTGGGCAACACATGACTTTCCTTATATAATGTAATGAATTTACTACTTTTACAGTAAAAACATAGGTTTTTCTTTTAGTAGATACTAATATTCTTTCCAAGATATTGAATTTTCGACAATTAGTCGTCATTTTCAATGATTTAGCGTCATTTTTATCCATTTGGCGAGATTTTCGTTAATATGGCAACATCTTAAAAAGTCGCCAAGTTGGCGACATTCCGCCAAATTCGTTGCCAAAATCTCGCCAAGCGTTATGGACGAAGAAATAAGTTGTTCTTACAGCAGATAAATGACTATTGGGTTCAAATACAAAAGTATGACTCAAAGTATCTTTTTTCATGAATGGAACGAGTTAGATCCACGAGAATGATGTCACCCAATTTATCGCATGGTATTACATATGAAAAGTGAACATGTTTCTCAATAGGAAATATATTTTTTTTCATTTTATATGACTTTTTAATAGTTTTTTTGAAAAATGTGCAATATCTCGAGAAAGGTTCATGTTAGCGTTCTAAAATTTGTGTCAATCGTTTTCTAATGAAAAATTACATAAGAAATGTCTATTTGCGTAACTTTATTAGTGGTTTTGATTTTTTGACGATTTTTTAAAAAAAATTTTAGAAAATTTAGGGGGGTTCTGAACATTCGATTACTTATGAAAACAATAGGCTTCCAGTGTTTACGGATTGTGATTTTTGTACCAAATTTGGTTCGAATCGATCCATTCGTTCGTCAGTTATCGTCTCCACAGACTCACTGACACACACACACACACACATACTTTCACACACACACACACACACACACACACACACAGACATCACTTCAAAAGTGTTTGATTCGTGATCAGGGATGCTTGAAACGTGCTCTCCCGTCGAAAACTCGATTTCGAATTTTCGACCCCGTCACAATACTTTCCTTATACATTATGTATATAAGGAAAGTAATTAACTGTAGTGGTGCTCAAATCGACTTTCTCATACCAGAATCCATTTTAGTAGCATTTTTTTTTTATTTTATAAGAAAAATTTTGAAAAATCATTATCATGGGCAAATGATTACAATTATATCCTGTTACCCTTCACTTTAAAGGGCTTAAAAATCTTTGGATTAATATCACACTTGACAGTATACCCGCGGTGTGGGGGACGTAAAGTTCTTCCCCGAGAGATACTAATGGCGTCACGGACAAAAAAATTGTATCACGGCTATTTTTCACAACAAGGACTGAAACTATTAAGTATCGTGATCATTGAGCCATAAATAAACCTTTTTATGCATGATTATGTCAAATTATGTCCTGTGATGCTATATTAAAAAAATATATAATTTCGAATAAATTTCGAAATTTCCGTTCGATATTCAAAAATTCTATCTAATTCTTGTTTTCTTTTTATATATATATGTATATAAAAAGCCGGATATAAAGTTTTGTGAAAATCCATTAATACTTGTGGCTGCTATCAAGTACACAAGAAATCGACCACAGACAGACAGACGAGCATCACTCCAAAAATAGTCAAAACGTGTTCAGGAGATCTTAAAACATATATCGGCATCAAAATCTCGAATTCTAAAGCTTTCTTGAGAATGTTATTTACACTATGCTATATTATATATTATGAGAATGTAAAAATTCAGTCTTAACTAAGACGAAAACCAACTGACTTCCTCGACATATGTTGATGATCTGCCCATTTCTCCGGGCAAGCCGCCATTAATATGTTTAGTAAACGTGAAGTTTTAAATTGGGTTGTATTGCTTTGAAATGGTGTGTGGCCTATAAATGGTATACTGGTGAGCAAACACCTAATCTTAGTGATTTCATTCAGTTAATTGATGAAATTATACTGAGAAAATCTTCCGGACTATGCCTGCTTCTGGTTGACTCCGGAGAAAAAAAAGTTTTATTGGACTTTATCTATACCATAAGTTATTTTCGATCAAATATGTGATTAGATTCCGGTTTGCCTGGAATCTATTTTTGATGGCTTAACATGTGTGTTGGTCAAGATGTAGACAAATCAGTTTACAAAGTGACAGCTGAAGGTCAGAAAAGAATCGGTGAAAAAAACAACTTTTATATGCATAATAGTAGTGATAAGTCTTATTTATTGTTTCTTGGATAATTTCTTAATAATTTAGTATAATAATACAGCAGATTATTAAAAATTTGGGAAGTTTGATATGTTGATGGGATCATCGGCTATGATGATTGGCACTAAGAGAGATATGTTTGGAATAATGTTTTGATCGTGAACAACTTGAAACTATTGGAATTAAGTTAATTACACAGGATAATACTCTGGAAAGCTGAGCGGAGTTCATAATGAGTCATATAAGACAAATTAAATTACTAAGATATGACTTTTAATATCATTTTGTTGAAATTTCAATGAGTGCTTTGATTGTAAAAAATATGTATTGTGATGATATTGTGAAATAGTGGAAGCTGCGATAAAGGCTTAGAAGAATCTGAGGTGTGATAGATTCCTCAAAATATACTTTCTCCACTCATACCTGGAATTTACTTTGCCACCACGTTCCTAAATATGCGATAAATGGCTATTCTTGTACCGGTTCTGTGGATGAAAAGGGTATTAAATTAATGTATATTAACATCATAAGAACAAATGCTCGAATTCATTAATATGACAGGCTTGATGCTAACTTGAAACATACAATTTTTAAAAAAACTTTTAACGAATTTTAAAGGAGTAACAGATACGAAATCTTAAAATGATAAAAAAAAATTTCTTCGTATTTTTATACTAATTATGATAACATACGGAACTAATTACTAACATTAATCATTGCGTAATATAAATATATGAGAAAATCGAGTGGGTTCACACACTCCTGACTTTTTTCAGTTTCATTTTCAAAGTATATTTTATGATATCTAAAGAAGAAAAAGATGATTTAAATTTAAAGTTTAAGGACCATTGCTCTACAGAATTCATGTACAATTTGCTTCATTTGAAATTTTTAACATCTAAATGCGTAACAAAACATTTAGCGCAAAACAGTTTCAGAATGTGAAGGCGTAACAGCTGTTTACATATACTGCTGATTTAATGTTCCGAAAACCAACATTGTGCACACAGTCATAAAATGAAGCGGAAAAAAATCTGACAAACGTAATAGGTATCCGTTTATGATTCTTAAATGCAGATGTTGCAATCTTTATAACTGTCCTTTAGATATATAAACCTTAGTCGATTCTCATTAGCGCTCAGAAACATTCTTACTGATCAAAATGGCAAATCAAATGCTTTCATTGGTATTCTTACTGCTTTTGGGATCAATGTACATCCAAAGCGTACTCGCCAGGAGTATTCAGAATCCGGTTTATGGACAACCTTGGTACAGCAACCCAGTTTCTACAAATCCTGTACTGCTAAACGCAGGTTTAGGACTTGGAGCGGACGCAAACACTCTAACAAAATTGAATGCTGGATATGGATATGCTGGAAGTGACCTGTCTGTTGTATCCTTTTCAGACATTATTTTCAGACAACTTCTAGAAAATAGTGCTTTCTGTGGGTTTTTTTCAAATCCAATCACTGTGGACAGTGCTATCAATATAGGAATACTGATAGGGCAAGCTCTTGGCAACGAGGGTCTTGTAAATTCTGATTGGGCGACGAAACTTCTAACTAATGCACTCACTTCCATGAACCCTCATTCTGGACCAGAAGTTTTTGGAAGAGCCTTAGCTGAAGCAGCTGGACAAATCATTCTAAGTAATAATATTTTAAATTCAGCAAATTATAATTCTCTTGCTAATACATTTGCAAGCATAATTGTCAATTGTGCTTCTTCCCTATACAGCAGTGGATATGGAGCCGGAATAGGACTGGGAGTGGATATTGGAAGTGGGTTTAATTTAAATGGAAGAAATCGAATTGGTGTAGCAACCGATGTAAATGCAGATGTTGCAGCAAACTTTGGTGGTCTATTAAATAGCATCAGTAATCTTGATTTAAATATAAATCGCTTAGCTGGAGATATTAGTGTAGGAGCAGGTTTGGGATTAGGAACTGAACTTAATACTGATTTAGAAGTAGGTGCTGGTATTGATGTCAGTTCTGGTTTAGGTACTAGATTTGGGATAGGTGCTGGTTTAGACGCTGGTCTAAATATCGGGACAGGTTTAGGTTCTAATCTAGGAGCCAATGCTGATATTAGTTTAGGTGTCGGTGCTGGTTTTGATGCTGGTCTAAGTGTAGGGACAAGTTTTGGTTCTAATCTAGGAGTCAATACTGGTGTTGGTTTAGGTGTCGGTGCTGGTCTGAATGTCGGTGCTGGTCTGGATCTCGGTGCTGGTCTGGGTGTCGCGGCTGGTGCGGGAATTGGTTTAGGAGCTGGTGCCGCAATTGGTTTAGGAGCTGGTGCGGGAATTGGTTTAGGAGCTGGTGCGGGAATTGATTTAGGAGCTGGTGCGGGTATTGGTTTAGGTGCTAATTTAGGTGTCGGTGGAACGTCAGGTTTTGGTTTAGGTGCTAATCTAGGTATGGGTGGTAGGGCGGGTATTGGTTCAAATTTTGGTCTAGGTGTTGGTATAGGGACTGATGTTGGAATTGGATCTAATTTGCGTGCTGGAACGAATTTGGGATTCGATACCGACTTAAATATTGGTGTTGCAGCTGGGGTAGGCGTAAACGCTGGATTTGGCGTAGATGTTGGGGTTAAAGCTGGACTGGATGTATCTTTAGATAGTTTTTCACTCTTTAAAACAGAATTAATGAAAGAACTTTTAAAAGATGTATATTTTAGACTCATATTTTCAAATTATTTGCCCGAAGCTGCTTTGAAGTCTGTGATTTCTGCAATAGCCCAGTATCTGGCAACAGCTTTTTCAGTTCCACGGTCGTCTTTCTTGCCTCTTGAGAAGATCATTATTCAATTGGCAAGCAATAAGCTAACGATTGAGGCATATGCTAACATAATATCGTCTACAATAGAAGCAGTGTTACAGAACAAAGGTATCATTACATTATCTGCAGCTGCTTTACAAGTCTCTATAGCATCAAAGGCCATATCATCAGGGATAGCTAATTTCCTTAAAATATCTGGTGTTTCTGCAGTAGGAGCGGGATTAAGCAGCAATTCTTACAACTCGTTTTTCTCAATACTGAATGGTTTAGGAAAGCTTCCTTATGTTGGCATTGACGCCGCGTCCCGAAAACTTCCTCCCATTATTAAAACAGCAAAAGCGTCATCTTCTGCATTACGATTTGCAAAAGTTTTGCTTTATAATCTTGTTTCCTCTAACGAATTTTATCAATCTTTCGCCCTTGGTTTACCTGCTTCTGTATATAAAATGATTTCCAACGCTTTGGGGAATTATATGGCGGAAGCTTTTGGATCTCCTAACCCATGTTTTTTTGCTGATATATATGCCAAAGCTTTGTTAACATCTGTAGATAAATTGAATTACAAAACATCTGCTAGAGTCATCTCAGTAGCAACTACAAGAGCTCTTTATTTACTTGGATACTTCCTGTCAGGAAATGTAAATATTCAAGCAGCTATAGCAACAAATGCAATAATAAGAGCTCTAGTATTAGGAACGCAAAAAGGATCATTGAATAGCCAAACAAATGTACTTTCTGAAATACTTAGCCTCCCATGGGCTACACAAATTACTGGTGTTTCTTCTTTGAATTCGCTACTGAATATAAAAGGTATAGGAGTTGGTGCAGATGTAGGTATTGGAGCTGATACAGGAGTTGGCGCAAATGTAGGAGTTGGCGCAAATGTTGGAGTTGGCGCAAATGTAGGAATTGGCGCAAATGTAGGAGTCGGTGCAAATGTAGGAGTTGGCGCAAATGTAGGAGTGGGTGCAAATGTAGGAGTTGGCGCAAATGTAGGAGTTGGCGCAAATGCAGGAGTGGGTGCAAATGTAGGAATTGGCGCAAATGCAGGAGTGGATGCAAATGTAGGAGTTGGTGCAAATGTAGGAATTGGCACTGGTGCAGGTGTAAGAAATAATGTAGGGACTCCAGTTGATGCAGGTATAGGAATTAATGCAGGATTTGATTTTGATGACTCATTTGATGATTTTGATGACTCATTTGATGATTTTGATTTGAAGATTGTATCTGCCATCGATAATAAGTTAGAACTAAATGCAGATTTCGAAACAGACTTAAGAGGAGCTGACAGAAGAAAACTGTTGCGTAGTAAAAGAGATGTAGTATCTGAGGTTACAAATTTTGGAACTGGATTGGACTTTACAGATTCAGAAATGAAAAGAATTTCAAATGGACAAGTATCTATTTTACAAATTTTTCCACGGTTATTAGCAAATCAATTATATCGTTCTACAGCTTTATATACGACGATTTATATCGTTGGAGTACAAAAAGTTGTCAATTTAATAGCTCAAAGTATGGCTAATCAATTTGGCTTCCCTGTAGCAGCTAAATTTCTAGAATCCTTTGAGAAAAGTTTTGCTAACACTAATAAAAATTTTGAAGTAAGTGCATTAGCAATAGCTAATGCCACAACTAATGCATTTGCCGAAGTTGGAATACTTGATATTCCATTCTCCTTCCGCTTAGCCATTGACCTTGCAATTGCAGTTACTTATTGCTACTCATCTTTGCTTGCTACATCGCTACAGTAAAGACGAAGATGACTATATGTGTGCATGATCTAAATTACTTTGTGTCATCCCTGAATCCAGTATTTAAGAATCCCTGTTGCCTCATTAATCAACTATGTAGAAGATGATCAATATATCTAGTTTGAGTAAGTTTCACAACGAATTTATCTAGATATTAATATTTGTTTAAAAGTAAAAAAATTGTAAACATTTTGAATAAAACATTCAAATTTCAAATTATGTTTTAATTATTTTCAGTGCTTTCTTTCTTTCATTTCTAAAAATGAATATATAATAGCATATTTATTTATACTTTTTACAGTGCTCAAAAATATATCTAGAATGAATATTGTTAAATAACTAATATGAATATATAATAAATACTTGCAGCATAAACTTTATGTTTTATATAAATAAAATAATTTTAGAATAGCTATGCAAACTAACAATTAAGAACAGTTACAGTGTTTCATTACTGTGATTCAAAACTAAGAGCTTTATAAAATATTGCATCAAGAAATTGCTCCAATGGCTTCCTAGTCACTCCCTTGGACTGAACTTGTAATTATTATGGTTCTATAGTAATGGAAAACTAGTACATTATTAAAGTCGCAAGATTTTTTGACTCAAAATAACAAATCTTTTGTACAATTTTGTATTTTTTTTTCAGTAAAATGTCACATTTACTTTTAAATGTCACTATAGAAGCTGTTTATATTCCATCATGAATTTTGATTGTTTCCCTGCATATCACAACATGCGTCAATGAGAATAACAGTGTTGTTGTTTCTATCCACAGGTAACTTATAAATATTAATATTAATTTATCTTGGAGATAATAACTATCTCTTAGATCAGAAATTACTATGTTGTTTTATTACTCCAAATAGTTTTAACGCATAAAAAACACTATTGTTTTCCAGTAGCGTAGCGTGAGATTTTTGACTTGGGAGGCTGAAAATTTGGCAAAAAAATTTGGAATTTCAAGTGAAATTTATATTGGAATTCGCATTTTCATAAGTTTCACTAAGTTTTATTTATTTGTGAATAAAATAACATAATTTTACATAAAAATGCAAAAAGTGGATGAAGTACACGAGATTTTAAAATATTACCTATGTAAGATGAATGCATACAAGATATAACATTTTAAATGTTTTCTTATTTCTCAATTAGATGAACTTTTACAATCATTTTATTAAATATGAAGTCATGGTTGCCCATAGGGGAGGTAAAGGGGGGGTCTCACTCTCCTTGGACATTCAATATAACAAAGGCGAGCATGAAGTCAGTCGATGTTGTACATCATGCGCTTCAGTTTGCCCCTTCCCCCCCACACACACTCCCCTACCCTCAAAAGGTTTTACAGGCGCTTATGTATGAAGTATAAATATATTAGAATATTATTAGCAAGTGATAGAAAAAATATAACAATTTTGTAAATATAAACAGCTAGAACTAACGAAATAAAGCAGTTCAAAGGAGTCCACTGAAAATGGATAAGAACATTGTAGTCATAAATGACCTTAAACAATTTTGCATATTAATTATTTACAAATAATATGCTTTGAAAACTTAAAAATATCTTAACCACAATATGTTAAAAATCCGCTAAAAAATTATCAATGGCTTTTGTTTAACCGAGATTCTCATGTAAAGTGATTTTTAAAGGGAAATCAGATTTATTCTTTCTAAAACTCCCTAATACGCAAACGGATGCTTCGCCGTATTGTTGCTGTGATTAAGACTACTTCACAAACTACTTAAATTTAACGGTAGTCATTTATTAGTGTGTTTCTTTGTCTTGATATTGTTTAAACTTAGGTAAATGTCATGTTATTCGTGAAAAATGCCTCATATATTTTTAGTATTACATATGATTTTTTTCTGCGAAGATTAATTAAGAGAACCAAGTTTGACCCCAATTGGCGGGTCCATTAGCCTTGCCCAAGAAATTTTCATTCATGAAACGTCAAGTCCCATATAGAATCATTGTCGTGAGTTACGCTGTTTAAAGATTTGAAAATAGCTGAAGAAGTAACAACACCTTTCTAGAAACCAACTTATAGTTCTAGCTTATCAGCCAGGGCGGAGTTTAACAGGTGGTCTGTCTGTCCTATTGCCATGATTCTTTCAATGCACCGTGAAGGCTAGATGATTTCAGCTTCTAGATATGTGTTTTAATGGGAAAAATACTTTGAAACGTCTCATTTTAAGTGAGTAAAGTGTAACTGTTTTCTAAAAAAGGCATATATATATATATATATATATATATATATATATATATTCGCAAAGTTATTTTAAAAAATATAATAAATAAAAAGCATCTTTAAGTTAGATTTTAAACAAGGGAGGCTCCACTTCTGAGCCTCAATGGACGCTACGCCACTGTAATACTTTCCCAATAGCAGATGATCACTATAACTATAACTAACTTGTGTAAAAGATTTAATTAAATAAGTTTCTTAAACGAAAGAGAAATTTCTCATAATGTTATTTAAATGTTCTGATTGTGTTTATTGCATATTATACACTTTGTTATTTCTTCAGGCTGTTATAAGTTACTTAGATAAGCTGATTGTATGATATGCAGAATTCTTCTCCCAGTATTTCTTAAAATCAGAAAATACGTTTACCATTTTACTTTCCCTGCAATACATGGTAATGTATAGGGAAAGTATTGGAATCATGTCGAAAATCGCAACTCGAGTTTTCGACGGATCTACACGTTCCAAGACCTCTAGAATACGAAAAAACCATTTTTAGCGTGACGTCTGTGTGTGCGTCTGTGTGTCTGTCTGTGTGTCTGTCTGTCTGTGTGTCTGTCTGTCTGTCTGTGCAGATTTTGTATCCACTATAACTAAAAAACTAATGGACCGAATTTCACAAAATTTGGTACGTAAGTTACTTGTAGGCGAGTCTGGTGCTGATTAGTTTTGGGTACGATTCGGGATAAAAGAACCCGCATATTTTTGCGAAATGGCCCGCAAAAGCTTGTATCCACTCTAACTAAAAAACTAATAGACCGAATTTCACAAAATTCGAGAGATAAGTCATTTGTGGGTCACCCTGGTGCTGATTAGATTTTAGTATGATTCGGAAAAAAATAACCTGCATTTTTTTGCAAAATGGCCCGCAAAAATCGCCCAAATTTGAACTAAAGAACTAGGTATGCTCAAATATATCCATTAAATGCTTTTTTAATACGTAATTTTTAGCGAAGAAAAGAATAAGACCAACCCCATTACATTAGGACAAGCCGTTCTCGAGATATTTTAGTTTTTCGTATTTTCTCTACCCACCTTTGAAAATAAGTCCGGTTACCGAATGAGAACGAAAATTGAATTAAAAGTGAAATAAATTAAATTAAAATGAAGTGAACGTGGATATAAGTCTGCAGGGAAAGTCATGTGCTGCCCACATCAGATTTTTACTTTCCCTGCAATACATGGTAATGTATAGGGAAAGTATTGGAATCATGTCGAAAATCGCAACTCGAGTTTTTGACGGATCTATACGTTTCAAGACCTCTAGAATACGAAAAAACCATTTCTAGCGTGACGTCTGGGTGTGTGTCTGTGTGTCTGTCTGTCTGTGTGTCCGTCTGTTTGTCTGTCTGTGTGTGTGTGTGTCTGTCTGTCTGTGCAAATTTTGTATCCACTCTAACTAAAAAACTAATGGACCGAATTTCTCAAATTTTGGTAGGTAAGTCACTTGTGAGCAAATCTGGTGTTGATTAGTTTTGGGTACGGTTTGGAATAAAAGAATCCGCCTTTTTTTGCGAAATGGCCCGCAAAAGTTTGTATCCACTCTAACTGAAAAACTATTGGACCGAATTTCACAAAATTCGGTAGATGAGTCACTTGTGGGTTACCCTGGTGCTGTTTAGATTTTGGTATGATTCGAAAAAAAATAACCTGCCTTTTTTTGCAAAATGGCCCGCAAAAATCGTCAAAATCTAAACTAAAGAACTAGGTATACACAAATATATCCATTAAATGCTCGTTTAATACGTACTTTTTAACGACGAAAATAATAAGACCAACCCCATTACACTAGGACTAGCCGTTCTCGAGATATTTTAGTTTTCCGTATTTTCTCTACGCCAGTTTTGAAAATAAATCCGGTTACTGAATGAGAACGAAAATTGAATTAAAAGTGAAATAAATTTAATTAAAATATAGAGAACGTTAATATAAGTCTGCAAGGAAAGTCATGTGCTGCCCACATCAGATTTTTACTTTCCCTGCAATACATGGTAATGTATAGGGAAAGTATTGGAGTCATGTCAAAAATCGCAACTCGAGTTTTCGACGAATCTACACGTTTCTAGAATACGAAAAAACCATTTTTAGCGTGACGTCTGTGTGTGTGTCTGTGTGTCTGTCTGTGCAGATTTTGTATCCACTCTAATTAAAAAACTAATGAACCGAATTTTACAAAATTTGTTAGGTAAATCACTTGTGGGCGAGTCTGGTGCTGATTAGTTTTGGGTACGATTCGGGATAAAAGAACCCGCCATTTTTTTTGCGAAATGGCCCGCAAAAGTTTGTGTCCACTCTAATTGAAAAACTAATGGACTGAATTTCACAAAATTCGGTAGATGAGTCACTTGTGGGTCACCCTGGTGCTGATTAGATTTTGGTACGATTCGGCAAAAAATAACCTGCCTTTTCTGCAAAATGGCCAGCAAAAATCGTCAAAATCTAAACTAAAGAACTACGTATGCTCAAATATATCCATTAAATGCTTGTTTAATACGTAATTTTTAACGAAGAAAATAATAAGACCAACCCCATTACACTAGGACTAGCCGTTCTCGAGATATTTTAGTTTTTCGTATTTTCTCTATGCCACCTTTGAAAATAAGTCCGGTTACCGAATGAGAAAGAAAATTGAATTAAAAGTGAAATTAATTTAATTAAAATAAAGAGAATGTGGATATGAGTCTGCAGGGAAAGTCATGTGCTGCCCACATCAGATTTTTACTTTCCCTGCAATGCGTGGTAATGTATAGGGAAAGTATTGGAATCATGTCGAAAATGGCAACTCGAGTTTTCGATGGATCTACACGTTTCGAGACCTCTAGAATACGAAAATACCATTTTTAGCATGACGTCTGTCTGTCTGTCTGTGTGTCTGTCTGTCTGTGTGTCTATATGTCTGTGCGTCTGTCTGTCTGTGCAAATTTTGTATCCACTCTAACTACAAAACTAAAGGACCGAATATCATAAAATTTGGTAGGTAAGTCACTTGTGGGCGTATCTGGTGCTGATACGTTTTGGGTACGATTCGGGATAGAAGAACCCGCATTCTTTTACGAAATGGCCCGCAAAAGCTTCTATCTACTCTAGCTGAAAAACTAACAGACCGAATTTCACAAAATTCGGTAGATAAGTCACATGTAGTGCACCCTGGTGCTGATTAGATTTTGGTAGGATTCGGAAAAAATAACCTGCATTTTTTTGCAAAATAACCAGCAAAAATTGCCAGAATCTAAAGTAAATATCCATGTATGCTCAAATATATCCATTAAATGCTTGTTTAATACGTAATTTTTAACGAAGAAAAGAATAGGACCAACCCCATTACACTAGGACGAGCCGTTCTCGAGAAATTTTAGTTTTTTAGTATTTTCTTTACGCCACCTTTGAAAATAAGTCCATTTATCAAATGAGAACGAAAATTGAATTAAAAGTGAATTAAATTTAATTAAAATAAAGGGAACGTGAATATAAGTCTGCAGGGAAAGTCAAGTGCTGCCCACATTAGATTTTTACTTTCCCTGCAATACATGGTAATGTATCGGGAAAATATTGGAATCATGCCGAAAATCGCAACTCGAGTTTTCGACTGATCTACACGTTTCGAGACCTCTAGAATACGAAAAAACTATTTTTGCATGACGTCTGTGTGTCTATCTGTCTGTCTGTCTGTGCAGATATTGTATCCACTCTAACTAAAACACTAATGGACCGAATTTCATAAAATTTGGTAGGTAAGTCACTTGTATGCGAATCTGGTGCTGATTAGTTTTGGGTACGATTCGGAATAAAGGAACCCGCGTATTTTTGCGAAATGGCCCGCAAAAGCTTGTATCCAGTATGCTTGTATCCTAGTATACAGTGCTCGTATCCTAGAATACAGTGCTTGTATCCTAGTTGAAAAACTGATGGACCGAATTTTACAAAATTCGGTGGACAAGTCCCTTATGGATCATCCTGGTGCTGATTAAATTTTGGTACGATTCGGAACACAATAACCTGCATTGTTTTGCAAAATGGCCAGAAAAAATCTAAAATAAAAAATTGCGTATGCTCAAATATATCCATTAAATGCTTGTTTACTATGCAATTTTCAACGAAGAAAAGCATAAGACCAACCCAATTATACTAGGTCTAGCCGTTCTCGAGATATATTAGTTTCTTCGTATTTTCTCACGCCACCTTTTAAAATAAGTCCAGTTATCAAATGACAACGAAAACTGAATTAAAATGAATTAAATTTAATTAAAATAAAGACAACGGTAATTTAAGTCTGCAGGGAAAGTCATGTGCTGCCCACATCAGATTTTTACTTTCCGTGCAATACATGGCGATGTATAGGGAAAGTATCGGAATCATGCCGAAAATCGCAACTCGAGTGTTCGACGAATCTACCCGTTTCGAGATCTCTAGAATACGAAAAAACTATTTTTAGCATGATGTCTGTGTGTGTGTCTGTCTGTCTGTGCAGATTTTGTATCCACTCTAACTAAAAAACTAATTGACCGAATTTCATAAAATTTGGTAGGTAAGTCACTTGTGGGCGAATCTGGTGCATCTGGTGCTGATTAGTTTTGGGTACGATTCGGAATAACAGAACCCGCCTTTTTTTGCAAAATGGACCGCAAAAGCATGTATCCAGTCTAGCTGAAAAACTAATGGACCGAATTTCACAAAATTCAGTAGATAAGTCGCATGTGGGTCACCCTGGATCTGATTAGATTTTGGTTCCATTCGGAAAAAATAACCTTCAGTTTTTTTGCAAAATGGCCCTCAAAAATCTTCAAAATCTGAAATAAAAAACTACGTATGCTCAAATATATCCATTAAATAATTGTTTTATAAGTAATTTTTAACGAAGAAAAGTATAAAACTAACCCCATTACACTAGGACTAGTCGTTCTCGAGATATTTTAGTTTTTTCGTATTTTCTCTCCACCACATTTGAAAAAAATTTGATGTGGGCAACACATGACTTTCCTTATATAATGCAATGAATTTACTACATTTACAATAAAAAAACTAGGTTTTTCTTATAGTAGATATTTATATTCTTTTCAAGATATTGAATTTTCGTCAATTACTTGTCATTTTCATTGATTTAGTGTCATTTCTATCCATTTGGAGAGATTTTCGTTAATTTGGCACCATTTAAAAAAGTCGCCAAGTTGGCGACATTCCACCAAATTTGGCGCTAAAAT